>BSDZ01000014.1:2857500-3457500 GCA_030268105.1 Volvox africanus | reverse complement strand
TTGGCCCGTTTGCGCTTGCAGGGACACAAGGCCCGAGGTCAGTCGCAATATAGGGGGTGCGGGGGTTGTAATGCCGCTGAGCTCTGAGTCGCAATATAGGGGGTGCGGGGGTTGTAATGCCGCTGAGCTCTGAGTCGCAATATAGGGGGTGCGGGGGTTGTAATGCCACTGAGCTCTGAGTCGCAATATAGGGGGTGCGGGGGTTGTAATGCCGCTGAGCTCTGAGTCCCGCACCAAAGAATCCCAAGCGTCAGCTGAGAATGTGCTTGACCTCTCATGCCTTAGCGTCAGTGAAAGCGTTATCCAGTTGATCCCAGCTCAAACAAACACAGAAAGGTAGTCAGCTGCGAAGGATGCATGACCCAACAAACCCGAATGGAGCGAGCGTATTGCGACGGCTACTGTCACGCCTGCTGCACCATTGCGGACACAGGCAGCCCAAGCCGACGATTGGCAAAGTGGAAGCGCCATAGTGGCCCTACCAACTACCGCGGTGCCAAACGAGCATCTGGTCCAGGGCCTTACCGTCCAGATTCGCAGTTTCCACATAGCAAATGTTTGTAGGTTCGGAGGACGATAGGAATACAATGTCCGCGGGAAACTCGGTGTCATTGACTACCTGCCAAGTGAAGGGCGCACGAAAGGTCAGCGGGTTGAGAGCCACACACATATCACATAAGGAAAGCTTTACGTAACAAGCACTGCGTCGGTTAGCGAGGTTCCGGCGGTACACACATGCATCTACCTGCATCAGCTTTGTTCCAAAACCAACCTATAACGCGTCAATCACGCTTCACGATAGCTTCGATGTGTCCTCAGTGCGCGAGTTTCTAACGGCGTGTCAGATCCCCAGCCGCTGTTAAGTCCTCGACGCCATGATGCCAACATGCCCAACAGTTTGCACCTCTTTCAACCTGCATACATGTGGCTTTAGGCGCTCGATCGAACCTGGCCAACGTAACCCAGTCTGCGCGTCTGCATTTTCTGGCCTGGCTCCAGGTGGGGCAGTGTCCGGGATGATGGCCGCCGCCCAGGCACAGGCCCCTTGCCCATGTCCCATCTCTCAATCCTTGGTCCTGTGACTCTGCCGTGCCAACCAACTCCAACAAGAAGGTACAACACGGCATGGCTGCGCACCTTGACAATGTCGCCCACCGCCAGCTCACGCCACGTGACGGGCGTTTCCCGCCCGCCCTCCTCCAACACCGTAACCGTGCGGCTGTTGATCTCCCGGTCGCTCCTGTGCAGTGACATACCAAAGGACAGTGTTTGGGGCCCACAATCTGTCAATTCTGCTGTCATTACCGTCAGCGCTAAGGCAAAGGAGGACATGCACAATCTTGACCTAAGCCATTAAGGTAGGAGTAGAAGTAACCAGATGCAGTTCACCCTGTCGTCAGGGGCGGGGGGGCCTTCGGCCATGCATCCCCAAAAAGGGACATTGACAATGTGCGGTGTTACAGCGGACTGCATACCGAATGGCTTCGGGAAGCTAGGCTCTATCCGCTGTGTCAAGATGCCTCCCCTTGAATCAGACACTGACTGGGGCGAATATCCCCATGGCATGCAACTCACTGGTGACGGTAATAGTCGTCCACAATTTCCTTAATGGCATTGATCGCCAGCACAATGACCAACGGCGCAACCGTTGTAAACCACGAGGTTGGGGCCAGGCCGGGGATGAGTTGAAGCACAGCCACGATGAGGAAGTAAAGGTTGGCGATGCGAGTGAACTGCTCGAATAAGTTCACCGGCAGGAAGGTCAGCTGCGGAGGCAGAGTCCAGGAAGGAGCAGTGTGGTGCGGGGTACCGCAGAGGGCCATCACCACGTTAAGATGACGCACGATAACACCACGAGTCATTCCAAGCTAGCCTGGGTCGCGCGTTGCCTAGTCTCGACGACAATCCGTAACAGCAGCCAACGATCCCCCGCCGCTGCTGGGGATAATCGACCACCTTCCGCCAACATTCGCCACTGTCGGCGTGGATAACCCTGATGGATGTAAAGCGCGGGACTCCGGTACATCACTGATGCGCCATGAGCACTGACCCAGATGCACTGACTCATGACTCCTCCGGCCGGGACCCTGGAGGCGGCCAAGTTCTGCCCTGGCAGTGATACCCCGTTCGAATCCCACAACAAAGACGAACTGGCCACTAGCTAGACCACGTCCTCACCAATGTATATTTGGCGGTACGGATCTCATTCGACGCATATTCCCCACCCTGGACGCAGCCAAACGCCGCTTCAGCACCCCGGACGAAAATGTTCTTTTTAACGAATGGCTTCACGGTATGGGCTGCGACGACACGGTGTTGCCCGTCAGCGGATGGGCTGGGGTCGGCTCTGGCTGCAATCTCTGGTGCTGCAGCTACGCTGGAAGCAAACGGCGTAGGCTTGCTACCTGCGGCCAAAGATACCGCTCAGGAGGACGTAAAAACATCGGACGGCCAACTATACACGTGAACACGATAGCTGAAATCGTATTTGAAGCTGGTAACGGACGCCCTGAAGTTACACGGCACGTGCACTTGCTGGTAGCAATTGTGAAAAAACGCAGGACCAGCAACAAGTATTTACGTGTGGAAAGGCATGAACATGGCTGCCGTGGTGGAGGGTTCGGAAGCTGAAGGCTCTGTTTTGACCAAAGCCAACTGCGTTCGGAGAACCTGTGTACCAACGCTTACTGGGGAGCCCCATTGTATCCCCACCCCCTGGTCACTCATTCGACATCCCTATGACCCATTGCAAGGGACCTACAGTGTACAACGTGGCCGTGACCCAACTCTGGAGATATAAAGAAGTGTGCCAAAATTCAGCCAATTCATTAGTAATACATTGCTTATCTTATTGTAAGAAAGGTGCACCTGGCCTTCCAAACATGGAAAAGCTTGGAGCTTAAAGGAATATCTTCCATACCGGAAAGGCAAGGCCCCTAGGTTTGCTATTCCGGGTTAGGTAATATAACAAGTCTAAAGTCCTCAAAAGAATATGCCGACAGGTGAACAAATGATTGCTGGTGTTCGCGATTTGATCATCGTCAATCTCTTGTACAGAAATTTCCACCCCAGCCAGGGTAGTAAATCTTTTACTTTTGAGTACTTGCCTTCTACAACATTTATGTCCGCAGTATATTGTGGAACGGGCATCCTCAAGGCTTCGCCTGGCGACGGTCAGCGAAGAGAAATTAGCGGCGATGCTGCCTAATATTATAAGTTAGGCAAACCTATCTTTCGGATACAGCATTCGGGTTAGAAACTATAACAATGTCAAGACGCCAGTTGACTGCGCACAGATGAAAATCTGCCCGTCAGTATGTTAAGCCTTCGCTGCTGTAAAGCAAGTAAAAATGCCAATGAGGTACAAGTTAGGTGCCATTACGGTCCACGGGAAGATATGTCGACTGTCACAAGCAGATCATACGTACCGGTCGTACACTGGTGAGCAAAGAACGGTTTGAAGAAACATTCAGACATTTCGACACATTTTAAGAATACATGTAACAAAATTCAATATCGCCTGGGCACGTACTCCCTGCTGGGCTGTCTGTTAGGCAGCCTGTCGTCAGGCCCTGTCGGCAAAGTGTTTGCAATCGTAGGGACACATACCATGGGAGTTAAAAAATTACGCTTTCCTCAAGAGTGACGAGAAGAACTGCTAGAGCTGTCCTGGTCAAGGCGACTGCTTTATATATATCTCTTAGGCAGGGAGCGGGGAGCGGGTAGTGTAAAGGTTAATGGAGCTACTAGTGCAAAACACAATTTTTTCAAGTTGAATTATACGCTCAAAACATAGTTATGTGCGTAGGTTAGATCTAAACCCGATTGTTAAACGGATGTTATAAACGGCTCATACAAGAGGTCCTAGGTCCGCTGACCTGGAAACAAAGCAACAGAAAAACACAGCGCAAATTGCAATGATAAAAGAATGAACATAGTTAAGAAGAACGAGCAGCAAAGGGATGTAAGGACACACGTATTCATATTCGTTTTAACTATCCTATCCATCTATCTGAATTCACCTACCCCAGTAATGAATGATACATCCTTCGTCTACCAAGTCAGTCCAGTACGTTTGTTAGTCCGCGCTGGTCCTCGTGATTCATACTCGCATCCAAACGGTCTTATGGCGCAGCTCTAAGGTCCTGTAGCTATCCGGATGCCAGCCAGGTACCCCCTCTCCAGATGCGAAAATGCGGCGAGTTTGTGATAACCTCCGCGTGACATGTTACGAATATCCGCATATTAGGGGCAGTGAAGCAGGATATGCCGTTCATCTTTAGCTCCAAAGAAATGCAGGACAGGGACCAACTCCAGGACATCAAGGATCTGGCTGTGTGTGTTGGGTTCTTGTACCACAGAAAGTCTTCCAGGTATCAAACCACGCACTGCATCCTGATTCTTGTATTTGACTAGCACTCTAAAGCTCATCCGAAGCACGCAAGCCATCACACCAAGTGAATGTCGTACACAGGGAGGACAGGACAGGGACAGGAACAGGACGGGACAGGACAGGGACAGGAACAGGAACAGGACAGGACAGGGACAGGAACGGGGCGGCGGGGAGCCTTGACTCCCAAGGCTGCAAGGCGGCAACGGAAGGCCGCCAGCACCACCTCCACAAGGCGGCGAGGGCCCTGCAGGAAGGGACCTCAAGAAAACCGCCGGACACCCAACACAAACCAGCCAAAAACCAAAACAAAACAGCTGCCACAAACAAGCAACCAAACAAACTGCGGGCACAGCCAGGGTGCCGCTCCAGCCTGGGATTGCCAGAGCACGTGCACACCCTGCCGTCCCAAACCCCCAAAATAGGTCGGAGTCTTGTAACCCCGAAAACCACCGGCTTGAGACAGAGGTTCAGAATGGGTGAACTCATTTGGTTCATGCCTATGATAGTTGACAAATGATTCAATGCTGCCAGATGCCCTTTGGGATGGGCACATAACTGCGGAAGCAGGTCTTCCGCCTGCCCAAGCCATTAAAAACACGTTGCCGCCCACAAATGCATGTTACACTCTATTAGGTGCTCTCGTCTCCAATGTGACTAATTCTCTTTGCAACAGGTTACACACCCCTGCTCGTCTCCCTCGAGTGCCACCTGTCACACTCTGGGGCCGACGTCCTGGCAGGCCTGGAGGCTGAGGACCGGTGGTATCGATATTTCTGCGAGGATGGAGGGACCTGGCTGGCTGGCGGGCTGGCTGGCTGGCTGGCGGGGGGGGGAGCTGACGGGCTAGCTTGGCTAAGGTGTCTTTGCTCAGTGTGATATGCGGGCGATCACAATTGTGTGCGGCAGTACCAATGATCCACGTATGTACGGGCGCGCCTGAAGGGCGCAATATACATTTCATATATGCAGTGGTGGTTGATGACCGGATGCGGCCGTCCGGCCTTTGTGCATCTCGGATGTCAGAAGTCCGCCGCCGTCAACGGATAGCGCGTGATGCGCATATATGGCGTGACATGCCTATCGACAGATCAGGATGAAGAATATATATGTACATGAATATGAATATGGGGTGATGTGTTGATTCATTGAAGCCATGTGTAAGGCAGTACGGAATGCGCGAGATGCAGCCGCAGAGGCACTCAGCAGCCCCTCCACCAATGACCCGGTGTCGGCGTCGGTGTGCGGTGTCCGTGTGCTTACGGGCTATGGCCAGGGCTTATCGTAGTACATACATCAGCGCCGCTACTGCCGCCCATACCCCAGCTACACAGCTTCAGCTTTAGCAGCTACAGCCGTCCGTCATCAGGACCGTTCTGGATGTCGCTGACTGACCTGTGTATGCTGGTGCTGGTGTGTAGGTGTGTTCGTACATGCAGCCCTAGGATGTAAGTGGTGAGACGCCGACAGGAAGAGGGGCCGTACGTGTACGTGCACGTGTACGTGTTTTGAGGCCTCAACAAGTAAACATATGACGAGCGCACGGGACACTGGATGCGAAAAGCCTTGTTGAACCGGACCGCGGCAAATGAATTTGCTACGATGATCAATCTAAGGAAAGGCTGGTTACTGGGTTTATTGTCCCATCCTCTGGAGGGCCGTTCATCCAGCGCTGCAAACGCCGCGAGCTTTGCCCAGAAATCAACCACGTTAGTACCAATCCTAAAAGAACGGTAGTCGAAGTACTCCAACTGAAAGCGCACGCTGGTACGGCTTGTACGAGTACTCCAGTGTGTTTCTCCAAATTGAGCTCTCAATGGTTGGGTTCCGGTCTTCATCTCACATAAAGGAAGAAGGCCGTTGGTCAGATAATTAAGCCCAGCTTAGGACCCATGGGTCTCAGCATCGGTCTCAGCAAGTTTACCTTTGCTATTGCAAGTACGAGCAAGTACGTATCCGTCATATTACTTTTTTGTTAATGAATTGCTACACTAGGACATACTGCGTCGGGGCTTTAAGCTCTCCGGTAGCAAGGTGGGCAGCTTTTAGCAACCTTCACTGGCCGGAGGACTGGACAACGGCGCAGCAACCGATGGGAGAAGTGTTGATAAGATATATATGTTGTATAATAGGCTGTCGCCAATTGTTTGATTTTTTCTGGTGACGTTGCAGTTGTTCTTAGCAAACACTTTTCGGCGGCACCGGCACCTTACTACAGGACAACTTGCAAACCTTACTTAGCATTTTGGGAACATCAGCGCTAGCGATGGAGGATACGTTCACATTCCGTGGACCTAAAGCATTATCCTAATTCCTTCGCCGACTGTGAAGTTGCAGAGGAGTAAACTCCTGCAGTTACGCGTACGGCTAATACGGCTAGGGTGCTATAGCTCCGTCTAGAGTCCCATCGTATACATCATTCACCTCACCGTTAGAAATGTTAATTAACACATGAGAGCATAGGTACATTGCGCATTTGCTTAGCCGCGCGCCCCTTTCGAGGCTTCCGGTTGTAGGGGTCCGTTGCTACAACGCCGAATGTTTGTAAAGCTTGAACACTGGCATCAAAGTGTTACTGGTATGCTTAGGAAGCTTCATCAGCGCAGCATGCCTTGGTGACGGCACTTGTAACGTGTCTGCGAACGCCAGGCATGTCGCGGGTCTTCCTTCCGTTAGACGCCGATGGTGATCCTGGAAGCTTGCGCCTTCTTTCTGTTGCGGAGCAACGAACAGAGCAAAGGGCACAACCTAATGCGCCAAGAAGAGGCTTCAACACAAATGTTCGGCCCTTGACAGTTGCGGAAGTACTTCCGCCTCATCTCCGAAGTGGTAATTCTTCTCGGGGTGTAGGTTTGTTCGAGTTTTGGCCCCGCCCGGTTAAGGCGAAGACCCCAACGACAACGGATGTCCATCGGATTTACTCGGTTCGCGCGGAAGGCCTACAATCGGATCGCACGCCCACTTACCGGCCCGGTAGGTATGCCTACAACGCTGTGATGGAGGCGGCACCAGCAGACACACTGCCGTCGCAAAAGCCGAGGTATCGTGAAGAGTACGACTACACAGTAAGGGAGGCGATAAGGAACGTTGACAACGCATTTCGCGAAGTACAAACGCAAACGGAGCTTGCGTCTTCTGGAGTCTTTTATCAAGAACCGCAGGAGAGTACGAACAACTCTTCAGAATTAAAACCTATCCCGGTAGAGGTTCAAGTAGAATACCAGCCAGAGACATTGGCAGGACTCGATTCGGTTGTAGAGGACTACGCGATGCTGCAGAGCGAGGCTCATGGCTCTAGCTCGACGTGGCGTGGTAGCCCAAGCCTTGGATGGCAGTCGGATATGGGGACTTCTCGCGATCAACCGGCCACAGCTCTCACGTCTACACTTGTGGCACGTATGGACGCGCTACGGCAACAGCTCTTGAGGGTTTCGAGGTAAGGTGTAATCTGCAACATAAGCTTGCCGGACATCTACGAACAAGTTTCCCGCGCTATGGGCTACACACGATTTTATTGAAGACAATTTCATGCATATATTTATGTCCAAGTTGAAATGGATCGACATAGCCAGCAATTACACCTTCTCGCGCACCCAGCTAGGACATAGCTGCAAGGCGCCAAACGTGCAGGAGGGTTCCCTTCAGGATGAACCTCTCTTATAGCTGAAATCAATTGCGTACCGCACTGGGTCATGCATCAGATCCAGGACCCCAGACCATTCTCCCCTCCCGATTCCACGTGTCCACAGCATGACCCCACCATCCTTCTTCCTTCGAGACGTTAAGAACCGCATATGCCCACCCCCTCCTGGCGCCTGCCCTGCCTGAGCCTTCCTGCCTGTCATATCTTGCGCGCTTGATCCTTTCTTCACAATCCTCTGCAGCATGTCAATGCCTGCCCACTGTGTGATCTTCATCGCAGCACGCTCAGCGGTGTGCAGGAGAAAGCTGCGCATCTGGCCTCCTCCATGGGACACCGGAGCCACACGTTGTATAACGGCGGCGGTACTGGCGCTACCGCCGCCACCTCTACCACCGCTGCATCGCAAGGGCTGTCGGCGGTGATGTCGGCGCCAACGGTAACGAGACCCATTGTGCCTGCGGTAGTAGCGGCGGCAGCGGCGCCTTCCCCTATAGCGACGTCAGACCTGCCAACCCAGCGGTACTTTCCACCGATTGGCCCTGGCGACATGGACTCCCCTCTGGGCAGCGGTCGTTTCGCCTCACCTCACGAGCTGAGGAATGGCAGTATTAGCGAGACAAGGGTCTATGTGGTTTCCGTGTCAGCAGCCGCGTCGGACTCACCTGAACCACCACCGCCGCATTATCTGACGCAGTCCCCGCCGGCGGGACTGCCGCACGCCTCTCTGTCGCCGTCGCAACCAACCAGGCACCAGCAGCTATCGCTGCAGCATGCGCCTCAGGCAGCGGCTGAACAGTCAGAAACACCACTTGCGGCCGCCGCAGCTTCTGCGGCCGTGCTGGCGTCGTACCCTGCAATGCCGACGTCGTCGTCGCTCCGCCCACAGCGCTACTCGCCTGCCGTCGCCGTCCATATGGGCACGCTCGAAGGTGAGGCGGAGGGCGGAGGGGGCGATAGTCATGAAGTCGTGATGGAACCAACACCGTGGGTCGCATCAGCTTCGCAGCAGCCGCGGCAACGGTAGCGATAGCGGCAGTGGCTGAACCCATGGGTGCTTGACCCAGATGTCTTAGCGATCGTTTTCGTTTGCTGACCCCTTAAGCTCACCTTGCAATACGGGTTTTGGGGTGCAGAAGCCTACTGGTGGCGCAGAAGGCTGTAACGTCCGTAAGCTGCGGACTTTTGAGAGAGCTTGTCTTTAGGGCGGGTTATGGAGGCAATCTTCAGGCTTTTAACCACAAACACAGCTTGCTATTGGTCCTGCGCAGTGATGAAATGTGTGCGGATGCGGGTGTGGGAGAACCAGCTGCGGTTTGTGTCCCAAAGTTTTGGACTTCTGTTATGCTATGCTGTGCTATGCTGTGCTGTGCTGTGATGATTCCCCCTGATCGGGTGTTTTAACAACCCATGCCATCCCCAAAGTGGCCAGGGGTTCACGCGAGCTGACCTTCCACATTCTTTCTGATTATTAGGATAGCCGCGTGAGGCTGCTGCTTCGAAGGATTATATGCAATGCAGTACTGTGCAGTGCCCACTACGGTGCAATGGGCTGTGGTGCGATGTTAAATTATTTAACAAGGGTCCTACAAGGAGGGGACTCTGCTCTATCACTCTGTCTCGGGATTAGGACTACATCTGGCGGCAAAGAAGGTGCTGTAGCGGCCCCTTTACCACAACGTGCCGCTGTCCTCGAGTGCGGCGGCGACCTCGGGCCGAGACCTCTGGTTTTGAGGTCTGAGGTCGTGGTTCTGGAGCATCCGCGTTCCCTTGCTGAAGCCGGCGCGTTTGCCGCTCAAGGTCCTGGTCTCTCCGAGTTGGGTTTGACTGACTCTGTCGCAGAGATAGAGAAAGAGAGGGGGGGAGGGTTGCGCTGTCCATTGATCTCAGTGGGATCCTGATTGATCGTATCTATCTGAATATCTATCTAAATAATTATCTAAATACCTATCTAGGCATACATCCAACAGCACATGAGTTTCCGGCTCCATTGGTTTCGGTGGGGCCGCTGCAGTCCCATCTGCCCGGATGGTCCGAATGCTGAAGCATGTGTTCAAATATGAACCGCTGGGGCTGTCCTTGAATGCGGTGGAAGCGCGTCTATGTGGGTAGGGGTGGGATTGCCACTATAAGTCGTGGATTGGGGGGCCGCACACGGGGACGCTCATGTGTGCGCGTGGGTTGGTCAAGCCGCTCGCTGCAGTACAACACATCGGTTTTGGCGGCGGCATTGGCGCAATCGCTTATGCAGGTACCCACACCCTTTGTTGGGCCCTCTAATTGGAGAGGGCTTTAAAACACATGGGGGGGAGGTGTTAACATATGACGGGTGCGGACTTGGGTGGGTTTCAGTTGCAGGGGAGAGAGTGGGAGGATGTATGCGGCGCACGCGTGCATCTTGCTTGCGGAGCCGCGACCTCCAGTCCCCTTAACGACATCTGCAAACCCCTGTTGCTCGTGGTTCTCCGCGGCCATGGAGGTCCTATGCACTCCGGACCCCGCTGTGTAACTAAACATATACACACAGACACACAGAAACACACACGAGCCGACAGGGTGTGGCCCAGCATGTAGCCTAGGTGATGATGCCCTCCCAGACACAACGCGCCAGGCATCCAGAAAGCACTCCCCAAACTAGAAGATCTCTGCCGTATACTCTAGGCTGCCTGCCCCTAAACACCAATGCCGAATTTTCCGGTTATCAGCCGAAATGCGGAAAAGTGACTCGACCCGCCGCTTCTTAGGCGCTTCTGACGCGCAGCTTGCCGTTACAGATCGTCGGACGGTGGCACCGCTGTACGACGCGGAAGCTTACTGGCCATTTGGTATTCCGGATGACCGCATTATAAGGCGCAAGTCTTGTTAGCTGGCTTGGTTGGATATATGTGAGGATGCATTGCATTGTTCTGTATTAAGCGTTATTTTGTTTGCTGATGCTCCTGTATATCGCTGCTCGGCAAAAACTCAAATGTTCCCCGCTTCTGCGTCCTGCAGGGCCGTCGTACCACCCGTTTGAGCTGGGCAGTCCGGCAGGCCGTACCATGCATGTCATGGTCCCGGAGCTACAGGCACCGGCAGCGGAGCGCATGGTCTTTTCGCCTCCTTACTCCTTCGCGGAGATGGACAACCCTAAACACCAAGCGCCAAGTGGCGCGAAGATGTTCGGATCATCCATAGCCACTCCACAAAGTGTACCGAAGTTTGATAGCCGTACGGGTACACACTTCGAAGAGGATGATAGCTTCGCGCAGGTTAAGGGCTACAGGTTTCCGCGTGTCGGTGGCGGCAGCGACGTGCATGGCGGCGGTGGTGGTGGGGGCGGCGAATCTCATGACTTTGGCGGCCTGTATGGGCCGTCCTTCTCCGCCGCCGCCACTACCACCTCTGGCGACGCCGGTAAGTGGGAGGTCAGTCGTTCCGTGCCGCCAACGACCCGACGGCCAACACTGGCGGCAGCGTTTGCCGCCAGTCCAGCGCCGAGCACGATGGCCAGCGCCTTTGTACAGCAGCTTGGCTCGCCCGTCCTACAAGAGCTTCTGACGCAGTCGTCACCTCTTAAGCCGCATGGCTCCTGGGAGGGCTCCGCTTCGCGTCCCAAGCACATGCATTCGGAGGAGGCGTCCGATTTCTCACAGCTGGCGCAAATCCATGGTCGGCAACGGGTAGACTTGGCTGCGGTATCCGATACCACCACCACCACCACCAACAACAACAACAACAACAATAATAATAATAATAATAATAATGATAACAGCAACACCATCATTAACACCGCGGCTGCTGCCGCCACCAGCGCCGCGACCACCCCTCCCTGCCTGGACTCCGCCCGCTACCGGCGCCCCTCCTCCGGTGCCCATTCAAACGCCTCCAGTCTGGATGCGGAGCGAGTTCGCCCATGGGTCGGAGGCCGCGGCAATGGCAGGGGCAGCGATGGAACGCAGTACGAGTCGCTGGTAGCGCCAGCATACTTCCGCAGCGGCGGCGGCGGCGGCGGCGGCGGCGTTCTCAGTGGCGGTGGCTCGGTTGGTTCCAACGATGCCACTCGGGCATTCGACAGCCGCCGTTCGTCCATTGGGGGGTTGTCGGATGTGTCGTCGCTCGACGCCGCGCGGGTGCACCCCTGGATCAGTGGAGACGATCCGAATGTGGCGACGATTCCACTTCGTTCGGCCGACGGCTCCTTAGAGCTGATGGCGGCGGCGCCGCAGCCGCATTCGTCGCCGTATGGCAGTGATGCTGGTGAGGATGTGGAGCGCAGCGGCGAGAGGAAGAGGAGTATCAGCGGCCGTAGCGTTGGTGGGGGCAGCTGGCTGTTGCTGAGTCCAACGGTGGTGGTGAAGGAGGCAGCGGGAGGCAGCGGTCCAGCGATTCGAGCTTTAGAAGGGGAGGGGGAGTTGGCAATGCAGGGAGCATTAGAAGCAGGGGCTGAGGCACCGGAGGTGATTGAGGAGCCGATGCCGTCAAATGCAGAGACGCATCAGCAGCAGGATAGGGCCAACGCAGGATTAGTAAGGTACGGCAAGCATGCGGAATGTTATAAGCGTGATGGCAACAATCAAGCGGAAGAGGAAGACCAGGAGCCCAGCGTTGCTGTCAGTCCGTCGTCACCTCCGCCACGGACTCCGTACGACGCTGACGGGGGCGCTGGCAGTGGCAGCGGTTCGACGACGCCGACGCCGACGCCGACGCCACGTGCCGATCTCAGCTTTGCGTTTCATTGCGCTAGCTTTGAAATGCGGGAGGGCAGCGGCGACGGGGACGCTGACGGCAAGGATTGGCTCCACCGCGCGGACTTATACGATGACGACGACGATGATGATGATAGGATCAGCGGCAGGCGGTGCGACGGCGACGGCGACAGTGCGTATGGGCGCCCTGGCGCACTTACCGCATTGGGGAGTCATCGTGATCGACGCGATGATGACAACGATGACGAACTCCTGCAGACGCCCACCCACGATAACTCTTGGAAAAGGCTCAAGCTCCGTAATCCTAGCGGCGGTACCGGTGACGGCACCGGCGCCAGTGACGCCGATAGCGACGCTGGCGGCGCCAGTGCCACCGCCGCCGCCGTCAGTCGCCGTCGCTGGCAGATACAGCAGCGTGGCGAGTCGGTTTCCTCCGCCGGTCCGGGCGCCAACGACCTATACGATGGCTATAGCGAAGAGGAGGAGGAGGAGGACCTTGACGGCAATGGGAATGGAAATGGCGCACGGCGGCGGCGGCGGCGGGAGGCCATCAGGTTGTCCGAGTCTCTTCCTGTCGGTGCATTATCATCAACCGCAGCGCAGCGCGCCGCCGCTTCAGACTTGTACCACAGCTTTTCCTTCCCATCGACAGAGGCGGCGGTGCGGGCAGCGGAGGCGGAGGCGGAGGCGGCTGCCACAGCCGTGTCATCGTCTCCATTGAGAGCGGGGATATTAAGCAACGCAGGCGGAAGCGAAGGAAGCAGTACGAGCGGTGCAGCAGCAGGTGGAATGCTGGAAGGCCCTGCATTGGTGGACTTCAGGACGGACGGCGGCGGAGGCGGAGGCGGTACACCGGAAACACCTGACGCCGCAGGTTGCGGTGGCCATGCCGTACATCACCGTCCTGCGCGGCCCAGTCGTATCTATATACCGTCTTCGCCGCGGAGCTCCGTGGGCGGCTGGTCCGTGCCTTCGCCCGTGCCATCGCCGCACGCGCACGGCGTGGCGGGCATGCGGACACCGTCTCCTGCCGGGTGGGGGTGAGGGTGAGGGTGGCACCGCCGTTACGTCGAGCAAAAGAGCTCAGGTCTTTAACCCCCACCATCATCGCACCGCACCATATCAAACTTGCCCACCAAGCTTTCCGTGCCAACACGACTGAGGCTCCACTCGTCTCACATTTCACTCGTGTTGGCGTCCTAAACGATGAAGATGCTCGTGCGTCCCCCACTCAATCACCCAACCACCCAACGCATCACCCTTCCATGTAATGAATGAAACCCGCTTCTTTCTCTATCTAAACGTGGACGTTGTGTTGCCCGCCTCCTCTTCCTCGCAGCAAAGCCACCAACTTCTCGCTCCGAAACCATCTAAATCTGACCGTGTCGAGCTGCCTGTTTGCGGAAACGTCATCTTCCGACGGAGGAGATGGGTACAAGTACGAGTACGAGTACGACGGCGGTGTTGGCACCCGACAATATGCCGAGAGCCGGTTAGTAGCCGATTACGAACTAGCACCACTGCTGAAGCAGCGGCAGCTGCGTCATCACGTAGACTCGGACAAGGGTGAGGATGGGGACGACGTGGAGGAAGGCGAGGAGGTCACGTCACGCCCGACTTCATGGCTCAAGGATAAAGTTGGTGAGGTCGGGCGGCGGGATGAGGAGGAGGAGGAGAAGGAGGAGGAGGAAGAGGAGAAGGAGGGGGAGGAGGAGGAGGGGGAGGAGGAAGCGGAGGCGTTGGAGGTGGAGGAGGAGGACATTCCGTTGGCAGGGGACGACGAGGACGACGCGGTTGCAGCGGTGGCGGCGTGGGCGTACGGCGACGCGCGGCAAGCGGCTGTGGAGGCTGTGGCGGCAGCACGTGACAGTGCCAACGGCAGCAGCGCTGGCGGCGATGGTGAAGGTCAGGCTGCTGTCGACGACTAGCGTGTTTCGTTGGCGTTATGAAGGCATTTAAACACAGTAAGGGGTGTGTTACAATTGGTTCTGTGGGGACTAAAGGTCCGCTACGTTTTTTTTATGTCCTCCTTTGTTAACATGGCTCTGCTGCTGCTGCTGCCAGGGGATGTTTGGCGCTCTGTATACGTGGTGCATTTTATTAGCTGGCCTAAAATGGCCTAACCTGATATCATATATTCTATATGTGGCTGTATGCGTGCATGACTGCGCACGGTAGCTCTGTTATGTGATTAGGATTGCATTCGGTCCCTCAAGAGGGACTCGAACACGACCTTTCAGGGGTAGGGTGGATGAGCACCGTGGTAGCAGTGCAGTGCAGGATGGAGGGCTGCGCAAGGGACGACGAGAGGATATTTCGGGAAGCTTTGGCAGCACTCTGGGAGCAGTGGGCGATATGCCATGCAAGCAGCTTTGGCAGCTTTCTTCGTGTGCGCGCGGGACTTCCTGTCAGGCCGTATAAAATACCTGTGGTGGAAGTACGCAGGGCCTTGATGGGGCTGGTGGGTCATAATCTCGCTGTGCGTATTAGACTATCCTTGCCTTGCCATCGGTGGACGAGGGTGGGCGGTGTCGTCGCCCGGAGGAGGGGCTGAATGTAGTGAGGTCTCATTTATCTGATGGAAGACTATCCGAGGTCTGGAGTTGCTGTGCGCGCGATGTCTAATTGGACAGCAGCACTGGCGCATAATGGGGAACCTTTTACTTCTTCTTTACGGAAGACAAGACGCACCCTTTCATTGCACTTGTCAAATAATGGCGTCCAGTCTCCCTCCCTAATATTTTCCCACGCTGGGCTGCTACTGGGCTGCTGTCAACGGGCGGGCACCAGAAGGAGGAAAGCGGGTGGCTCAGATCCAGGCGCGAATTCGGTGTGCGATGCTTTTGGCGGGTACGGACGCGTGGAAGAATGTCACCTCAGTCCGTACCAAATTGTGCTGATGGAGAGCAGGAGACCCAGACACCCTCTCCAGGAAGGAATCTTTTGGGGTGGTGTGGAGGCGGCCGGGAGCTGCAACATAAAAGCCTGTCTCAATAGCTGCATGTCAGCATCGGTACAAACCAAGGTCCAGCGCAGCTTCTTCAGCAGAGGCCGTTGCTCACGAAATCACGAACGTAGGCTTCAACAGCATCCCTAAACGAAAATGAAAAGCGCAGGGGAAAAGCTGAGGGGTTGCACCCACCACCGCCTGCCATATCAGCCAAAACAGAGCCTCCCCCCCCTTAACCCCCCCCTCGAAAAACACACACACACACACACACCTCAGTATCGAGCCCGATTCCCTTGGGGGGCATTACTAGGGGGTAGTTACTGTCTGCTCAGTTAGCGCCACTCAACATGTGCGTCAATGTCAACGTCAATGTCACGACGGACAACGATCAGCTTCATCCAAGGTCCAGAGGAAACCTTAGCAGCCCCCACCACTCTTCTGCGCCCATGAACGTCCGAAACACCAGCAGCACCCAAACCTCGCCAAATGTGAAACGTGTTCATTTTGTCCAAAAAGCCGCACACGACATGTACAGGCTTTCCCAATCCCTGAGCCAACACCAATGACTATGGAGCCTTGAAACCCCCTACCCTGGCCCTAGTTGTCCCTGGTGCATAAGGCGGTAATGCGTCGCACAAAGCCACGCGCCACTTTTCGTATACTACGCCTTCGGCCCTTCCCCATGCACGTTGTGCTGTAGAATTAAGGCCCCAAGGCTTTGCGGTTTCTGCCGCGCCCTAAGCAGCTGGATGAAAGCGACCAAAGAATTCGAATATGCATGTGCCCCTCCCCGACATAGGCCCTATGCGCCCTAGAGAGGAACAGAGGCTTCCAAAACACCTAGATATACACACATGTAAACACACTTCAGCCACAAACTACGCCGCAGTGCCCATTTCATACATTTTACTGCTTGGAAGTAAACCTCATCCCGCGCTACTAGAGCCGCCGGTTAGTGTTCTCGGGTCATGTCACAGGCAGACCTCGTCCTCCCTTCCCCGCCAACAATTTCTCGCTACTGCTCCATGGCATCATCATTGGGTGCAATCTGACGGCGAGGAGGACAGCGGCAAAGGGTGACGAGGGAAAGGCGGTATGTTGAGGCACAGTAAGCCCGAGGACAGATGCAATGACGGACTAAGCTGCTGGACCCGCGCGCTTCGTCAAACCCTATCGCCCCACCCCTTCCACAGCATTTCACCACCATCACCGCCACCGCCGCAATCACTGCCCAGGTAATAAGTCCCTCCGCTATACCCGACAGCCCACAGTCAAGCCTCCCCGGCCCCTGGGCGGGCGCCTTACCTTGAGGTTGATCTCGTATTCCTGATCGCAGCCCATCCAGCTATCGCACATGAAAAAGAGGGTCAGGTGGGCGGCGCCGTCCGAGCCACCAGATGGGGCCGAGAACTCCAACTTGGTGCGGGTCTGCAAGGGGAGGAGGAGATGACGGAGCGAGGGACGGACAAATGGAGGGAATCGATGATAGCGTTCGTGAAGAAAGAGCGTGTGGTGATGACGGTGATGATCATCCCAAGGCCCCAACCCACTGCCTCCACCCCCCAACCCTGGTCTCACCGCCTTGGCCAGGTTGACTCTCTTGATGGCGAGAAGGCTGTTGGCCTTCGGGTCGCCCACCACCAGCCACCAGCCCTCATCACGACGACCAGGGAAATGCGGTGCCGGCACGGGGCCAACCTCCCCGCCCGCCTCGTCGTCCATCTCTCGCTCCAGGGATACCACCACTGTGACCGCCTCCCCGGCCAGAACCTCCTCATCGCCGCCAACCACCTCGTACGACACCTGCACGGTACGGAACAAGAGGAGAGAAAGAGCTGACAAGAGAGAGAGAGAGAGACGAAATATGAGTGAAAGATGCAAAACGGATCTGCGGTTTCTCGTTTCGTCGTCGTTTGGTGGGTAAGGTGTCGGCAGCCTATCCTCGGCGCTCACGAGGAGGAAAAGAAAATAAACGCACCGTCGGTGATGAACGTGGCGGCCACCTCATATAAGTCACTTCACGTGACTTCATTTGCAAATCTTCGTTGCCATAAAAACACGTCTCACTCGCACTCAAAGTCGCGTCTTTCAATACGCCCACTCGTCCCTTTCTCTCCCCGTCATCTGAACCTTCCCCTTTTTCTCCCCAGCCTTTCCTCCCTCTCCCTAAGTCCCACTTCACCTCAGCATCCGTACTCCCCTGACCCCCTTTGTAGGCGGGTCCTGTCCTATCCTGACATACCGCTATAGGCAACTGCCCCCCTCTTCCTTCCGCTACCCTTCTCTCCCTTCTTCCTCTCCCTCCAGTTCCCCCTCCTCCACCAGCTCACGTTGATGTCCGGGTAGCGGTTCGCAACCGTCGCAATCTCCGCCAGCTGCGCCTCGCTGACGGCCGCCCCCAGTGCCTCCCTTCGCGGCTCATCCGCCATCTCCAGCAGCTCGAAGACGGAGGAGCACCCCGCAGCCTCCAGCCGGGCGGCCACGTCGGGGGTTACATGCGGCAGCTGCAGCAGCGGACTATCCTTGTCCCACAGCGCCTGGGTGGCCATCTGACTCATTTCCATTGCCGCCAGCGCGGGCGACAACCAGCCGTTGCTGGCAATCACGTCGACGATGGCCTGCGGGGGCAACATAGACAGAAGGGGGAGAGACAGGTGTGTGTGTGTGTGTGGGGGGGGGGGGGAAGACGAATAAACGAGACATGGTACCGCTGAAGACGCTGCTGTGAAGCATGACTAACCGCGATGGAGGAGGAGGGGGAGTACGAGGACCGAGTTGGTGAGCTCTCGAGGGACCGAGAACGGGGATGTCTTTCTGGTGCTTTATCATGTAGAGAAGTAGGAGGATGAGGGGAGGGCGGACGGCGGCTCTGTTTTGACAAGAGGCAAGTCCCTCATCACGACCTTGATGTCGAAAAAGGACAGTCCCCCTCAGCACCGCCTTCAGGTGCACCTTCGACCTTCCCCGATCTCCCCTGACCCACCTGCAGCAACCTCACGCTGTCCCGCACCACCTCCTTCTGGTCCAGCGCGAGATCTCCGCCCAGAGGTGTGCGGCTGAGGTGCGCCTGCAGCAGCACGTTTGCCTTGCAGTGGGGATCGCTGGGGCGCGGCTGGGTCACCGAGACGGGCGAATGTATCAGCAGCTTTTGAATTGCGGTCTCCTCTCCCGGCCGAACCTCCAACCCGTCGAACTCTGACCAGGCAGGCAGGCAGGGAGCGAGGGAGACAGAGGAGGGAGGAAGGGAAAGTTAGGGATAAGAGTAAGCGGATGTGTCGTGGAGGTGTCACCACTGTTCATGGTGCCCTCCCTCTCCCTCTCCCTCTCCCTCTCCCTCTCCCTCTCCCTCTCCCTCTCCCTCTCCCTCTCCCTCTCCCTCTCCCTCTCCCTCTCCCTCTCCCTCTCCCTCTCCCTCTCCCTCTCCCTCTCCCTCTCCCTCTCCCACTTTTCGTCTTCCTCCCTGTCCACCTCCGCACTCAGCGCAGCAGTCCTCCTGTCCCACTTTTTCCTTCGCCCCTCTCACCGCTCGCGTTGGCGAGGATCTCCAGCAAGCCCTTGATCTTGGTCTTGGCGGCCAATGAGGCGGCGAACAGCTCAATGGTGGTGTAGGCGATGTGGTAGTAGGCGGCGATCATGCCCAGATTGAGAGGGGACAGTTCCATGTCGTCCTCGATGGCGATGACCTAGGGCCGCATTGGAGGGGACAGGGTCACGACGACGACGCGGAGCGAACAGTAAAGAGCAAACCCCTGGGGACACAACAGCCCACTCATGTGAGCATATTGTGGGGGTAGGGGTGGGGTCTAAGATAGCGATAGGAACACAGGGGTGATGGTGTGTGTGTGTTTGTGCGTGTGTGTTGGGGGAGGGGAGGTGTTAAGGATTAACAACTGCCCCATGGCGGGCCGCAGGAATGGGGTAGGCCCCATAAAGGCCCGCTTGACGGCCCCCCTGCCAAACCCCGTACATGTCTGTACACTTGCCCGCTTATGCCCCCTCCCTGCCCCCACCCCCGGCCCCTACATGTGCCTCCTCCCCGCGCACCCACCTTGCTTGTCTCCAGATCGCTGAGGGTGTTCTCCACCAGCTCCGACAGATGGTCAGACAGGTGGCGGTGGCTGACACCCGCCATGTTGTAGTAGTTAGGATTCTGGGCAAGTCGCCGGTAGTAGAAAGTCCACGTCAGGTAGTCTACAGCATCCTGCGTAGGCGGAAGAGGGAGCGAGATGGGGCCACGGGAAATGGGAGTTATGGGAACCGGAAACGGGAAGGGGGCGGAAGACTCAGATTTCAGGATGAACAGCAGGAGGTGGGAGACTAAGCTGGGTCTGTGCCGCTGTCCACTCCAAGTAGCCAGATTGAGATGTGTAACCCCATCCAAAAAGCTGAGGACTCACCCCCACTCCACATAGCCCCCTTTTTTCCCGCACCTGCTTGTTTTCAATTGTCTTGGTGACAATCTCCGCGACGAAGTGGTCGTGCAGGAAGTGGTCAAGGTGGCTCTCAACGGGCAGCGGCTCCAAAAGGAAGCGCTTGTAGTACTCCTTTCGGTGGGAGGCGCACATCAGCACCACCTTCCCGCAGTCATCAACCTGCGAAGCCCCCGACAGCCCCCACACCGCGCGCGCGCGCGTGTGTGTGTATGTGTATGTGTGTGTGCGTGTATATCTGTGTGTGTGTATGTGTGTGTCATTACACCTACACGTTGCGTCGCGTGAAGGAACAGGACGCCCACCACATCTACATCCGTGCAGCTCCTTGTCCTTATGCTTGTATTAAAATTGATGTAGTTGGTACGTCCGAATCTCTAGCTTTCTGACAAGCTGCCCCGCAAGGCGCTCCACATGTCCCCAGCACAGCCCCCCGTATCTCCCCACCCCCATCCCTATCCTCCCCAGCAGCACACACATACTGACGTGTTTAAATCATTAAAACACACCACCATCGGCGATTTTCCCAGGAGAACCCAGACTGCACCCAAACCCATACGTTTCCCAGACACACGCACACAATGCACACGCATACGCAAACACAAACACACTCACGACCCTACCCTCCATCTCCCCCCACCTGCGGGCGACTCGCCCTCCCAATCATCTGAATGAGGTCGGTGATTGGGTAGTCGGATGCCCCCAGACCGCTGCCGTCGTAGTACTGGGTGCCCGCCACCACCACCAGGTGCGCCACCGTGTTGCCCAGGCCCCAGCACATGGCCGCAGTGACCACCAGCACCTGGGGAAACATGGAAAGGGGGGAGTGTACGCGTGTATGTGTGTATGTGTGTATGTACGTGAATGTGTGGATGGAGCACTGTAACGGCAACAGGAAGAGGGGCGCCCATGAAACAGCAGCGGATTGTCTTATAGATACACGCAACACACACATACAAGCACGTACACACGACCATCCCCCCCAATACACACACATCCACACACACCTGGATAGCTCCGCTGTCGAACAGAAGTCGTACCACCTGCTGGTCGCCGGCGGGCATCGTCTCGTGGCAGAAGCCCACTCCGTACTGCAGACTGTGACGCAGAGCGGCATCGCGGACTCGGGGGAGGTACGGCGCCAGATCGGACTCCGAAGCGGCACAGAACTTGAGTGGCTCACTGTGTGTGCGTGTGTGTTTGGGGTATTGGGGTTTGTTTGGTTGGGAAATGGAAAGCAACAGACCAGGGGATCCAACCGTATGTAACAACGATGACAATTACGATATGAGGGAGAAACTGCTGGTGGCAAATGCGTGCATGCTTACGTGAGTTCCTACGACCCGTGGGTCAGTTGTTTTCAAGACATTGCCACCACCTCCAGCAAGAACACTATCCCCGTTCACACCCACTCGGGCCCCCAACACCTACCCATCGGCCGCCGCGTACGTCAGGAGATCCAGAGCCGCCAGTCGGGCGTGTTTTCGTGTGGGTACGAACACCAGCGCGGGTTTCTGACCGGCGGCGTGAGTGCTGATGGCGCTGTAGGTCGGTCGGGACATGGCCTGCAGCAGACGAAGGAGACGGAGGCGTGGGGAGGGAGAGGGGACACAGTCAATATCTATATATCTATCTATTGTGGTTTATATATATATATATTTTTTTTACTATTATTATATATATTATTATATATATTTTTACTATTTTTACTATTATATTATATATATATACCAACCACAAGAAAATAACAATATAATATCAAAAATAATAGGAATAGTAAAAAAAATATCAAGGATAATAATCGTAATAATATAATATATAGAATATAACACACATGACAAAATATTAATGTAATACGAATAAAATAACATAATGTTTGTCTGTCTGTAACACAGACAAAAATATACTAATGATATAAACATACATAAAGACGCCACGTAGCACACCAACACTTCCTCTTTCCCCTCTCACACCTCTCACACCTGCATTCGCGCCTCGAAGTTGGTGATGTCGAAGCCCAGCACGTGCACCTCCAGGGGCACCGGCCGCGAACCGGGAGGGAAGTTGAAGAGGCCGTGGACAGTGGCCCCGATCCAGTCTCCCAAGTCCTTGGCGTTCGCAGCGGAGTGGCACAACCCCACAATGCGGATGGGTCTGCGGGCGGGGTAAGGATTTTGGGAGGTTGGGGAAGGAAAGTTGAATAAACGAGACTCGATATCGCTGTAGATGCTGCTGTAAAGCAGAGACTAACCGGGAGAGGAACAGATTGGGCGGGGTCAGATTTGGTCTGATGTGGGTCAGGGCCATGTGGGTCAGGCTTCGTTGCGTACTATAGCAGTGCCCAGGGCTCTCTCATTAGACCTAACCAAACTTTTGCCTCTCATCGAACGTGAAAAACGATGAGGACTTTTTTTACGAAACCACCACGTAAACATTCGTTAACCGCACATTTTAGCTGAAACACCTAAATTAGGTTTGATCAGTTAATTGATTAATTGATTGATATATGAAAAGCGCCCCATCCATGATGCACAACCGGCCCATAAAAACCAGAACCCCGGTAAGACCCCCCCTGCCACTCACTTATCTGCCTGGCTGGAGATGTACCGCATGCGGCTCGTGATCACCTCCAGGGTGGGTCCCTTGGGTCCCCCGATCAGGTGCAGCTCGTCCACGATGAAGAGCGCCACGTCCTTGACGTTCTTTCGCTGCTTCCACCTGCCAGGAGTGTGAGGATGGGGAGGAGTGGACGCGGAGTGGGTAGACTGGGAGTGGAGTATCCCCGGGGGGACTGTCCTGGGCGGGGAGACCTAGGATGGATGAACCCCTGGGGACACAACAGCCCCCTCCCTCATGTGAGCATATTGTGGGGGTAGGGGTGGGGTCTAAGATAGAGGTAGGAACTGGGGTGATGGTGTGTTTGTGTTTGTGCGTGTGTGTTGGGGGAGGGGAGGTGTTAAGGATTAACAACTGCCCCATGGCGGGCCGCAGGAATGGGGTAGGCCCCATAAAGGCCCGCTTGACGGCCCCCCTGCCAAACCTCGTACATGTCTGTACACTTGTCGAAAGAATACCCACATACATCAGACTTAGTCGATACACAGTTTCCCCTCCCTCTCTCATTGGCGTCCAACTACCCCCCGGGGTCCGCCACTGCCCTGCCCTCCCCCCTCGTTACCCCCGCCCCCTTACCTCCTGCTCATGACGTCCCACTGCTGCGGAGTGGCCACCACGATGTTGCCTCGCTCCAGCAGCTTGAGGTCCGCAGCCGTCTCGCCGGTCAACTGAGTCACTTCGACCCCCAGCCCGTCACTGAATTTGGCAGTCCATGCCACCGCCACGTCGCGAGCCATGGACTCGTGCGGGGCAATGTACACACACCTGCACACCGACAGACGAAGTGAGGAAGGAGCGGAGGGAGGATGAAGGACGGGGTTACGGGGCTACGGATGGAAGGGGGAAAGGAGGGGTTACGGAGGGATGGGGGATTACGGAGTGAGGGGGAGAGGAGGGGTTACCAGAGGAGAAGAAACACGCAACTCACGGGAGCTGGAGTTCAGTTCACGGCAGGTACTGCAGGGAGCCCAGTTCACGGGAGCTGGGGTCGTGGAGGCGTTGAGGATGGGGACATGGCAGTGGCGAATGGGAAAGCCAGGAGGGGATGCAATCATCGATGGTGGGTATGCTCCACTACAATATTGCGAGACCTTACTTTCCTTGTCCTCTGCCCCCCCCCCTCTTCTTTACCTCCCGCCCACATATACCTTCCCGGCCGTACATCTGTCCTCCCTCTCTATCCGCCTCTCTGTAGCCCTCTGTAGGCCTCCCCCCTTCCGGCTCCCAAGCTCAAATGACTCATATCTCCGAAACCCGCCCCTTGTCGCTGCCCACCTGGCCGTGCACTTGCCCTCCGCCGCTCGGGATAACATGCGTAGAATGGCAAACTCCGCGCAGATGGTCTTGCCGCTGCCGGTGGGAGCAGCGATGAGGGCATTGTCGTCGCTGTTGTAGAGCGCAGTGAAAACCTGTACGTGCATGTGTATGTGTGCATGTGTGTGTATGTAAAGAAGAGGGATAGGTTTTATCTATTCCTGAAAGAAGGGGAAAGTGAACGTATCCTCACTCCCCTTCTCCCCTACTCCCCTTTCCCAACAATATAAGTACTGCAGCCGGGGCCAGGGCTCCTCCCAGCAGGTTCGGTTAGTAGGCCTCTGGCGCGAGACCCACCACCACCCCGTACCACCCCCCAACAATCTGCCTTCAACCCTCCCCCACCCCTTTCACGAATCGCTTTCATTAAAAATTACGATCTCCCACCCGACCCCATTCATTCCGGGTTCACGGTCCGTCCCCACGTGCCTGGGTCTGAATGGGGTTGAAGTGCGACAGGCCCTTGTACAGGGACTCGAACGCGGCGTTGCGAAGGGCCGATACGGGCAGGGGCTGAAGGTCCAGCAGCTCGGTCGGCGGGGGGAACTTGGTGGGAAGGATCAGGTGCCTGCAGGTGAGCGGGGTTCCGGTAATCCAGTTGGTGAGAATAACTGCGTGAGACATCGGGTAATAAAACATTAAACGCTTTAATGTGGACAATATCGTGTGGGTTGGTAAGCTGCAGTGGCGGTGTGGTGGTGGTGGTGTGGTAAGTGGAGGAAGAAACCCCACTGGAAGATACGGAGAAGCGGTACTACTCCCATCTACTCCAGGGAAGGCGCAACAACAGGCACTTCGAAGCCAATTGTTTTCGCACTCCCTCCCCCAAACCTTATTCCCCTCCAAGACACCCATACACGCATACACCCGTACACACACGCACACAGGCGGACCTGAAGGACACTGGCAGTGTGGTCTCGCAGCTCAGCCACCTGTCACTGACCACCCGGACAAAGTACTGGGGCGGCACCGGCTCGCTGATGGGCACCGTGAAGGCCACAACGTGCTCTTCGCCCGCGTTTGACTTCTTCAGCAGCCAGTACTGGTGGTGCAGGATCTGTTCCGAGTCCTGAGCAGAGCAGTTCGGGCGGGCAGGAAGGGGGATGGCCGATGTGGGTGGAGGTAAGAGAGGTAGAGAGGTGGAGGTAGAGAGGCGGGTAAGTTTAGCCGAAGATGTGCAAATGCCAGGATTTCCTCAAGACAGAGAGGGAGAGAGACCGAGACTCCTACGGGGTGGAGCAGTCGCCTGAATGTTGTGGTGGGGCCGCGTGGGCGGGTAAGGGGGAAATGCTGAAGGGCGCAGCTGAAGGCCAGAGAGCTGCAAAATGTTATAACCAAAAGGGCCTTGAGTTGTGTGTGGTGTGATATATGTATGTGGGATTTCGGGTGGCGGCGGTAAGAGACGCAGATCCAGGAGGGGTGGGCAGACAAAGACAGCAGCATGGGCTGGCGTGTTGTTGAAGAGTGGGCTGCCTGATGTGAATACCGCCGGGGGGGGGGCGGGGCGGATATCATCGGGCTGTAAGAACCAACTCACCCACCATCACTCCTCACACCAACGAAAACACGTTCCTATCACGTACCTCCTTATTGTATTCATGATAGTTTCATGCACATTGTAAACTCCACACGATTTAATCACATCTGGATAACTTGATTCCTGTTCAATCTCACGGTGCCCCCTCCTCGTTATTTATGCATATAACACATACACAAAGGACGCGCACACACGCACACACACATGCCCATGCCCATGCTCATGCCCACATGCATACCTGATCCTCAACGAATATCCAGAACGGCTCCACGAAGCCGTGCACCTTGTCCTCCCAGGCGAAGTCCGGGGTGATGGTCAAGTCGATCTTTAAGCACGTGCGCGTGATGGGCTGCACATGGGCAGCGAGCTCCAGCCTTGGGGGGGGGACAAGTGAGCGGGAAGGGGCGGCGGGAGAAGCCGAGAGGAATTGCACAAAAGTTTGTGGAACCCAGAGCCAAGAGGGAGGGGCGGATCAAAGCGGAGGGCGCCCTCCCCCCTGTTCCCCTAAAACCCCTAAAACCCCTAATAGCCAATACCTAATATGAGGAAAAAGGTGGGAAGTCGAATAAACGAGACACGATATCGCTGTGGACGCAGTTGTAAAGCGTGGCTGACCGCGATATGGTGGAGTGGGAGTAAGAGGAGGAGCAGGAGCAGAAAGAGGAGGAAGAGGGCTTCCAGAATGTTCAAGTTAGCGAGCTATTTGAAAATTCAAAAGAAAACAAGGTTTTGTGCGAGAAAATAAACATCAACGAGCCCAAAAAAATGTCAGGGCTTTACAGCGTAAATTAGGGACTGTGAATGTACGGAAGAGTGTTGATGGCGACGTCGGGTTTTCAGGGCAAATTAGGGAACATATGACTCAAGACATGCGGATTGCGTTTGCACACGCTTTTGACGTTTTCTGGGCGCATGTTAAATATTAATCTATCTATCCGGTGTGATAGCCGTGTTCCTCGGGCTCGGGGTACATAATGCAGTCTGCGGCATGTTTTTTGTCGTACAACGGTTAATTCTGCGCCGTGTGCTTCCCCTGGCCTCGCTAATTTACGTAGGACAAGGAATTCGGCGCCGAGGAATGATTTCATTCACGGCGGGGCCGTAGCTCCGGGAACCCTTCACCCCGCCCCAACCCCAACCCCCCTACCTGGGGAATTGATGGATGAGCTTGTGCAGGCTCTTGCCCATCTTGGGTACCCGGATGAGCTCCCCGAGCTCCTGGCTGGTCAGATCGTAAAAACGCTCCCAGGGTAGATCGCGCTTCTCGAGCTTGACGAGCACGTCTGAAGGACGAAAGCGAAGAGGGCCGAACAAGCAGCGTGAGATGGTGGGATGACTTCACTTTTTGAATAAGCAAACAGATTTATGATACATACGAGCCTAACATGAATTTCATTGGCATGCAGTTGTGACTTCGATTCGCTTCACAGGACTTCACACTTGACACGGTTCGATTTGCCGCCTCTCCTGGCCCCCTCCCTTCCCCCCTCTCCGCGCCAGGAGCCTTCCAGCATACCGTTCGGCACGCCCTTGAACTGCCTCAACGGGCTCTGGCTACCCCACATCCGGTAGTTGACCATCTTGGTGAGCGCCAGCGCCCGGTCCGTAAGGCCCGCCCAGCCACGGCGGAGGCAGATCTCGAACAGGCAGCGCATCAGGCGGCCGGCGGACTGGGTGACGTACACCATATCTGACGTCAGCGCCAAGCCCTCCAGCTTCAGGTTGCTAATATAAGCCTGGCGTTAGGGAAAGGGCACGGTGTGTGTGTATGTGTATGTATGTGTAGAAAGACGAATGAAACGGGGGGAAGGAGGAGAGGGTTGAGATAGAGGAGGACCTTGTGTCATGGGCACAGGGTTGAAGGCTTTTGGCACTGGATCCGCATCATCGGTGGCGGCATAGCTGTTTGTGACCCGTGTGTCCGCTCTTTTGTTCCCGGCACAACCCTCAGAAAGCCCCACATATACCCCAAATTCATTTTGCCACCGCACCACCACCACCACCACCACCACCACCACCACCACTACAACCACTACCAGCCCGCAGGCACCTGCAGCAGCACGTTGACCTTCGCCGTTGGCTCGTCCAGGCTCTCCTTGACCGGAATGGGCACCCTCTCCACCAGCTTGGCCAGCTCCAGCTTCTCTTCATCACGAACCACCATGTATCTGACCACAGACGTACACAGGTAGGGGGCAGCGGGTAAGAAACGGGTAGAGGATAGGAAGGGGCAGCCTGCCTTGCCCTGCCCAGCCTGTGCAAATATGTATGTGCGTAAATGCGCCTTTGTATGTGGAAATGGTCTCAGTCGTTGCTACACGAGACAACCGGGTGACCACCCCCATTCCCAACTCCAGCTCGGCAGCCCAGCCACATCCGCACCCCTTCCCCTTCTTTCTCTTATACAACCAAGCCAACAAGGCCGGGCCTTCCTCCTGCAACACATCCGCACATCCCTCATCAGGACTCCGCTCCGCCAGAGGCCCCTCAAGCCCAGGAGACCGCATCCTCACCTGAACTCCTCAGCCAGGCTGAACAGGCGCAGCAGCTCGATATCTGTCATCGTGGGCTTCAGGTGCTCGTTGAAATGCGCGATGGTGGTGTAGCTGACATAGTAGTGCGATGCGATGCGGCCCAGGTCGGTGGTCTGTGCTCAGGCAAGAACCCAAAAGAGGGGTCGGGGGAATCGGGTAAGAAATAAAACCCCGTGATTTTTTTGCATTTAAAATTGTATGGGCCAACAGCTTCCATGATTTCAGGAATTGAACCACCTATCCTTAGACTGTAAAAGAATTTGCTCTTAAAATGTACGGTAATAATGCAAAATTCTGCAAAGAAATTGATTCAATGAATAAATAGGAAATAATCAGCTTTTGTGATAAAATCAAAAGTGTTCATGTTTATTCATCAAAAAGTTAGTTGTTGAAATCATCTTTATTAGTTAACATATCTTTAGAGGCAATTGAAAGTGGAGAATTTCTTAATGCCCTTAGCAAATTCTTTTTCAGTAAATTCGTTTAATTCTGGGGATAATTGGACTTTAGCAATAATGTCGGCATCACTAAGAATTTCTCTGAGATAAAATTAACTCATCGCTTAAATTCAGATGAATAGCTCCAAAAAATTTTCATTTTTGAGTGATGAAATTTTGAAACCACCAATTCTTTTGAAGGCCAAAAAAAGCTGTGCAATAATACTAAAATCTATCTCTTTGCAGCTAGCCTCTTAGCATGCCAGATATTAGTTTTTATGAAGTAACAAGCGAATATTTTGGAAAAACAGAACCACCCGATGAACCAAATACACGAAGTGTCCAATGCCGCCCTGGAGCCGTTGAACCTGATAGAATAAAATACCCAGACATTCATATATATATATATATATATATATATATATATATAAACAGTAGTTGCTTGAGGATATAAAGCTATTGCCACGGGAAAAGCTGTAACTGATAAAGGAAGCCGCTTACCTGGAAGTTCCCGGTCTTGCGGTCGTACCGCACGAGGGAATGCTTATCCAGCATGAGGCCCGCGCTGTGGGCCAGGTCCAGCCGCCGCTCCTGGGATAGGGGGACAGGCAGGGAGGGTGGGGTGTACGTATGGAGGGAGATAGTACAGGTAGGACAATAACGGGTTCAGTCGCATAGGGATGGAAAAGAAAGGGGCGGAGGGGGAAGGCGAAACAACGAGACCGCTGGGTATGGAGGAGGGATATTTGTATCCTCGTTGGTCATCCCAAAAGGTGCTCTCCCCATCGCCCCCATAACCTATCCTCCCCTAATCCCATACACACACGCGCGTGCACACACGATCCCCATACATACACACACACACACCACCTGTCCCCTTCCGCCCCACCTGTAGCAGCGGGTCCGTGTCCAAGTCCGCTGGCGGCACTCCGTACAGCGCGGGGGAGCGCAGCATGCGGACGTAGAGGTAGGAGTACCCCAACCAGTGAGCCGCGTCCTTCAAGTTCTGTTGTGCCATAGATGGTGCGAGTTGCAAGGGGGCCGGAATTAGTCAGTTGGTTCGGAGAAAACGAAAGATAAAAAAGGACGTAGGTTACCCTAGGGGGCATTTCACTTGCTGAAAGTACGGAGCAAAAAGCCGCACTGGAAGAAGCGGGCAGACTAAGCGCCCACACTGAGGACCATCCCCGGCCGGCACCCCCCTATCCCATTCCATAACGCATCCTACCCTGTGCGTCAGCCAGCAAGTGCCGAATACACGTACGACTCACCGACACGGTCCCCAGCACCACCTCCGCGTTGAGGTTGTCCGCCAGCGCCTTGATGAACTGGCTCTCTATGGGCAGCTGCTGGTTGAATAGCGACAGGTAGAACTGCAGCTCCGAGTGGCCCGTGATGATGATGCCCTCGCCTGTGCGTGTGTGTGTGTGTGTGTGTGTGTGTGTGTGTGTGTGTGTGTGTGTGTGTGTGTTTGGGAGAGAGATGCGTTTGCGTTGTGTTGTGTTCTGTTGTGTAAAAGTAGAGCGGTTGCAAGCACATAGAAGCGCATCGTACAGATAGGCAGTACAACAGAATAAATGCAACGACTTTTCCACACGCCAACACGTGTGTGGGCGTGAGTTTATGTGTTTACGCACGTGACCCATCACGTGTTTTGGAGCGTTCCTTCTCCCACCTTTCCCGCTCCTCATCTGTACTTCTCCGCTCCCTCCCTATCAACCCCCCAGCGGTATTATGCCATTTTTATTCGACTTACCTCCCCCCCCGCGGCATTCTCCCTCTCTTCACTTACCAAACGAATCATACTGTGGCCGTCCCGCTCGTCCCATCATCTGCATCACGTCCTGCGGGCTGAGCTCGTCCCAGGCGCCCTTGACGGGGTTGTAAATCTGCGTCCCCTTGATGATGACGGTGTGGGCTGGCAGGTTGACACCCCAGGCCAAGGTGGCCGTACTCACAAGCACCTGAGAACGGCACGTGTATTGTGTCGGAGTAAGCAAATTAATGGAATAATCGGAGCTTATATCGAAAATTAATTACGCTTGATATCACATGCATATATATATATAGGGTTTCAAAAACCCTAAAACCCTAAACCGATATATATATATAGCTGCTTTTAGGCCCCTCTCACCGCCGCGATAGTGATATACAGACGTGCACGCACACGCCCAGACACGCACGCACATAAGACGTCTCCCCTATACACACAACCTACACAGCACACAACACATGCACACACGGAAATGCGCACACGGTCACACATCCGCTCCCCACCTGCACGTGTCCATCCGCGAAGAGGTCCTCCACCAGTGTGCGGTCCGCCCGGGTCATTCCCGCGTGGTGGATGGCGAAACCGAAGGGCAGGAGGTCCCGCAGATCAGAGTCCTTGCAGTTTTCCGCCTGGGTTTGAAGGTGCGGGTTTGGATCGAGCGGGAAGGACGTGAACACAGATGGCAGCAGTGCACTAATCAGGAGACCCAGATACCAAACGACGATGGGCGAAGCGATGGTAACATGGGACCAGAGACAAGACCAAATCTCATTCTCTGTGTATGCGTGCTGAAGGAATAACTAGCAGTACTGGTTGAAGCTGCTTATTGGATGGGTTCAATGAGTGGGCAGTGGGGACAGTAGACGCCTAGATAAAATCCATGACGCACGCCTAACACACACACACATGTACGCGCGGGAACACGACGCTGAAGATATGCCCCCCAGTCGCCATCATCTGCAATCTCACCCTTATCCCGAAGCCAGCCTCAGTCTCCTCCCCGGTGCCCTCCCCTTCCCGACCCTTCCGTCCCCTCTCCCCTCACCTCGCCGTCCCTCCCCCTCACCTCAGTCTGCAGAATCTCCCTGGTTGCCGAGTCACTCCGCATGAATCGGGCCAGAGCGTCCGCCGCCAGCGCCGTCTCTTTGATGAAGCGGGCCGTCTTGGCGGTCTCCTTGCGGCTGTGCACGAACACGAGCACCTGGTGACGACCAGCGCACTCCAAAACCTGAAGGAAGGGGAGGGCCGAGGAAACACAGCCACACATAAAAGCGAGGTTGTTGTTGTTGTTGTTGGTGGTGGGGAGGGGTGGTGGGGAGGGGTGAGTGGCGGCCTTGTTGAAATACCAGACAAGTACCGGGCTTGCCATGATTATCATGAGGCCAAGGGGGGGGGGCCCAAGGAGTATCAAAGTACGAAAACAATGAATATACGATCAACCAAACAATAAATCCAGCAGCAACCGCAGTAGCTTATAAAACCAGAAGTCGTAGCAATCGCCGTTGGCGCAGCAGAAGCAATAGTATCTTCCCCCTTCGCCCCTTCCCCTGACATCCCAGCCCGGCATCCGTACCTTGTTATAACAAATTTCATTCATCAATTGGAAGCGCTGTAGCGGCTTCTTGACAGACACGCCGATGTACTGCTGCGCCAGCGGGCATGGCCGGTAGGAGTTGTCGAAGTAGAAGAGGCCCTTGTCGGGCTTGACGCTGCGGAGAGCGATAAGGAGGGGGAAAGTCGAAAAAACCGAATCCAGGTGCTGATACTGGGGAAACGAGGACTAGGGAGGTGAGGTGAGGGTATCAATATAAAATATAAAATGAAACCGACGAATGAAATAGTGGGAAGAAGGGGGGCCGTGAGCCAGCTGAAAGAGGAGAGGGGTACAGACGACAGGGTGGGGAACACGGCAATGGTTATGGAAGCGATAGAAAAAGAGCACAAACGCAGAAACTTCGGAAGCACGGGAAGATGCTCTCCTCGTGCTTCAGGAAACTTACAACATTGAAAACGATGAGAGGATAGGTACCGTGGGGGACCACACCTACAGCTCCCGCTCCCCGGCCCAAGCCCGGCCCAATCCTCTCCTCCGCGCCTTCTAGAGGGACATAACCCCCCTGCACTGGGTTCAAGTGATTACGTCTGCTGGGCTTCCTCCCCCCTCCTCTCCGGCCCTCCTCAGCCCCCGCCGTGCTCACCGCAGGAAAACCGCCACGTCCTCGTAGTTTGGCAATGTGGCGGACAGACCCACAATACGGATCATCTCCTGCGTCGACTCCACCTGCCGGTGCCGGTGCCGGTGCCGGGTGATAGTGGTGTGTTCGAGTGAGCGGGAAGCGGGTTGCCAGGTAAAGACTCCATGTGACAGTGAGAGGAGGTTACAACCAGAACAAGCAGACTTGTGACAGGAGACTATGTGACAGACAGCTTAGAGGGAGGGGCAGCGACGTACAGGTCAATAATAAAACGTTTGGCATTTTGATACAGAAGTTGCGTTTCATGGCGCATCTCATCGGCGTGTTACCTGTTCGTTCTAGCGAAAGGAAGAAATGTTATGACCGACGAGGCGAGGATTCCCCAGCACCAACAACATGCCCCACCTGCCCATCAAACCCACCCCAACCAGACGCACGCACATACACACACATAAGCACACATACATACACACACGCCGCCCGGCCTGCTCACCTGTCGTATGGTTCTGCTGATGATCGCTTCCAGCACGGGCCCGCGGTCGTCGTGCAGCAGATGGATCTCATCTACTATCAACAACCGGACCTTATCAAGGTCGGGAGGAGGGAGGGAGGAGGAGCAGGAGAGAAGGAGAGGAGGAGGAAGGGAAAGGGGTGAACAGGAGGGTCAGGGCAGGGCGAAGGCAAATGGTGGATCAAAGCAGGGCAAGGGCAAACTATGCAACTGGTACAGGACTGGACAAAGCACACTCATTACGGCAACCGGTGGATCCGGATCCGGAATCGGTTTTCGCAATCACGATCCGGATCCGGGAGTCGGGGGGGCCCACCTGTCCCCCGCTCTTACTCCACGCCTCTCCCTGCCTTCTTAGCGCAGAACCCGGGTGTGCGTACTCCGGCCCTCTGCCGCGGCCCCGCCCCAGCCAGGCTATCCTGTCGCCCCCCCTTACCACCTCTCTCACCATGTTGGCATAGGTACGGTCGTCCGACTTGCGCGTAATGATGTCCCACTTCTCCGGCGTTGTGACGATGATCTGGGTGTCCTCGATTTCCGCCTTTGACAGGTTGATATCGCCTGTCAACTCCCGTACCTTGATGCCGTACTTTTCCGTCAGACGCTTGGTGAAGTTGCCGACCATCTCAGCTACCAGCGCCTGACGGTGAGAAAAAAGGGAGGGGCCCGGGGGAAATACGAGCGCGTAAATGTACGGAAGCATATGAGCCACATACCAGAGGAGCGCGGCGGCGTGTGCAGGTGGCGAATAGCTGCGTCCTGATATTGCTGCTGAAGGGTACAATCACTCACCGGGGACTAAGAGCGAGTGTGTGCATACTCATGCGAGCGAGTGAAAATGTATGCACGCATACATTTTCACACATACATATACATGCACATACATGCACATAAACACAGGTGTACACACGCGCACCCGCACCGCCATCAGCACACACGGACATACCTTCATCGGCGCCACGTACACGATCTTGAACGCGGACGTGTCGATGGTGCCATCAGGCCGCAAGTGCAACCCCAGCTCATGCATGATACACAGCACGGCCACGTTGGTCTTACCGGCACCTGAGCGGCAGGGGCAGGCGAGGACAGGGGTCAAAAGGTGACCGGGCGTTGGGGACAGGGGCGCAAGGGGCGGATGAAGGGTGACGCGGGGGGGGGCGCATGACGAAGCAAATCAGAGCAGGAAACCACCCACCCGAGAGGTGACCTGTCCTAGTAACTGCCAGATACTCAGATGCTTGTGTTGCTTGTTGCTTATGTTTGTTGCTTGTGCAAGCTTGTGTTGTTTGTGTTTTGTCACGGCATAGGGCCCCTTTCCGGGGATCGCATGCGGACGCCACTGCCTATGGACGTGCAGCGACCCCTCCGGCTTCCTCTGTACAGACCCCCATCTACCTCATTACTACTGAGCGCTCATGGGGTTGTGTTCCTGCTCCCCCATGGGTCCCCGGTGCCTACCCCTACTGCCCCCTCCTCTTTCCCATCAGCTGACTTACCCGTGGGTGCGCACACGAGCATGTTCTCCCCGCTGAACATGGCGCAGTCCGCGACCCGCGACTGAATGCGATTCAGCGACTCCATGCCGGTGAATGCGCCCCGGGCCCACTCCGGCAGCTCCGAAACCTTGCGGAGCTTCTCTCCATCTGCAAATGGCTTTGGTTTCAAAGCGGGCACCTCCACCTCCTCGTATCCCTTGTAGGCGCGACGCTGGGACCCCTGTGCACGAGGAGAGGGTTCAAAGCGGAGATGCACAAGCGCGAGAGATGGGTTAGCGTTCAGGGGAGGATGGCGAGCTGTGCATATAATGGCGCATACACAGAAGCCCACATGCAAACGCGTACACACTCATACCTGCGGCAGCGACACGCTCTTGTTGCTCATCAAGTGGCTGCCCTGCCGGAACGCCAGGCTCTCCAGCGCCACCTGATGGCGATTGGCGATTGCACCACCACCGGCGTCGCCACGGGCGCCTGAACGGGCGGCCGGAGCGAGGAGGGACAGGATGAGGGAGTAAGTCGGATAAACGAGACATGATGAGGGGGTGGGACGGCGGCCAAGAGGATGGAAAATCCACACAAAATGGGAGGGATGGTGGCAAAAACGGTTCTCGAGGCAAAAAGGCAAAAAAACACATTACGGATGTGAGTCCAGCCTAAGTAAGGAGAAGGGCGAGACAGTGGGAGATCATATGGCCTGAACAGGATCTGTTCCACTCCATGCCGCCACATCTTGCTCGTCCCCATCCTACACCTCCTGGACCTTGTACCCCCCCCTGCCCATCCCTTAACGCGCTTATGCCACCACTAACCCCACGACCCCATACAAATTCCCGCCCCTATCCCTACCCCCGTCCCCACCCTCACCCCTGTGCATTCAGTTCCATAGCCATATGGCTTTGGCCCCCTTCCTGATCGTGCCCCAAAAGCTCAGTCTCCGTACCCCTCCCTCCCCCATTCAACCCCGGCAAAGCACACCCTTTCCGTCCCACCAGGCCCCAGTCACCTGCTTCGCCTTGCCGCAGCCTCCTGGCCTCCTCACGGATGGATCGTTCCATGGCGGTCTGGCGGTCGCGGGCTGAAGTGCGGGTGGCCCGCAGCGCCGCCAAGATGGCCGCAGTATCGGCGCTGCCCCCCATCTCCGTCTCAATGCGGTCACGCTCTTCGTCCGTCTCCGCGCGCGACAGCTTGGTGCACCAAACAATCTTGAGTCTGTGTGGAAAGGAAAGGCACGCGGGGGGGGCAGGCCGCGGTCGACCACCTTGACGAAGAAGAGGAACACTTCCGAGTTCCGACCGCAACGCCACCCGGCAGCAGGGCAGCAGCGGAAGGACCAGCGGCAGGATCATCCTCCTTCCTGCATCCCTTCACCAACCTGGCATGGACCCGGCCTCCTATCACACCCCAAGCCTCCCGGACCGCACGGGCGCCTCCCTGCAAATGCACTTTTTCGTGGTTTCGCTGGCTAAATCCTCCCCCAGCTTTGACCGCTCTCGGCAGGAACAACAACAACTGCAACAGCAGCTGCTCATGTTTTTCCGAATTGGCTATTTAACCTAAGGAAAGGACCCCACGTGAACTGCAACTGCAGCAAAAGAAGCAGCAGCAGCAGCAGCAGCAGCACACCTGTTCTTAATGAGCTCTTTGATCAGCTCGAAGTGCTCGAAGCCCAGACTCAGCACCAGCTCGTTCTCGACGGCACGCTGGTCGTCCGGACTGCCCAGCACACCCAGCACCTGAACAGCGCATCGCAGGGAAGGCGGACGCAGGAGAGGGTGTCGGTGCGAGTATGTGAACTTGTGTGAGAATGAGAGTCTGTATGTGTGATATCGACTTGTTGGGCTGTGAGCCAATCCCAACAACCTCAACCACAAGCTCGAAGAACAACGAGAGGAAGAGAGAGGCGAGCAACGGACACCACACCACACCACACCTGCTCCGCCAGCGCCTGTGCCCGCGTGGCTTCCACGCCAGGTCCCAGCGCCCGGGCAATCCTGCGCTGCAGCCAGTAGGCGTCCACCTCCTGGACCTTGAGGCCGTCGTCGCGAGCCTCCTCACCGGCATCCACATCATTCTGAGGGCAGCGTGGGGGCCAGAGTGGGGTGAGGTTGGATGGGGTTGAGTGGATTGGTGTGAGCTCAGAAAAGTCGAGCTAAGGGGGTTGAAATAGAGCAGGAATAGTTTGCAGGTTGGTGTGAATTGGCATGACGCGGCCCAGAATGGCGCGGAGTGGATTGGATTGGCGTGGAGGGCATTGGAAATATGCAAGGGTTTCAAAGTGACGTGTTTGGGGTGTTGGATTAAACCTTGTGAACAATTTAGGGGGAAAGTGCGTGGGGTAGATGGAGGGATTGGAGTTGAGAAGGGAAGGCGTCGAATGGAATGGAAGACGGCAGGTGCCTACGGGCTACGAGTGGGTGAGGGGACAAGGTGGATGGGCGGGATGGTTGCCACTGTCAGAGGCACCCCGTCCCCCCAACGTCGCAAGACGGGCAGTGGGGACATACACAACTCAACGGGTATCTCCCTTCCCCCTCTCCTTTGCCCACTTTGACATACCCCGTGTCCCCGCACCCACCATTGTGGTAGTCCTGAGATCCACCTCGGGCTGATTGTCATCGCCCTCGTCCTCATCGTCAACCTCCAAGACCTATGAGGAGGAGGCGGAGGGGGAAGACGAATGAAACGAGCCAGCTGGTGCTACTAGTACTGAGGGAACGAGGACTAACCACCGTGAAGGTGGAGGATGATGGCTGACGTCGACCAAAAGTGGGGAGGGGAAAATACGAATGCCCCAATGCCCCAATGCGGGGAGGAATGGATGAGGGAATGAATGAAATGCGCCCCACTTCTCCGTCTCCATGTTCGTTTATTCGAACTATCCCCCACTGGCCAAGACCTCCCTCGCCTTCTCCTCCATACCTCGTCCGCCTCCTCGTCGTCGTCATCCTCCTCTTCCTCAAACTCCACCGCCACGCCAAGCTCCTCATCCAGGGTGTCACCTGGCCCCGCCTGCGGGGAGAGGTTCGTGTGTGTGTATGTGTGTGTGTTTGCGGTACACGAACCATGAAGGTGGGTAGGTCGGGGCACCGGGTGGATTACCGGGGAGGTAGGGCAACATGACAACACTGAGGAGGACTTGTGGGTTTGTGTCTCATCGCGCTGAAGGAACATTCATTATCCTTCCACACGTAAATGCAGTTTCTCTGAAATTACCCTCCCCCTTTCCCCATTCGCTTTTCCGTTCCTAACAAAAGATCAACTACCTCTGCCCTCTGCCCAACCATTAACCTCCCCCCGATAGGCGCCAAACAGTTTATGAACTACCATAGAACAATATCTCCCTTGCCTCCAGTTCCGACACACATACACACACGGACATACATGCACGCGCGCGCGCCCATCATACGCCCTCCCTTCTTTACCTCCGCTTCAGCGACGAAGTCCGTAACGCGCTTGCCCAGCGCCACCAGCCTCGCGAACATGTCATCATCACACGAGCCCAGCAGCGCCAAACACTCTTTTTGGCGCTCAGGATCGCGCAGGTCCTTGTTCTTCAACACCGCCAGGACCTCATCCGCGGCTCCACGAAGCACATCCTGTCGGGGCGATGAAGGAAACACCGGACCACCGAACCCGCGCCATAGGCGGAAGCGTGAGTGGGTTGAGTGTGAGTATGAGTGTGAGTGTGAGTGAGGTGAATGTGAGTGGGATACCGTTAGGATTAACACAGGACCCACGGGGGCACATGAACCCTCTCCTTCTCATGGGCGCGGGTGGAAGGAAGATGAGGGAATGACCCGGATGACCAGAGTCAGGTGTGGGATATATTTGAACGTACGGACTCGTGTGATGTACGTGTGAGCTGCCATGGTGTCAGAGGAAGGAAACTTGAATATGCAACGTGGAAAGATAACTTGTCTTAGGCCTCGGGGACAGAAGACGGCGTCACCCATTCATGCTACGAAAACCCACCCACCCTTCCCCGAATGAGGTCGAGAGATGAAGCTGACGAAGCTATATGCTGCACCGTGTCGTGTACGCGGTGAGCAGCAGCCCCCGTCCTATCCCTGAAACACCCATCCCACCCCACCCTCCCGCCTGGCCATGTACGCACCTGCGGCTGCTCCCCGAATAAGCTGTGGATGATGGCCAGCAGCGCCTCGTACGCCTCCCTGGTCTCCTTGGTCCGGGGCCGGTACAGACCACCCTGGGGGGGAAGGGGCGGGGAGGGAGAGGGAGGGTGAATGAAAGGAAGGCGAACAGGCGAGACCTGGGACTGTTGTACAGACCCTGCGTAGGGAGGGGATGAACTCCGGACCTGGTGTCAGAGGAACCCTCTCATGGGCGCTTAAAACACTATATTGTTGTTGTCTTAATAACAACAACAACAAGAATGTTGTCTCAATCGTGAAGCAGCATAGCTTAAGCCTCGAAAAAGTCGCCGTAAATTCGTATCACCGCCCCGCCGATGCGGATTTAGGCTTGGGTGTGCCTGGCCTTTCGACACACCATATTTCCACCACCACCTGCACCACTACCACCAATATCCCAATCCGCACCCGACACCCCACCTGCTCCAGATCCAGGACGCTCAGGCTGGCCCCCGCGCCGCCGCCCCGCTTGCCACGGCCCTTGGAGGGCACCGCCAGCTCCAACTCCGCCGCCGCCGCATCGCGCTTCTTCTTTGCCAGCCGCTCTTTTCGCTCTGCGTCGGGCCGGTTGGTCTGGGCCCTATCGCCCATCTTGGCCTGGAGGAATTGAGCAAAGGAGAGCGACGATGGCAAAACTGAGGTGCTCTGGCCCACTGGGGGCATGAGGAGTTGTCTGATGCCAACGTATGCAAAACTTCACGTCCTGAAATATATGCCGAGGTAATGATGACCCTTCTCATCTGGGCGCCCGTCATCTAAATGTACTTGAATTCATTCCAGCTTCTTTGTTCCTCCCCCCCCCCCCCGTTCATTCCCGCCTCACCTGATAATCCGTCCTGTCATCCCCCCAACCCCTTCCAACCACCCATAACGTTGTTTGCGTCTTTAGACACGGCACGCGATGCGTTGTGTGATGCGGAGCGTGCCAACTAGCTTCGCGGCAACCTTCATGCTGTAGCAACCTTCAGCTCTTGCAGGCGGCCCGGTGGTCTCTACTCCCCGAGTCCAGGATGGTTCCTGTATCTCCATAAAGGTCTGCTGTTGCCCTCCTCCCGTCCTCCCCTCTTATATCCGTATAACCCTCCCTCTCACCCCTTCCAATTAATTGAATATCGCCTTCCCATGTCCCCTTCCCGTTCCAGGCGCGACACTGGGCTTGACTGCGTGACCTTATCGGCACTCGAATGATCAAGACTACTTGCCCAGCTCACGACCGTAGCGTACCTTCATTCGGCCCCATAGCGTCTCTGGTTCTCCACTGGGCTCGGTGGCGTACTCCCGGGTGCGGGTGTCCGAGGTAAGCACCAGACTAGAGTTCTGCGATGAGCAAAAGCATGAGGGCACGTGTATGTATGTGTATGTATCGTGTGTGTATGTATGTGTGTATGTGGGTGTATCGTGTGTAGATCTGTCGCGTGTGTGAGTATGTGAGTGTGTGTGTGCGTGTTTGTGTAGAAGGGAACGGGGGTTAAGGTAAGGCCTCGCCACAGCAAAGGAGGACATGATAAGGCAAGGCGGGCAGTCCATCTTAACATGGCCGGCCTAAGAAGCAAAGATGTGTGATCGTGGAATGCGCGGCACCTTGATGCAGCGGCCTGTTGAAACAGGTGCAGCCGTGCTAAGTGCATGCGCGCTTTTTATGGGTGAGCATGTCCTGTAAAGGTTCTTCGGCTCTAATAGAGTCAACCCACGAGAGCATGAGCCCCCTGGCATTACCCTTGCCCACACCGACTCCACCTTGCGCAGTACCCAATGTCCCCGACGTGAGACGGCTAGGCAGGGGCAACAACAGAGCAGACCGCAGCCACGCCGCCAAAGTTTGCCAGTCGCTTTACGTGATATACGACTACGTCAAGTGCGTCATGTATGCAGCGTGCATTGTAAAAGTCAGGTGCTTCAACCCAAAATGCCCTCTTCCGCCGCCAAACCTCGTCAATCTTATGCGGTGCCGAAAGCTCAGCCCTGACATAAAGGTAATACAAATCGTTCGTAACATTGTAATAACCTCGATATCCTTCTGGTGTGCACCCCAAAGGCTGAGGTGGGTTAGATTTCCGCATTCGCAAAAAACACTTACCGCCTTGTAATCGAACTGCTTGAACCGGGCATAGGCCTCGGCACCACCCTTCTCTTTGTTCGACATTTCAGACAAGCAGTAGATGCTCCGCTGAAACTATGTCTACCAGTACCGATCCCGCCGCTGCGGCAAGCGCCGCTAATAGCGGCGCTTAATACTGGTCTTTTCTAACCGTTCTGACTTTCTCTCTTTGCTTAGAAACGCCTGATTCTAGTCTTTGTTGACCTATCGACCCCTGCAGCGTTTGTGCTGGATTAGCTTGGAACAAGTACGACGCTCAATGTTTACAAAGTATAACATTATATCTTTTAAGTTGGTGTGGGATGGATTGCTGCGCTCATAGCCACGTTGACAGTTGTGTATGTTCGTTAGTAACGGCGGGTGCGGGTCCATGCAAAATTTGCCCGATGATGTTGAACGACATGTATCAACTAATTATCTTGCGCTTTGGAAGCCGTCTTGCTTCCCTTACATGGACACTATTATCTTGCCTCTGACTGATTACCGGTCAGGCTTACCGGTACGGCAGACACAGCGACGAAAGTTGCGACCTTCTAATTTGTAGCCGCAGAGCTTTGCTAAAGGATTACACCTTTAACATTTCCTCTACTGTCGTGGCCCAGTTCTAAAAATCAGAGCTGACAAGTTTCAGGTCCCGTGCATCTTCACTCGCGCGAATTCTGACGGCGAAGACTACCGGTAACGCCTCGTCGGGCATTACGCCATTAGGAGTTTTAAAAATAGACCCTCTAGAACCTCTTATAACGACAGCAACCTTATTGCATAGCAGAGCACGTATCAACCAGCGTTGAAGAAGTTCAGCACGCAGGAACGGGTAACAGCGCCCACTAGTGCCCCGGCGCCAATAACGACACCGTCCCACCTTCACTGGAGTCCCACATAGGGATGCTCACTGCCCCTATCAAGTTAAACAGAACGGACCATGGCGGCACAAGATGCGCCAGCTTTAATAAAAATTATAAACCCAGATGACATCGTGCTGCCTACATCGTATGCCGCTACGCTGTGTGTCACGCATGGGAAGCTAATAATGGTGCTGGTGATGTGCTGCAGTCACCAAAGAGCCAGCCAAAGACTCATACAACTTATGTGACCCGCCACACTCCTCGCCAGCTCGTCCAGCATCTGAGAGCAAATCATGTGTACCCTGTCACACTCTTGCCAGGATATGGTAGCTATCTCACCGGTCAGGCAGTTTATGAGAAATATACTGCCAAGAGTGAGACGCTGTACTGTCCTCTGCTGCTGGACGAGCAAGTGAGCGAGCGAATGAGGTGCAGGAGGGCCTTGCCGCTGTTGGGTGACTGACGACTGCATTATAATATTATTGGGTGAGGGGCTCCCTCGGTTAAGTAATGGACGGACAGATGGTGCTGCGCCGCCTCACGATACACTATTCGATATACGCATACAGGTAGCTGAGTGTGTATGTTTGCTAGGTTGTGGGTCAGCATGTACCGGTCATTAATGGGCACAGACCTGCAGTTTCCAGCGTACCTAAAGTAAATCAGTATATTCATATATTCATATGGCTGGCTGGTTGCTCTTGACCTGAGTGCCTGCAGGGGGTAACGAGTACGATTTCGCCGGGTGCACGGTTCACAGAATTTGGGACACTCAAGGCGGGAATAGGCCGGCAACTTGCAACCAATCGATTACCCGGGATGAAATCGAGAGGGCGATCCAAACATGAGCAACAGCCAAACCTATACGTGTGTCTGACACGGTCAATACGACATTATGTAAGGGTATTTAGGGTTTTCTACGGTTGGTCTACGGTTGGTACTTAGGGTTTGTTGTCGCGACAAAGACTCATTCACGCATAATGGTCATATATGCGCGAATAGTTGAGAAGTCGCAATAGATCTTCGCGGCGACACGACATGGCGCCCGCAGCAGTTCCTGTCAACATGCACGTGATGGGATGGGGTAGAGATAGCCGTAGGGTAGCGGGCCGCTTGGCAATCGCCGGGAACAGCGGTAGAAGATGGAGGATTGCCACGGGTCACACAGTGACTCAGGTAAGGATGACTTGTTGGCTTCCAAATGACAGGACCAGGGGGACAGACAGAGAAGCTGAACTGCAAATAGAAACGGATAGCGACGGAGGGTGGGATGACGTCATGCCATGTGGTTGTCATTGTCTTTGAGCCCATCTCCTTGAATGCGATGCAGTGCTGTTAGTGGTGGTGGTGGTGGTGGTGGTGGTGACATGAGCTCTTTTCCCCTCTCTCTTTTCTCGACATCAGCCCCTCCTGACCCTGACGGTGCAAACTATAGGAAGGAAGGACACGACACGAAGGACCTCCCAATCGTCCGTGCATTGTTTACAAGCGGTTTATGCCTTCTATATTTTTAGGTGGAACTGAAGATGTACTCTTCTAGCTTAAAGAAGCGTAAGAGCTATTTGTTAGTTAAGACATTACACTTTTCCGAGGGCACCTTAACTCCCCTTTGCAAATACAAACTGAGCAAGTCATGAGGTCAAGAGGAATCACGGGGGGGGAGGGAATTTCGTCTCTCCATCGGCTTCTGATACCACCTATGATAATCACAATCACCTCTTGGGATTGCAGCCCGCCTGGCGTCGATGCATGCAATTTCTTCCCAATTACCACTCTTTGCCCCTTCCTTTTCCCCCCTTCCCCATCATATCCCACCTCCTCCGTCCCTCCCAGCTCCCCCTCTCCCCAACTCGATGGGGTTCGGGCGCTTTGTCTTCCTAAGAAAGGGTTGGGAGGTGCACGTGCGTGACAGCACCAGCGGTCAGCTTTCAGATCTCGCGCTTCCCACTTTAATGAACCGAAGAATATTTACTTGGTACCTTTTCGCCACCACCAGCAGCAAGTTCAATGGTAATCTTTAATATGGATTCTATTGCCTTATTTTGGGCGTCTATTTGCGGCCTTGGCGGCTACCTAGTTTACGTTCTCAACGTGTTCGTCCTGGACGGGGCTACACGTCCGTCGTCCACCATCGCGGTTAGGCATGCTTGAGAGCAGCGTCTACAGGGGTATCACGTCTCGTTCATTCGACTTACCACCTCCAGCTTTTGCCCTGCTACCCCCTCTCATAGATCCACATGCCCTGCAATCCAAGACAGCCTCGCCTGCTCCAGCCCCTCGAAGAAGCGCAGCAGCCTCACCTCCCGGCCTGCAACGCCGCCGCCACTCCCGGCCTCCTCGCTATCCGGCCTCCCGGTACCATCACCCGCGTCCTCTTCTCTCTCCTCTCCCCTGGTTGCCGCCGAAGACGTCGTGGCCCCACTGCCACACACCCCCGCTCCGTTTTTCAGCTCCACACCCTTAGATGTATACATCGCCGCCATCGCACGCCAAACGCCCACAAACCACGACAATGGCAAGAGCAGTAGCGAAAGTAGCGACAGAAGCGGTAGTAATGGCAGTAGCCACCACGGGTTGTCGGGGTATCGCCGCAGCAAGCAGCTCCACAACTGGCTTCTGACCATGTGGGTGCTATAACCACTGCTACTGCCGTCACTGCGGATGCCACTGCTTCTACTGCTACTGCCACTGCTACTGCTTGCTATATTTCCCGTGCCATTCACAGTAGCAGCAGAGGAGCTGGAGTAGAGGAGCAAACCCCTGCAGGCCCCGAATACGGCGTTACTAACCCACCCAGCTTTTAGTTTTTCACTTCCCTGCGCCAGCTCCGCCGGCTGTACCCCGTACCCCTCGGGACGCATTCCCGACATCCGAGAACCCACCAGCTGCGGCTGACAATGCTGTGTGCGCTGCTGGTTTTTCCGTGATAATGAGTCACCGCCCATGCATTTCGGCAGCGACCTCGGCGGCTGCACGGCTGCAGCCAGCCTCATTGCCGCTCGCCTCCGCAGCGCCGCCAGCATACAAGCGTGCCGCTGGTACGACATTATGCACCACGCAAAGTCCCCGTACGATAAATCCGGCCAGAGGGTAGGCAGGTAGCAGAGGTGCGCGTGGGCTGCCTGCCACAGCAGGAAGTCAGAGAGTCGCGTCTCCCCCGATGTACGGATGAGCAGATCCACGGGTGGACAGGTGGGCCCTGTGCGCAGGGCACCCGTTAGAACCTCCGACGTCACGTCACCCGGCCGCAGCCGGCCCGCGCGTACGGCATCCTGGATCTCATGTACGGCAGCCACGGACTCCTCGCTGGCCCTGTACGCATCAGAGGGCGACTCAAGGAGAATATGTATGTGTATGTGTCTCTGTGTAATTGTAATTGTACGTGTATGTGTATGTGTGTTGGCCCCTCATGATCCCCCAATAGCAGTATCGACTCACGTGTAGGAGAAGCAGACATTCAGAGCTGCAAGCCGCCTCGGCAGCGCGGCCGTAGATTGCATCAGACGCGCCGCCGCACCCTGTACGGCAGGCGGCGGGAGCTCCAGGTCGCCCACAATGTGGATCTGGATGCCTTCCCGCTCCGCCAACCCGTTGTCCTGCAACAACGGGAAATGGGTACCGTCGGGAAGGGGGAGGAGGAAGAAGAGGGGAAGAGTATAACTGGTTTCGGAGCGGCTTTGTTTATCAGATTGAGAAGTGGTATGGAAGCCGACCGAGGATTTGTCGCGCGTGTACGATGCAGGGACTTGGGGTTTGGGGCCTGGGGACAATACGAGGGCAAATGCGAAGAAAAGGGACGGAACCAGAATCCACACGGAGGGATGGGGCACACATGATGCGTCGGATGGCGTGACCTCGGGGAGTTGCGATTACGTGATGCACCCAAGGTACTTGATGCGTGGTAGGCTGTAGTGCTAAGAACATGTCAGAATGGAAGGGGGCGGGGAGCGGTAAATGCTCATGCAACGATCCTGCACCGTGAAGATACAACAGAGTTTGGAAGTTGAGCTTAGGCATTTCTTTTATTTCCTTGGACATTGGGCCCTCTGTTTGACTTTTCATAAAGTGTCGTACCCTGTGATGAGGGTATAGGACATGTGATGTGACATGAGCTGTATTGCCTAGCCATTTGCGCCGTGGAAGCACATGTAACTTGTACAAAAAGCATATCAAATTAGAGCTTTGACCCGCACCTGAGCCAGTTCGATGTACTTCTCCTCAGCGAGCACCATCAGGGTCTCCACCTCATCGGGGGATCGCTTGAAGTTATCAATGCTAAATGCATAAACAGTTATGTATTTGACTCCCAATTCTATGCACCAGTGGATAACGTCGACCATCTGCAAGCGCCGATGATACCGATCCAGTGGATAGTCGGTAAAAATGCAGAACACAACTAAAATGACTAAAATGATAGCTTGCCTTCCCATAGCCTTGGGTATGCCCAGTCGCCTTATCGACGTGGCTCCGCTCCGCGAAGCGACGGTTGCCGTCCATGACAAAGGCGACGTGTATTGGCACTGGCCCAAGCAAGCTCAGCAAAAGATGGATAGAGCGACGAAGCAAGATGTTAAAAAACTTTCCTAATATCATTTGACGCTTGTTTACTCGCAGGCTGCTATTGGTCGTTAGAAGCAAACAGGGTCATCATAACAAGAAAGGGCTTACGGCAGTCCTGGTTTTATCAATTAGAAGAGACGTAAGGATCAATGTACTTATTGATGTGTATGCTGTTGTGGGCATAGCTGGCATGTGGATACGGTGCCCACAGTACAGTGCCTCCAGAATCCTGGATTCTATAACGCTCTTCGGTCCTAAAACGGACAAAAACGGGTAAAGATATGAAGATTATCTATGGAACTTGTGAAGTGTTTACACACTCTCAAGGGCTCAATCGCCATTCCCCAAGGAGCCATAGTCATTTGGTCCATTCCACCAGAGTCCCTAAGCAGAGCCCCTTCCCTTCTCAATATTAGGCGGGCTGGTGTCTTTCCAGTCATGACATACCCAACCGTCCACCACAGTTCAATAGCAGTCTTTTGAAGACAGCTATCACTCTGGTCTCCTAGAGTCACAGCTTCATTGCCGTGTCCATCAATGTGGCCGTTTTCAGGTGACTACCCATGGTCACGCACATCCCTGGCTAAAGCGTTTATCAGTTTATGCTCGTATATGCCGCGTGTTCAAAAACACACACCTAGGGAATGAAGGATGGAGCTGATGAGGCAACGGTGTTACATCTCCGTATCCATTACATGAATAATGAATGTGGTTTTCAGTCGGTTCAGTCGGTTGCTTGCTTAGCCTTCCAGAAATCATCAAGTGATTCCCCGACTGGTTCCTCACCATCCCATCCGCAACCTTCCAAACATCATCAAAGTACGATGACTGCCACTCTCAGACTATTCCTTTAAGTTCCCTTCCCTGCTAAAGATCGATTGCCAGCCACCAATTCGTCCTTTATTCAGTCATCCAAAGACTGCTGCCACTACAGCCATTTCAGAGCGAGCGGTTCAACATAGAGCCATCACCGTCCCCCCTCCCCGAGATTGCTGCCTCATCTTTGGGCAATCCAATCCAATCCAATCCAATCCAACCAGCCAGCCAGTGCCTAGATAGGGTCCCAACTCACTAACCTATCTAGAGACTGCTATCACTCAGGTCTTTCCCAAAGGGTCTCAGAGTCCTGCTCTCCGTACGCCCCAGGGTACTTCTCACCAAGAACTGTTGCCATCTGGAAAGTCCCTAGCGTCCACTCCCTAGCTAGTTCCCCAGAGACTGCGTGCTGCCACTCTGGCAACACCCACAGACACCCCAGATAGGGTGATCCCTGTCCATTCTTCCAGTAGACTGCTGCCAACCCAGCAACTGCAGTGAGAGCCCCCAGAGATCCAAATCCCGCAGAGCTTGCTGCTATGCATTTTGGCAATATCCTGTTGTATCTCTGTTATTTGTATCCGTATACATCCAGCAAAGGCCCGATCGGAACTGTCCATGGTACTGGTTATCTCTTAAAACTATCTGCACATATATACCCCGGCATCAGGCGTATGTCAGTGCAGAGCTATGTCATGACAGTCCACAGATTGTGTATCTCACCCCAGTCACTCCATCCACCAGAAAACCCACAACTTCCCTCCTCGTTCCCAGATGTAGCTTGATGCCACCTGAACAACCTCCAAGATTCCCCCAAGCCACCTCTTCCTTCCCCGGAGGCTGCTGCCAATGCTTCTATTACTCCCACAAAATCCGTCTGAAGTAGTTGTACACGTACGGCAACACACCTCCACGATGTAAAGGTGCAGAAGCACCATATCAGCATCTCGAGCTGTGGTTGTTGGGGAAGGCTGAGAGTAAGGCCGCTGGCAACCGTAGTCGTGGCAGCTGCCAGGTACCACACCACCCCGGGCATGGGCCTCCCCCCCGAATCGCTGCGAGTCGCCTGACGGAACACGGCCGCGAATAGCAAGGGGCCCAGACCAGAGGCCATTGAGCTGATGGCCTTTGCAGGGAGGGGGGAGCACGAGGCACGAGGCACGAGGCACGAGGCAGGAGGAACGAGGCATGAGGCACGAGGCATGAGGCACGAGGCACGAGGCATGAGGCACAAGGCATGAGGCACGAGGCACGAGGCACGAGGCACGAGGCACGAGGCACGAGGCACGAGGCACGAGGCACGAGGCAGGAGGAACGGGGCATGAGGCACGAGGCATGAGGCACGAGGCACGAGGCACGAGGCATGAGGCATGAGGCATGAGGCATGAGGCACGAGGCACGAGGCACGAGGCACGAGGCACGAGGCGCGAGGCACGAGGCACGAGGCAGGAGGAACGAGGCAGGAGGCACGAGGCATGAGGCACGAGGCACGAGGCACAAGGCATGAGGCATGAGGCATGAGGCACGAGGCATGAGGCATGAGGCATGAGGCATGAGGCATGTGGCACGAGGCACGAGGCACGAGGCACGAGGCAGGAGGAACGAGGCATGAGGCACGAGGCATGAGGCACGAGGCACGAGGCAGGAGGAACGAAGCAGGAGGCACGAGGCATGAGGCACGAGGCACGAGGCACGAGGCATGAGGCATGAGGCATGAGGCATGAGGCATGAGGCACGAGGCACGAGGCACGAGGCACGAGGCAGGAGGAACGAGGCATGAGGCACGAGGCTTGAGGCACGAGGCACGAGGCACAAGGCTTAAGGCATGAGGCATGAGGCATGAGGCACGAGGCATGAGGCATGAGGCTTGAGGCACGAGGCATGAGGCATGAGGCATGAGGCATGTGGCACGAGGCACGAGGCACGAGGCACGAGGCACGAGGCATGAGGCACGAGGCACGAGGCACGAGGCACGAGGCACGAGGCACGAGGCACGAGGCACGAGGCACGAGGCATGAGGCATGAGGCACGAGGCACGAGGCATGACGCACGAGGCACGAGGCATGTGGCACGACGCACGAGGCATGTGGCATGACGCACGAGGCATGAGGCACGAGGCGCGAGGCACGAGGCACGAGGCACGAGGCATGAGGCACCAGGCACGAGGCGCGAGGCACGAGGCACGAGGCAAGAGGCATGAGGCACCAGGCAAGAGGTACGAGGCATGAGGCACGAGGCACGAGGCAAGAGGCATGAGGCACCAGGCAAGAGGCATGAGGCACGAGGCACGAGGCACGAGGCACGAGGCATGAGGCACGAGGCAGGAGGAACGAGGCACGAGGCACAAGGCATGAGGCATGAGGCATGAGGCACGAGGCATGAGGCATGAGGCACGAGGCACGAGGCAAGAGGCATGAGGCACGAGGCTTGAGGCACGAGGCACGAGGCACGAGGCACGAGGCACGAGGCATGAGGCATGAGGCACGAGGCACGAGGCATGAGGCATGAGGCACGAGGCACGAGGCACGAGGCATGAGGCACGAGGCACGAGGCATGAGGCACGAGGCACGAGGCACGAGGCATGAGGCACGAGGCATGAGGCACGAGGCACGAGGCACGAGGCATGAGGCACGAGGCATGAGGCACGAGGCACGAGGCACGAGGCATGAGGCATGAGGCACGAGGCACGAGGCACGAGGCATGAGGCACGAGGCACGAGGCATGAGGCACGAGGCATGAGGCACGAGGCTCGAGGCACGAGGCACGAGGCATGAGGCACCAGGCAAGAGGCATGAGGCACGAGGCACGAGGCACGAGGCATGAGGCACGAGGCATGGGGCACGAGGCACGAGGCATGAGGCACGAGGCATGAGGCACGAGGCACGAGGCACGAGGCACGAGGCACGATGTATGAGGCACGAGGCACGAGGCACGAGGCACGAGGCACGACGCACGAGGCACGAGGCATGAGGCACCAGGCACCAGGCATGAGGCACGAGGCATGAGGCACGAGGCACGAGGCACGATGTATGAGGCACGAGGCATGAGGCATGAGGCATGAGGCATGTGGCACGACGCACGAGACACGAGGCACGAGGCATGAGGCACGAGGCAGGAGGCACGAGGCACGAGGCACGAGGCACGAGGCAGGAGGAACGAGGCATGAGGCACGAGGCACGAGGCACGAGGCGCGAGGCAGGAGGAACGAGGCATGAGGCACGAGGCATGAGGCACGAGGCATGAGGCATGAGGCATGAGGCATGAGGCATGAGGCATGAGGCACGAGGCACGAGGCAGGAGGCACGAGGCAGGAGGAAAGAGGCATGAGGCACGAGGCATGAGGCATGAGGCACGAGGCACGAGGCACGAGGCACGAGGCACGAGGCACGAGGCATGAGGCATGAGGCATGAGGCATGAGGCATGAGGCATGAGGCATGAGGCACGAGGCATGAGGCATGAGGCATGAGGCACGAGGCATGAGGCATGAGGCATGAGGCATGAGGCACGAGGCATGAGGCATGAGGCTTGAGGCACGAGGCATGAGGCATGAGGCATGTGGCACGACGCACTAGGCACTAGGCACTAGGCACGAGGACACGAGGCACGAGGCACGAGGCACGAGGCATGAGGCACGAGGCATGAGGCATGAGGCATGAGGCATGAGGCATGAGGCATGAGGCATGAGGCATGAGGCACGAGGCATGAGGCATGAGGCATGAGGCACGAGGCACGAGGCATGAGGCACGAGGCATGGGGCACGAGGCACGAGGCATGAGGCACGAGGCATGAGGCACGAGGCACGAGGCACGAGGCACGAGGCACGATGTATGAGGCACGAGGCACGAGGCACGAGGCACGAGGCACGACGCACGAGGCACGAGGCATGAGGCACCAGGCACCAGGCATGAGGCACGAGGCATGAGGCACGAGGCACGAGGCACGATGTATGAGGCACGAGGCATGAGGCATGAGGCATGAGGCATGTGGCACGACGCACGAGACACGAGGCACGAGGCATGAGGCACGAGGCAGGAGGCACGAGGCACGAGGCACGAGGCACGAGGCAGGAGGAACGAGGCATGAGGCACGAGGCACGAGGCACGAGGCGCGAGGCAGGAGGAACGAGGCATGAGGCACGAGGCATGAGGCACGAGGCATGAGGCATGAGGCATGAGGCATGAGGCATGAGGCATGAGGCACGAGGCACGAGGCAGGAGGCACGAGGCAGGAGGAAAGAGGCATGAGGCACGAGGCATGAGGCATGAGGCACGAGGCACGAGGCACGAGGCACGAGGCATGAGGCATGAGGCATGAGGCATGAGGCATGAGGCATGAGGCATGAGGCACGAGGCATGAGGCATGAGGCATGAGGCACGAGGCATGAGGCATGAGGCATGAGGCATGAGGCACGAGGCATGAGGCATGAGGCTTGAGGCACGAGGCATGAGGCATGAGGCATGTGGCACGACGCACTAGGCACTAGGCACTAGGCACGAGGACACGAGGCACGAGGCACGAGGCACGAGGCATGAGGCACGAGGCATGAGGCATGAGGCATGAGGCATGAGGCATGAGGCATGAGGCATGAGGCATGAGGCATGAGGCATGAGGCACGAGGCATGAGGCATGAGGCACGAGGCACGAGGCATGAGGCATGAGGGATGAGGCATGTGGCACGACGCACGAGGCACGAGGCACGAGGTACGAGGCACGAGGCATGAGGCACGACGCACGAGGCACGAGGCACGAGGCACGAGGCAGGAGGAACGAGGCATGAGGCACGAGGCACGAGGCACGAGGCGCGAGGCAGGAGGAACGAGGCATGAGGCACGAGGCATGAGGCACGAGGCGCGAGGCAGGAGGAACGAGGCATGAGGCACGAGGCACGAGGCACGAGGCGCGAGGCAGGAGGAACGAGGCATGAGGCACGAGGCACGAGGCACGAGGCATGAGGCACGAGGCATGAGGCACGAGGCACGAGGCACGAGGCATGAGGCACGAGGCATGAGGCACGAGGCACGAGGCACGAGGCATGAGGCATGAGGCACGAGGCACGAGGCACGAGGCATGAGGCACGAGGCACGAGGCATGAGGCACGAGGCACGAGGCACGAGGCACGAGGCATGAGGCACCAGGCAAGAGGCATGAGGCACGAGGCACGAGGCACGAGGCAAGAGGCATGAGGCACGAGGCACGAGGCACGAGGCACGAGGCACGAGGCATGAGGCACGAGGCATGAGGCACGAGGCACGAGGCACGAGGCATGAGGCATGAGGCACGAGGCACGAGGCACGAGGCATGAGGCACGAGGCACCAGGCATGAGGCACGAGGCATGAGGCACGAGGCACGAGGCATGAGGCACCAGGCACCAGGCATGAGGCACGAGGCACGAGGCAGGAGGAACGAGACACGAGGCACGAGGCATGAGGCACGAGGCAGGAGGCACGAGGCACGAGGCACGAGGCACGAGGCAGGAGGAACGAGGCATGAGGCACGAGGCACGAGGCACGAGGCGCGAGGCAGGAGGAACGAGGCATGAGGCACGAGGCATGAGGCACGAGGCATGAGGCATGAGGCATGAGGCATGAGGCATGAGGCATGAGGCACGAGGCACGAGGCAGGAGGCACGAGGCAGGAGGAAAGAGGCATGAGGCACGAGGCATGAGGCATGAGGCACGAGGCACGAGGCACGAGGCACGAGGCACGAGGCACGAGGCATGAGGCATGAGGCATGAGGCATGAGGCATGAGGCATGAGGCATGAGGCACGAGGCATGAGGCATGAGGCATGAGGCACGAGGCATGAGGCATGAGGCATGAGGCATGAGGCACGAGGCATGAGGCATGAGGCTTGAGGCACGAGGCATGAGGCATGAGGCATGTGGCACGACGCACTAGGCACTAGGCACTAGGCACGAGGACACGAGGCACGAGGCACGAGGCACGAGGCATGAGGCACGAGGCATGAGGCATGAGGCATGAGGCATGAGGCATGAGGCATGAGGCATGAGGCATGAGGCACGAGGCATGAGGCATGAGGCACGAGGCACGAGGCACGAGGCATGAGGCACGAGGCATGGGGCACGAGGCACGAGGCATGAGGCACGAGGCATGAGGCACGAGGCACGAGGCACGAGGCACGAGGCACGATGTATGAGGCACGAGGCACGAGGCACGAGGCACGAGGCACGACGCACGAGGCACGAGGCATGAGGCACCAGGCACCAGGCATGAGGCACGAGGCATGAGGCACAAGGCACGAGGCACGATGTATGAGGCACGAGGCATGAGGCATGAGGCATGAGGCATGTGGCACGACGCACGAGACACGAGGCACGAGGCATGAGGCACGAGGCAGGAGGCACGAGGCACGAGGCACGAGGCACGAGGCAGGAGGAACGAGGCATGAGGCACGAGGCACGAGGCACGAGGCGCGAGGCAGGAGGAACGAGGCATGAGGCACGAGGCATGAGGCATGAGGCATGAGGCATGAGGCATGAGGCATGAGGCACGAGGCACGAGGCAGGAGGCACGAGGCAGGAGGAAAGAGGCATGAGGCACGAGGCATGAGGCATGAGGCACGAGGCACGAGGCACGAGGCACGAGGCATGAGGCATGAGGCATGAGGCATGAGGCATGAGGCATGAGGCATGAGGCACGAGGCATGAGGCATGAGGCATGAGGCACGAGGCATGAGGCATGAGGCATGAGGCATGAGGCACGAGGCATGAGGCATGAGGCTTGAGGCACGAGGCATGAGGCATGAGGCATGTGGCACGACGCACTAGGCACTAGGCACTAGGCACGAGGACACGAGGCACGAGGCACGAGGCACGAGGCATGAGGCACGAGGCATGAGGCATGAGGCATGAGGCATGAGGCATGAGGCATGAGGCATGAGGCATGAGGCACGAGGCATGAGGCATGAGGCACGAGGCACGAGGCATGAGGCATGAGGGATGAGGCATGTGGCACGACGCACGAGGCACGAGGCACGAGGTACGAGGCACGAGGCATGAGGCACGACGCACGAGGCACGAGGCACGAGGCACGAGGCAGGAGGAACGAGGCATGAGGCACGAGGCACGAGGCACGAGGCGCGAGGCAGGAGGAACGAGGCATGAGGCACGAGGCATGAGGCACGAGGCGCGAGGCAGGAGGAACGAGGCATGAGGCACGAGGCACGAGGCACGAGGCGCGAGGCAGGAGGAACGAGGCATGAGGCACGAGGCACGAGGCACGAGGCATGAGGCACGAGGCATGAGGCACGAGGCACGAGGCACGAGGCATGAGGCACGAGGCATGAGGCACGAGGCACGAGGCACGAGGCATGAGGCATGAGGCACGAGGCACGAGGCACGAGGCATGAGGCACGAGGCACGAGGCATGAGGCACGAGGCACGAGGCACGAGGCACGAGGCATGAGGCACCAGGCAAGAGGCATGAGGCACGAGGCACGAGGCACGAGGCAAGAGGCATGAGGCACGAGGCACGAGGCACGAGGCACGAGGCACGAGGCATGAGGCACGAGGCATGAGGCACGAGGCACGAGGCACGAGGCATGAGGCATGAGGCACGAGGCACGAGGCACGAGGCATGAGGCACGAGGCACCAGGCATGAGGCACGAGGCATGAGGCACGAGGCACGAGGCACGATGTATGAGGCACGAGGCATGAGGCATGAGGCATGAGGCATGTGGCACGACGCACGAGACACGAGGCACGAGGCATGAGGCACGAGGCAGGAGGCACGAGGCACGAGGCACGAGGCACGAGGCAGGAGGAACGAGGCATGAGGCACGAGGCACGAGGCACGAGGCGCGAGGCAGGAGGAACGAGGCATGAGGCACGAGGCATGAGGCACGAGGCATGAGGCATGAGGCATGAGGCATGAGGCATGAGGCATGAGGCATGAGGCACGAGGCATGAGGCATGAGGCACGAGGCACGAGGCACGAGGCATGAGGCACGAGGCATGGGGCACGAGGCACGAGGCATGAGGCACGAGGCATGAGGCACGAGGCATGAGGCATGAGGCATGAGGCATGAGGCATGAGGCACGAGGCACGAGGCAGGAGGCACGAGGCAGGAGGAAAGAGGCATGAGGCACGAGGCATGAGGCATGAGGCATGAGGCACGAGGCACGAGGCACGAGGCACGAGGCACGAGGCACGAGGCATGAGGCATGAGGCATGAGGCATGAGGCATGAGGCATGAGGCATGAGGCACGAGGCATGAGGCATGAGGCTTGAGGCACGAGGCATGAGGCATGAGGCATGTGGCACGGCGCACTAGGCACTAGGCACGAGGCACGAGGACACGAGGCACGAGGCACGAGGCACGAGGCATGAGGCACGAGGCACGAGGCATGAGGCATGAGGCATGAGGCATGAGGCATGAGGCATGAGGCATGAGGCACGAGGCACGAGGCACGATGTATGAGGCACGAGGCATGAGGCATGAGGCATGAGGCACGAGGCAGGAGGCACGAGGCACGAGGCACGAGGCACGAGGCAGGAGGAACGAGGCATGAGGCACGAGGCACGAGGCACGAGGCGCGAGGCAGGAGGAACGAGGCATGAGGCACGAGGCATGAGGCACGAGGCATGAGGCACCAGGCACCAGGCATGAGGCACGAGGCACGAGGCAGGAGGCACGAGGCAGGAGGAAAGAGGCATGAGGCACGAGGCATGAGGCATGAGGCACGAGGCACGAGGCACGAGGCACGAGGCACGAGGCACGAGGCATGAGGCATGAGGCATGAGGCATGAGGCCTGAGGCATGAGGCATGAGGCACGAGGCATGAGGCATGAGGCATGAGGCACGAGGCATGAGGCATGAGGCATGAGGCATGAGGCACGAGGCATGAGGCATGAGGCTTGAGGCACGAGGCATGAGGCATGAGGCATGTGGCACGACGCACTAGGCACTAGGCACTAGGCACGAGGACACGAGGCACGAGGCACGAGGCACGAGGCATGAGGCACGAGGCATGAGGCATGAGGCATGAGGCATGAGGCATGAGGCATGAGGCATGAGGCATGAGGCACGAGGCATGAGGCACGAGGCACGAGGCACGAGGCATGAGGCACGAGGCATGAGGCACGAGGCACGAGGCACGAGGCATGAGGCATGAGGCACGAGGCACGAGGCACGAGGCATGAGGCACGAGGCACGAGGCATGAGGCACGAGGCTCGAGGCACGAGGCACGAGGCATGAGGCACCAGGCAAGAGGCATGAGGCACGAGGCACGAGGCACGAGGCATGAGGCACGAGGCATGGGGCACGAGGCACGAGGCATGAGGCACGAGGCAGGAGGCACGAGGCACGAGGCACGAGGCACGAGGCACGATGTATGAGGCACGAGGCACGAGGCACGAGGCACGAGGCACGACGCACGAGGCACGAGGCATGAGGCACCAGGCACCAGGCATGAGGCACGAGGCATGAGGCACGAGGCACGAGGCACGATGTATGAGGCACGAGGCATGAGGCATGAGGCATGAGGCATGTGGCACGACGCACGAGACACGAGGCACGAGGCATGAGGCACGAGGCAGGAGGCACGAGGCACGAGGCACGAGGCACGAGGCAGGAGGAACGAGGCATGAGGCACGAGGCACGAGGCACGAGGCGCGAGGCAGGAGGAACGAGGCATGAGGCACGAGGCATGAGGCACGAGGCATGAGGCATGAGGCATGAGGCATGAGGCATGAGGCATGAGGCACGAGGCACGAGGCAGGAGGCACGAGGCAGGAGGAAAGAGGCATGAGGCACGAGGCATGAGGCATGAGGCACGAGGCACGAGGCACGAGGCACGAGGCACGAGGCACGAGGCATGAGGCATGAGGCATGAGGCATGAGGCATGAGGCATGAGGCATGAGGCACGAGGCATGAGGCATGAGGCATGAGGCACGAGGCATGAGGCATGAGGCATGAGGCATGAGGCACGAGGCATGAGGCATGAGGCTTGAGGCACGAGGCATGAGGCATGAGGCATGTGGCACGACGCACTAGGCACTAGGCACTAGGCACGAGGACACGAGGCACGAGGCACGAGGCACGAGGCATGAGGCACGAGGCATGAGGCATGAGGCATGAGGCATGAGGCATGAGGCATGAGGCACGAGGCATGGGGCACGAGGCACGAGGCATGAGGCACGAGGCATGAGGCACGAGGCACGAGGCACGAGGCACGAGGCACGATGTATGAGGCACGAGGCACGAGGCACGAGGCACGAGGCACGACGCACGAGGCACGAGGCATGAGGCACCAGGCACCAGGCATGAGGCACGAGGCATGAGGCACGAGGCACGAGGCACGATGTATGAGGCACGAGGCATGAGGCATGAGGCATGAGGCATGTGGCACGACGCACGAGACACGAGGCACGAGGCATGAGGCACGAGGCAGGAGGCACGAGGCACGAGGCACGAGGCACGAGGCAGGAGGAACGAGGCATGAGGCACGAGGCACGAGGCACGAGGCGCGAGGCAGGAGGAACGAGGCATGAGGCACGAGGCATGAGGCACGAGGCATGAGGCATGAGGCATGAGGCATGAGGCATGAGGCATGAGGCACGAGGCACGAGGCAGGAGGCACGAGGCAGGAGGAAAGAGGCATGAGGCACGAGGCATGAGGCATGAGGCACGAGGCACGAGGCACGAGGCACGAGGCATGAGGCATGAGGCATGAGGCATGAGGCATGAGGCATGAGGCATGAGGCACGAGGCATGAGGCATGAGGCATGAGGCACGAGGCATGAGGCATGAGGCATGAGGCATGAGGCACGAGGCATGAGGCATGAGGCTTGAGGCACGAGGCATGAGGCATGAGGCATGTGGCACGACGCACTAGGCACTAGGCACTAGGCACGAGGACACGAGGCACGAGGCACGAGGCACGAGGCATGAGGCACGAGGCATGAGGCATGAGGCATGAGGCATGAGGCATGAGGCATGAGGCATGAGGCATGAGGCACGAGGCATGAGGCATGAGGCACGAGGCACGAGGCATGAGGCATGAGGGATGAGGCATGTGGCACGACGCACGAGGCACGAGGCACGAGGTACGAGGCACGAGGCATGAGGCACGACGCACGAGGCACGAGGCACGAGGCACGAGGCAGGAGGAACGAGGCATGAGGCACGAGGCACGAGGCACGAGGCGCGAGGCAGGAGGAACGAGGCATGAGGCACGAGGCGCGAGGCAGGAGGAACGAGGCATGAGGCACGAGGCACGAGGCACGAGGCGCGAGGCAGGAGGAACGAGGCATGAGGCACGAGGCACGAGGCACGAGGCATGAGGCACGAGGCATGAGGCACGAGGCACGAGGCACGAGGCATGAGGCACGAGGCATGAGGCACGAGGCACGAGGCACGAGGCATGAGGCATGAGGCACGAGGCACGAGGCACGAGGCATGAGGCACGAGGCACGAGGCATGAGGCACGAGGCACGAGGCACGAGGCACGAGGCATGAGGCACCAGGCAAGAGGCATGAGGCACGAGGCACGAGGCACGAGGCAAGAGGCATGAGGCACGAGGCACGAGGCACGAGGCACGAGGCACGAGGCATGAGGCACGAGGCATGAGGCACGAGGCACGAGGCACGAGGCATGAGGCATGAGGCACGAGGCACGAGGCACGAGGCATGAGGCACGAGGCACCAGGCATGAGGCACGAGGCATGAGGCACGAGGCACGAGGCACGATGTATGAGGCACGAGGCATGAGGCATGAGGCATGAGGCATGTGGCACGACGCACGAGACACGAGGCACGAGGCATGAGGCACGAGGCAGGAGGCACGAGGCACGAGGCACGAGGCACGAGGCAGGAGGAACGAGGCATGAGGCACGAGGCACGAGGCACGAGGCGCGAGGCAGGAGGAACGAGGCATGAGGCACGAGGCATGAGGCACGAGGCATGAGGCATGAGGCATGAGGCATGAGGCATGAGGCATGAGGCATGAGGCATGAGGCACGAGGCACGAGGCAGGAGGCACGAGGCAGGAGGAAAGAGGCATGAGGCACGAGGCATGAGGCATGAGGCATGAGGCATGAGGCACGAGGCACGAGGCACGAGGCACGAGGCACGAGGCACGAGGCATGAGGCATGAGGCATGAGGCATGAGGCATGAGGCATGAGGCATGAGGCATGAGGCATGAGGCATGAGGCATGAGGCATGAGGCATGAGGCATGAGGCACGAGGCACGAGGCACGATGTATGAGGCACGAGGCATGAGGCATGAGGCATGAGGCACGAGGCAGGAGGCACGAGGCACGAGGCACGAGGCACGAGGCACGAGGCACGAGGCATGAGGCATGAGGCATGAGGCATGAGGCATGAGGCATGAGGCATGAGGCACGAGGCATGAGGCATGAGGCTTGAGGCACGAGGCATGAGGCATGAGGCATGTGGCACGACGCACTAGGCACTAGGCACGAGGCACGAGGACACGAGGCACGAGGCACGAGGCACGAGGCACGATGTATGAGGCACGAGGCACGAGGCACGAGGCACGAGGCACGAGGCACGAGGCACGAGGCACGAGGCATGAGGCACCAGGCACCAGGCATGAGGCACGAGGCATGAGGCACGAGGCACGAGGCACGATGTATGAGGCACGAGGCATGAGGCATGAGGCATGAGGCATGTGGCACGACGCACGAGACACGAGGCACGAGGCATGAGGCACGAGGCAGGAGGCACGAGGCACGAGGCACGAGGCACGAGGCAGGAGGAACGAGGCATGAGGCACGAGGCACGAGGCACGAGGCGCGAGGCAGGAGGAACGAGGCATGAGGCACGAGGCATGAGGCACGAGGCATGAGGCATGAGGCATGAGGCATGAGGCATGAGGCACGAGGCACGAGGCAGGAGGCACGAGGCAGGAGGAAAGAGGCATGAGGCACGAGGCATGAGGCATGAGGCATGAGGCACGAGGCACGAGGCACGAGGCACGAGGCATGAGGCATGAGGCATGAGGCATGAGGCATGAGGCATGAGGCACGAGGCATGAGGCATGAGGCTTGAGGCACGAGGCATGAGGCATGAGGCATGTGGCACGGCGCACTAGGCACTAGGCACGAGGCACGAGGACACGAGGCACGAGGCACGAGGCACGAGGCATGAGGCACGAGGCACGAGGCATGAGGCATGAGGCATGAGGCATGAGGCATGAGGCATGAGGCATGAGGCACGAGGCACGAGGCATGAGGCATGAGGGATGAGGCATGTGGCACGACGCACGAGGCACGAGGCACGAGGTACGAGGCACGAGGCATGAGGCACGACGCACGAGGCATGAGGCACGAGGCCCGTAACTGGGCTGATGGTGCGGGGTGGTTTGACACCCACCTAAATGCCAGTAGATCCGAAGGGGCTGGCACTTGGATAGGGGCCGTAGAGAGCAAGGAAACTCTACGTAACCAAAAAACAGGTGATCTCTAGCGGCCTCAGATGAAGACGCTGAGGTATGCGTGCCCACTCGGTTAAAATCCCGGAGATCCCCATAATACACGCCAGCCCGCAAGGGCGGAGTAACCATAATAATTATAATATCTTCTTACTTTCTTAGGGTTAAAACCCTAAAACCCTAAAACCCTCTTCTTAAAACTTACAGCAAACATGCCAAAACATCAGCGAGGAAACAATAAGAAAAGACTGGCAGCACATAAAAAAGGCTTCAACGTAAAGGTTCCTTCAGCAGCACCGGTTTCCTGAGTCCCATCGTTGGGGAAATCCAGTCAACTGCCTGAACCACCAAGTGCGGCTTCCGATGCCAATCTGCGCTACACTGCCACGCGAAGGTTGAAGCAATCTTTCAGAAAACCAAGCCAACGGCCAACCAGCAACGACCCAACTATTAAACCGCTGAAGTTACATAACACAGCGATAATCCCTCCAACAAGCCACATACCTGATGAGTCCGTGTGGGTTGGGTAACCTTACTTGGATACTGACCCGGCTCGCGATCCCCTCTTCCCCTCCCCTCCCCTCCCCTTCCCTTCCCTCCCGTCCCGTCCCCCACTCCCCACTCCTTCATTAGGGCAGCAGCGGCTCCCGCAATCCCTCCCCACTCCCGGCCGCTGCCCCACTTTCCCTGACCCCCTCTTGCTCCAAATGGTGATGCTCCAGGCCCTCCTCCTCTGACTGACTGCCGCTGCCAGCCCCTCCCTTTTCCACATCCGGACTGCACTTCACGCCCCGACCGCAGCGTTGCCTTCCGCAGCCGCCACCGCTGCATCCGCCCTTGCCCTCAGCGACATGGGCTCCACCATCCTGCCCGCAATGACGCGTATGTTGATGCGGATGCACGTGCTGTGGTTGTTGGGGAAGACTGAGAGTAAGGCCGATGGCAACCGTAGTCGTGGCAGCTGCCAGGTACCACACCACCCCGGGCATGGGCCTCCCCCCCGAATCGCTGCGAGTCGCCTGACGGAACACGGCCGCGAATAGCAAGGGGCCCAGACCAGAGGCCATTGAGCTGATGGCCTTTGCAGGGAGGGGGGAGAAGGGGAAAGGGGGTAATAGGTGCGAGTGTGTGATTGCAAGAAAACCCTGTAACAACGGTAAACCTTATAAACATAAAAAACAACGGCGGGGATGGGGACGGGGACGGGGATAAGGAGTTTCGGGGGCGTTGCCGTACAAGGAGGCGAACTGGATAGGTGTGTGTGAAAGGTCGTTGCGTATTAGTGCCAGTCTGCTGAAGAGAGAGGCGCAAACGGAGCATCGTGCGTGAGGGCCTCTGGGAGCACGACCCATGGGATGAGAGCAGGTCGCTGCGAGGAATACCTGAACTTCGCAGGTAGGACTCCCCTTCCCCTCCCCTTTCCGTCCCTCCACCCACCTGTAGCGCCCCGAACACCGCCCCCTGATGCGTGGGGTCCACTCCCGCTGTCTGTAACGCTGTCAGCGCCGGCCAGCACACCGACGCCAGCGACCCGATGGACACCGCCGCCAGGCCCACAGCCTTGGTAGGCGCCGCCGCCAGCGCCACACACTCCGCCGCGTAAGCTGCCAAACCGAATGCCAACAACCGCCGTTCTCCCATCCAACGAACCATCAGGGCCAGGAGGCCCAACTTGACCACCAGGCCCCCGGACGCGAGGACTGTTAGCACGTGGGCCTTACGTGGACGAAGGAAGGCAGACAGGCAGAAGGAAACATCTCTTCTGGAATACGAATGCGAATGCGAATGCAGAAAGACCAACAAGGAGACCTTATAAAATATTGACACACAATAACTGACGTTCTGATACGACAACGCGGTTAATCTGGTACAATCGGTTGGTCTCTGGTTTTGTTTCTAATCGTATTGCACATCCGCTCGGTTCCCCCTTGCCCCTTACCCCGCCCCCGTGCCCTCCCTCGCCCCCCTTCCTACACCCTCCCTTCGCCCCCGCGATGCACAACATGAAAACACACACACACGCACACGCGCACTTTAATGGTCCGTACCTGATCTAAGGTGTTAAATCCCAGCTTGAACTGCAGGTACTGCATTAGTAATTCCCCAGCACCTTCCCACGTCATTGCCACCACAACCCAAATGGCGGCGATACGGCGGTAGAAAGATGAATGCCGAATCACCGACCAGCCGGTGGAAAAACCCAATAGCCTGTTACTGCCGCCGCCGTTGCCGTGACCGCCACTGCCGCCGCCGTGACAGCCATTGCCGCCGCCGTGACCGCCACTGCCGCCGCCGCGACCGCCACTGCCGCCGCCGTGACCGCCACTGCCGCCGCCTCCACCTGCGCTGCTGCGCCGGGGCCGGCGACAATACGGCAACATCGTCTCCACCTGATTGCCATCGCTTACGGCGCAAGTGCTCACCCGGGTGTGGGGACAACACGCAGTGCCGTACACCGCGCAGGCGCCAGGTACGCCAGCGTCCGCATCGGCAGCCGCCGATGGCGCCGAGCCGCCGCTCATCAAGTGGCTTTGCGCCGAAATCAACGACACCACCTCCGCGGCCGCTAGCGCTTCCGTCTCCGCCGTCACTAAGCGCTCCTGCTCGTCCTCCTCTTGTTCCACCTCCCTCCCTGCTCGCCTCCTGACGCCGCTGTCTGCCACCCCAAGCGGACTACCCTGGCCACATCCCACCGGTATTGCGCTGTCGGTCAGTGGCGGAGGTGGCGCCGTGCCGCTGGCGTCAGCGTCGGCGTTGGCGTCAGCCGCCTCACCAGCCTTGGCGGTGGCGCGCTGCGCCAGCGGCCCCGGCGCGCATTCCGGGACAACGGCCGCGACATAAATCCACGTGACGGCGGTGAGTGCGATGCATGTCCACAGGGCAGTCTTGACGGCGAGGTAGCCGCCGATGAGGGGCCCCGCCAGCATCCCGACTGAGAAGCATGACGTCAGATACCCCACAGCAGTGGCTCTGGGAAAAGAAGATGAAGACACACGAGGCATGAGGCATGAGGCATGAGGCATGAGGCATGAGGCTTGAGGCACGAGGCATGAGGCATGAGGCATGTGGCACGACGCACTAGGCACTAGGCACTAGGCACGAGGACACGAGGCACGAGGCACGAGGCACGAGGCATGAGGCACGAGGCATGAGGCATGAGGCATGAGGCATGAGGCATGAGGCATGAGGCATGAGGCATGAGGCACGAGGCATGAGGCATGAGGCACGAGGCACGAGGCATGAGGCATGAGGGATGAGGCATGTGGCACGACGCACGAGGCACGAGGCACGAGGTACGAGGCACGAGGCATGAGGCACGACGCACGAGGCACGAGGCACGAGGCACGAGGCAGGAGGAACGAGGCATGAGGCACGAGGCACGAGGCACGAGGCGCGAGGCAGGAGGAACGAGGCATGAGGCACGAGGCATGAGGCACGAGGCGCGAGGCAGGAGGAACGAGGCATGAGGCACGAGGCACGAGGCACGAGGCGCGAGGCAGGAGGAACGAGGCATGAGGCACGAGGCACGAGGCACGAGGCATGAGGCACGAGGCATGAGGCACGAGGCACGAGGCACGAGGCATGAGGCACGAGGCATGAGGCACGAGGCACGAGGCACGAGGCATGAGGCATGAGGCACGAGGCACGAGGCACGAGGCATGAGGCACGAGGCACGAGGCATGAGGCACGAGGCACGAGGCACGAGGCACGAGGCATGAGGCACCAGGCAAGAGGCATGAGGCACGAGGCACGAGGCACGAGGCAAGAGGCATGAGGCACGAGGCACGAGGCACGAGGCACGAGGCACGAGGCATGAGGCACGAGGCATGAGGCACGAGGCACGAGGCACGAGGCATGAGGCATGAGGCACGAGGCACGAGGCACGAGGCATGAGGCACGAGGCACCAGGCATGAGGCACGAGGCATGAGGCACGAGGCACGAGGCATGAGGCACCAGGCACCAGGCATGAGGCACGAGGCACGAGGCAGGAGGAACGAGACACGAGGCACGAGGCATGAGGCACGAGGCAGGAGGCACGAGGCACGAGGCACGAGGCACGAGGCAGGAGGAACGAGGCATGAGGCACGAGGCACGAGGCACGAGGCGCGAGGCAGGAGGAACGAGGCATGAGGCACGAGGCATGAGGCACGAGGCATGAGGCATGAGGCATGAGGCATGAGGCATGAGGCATGAGGCACGAGGCACGAGGCAGGAGGCACGAGGCAGGAGGAAAGAGGCATGAGGCACGAGGCATGAGGCATGAGGCACGAGGCACGAGGCACGAGGCACGAGGCACGAGGCACGAGGCATGAGGCATGAGGCATGAGGCATGAGGCATGAGGCATGAGGCATGAGGCACGAGGCATGAGGCATGAGGCATGAGGCACGAGGCATGAGGCATGAGGCATGAGGCATGAGGCACGAGGCATGAGGCATGAGGCTTGAGGCACGAGGCATGAGGCATGAGGCATGTGGCACGACGCACTAGGCACTAGGCACTAGGCACGAGGACACGAGGCACGAGGCACGAGGCACGAGGCATGAGGCACGAGGCATGAGGCATGAGGCATGAGGCATGAGGCATGAGGCATGAGGCATGAGGCATGAGGCATGAGGCACGAGGCATGAGGCATGAGGCACGAGGCACGAGGCACGAGGCATGAGGCACGAGGCATGGGGCACGAGGCACGAGGCATGAGGCACGAGGCATGAGGCACGAGGCACGAGGCACGAGGCACGAGGCACGATGTATGAGGCACGAGGCACGAGGCACGAGGCACGAGGCACGACGCACGAGGCACGAGGCATGAGGCACCAGGCACCAGGCATGAGGCACGAGGCATGAGGCACGAGGCACGAGGCACGATGTATGAGGCACGAGGCATGAGGCATGAGGCATGAGGCATGTGGCACGACGCACGAGACACGAGGCACGAGGCATGAGGCACGAGGCAGGAGGCACGAGGCACGAGGCACGAGGCACGAGGCAGGAGGAACGAGGCATGAGGCACGAGGCACGAGGCACGAGGCGCGAGGCAGGAGGAACGAGGCATGAGGCACGAGGCATGAGGCACGAGGCATGAGGCATGAGGCATGAGGCATGAGGCATGAGGCATGAGGCACGAGGCACGAGGCAGGAGGCACGAGGCAGGAGGAAAGAGGCATGAGGCACGAGGCATGAGGCATGAGGCACGAGGCACGAGGCACGAGGCACGAGGCATGAGGCATGAGGCATGAGGCATGAGGCATGAGGCATGAGGCATGAGGCACGAGGCATGAGGCATGAGGCATGAGGCACGAGGCATGAGGCATGAGGCATGAGGCATGAGGCACGAGGCATGAGGCATGAGGCTTGAGGCACGAGGCATGAGGCATGAGGCATGTGGCACGACGCACTAGGCACTAGGCACTAGGCACGAGGACACGAGGCACGAGGCACGAGGCACGAGGCATGAGGCACGAGGCATGAGGCATGAGGCATGAGGCATGAGGCATGAGGCATGAGGCATGAGGCATGAGGCACGAGGCATGAGGCATGAGGCACGAGGCACGAGGCATGAGGCATGAGGGATGAGGCATGTGGCACGACGCACGAGGCACGAGGCACGAGGTACGAGGCACGAGGCATGAGGCACGACGCACGAGGCACGAGGCACGAGGCACGAGGCAGGAGGAACGAGGCATGAGGCACGAGGCACGAGGCACGAGGCGCGAGGCAGGAGGAACGAGGCATGAGGCACGAGGCATGAGGCACGAGGCGCGAGGCAGGAGGAACGAGGCATGAGGCACGAGGCACGAGGCACGAGGCGCGAGGCAGGAGGAACGAGGCATGAGGCACGAGGCACGAGGCACGAGGCATGAGGCACGAGGCATGAGGCACGAGGCACGAGGCACGAGGCATGAGGCACGAGGCATGAGGCACGAGGCACGAGGCACGAGGCATGAGGCATGAGGCACGAGGCACGAGGCACGAGGCATGAGGCACGAGGCACGAGGCATGAGGCACGAGGCACGAGGCACGAGGCACGAGGCATGAGGCACCAGGCAAGAGGCATGAGGCACGAGGCACGAGGCACGAGGCAAGAGGCATGAGGCACGAGGCACGAGGCACGAGGCACGAGGCACGAGGCATGAGGCACGAGGCATGAGGCACGAGGCACGAGGCACGAGGCATGAGGCATGAGGCACGAGGCACGAGGCACGAGGCATGAGGCACGAGGCACCAGGCATGAGGCACGAGGCATGAGGCACGAGGCACGAGGCACGATGTATGAGGCACGAGGCATGAGGCATGAGGCATGAGGCATGTGGCACGACGCACGAGACACGAGGCACGAGGCATGAGGCACGAGGCAGGAGGCACGAGGCACGAGGCACGAGGCACGAGGCAGGAGGAACGAGGCATGAGGCACGAGGCACGAGGCACGAGGCGCGAGGCAGGAGGAACGAGGCATGAGGCACGAGGCATGAGGCACGAGGCATGAGGCATGAGGCATGAGGCATGAGGCATGAGGCATGAGGCATGAGGCATGAGGCACGAGGCACGAGGCAGGAGGCACGAGGCAGGAGGAAAGAGGTATGAGGCACGAGGCATGAGGCATGAGGCATGAGGCATGAGGCACGAGGCACGAGGCACGAGGCACGAGGCACGAGGCACGAGGCATGAGGCATGAGGCATGAGGCATGAGGCATGAGGCATGAGGCATGAGGCACGAGGCATGAGGCATGAGGCTTGAGGCACGAGGCATGAGGCATGAGGCATGTGGCACGACGCACTAGGCACTAGGCACGAGGCACGAGGACACGAGGCACGAGGCACGAGGCACGAGGCACGATGTATGAGGCACGAGGCACGAGGCACGAGGCACGAGGCACGAGGCACGAGGCACGAGGCACGAGGCATGAGGCACCAGGCACCAGGCATGAGGCACGAGGCATGAGGCACGAGGCACGAGGCACGATGTATGAGGCACGAGGCATGAGGCATGAGGCATGAGGCATGTGGCACGACGCACGAGACACGAGGCACGAGGCATGAGGCACGAGGCAGGAGGCACGAGGCACGAGGCACGAGGCACGAGGCAGGAGGAACGAGGCATGAGGCACGAGGCACGAGGCACGAGGCGCGAGGCAGGAGGAACGAGGCATGAGGCACGAGGCATGAGGCACGAGGCATGAGGCATGAGGCATGAGGCATGAGGCATGAGGCACGAGGCACGAGGCAGGAGGCACGAGGCAGGAGGAAAGAGGCATGAGGCACGAGGCATGAGGCATGAGGCATGAGGCACGAGGCACGAGGCACGAGGCACGAGGCACGAGGCACGAGGCATGAGGCATGAGGCATGAGGCATGAGGCATGAGGCATGAGGCACGAGGCATGAGGCATGAGGCTTGAGGCACGAGGCATGAGGCATGAGGCATGTGGCACGGCGCACTAGGCACTAGGCACGAGGCACGAGGACACGAGGCACGAGGCACGAGGCACGAGGCATGAGGCCCGAGGCACGAGGCATGAGGCATGAGGCATGAGGCATGAGGCATGAGGCATGAGGCATGAGGCACGAGGCACGAGGCACGATGTATGAGGCACGAGGCATGAGGCATGAGGCATGAGGCATGTGGCACGACGCACGAGACACGAGGCACGAGGCATGAGGCACGAGGCAGGAGGCACGAGGCACGAGGCACGAGGCACGAGGCAGGAGGAACGAGGCATGAGGCACGAGGCACGAGGCACGAGGCGCGAGGCAGGAGGAACGAGGCATGAGGCACGAGGCATGAGGCACGAGGCATGAGGCATGAGGCATGAGGCATGAGGCACGAGGCACGAGGCAGGAGGCACGAGGCAGGAGGAAAGAGGCATGAGGCACGAGGCATGAGGCATGAGGCACGAGGCACGAGGCACGAGGCACGAGGCACGAGGCACGAGGCATGAGGCATGAGGCATGAGGCATGAGGCATGAGGCATGAGGCATGAGGCACGAGGCATGAGGCATGAGGCATGAGGCACGAGGCATGAGGCATGAGGCATGAGGCATGAGGCACGAGGCATGAGGCATGAGGCTTGAGGCACGAGGCATGAGGCATGAGGCATGTGGCACGACGCACTAGGCACTAGGCACTAGGCACGAGGACACGAGGCACGAGGCACGAGGCACGAGGCATGAGGCACGAGGCATGAGGCATGAGGCATGAGGCATGAGGCATGAGGCATGAGGCATGAGGCATGAGGCACGAGGCATGAGGCACGAGGCACGAGGCACGAGGCATGAGGCACGAGGCATGAGGCACGAGGCACGAGGCACGAGGCATGAGGCATGAGGCACGAGGCACGAGGCACGAGGCATGAGGCACGAGGCACGAGGCATGAGGCACGAGGCTCGAGGCACGAGGCACGAGGCATGAGGCACCAGGCAAGAGGCATGAGGCACGAGGCACGAGGCACGAGGCATGAGGCACGAGGCATGGGGCACGAGGCACGAGGCATGAGGCACGAGGCATGAGGCACGAGGCACGAGGCACGAGGCACGAGGCACGATGTATGAGGCACGAGGCACGAGGCACGAGGCACGAGGCACGACGCACGAGGCACGAGGCATGAGGCACCAGGCACCAGGCATGAGGCACGAGGCATGAGGCACGAGGCACGAGGCACGATGTATGAGGCACGAGGCATGAGGCATGAGGCATGAGGCATGTGGCACGACGCACGAGACACGAGGCACGAGGCATGAGGCACGAGGCAGGAGGCACGAGGCACGAGGCACGAGGCACGAGGCAGGAGGAACGAGGCATGAGGCACGAGGCACGAGGCACGAGGCGCGAGGCAGGAGGAACGAGGCATGAGGCACGAGGCATGAGGCACGAGGCATGAGGCATGAGGCATGAGGCATGAGGCATGAGGCATGAGGCACGAGGCACGAGGCAGGAGGCACGAGGCAGGAGGAAAGAGGCATGAGGCACGAGGCATGAGGCATGAGGCACGAGGCACGAGGCACGAGGCACGAGGCACGAGGCACGAGGCATGAGGCATGAGGCATGAGGCATGAGGCATGAGGCATGAGGCATGAGGCACGAGGCATGAGGCATGAGGCATGAGGCACGAGGCATGAGGCATGAGGCATGAGGCATGAGGCACGAGGCATGAGGCATGAGGCTTGAGGCACGAGGCATGAGGCATGAGGCATGTGGCACGACGCACTAGGCACTAGGCACTAGGCACGAGGACACGAGGCACGAGGCACGAGGCACGAGGCATGAGGCACGAGGCATGAGGCATGAGGCATGAGGCATGAGGCATGAGGCATGAGGCATGAGGCATGAGGCACGAGGCATGAGGCATGAGGCACGAGGCACGAGGCACGAGGCATGAGGCACGAGGCATGGGGCACGAGGCACGAGGCATGAGGCACGAGGCATGAGGCACGAGGCACGAGGCACGAGGCACGAGGCACGATGTATGAGGCACGAGGCACGAGGCACGAGGCATGAGGCACCAGGCACCAGGCATGAGGCACGAGGCATGAGGCACGAGGCACGAGGCACGATGTATGAGGCACGAGGCATGAGGCATGAGGCATGAGGCATGTGGCACGACGCACGAGACACGAGGCACGAGGCATGAGGCACGAGGCAGGAGGCACGAGGCACGAGGCACGAGGCACGAGGCAGGAGGAACGAGGCATGAGGCACGAGGCACGAGGCACGAGGCGCGAGGCAGGAGGAACGAGGCATGAGGCACGAGGCATGAGGCACGAGGCATGAGGCATGAGGCATGAGGCATGAGGCATGAGGCATGAGGCACGAGGCACGAGGCAGGAGGCACGAGGCAGGAGGAAAGAGGCATGAGGCACGAGGCATGAGGCATGAGGCACGAGGCACGAGGCACGAGGCACGAGGCACGAGGCATGAGGCATGAGGCATGAGGCATGAGGCACGAGGCATGAGGCATGAGGCACGAGGCATGAGGCATGAGGCACGAGGCACGAGGCATGAGGCATGAGGCATGAGGCATGAGGCACGAGGCATGAGGCATGAGGCATGAGGCACGAGGCATGAGGCATGAGGCATGAGGCATGAGGCATGAGGCACGAGGCATGAGGCATGAGGCTTGAGGCACGAGGCATGAGGCATGAGGCATGTGGCACGACGCACTAGGCACTAGGCACTAGGCACGAGGACACGAGGCACGAGGCACGAGGCACGAGGCATGAGGCACGAGGCATGAGGCATGAGGCATGAGGCATGAGGCATGAGGCATGAGGCATGAGGCATGAGGCACGAGGCATGAGGCATGAGGCACGAGGCACGAGGCATGAGGCATGAGGGATGAGGCATGTGGCACGACGCACGAGGCACGAGGCACGAGGTACGAGGCACGAGGCATGAGGCACGACGCACGAGGCACGAGGCACGAGGCACGAGGCAGGAGGAACGAGGCATGAGGCACGAGGCACGAGGCACGAGGCGCGAGGCAGGAGGAACGAGGCATGAGGCACGAGGCGCGAGGCAGGAGGAACGAGGCATGAGGCACGAGGCACGAGGCACGAGGCGCGAGGCAGGAGGAACGAGGCATGAGGCACGAGGCACGAGGCACGAGGCATGAGGCACGAGGCATGAGGCACGAGGCACGAGGCACGAGGCATGAGGCACGAGGCATGAGGCACGAGGCACGAGGCACGAGGCATGAGGCATGAGGCACGAGGCACGAGGCACGAGGCATGAGGCACGAGGCACGAGGCATGAGGCACGAGGCACGAGGCACGAGGCACGAGGCATGAGGCACCAGGCAAGAGGCATGAGGCACGAGGCACGAGGCACGAGGCAAGAGGCATGAGGCACGAGGCACGAGGCACGAGGCACGAGGCACGAGGCATGAGGCACGAGGCATGAGGCACGAGGCACGAGGCACGAGGCATGAGGCATGAGGCACGAGGCACGAGGCACGAGGCATGAGGCACGAGGCACCAGGCATGAGGCACGAGGCATGAGGCACGAGGCACGAGGCACGATGTATGAGGCACGAGGCATGAGGCATGAGGCATGAGGCATGTGGCACGACGCACGAGACACGAGGCACGAGGCATGAGGCACGAGGCAGGAGGCACGAGGCACGAGGCACGAGGCACGAGGCACGAGGCACGAGGCATGAGGCACGAGGCACGAGGCACGAGGCGCGAGGCAGGAGGAACGAGGCATGAGGCACGAGGCATGAGGCACGAGGCATGAGGCATGAGGCATGAGGCATGAGGCATGAGGCATGAGGCATGAGGCATGAGGCACGAGGCACGAGGCAGGAGGCACGAGGCAGGAGGAAAGAGGCATGAGGCACGAGGCATGAGGCATGAGGCATGAGGCATGAGGCACGAGGCACGAGGCACGAGGCACGAGGCACGAGGCACGAGGCATGAGGCATGAGGCATGAGGCATGAGGCATGAGGCATGAGGCATGAGGCACGAGGCATGAGGCATGAGGCTTGAGGCACGAGGCATGAGGCATGAGGCATGTGGCACGACGCACTAGGCACTAGGCACGAGGCACGAGGACACGAGGCACGAGGCACGAGGCACGAGGCACGATGTATGAGGCACGAGGCACGAGGCACGAGGCACGAGGCACGAGGCACGAGGCACGAGGCACGAGGCATGAGGCACCAGGCACCAGGCATGAGGCACGAGGCATGAGGCACGAGGCACGAGGCACGATGTATGAGGCACGAGGCATGAGGCATGAGGCATGAGGCATGTGGCACGACGCACGAGACACGAGGCACGAGGCATGAGGCACGAGGCAGGAGGCACGAGGCACGAGGCACGAGGCACGAGGCACGAGGCAGGAGGAACGAGGCATGAGGCACGAGGCACGAGGCACGAGGCGCGAGGCAGGAGGAACGAGGCATGAGGCACGAGGCATGAGGCACGAGGCATGAGGCATGAGGCATGAGGCATGAGGCATGAGGCACGAGGCACGAGGCAGGAGGCACGAGGCAGGAGGAAAGAGGCATGAGGCACGAGGCATGAGGCATGAGGCATGAGGCACGAGGCACGAGGCACGAGGCACGAGGCACGAGGCACGAGGCATGAGGCATGAGGCATGAGGCATGAGGCATGAGGCATGAGGCACGAGGCATGAGGCATGAGGCTTGAGGCACGAGGCATGAGGCATGAGGCATGTGGCACGGCGCACTAGGCACTAGGCACGAGGCACGAGGACACGAGGCACGAGGCACGAGGCACGAGGCATGAGGCACGAGGCACGAGGCATGAGGCATGAGGCATGAGGCATGAGGCATGAGGCATGAGGCATGAGGCACGAGGCACGAGGCATGAGGCATGAGGGATGAGGCATGTGGCACGACGCACGAGGCACGAGGCACGAGGTACGAGGCACGAGGCATGAGGCACGACGCACGAGGCACGAGGCACGAGGCACGAGGCAGGAGGAACGAGGCATGAGGCACGAGGCACGAGGCACGAGGCGCGAGGCAGGAGGAACGAGGCATGAGGCACGAGGCGCGAGGCAGGAGGAACGAGGCATGAGGCACGAGGCACGAGGCACGAGGCGCGAGGCAGGAGGAACGAGGCATGAGGCACGAGGCACGAGGCACGAGGCATGAGGCACGAGGCATGAGGCACGAGGCACGAGGCACGAGGCATGAGGCACGAGGCATGAGGCACGAGGCACGAGGCACGAGGCATGAGGCATGAGGCACGAGGCACGAGGCAGGAGGCACGAGGCAGGAGGAAGGAGGCATGAGGCACGAGGCATGAGGCATGAGGCATGAGGCATGAGGCACGAGGCACGAGGCACGAGGCACGAGGCACGAGGCACGAGGCATGAGGCATGAGGCATGAGGCATGAGGCATGAGGCATGAGGCATGAGGCACGAGGCATGAGGCATGAGGCTTGAGGCACGAGGCATGAGGCATGAGGCATGTGGCACGACGCACTAGGCACTAGGCACGAGGCACGAGGACACGAGGCACGAGGCACGAGGCACGAGGCACGATGTATGAGGCACGAGGCACGAGGCACGAGGCACGAGGCACGAGGCACGAGGCACGAGGCACGAGGCATGAGGCACCAGGCACCAGGCATGAGGCACGAGGCATGAGGCACGAGGCACGAGGCACGATGTATGAGGCACGAGGCATGAGGCATGAGGCATGAGGCATGTGGCACGACGCACGAGACACGAGGCACGAGGCATGAGGCACGAGGCAGGAGGCACGAGGCACGAGGCACGAGGCACGAGGCAGGAGGAACGAGGCATGAGGCACGAGGCACGAGGCACGAGGCGCGAGGCAGGAGGAACGAGGCATGAGGCACGAGGCATGAGGCACGAGGCATGAGGCATGAGGCATGAGGCATGAGGCATGAGGCACGAGGCACGAGGCAGGAGGAAAGAGGCAGGAGGAAAGAGGCATGAGGCACGAGGCATGAGGCATGAGGCATGAGGCACGAGGCACGAGGCACGAGGCACGAGGCACGAGGCACGAGGCATGAGGCATGAGGCATGAGGCATGAGGCATGAGGCATGAGGCACGAGGCATGAGGCATGAGGCTTGAGGCACGAGGCATGAGGCATGAGGCATGTGGCACGGCGCACTAGGCACTAGGCACGAGGCACGAGGACACGAGGCACGAGGCACGAGGCACGAGGCATGAGGCACGAGGCACGAGGCATGAGGCATGAGGCATGAGGCATGAGGCATGAGGCATGAGGCATGAGGCACGAGGCACGAGGCATGAGGCATGAGGGATGAGGCATGTGGCACGACGCACGAGGCACGAGGCACGAGGTACGAGGCACGAGGCATGAGGCACGACGCACGAGGCACGAGGCACGAGGCACGAGGCAGGAGGAACGAGGCATGAGGCACGAGGCACGAGGCACGAGGCGCGAGGCAGGAGGAACGAGGCATGAGGCACGAGGCGCGAGGCAGGAGGAACGAGGCATGAGGCACGAGGCACGAGGCACGAGGCGCGAGGCAGGAGGAACGAGGCATGAGGCACGAGGCACGAGGCACGAGGCATGAGGCACGAGGCATGAGGCACGAGGCACGAGGCACGAGGCATGAGGCACGAGGCATGAGGCACGAGGCACGAGGCACGAGGCATGAGGCATGAGGCACGAGGCACGAGGCACGAGGCATGAGGCACGAGGCACGAGGCATGAGGCACGAGGCACGAGGCACGAGGCACGAGGCATGAGGCACCAGGCAAGAGGCATGAGGCACGAGGCACGAGGCACGAGGCAAGAGGCATGAGGCACGAGGCACGAGGCACGAGGCACGAGGCACGAGGCATGAGGCACGAGGCATGAGGCACGAGGCACGAGGCACGAGGCATGAGGCATGAGGCACGAGGCACGAGGCACGAGGCATGAGGCACGAGGCACCAGGCATGAGGCACGAGGCATGAGGCACGAGGCACGAGGCACGATGTATGAGGCACGAGGCATGAGGCATGAGGCATGAGGCATGTGGCACGACGCACGAGACACGAGGCACGAGGCATGAGGCACGAGGCAGGAGGCACGAGGCACGAGGCACGAGGCACGAGGCACGAGGCACGAGGCATGAGGCACGAGGCACGAGGCACGAGGCGCGAGGCAGGAGGAACGAGGCATGAGGCACGAGGCATGAGGCACGAGGCATGAGGCATGAGGCATGAGGCATGAGGCATGAGGCATGAGGCATGAGGCATGAGGCACGAGGCACGAGGCAGGAGGCACGAGGCAGGAGGAAAGAGGCATGAGGCACGAGGCATGAGGCATGAGGCATGAGGCATGAGGCACGAGGCACGAGGCACGAGGCACGAGGCACGAGGCACGAGGCATGAGGCATGAGGCATGAGGCATGAGGCATGAGGCATGAGGCATGAGGCACGAGGCATGAGGCATGAGGCTTGAGGCACGAGGCATGAGGCATGAGGCATGTGGCACGATGTATGAGGCACGAGGCATGAGGCATGAGGCATGAGGCATGTGGCACGACGCACGAGACACGAGGCACGAGGCATGAGGCACGAGGCAGGAGGCACGAGGCACGAGGCACGAGGCACGAGGCAGGAGGAACGAGGCATGAGGCACGAGGCACGAGGCACGAGGCGCGAGGCAGGAGGAACGAGGCATGAGGCACGAGGCATGAGGCACGAGGCATGAGGCATGAGGCATGAGGCATGAGGCATGAGGCACGAGGCAAGAGGCATGAGGCATGAGGCACGAGGCACGAGGCACGAGGCATGAGGCATGAGGCACGAGGCACGAGGCACGAGGCATGAGGCACGAGGCACGAGGCATGAGGCACGAGGCACGAGGCACGAGGCACGAGGCATGAGGCACCAGGCAAGAGGCATGAGGCACGAGGCACGAGGCACGAGGCAAGAGGCATGAGGCACGAGGCACGAGGCACGAGGCACGAGGCACGAGGCATGAGGCACGAGGCATGAGGCACGAGGCACGAGGCACGAGGCATGAGGCATGAGGCACGAGGCACGAGGCACGAGGCATGAGGCACGAGGCACCAGGCATGAGGCACGAGGCATGAGGCACGAGGCACGAGGCACGATGTATGAGGCACGAGGCATGAGGCATGAGGCATGAGGCATGTGGCACGACGCACGAGACACGAGGCACGAGGCATGAGGCACGAGGCAGGAGGCACGAGGCACGAGGCACGAGGCACGAGGCACGAGGCACGAGGCATGAGGCACGAGGCACGAGGCACGAGGCGCGAGGCAGGAGGAACGAGGCATGAGGCACGAGGCATGAGGCACGAGGCATGAGGCATGAGGCATGAGGCATGAGGCATGAGGCATGAGGCATGAGGCATGAGGCACGAGGCACGAGGCAGGAGGCACGAGGCAGGAGGAAAGAGGCATGAGGCACGAGGCATGAGGCATGAGGCATGAGGCATGAGGCACGAGGCACGAGGCACGAGGCACGAGGCACGAGGCACGAGGCATGAGGCATGAGGCATGAGGCATGAGGCATGAGGCATGAGGCATGAGGCACGAGGCATGAGGCATGAGGCTTGAGGCACGAGGCATGAGGCATGAGGCATGTGGCACGATGTATGAGGCACGAGGCATGAGGCATGAGGCATGAGGCATGTGGCACGACGCACGAGACACGAGGCACGAGGCATGAGGCACGAGGCAGGAGGCACGAGGCACGAGGCACGAGGCACGAGGCAGGAGGAACGAGGCATGAGGCACGAGGCACGAGGCACGAGGCGCGAGGCAGGAGGAACGAGGCATGAGGCACGAGGCATGAGGCACGAGGCATGAGGCATGAGGCATGAGGCATGAGGCATGAGGCACGAGGCACGAGGCAGGAGGCACGAGGCAGGAGGAAAGAGGCATGAGGCACGAGGCATGAGGCATGAGGCATGAGGCACGAGGCACGAGGCACGAGGCACGAGGCACGAGGCACGAGGCATGAGGCATGAGGCATGAGGCATGAGGCATGAGGCATGAGGCACGAGGCATGAGGCATGAGGCTTGAGGCACGAGGCATGAGGCATGAGGCATGTGGCACGGCGCACTAGGCACTAGGCACGAGGCACGAGGACACGAGGCACGAGGCACGAGGCACGAGGCATGAGGCACGAGGCACGAGGCATGAGGCATGAGGCATGAGGCATGAGGCATGAGGCATGAGGCATGAGGCACGAGGCACGAGGCATGAGGCATGAGGGATGAGGCATGTGGCACGACGCACGAGGCACGAGGCACGAGGTACGAGGCACGAGGCATGAGGCACGACGCACGAGGCACGAGGCACGAGGCACGAGGCAGGAGGAACGAGGCATGAGGCACGAGGCACGAGGCACGAGGCGCGAGGCAGGAGGAACGAGGCATGAGGCACGAGGCGCGAGGCAGGAGGAACGAGGCATGAGGCACGAGGCACGAGGCACGAGGCGCGAGGCAGGAGGAACGAGGCATGAGGCACGAGGCACGAGGCACGAGGCATGAGGCACGAGGCATGAGGCACGAGGCACGAGGCACGAGGCATGAGGCACGAGGCATGAGGCACGAGGCACGAGGCACGAGGCATGAGGCATGAGGCACGAGGCACGAGGCACGAGGCATGAGGCACGAGGCACGAGGCATGAGGCACGAGGCACGAGGCACGAGGCACGAGGCATGAGGCACCAGGCAAGAGGCATGAGGCACGAGGCACGAGGCACGAGGCAAGAGGCATGAGGCACGAGGCACGAGGCACGAGGCACGAGGCACGAGGCATGACGCACGAGGCATGAGGCACGAGGCACGAGGCACGAGGCATGAGGCATGAGGCACGAGGCACGAGGCACGAGGCATGAGGCACGAGGCACCAGGCATGAGGCACGAGGCATGAGGCACGAGGCACGAGGCACGATGTATGAGGCACGAGGCATGAGGCATGAGGCATGAGGCATGTGGCACGACGCACGAGACACGAGGCACGAGGCATGAGGCACGAGGCAGGAGGCACGAGGCACGAGGCACGAGGCACGAGGCACGAGGCACGAGGCATGAGGCACGAGGCACGAGGCACGAGGCGCGAGGCAGGAGGAACGAGGCATGAGGCACGAGGCATGAGGCACGAGGCATGAGGCATGAGGCATGAGGCATGAGGCATGAGGCATGAGGCATGAGGCATGAGGCACGAGGCACGAGGCAGGAGGCACGAGGCAGGAGGAAAGAGGCATGAGGCACGAGGCATGAGGCATGAGGCATGAGGCATGAGGCACGAGGCACGAGGCACGAGGCACGAGGCACGAGGCACGAGGCATGAGGCATGAGGCATGAGGCATGAGGCATGAGGCATGAGGCATGAGGCACGAGGCATGAGGCATGAGGCTTGAGGCACGAGGCATGAGGCATGAGGCATGTGGCACGACGCACTAGGCACTAGGCACGAGGCACGAGGACACGAGGCACGAGGCACGAGGCACGAGGCACGATGTATGAGGCACGAGGCACGAGGCACGAGGCACGAGGCACGAGGCACGAGGCACGAGGCACGAGGCATGAGGCACCAGGCACCAGGCATGAGGCACGAGGCATGAGGCACGAGGCACGAGGCACGATGTATGAGGCACGAGGCATGAGGCATGAGGCATGAGGCATGTGGCACGACGCACGAGACACGAGGCACGAGGCATGAGGCACGAGGCAGGAGGCACGAGGCACGAGGCACGAGGCACGAGGCAGGAGGAACGAGGCATGAGGCACGAGGCACGAGGCACGAGGCGCGAGGCAGGAGGAACGAGGCATGAGGCACGAGGCATGAGGCACGAGGCATGAGGCATGAGGCATGAGGCATGAGGCATGAGGCACGAGGCACGAGGCAGGAGGCACGAGGCAGGAGGAAAGAGGCATGAGGCACGAGGCATGAGGCATGAGGCATGAGGCACGAGGCACGAGGCACGAGGCACGAGGCACGAGGCACGAGGCATGAGGCATGAGGCATGAGGCATGAGGCATGAGGCACGAGGCATGAGGCATGAGGCTTGAGGCACGAGGCATGAGGCATGAGGCATGTGGCACGGCGCACTAGGCACTAGGCACGAGGCACGAGGACACGAGGCACGAGGCACGAGGCACGAGGCATGAGGCACGAGGCACGAGGCATGAGGCATGAGGCATGAGGCATGAGGCATGAGGCATGAGGCATGAGGCATGAGGCACGAGGCACGAGGCATGAGGCATGAGGGATGAGGCATGTGGCACGACGCACGAGGCACGAGGCACGAGGTACGAGGCACGAGGCATGAGGCACGACGCACGAGGCACGAGGCACGAGGCACGAGGCAGGAGGAACGAGGCATGAGGCACGAGGCACGAGGCACGAGGCGCGAGGCAGGAGGAACGAGGCATGAGGCACGAGGCGCGAGGCAGGAGGAACGAGGCATGAGGCACGAGGCACGAGGCACGAGGCGCGAGGCAGGAGGAACGAGGCATGAGGCACGAGGCACGAGGCACGAGGCATGAGGCACGAGGCATGAGGCACGAGGCACGAGGCACGAGGCATGAGGCACGAGGCATGAGGCACGAGGCACGAGGCACGAGGCATGAGGCATGAGGCACGAGGCACGAGGCACGAGGCATGAGGCACGAGGCACGAGGCATGAGGCACGAGGCACGAGGCACGAGGCACGAGGCATGAGGCACCAGGCAAGAGGCATGAGGCACGAGGCACGAGGCACGAGGCAAGAGGCATGAGGCACGAGGCACGAGGCACGAGGCACGAGGCACGAGGCACGAGGCACGAGGCATGAGGCACGAGGCACGAGGCACGAGGCATGAGGCATGAGGCACGAGGCACGAGGCACGAGGCATGAGGCACGAGGCACCAGGCATGAGGCACGAGGCATGAGGCACGAGGCACGAGGCACGATGTATGAGGCACGAGGCATGAGGCATGAGGCATGAGGCATGTGGCACGACGCACGAGACACGAGGCACGAGGCATGAGGCACGAGGCAGGAGGCACGAGGCACGAGGCACGAGGCACGAGGCAGGAGGAACGAGGCATGAGGCACGAGGCACGAGGCACGAGGCGCGAGGCAGGAGGAACGAGGCATGAGGCACGAGGCATGAGGCACGAGGCATGAGGCATGAGGCATGAGGCATGAGGCATGAGGCATGAGGCATGAGGCATGAGGCACGAGGCACGAGGCAGGAGGCACGAGGCAGGAGGAAAGAGGCATGAGGCACGAGGCATGAGGCATGAGGCATGAGGCATGAGGCACGAGGCACGAGGCACGAGGCACGAGGCACGAGGCACGAGGCATGAGGCATGAGGCATGAGGCATGAGGCATGAGGCATGAGGCATGAGGCACGAGGCATGAGGCATGAGGCTTGAGGCACGAGGCATGAGGCATGAGGCATGTGGCACGACGCACTAGGCACTAGGCACGAGGCACGAGGACACGAGGCACGAGGCACGAGGCACGAGGCACGATGTATGAGGCACGAGGCACGAGGCACGAGGCACGAGGCACGAGGCACGAGGCACGAGGCACGAGGCATGAGGCACCAGGCACCAGGCATGAGGCACGAGGCATGAGGCACGAGGCACGAGGCACGATGTATGAGGCACGAGGCATGAGGCATGAGGCATGAGGCATGTGGCACGACGCACGAGACACGAGGCACGAGGCATGAGGCACGAGGCAGGAGGCACGAGGCACGAGGCACGAGGCACGAGGCAGGAGGAACGAGGCATGAGGCACGAGGCACGAGGCACGAGGCGCGAGGCAGGAGGAACGAGGCATGAGGCACGAGGCATGAGGCACGAGGCATGAGGCATGAGGCATGAGGCATGAGGCATGAGGCACGAGGCACGAGGCAGGAGGCACGAGGCAGGAGGAAAGAGGCATGAGGCACGAGGCATGAGGCATGAGGCATGAGGCACGAGGCACGAGGCACGAGGCACGAGGCACGAGGCACGAGGCATGAGGCATGAGGCATGAGGCATGAGGCATGAGGCATGAGGCACGAGGCATGAGGCATGAGGCTTGAGGCACGAGGCATGAGGCATGAGGCATGTGGCACGGCGCACTAGGCACTAGGCACGAGGCACGAGGACACGAGGCACGAGGCACGAGGCACGAGGCATGAGGCACGAGGCACGAGGCATGAGGCATGAGGCATGAGGCATGAGGCATGAGGCATGAGGCATGAGGCACGAGGCACGAGGCATGAGGCATGAGGGATGAGGCATGTGGCACGACGCACGAGGCACGAGGCACGAGGTACGAGGCACGAGGCATGAGGCACGACGCACGAGGCATGAGGCACGAGGCCCGTAACTGGGCTGATGGTGCGGGGTGGTTTGACACCCACCTAAATGCCAGTAGATCCGAAGGGGCTGGCACTTGGATAGGGGCCGTAGAGAGCAAGGAAACTCTACGTAACCAAAAAACAGGTGATCTCTAGCGGCCTCAGATGAAGACGCTGAGGTATGCGTGCCCACTCGGTTAAAATCCCGGAGATCCCCATAATACACGCCAGCCCGCAAGGGCGGAGTAACCATAATAATTATAATATCTTCTTACTTTCTTAGGGTTAAAACCCTAAAACCCTAAAACCCTCTTCTTAAAACTTACAGCAAACATGCCAAAACATCAGCGAGGAAACAATAAGAAAAGACTGGCAGCACATAAAAAAGGCTTCAACGTAAAGGTTCCTTCAGCAGCACCGGTTTCCTGAGTCCCATCGTTGGGGAAATCCAGTCAACTGCCTGAACCACCAAGTGCGGCTTCCGATGCCAATCTGCGCTACACTGCCACGCGAAGGTTGAAGCAATCTTTCAGAAAACCAAGCCAACGGCCAACCAGCAACGACCCAACTATTAAACCGCTGAAGTTACATAACACAGCGATAATCCCTCCAACAAGCCACATACCTGATGAGTCCGTGTGGGTTGGGTAACCTTACTTGGATACTGACCCGGCTCGCGATCCCCTCTTCCCCTCCCCTCCCCTCCCCTTCCCTTCCCTCCCGTCCCGTCCCCCACTCCCCACTCCTTCATTAGGGCAGCAGCGGCTCCCGCAATCCCTCCCCACTCCCGGCCGCTGCCCCACTTTCCCTGACCCCCTCTTGCTCCAAATGGTGATGCTCCAGGCCCTCCTCCTCTGACTGACTGCCGCTGCCAGCCCCTCCCTTTTCCACATCCGGACTGCACTTCACGCCCCGACCGCAGCGTTGCCTTCCGCAGCCGCCACCGCTGCATCCGCCCTTGCCCTCAGCGACATGGGCTCCACCATCCTGCCCGCAATGACGCGTATGTTGATGCGGATGCACGTGCTGTGGTTGTTGGGGAAGACTGAGAGTAAGGCCGATGGCAACCGTAGTCGTGGCAGCTGCCAGGTACCACACCACCCCGGGCATGGGCCTCCCCCCCGAATCGCTGCGAGTCGCCTGACGGAACACGGCCGCGAATAGCAAGGGGCCCAGACCAGAGGCCATTGAGCTGATGGCCTTTGCAGGGAGGGGGGAGAAGGGGAAAGGGGGTAATAGGTGCGAGTGTGTGATTGCAAGAAAACCCTGTAACAACGGTAAACCTTATAAACATAAAAAACAACGGCGGGGATGGGGACGGGGACGGGGATAAGGAGTTTCGGGGGCGTTGCCGTACAAGGAGGCGAACTGGATAGGTGTGTGTGAAAGGTCGTTGCGTATTAGTGCCAGTCTGCTGAAGAGAGAGGCGCAAACGGAGCATCGTGCGTGAGGGCCTCTGGGAGCACGACCCATGGGATGAGAGCAGGTCGCTGCGAGGAATACCTGAACTTCGCAGGTAGGACTCCCCTTCCCCTCCCCTTTCCGTCCCTCCACCCACCTGTAGCGCCCCGAACACCGCCCCCTGATGCGTGGGGTCCACTCCCGCTGTCTGTAACGCTGTCAGCGCCGGCCAGCACACCGACGCCAGCGACCCGATGGACACCGCCGCCAGGCCCACAGCCTTGGTAGGCGCCGCCGCCAGCGCCACACACTCCGCCGCGTAAGCTGCCAAACCGAATGCCAACAACCGCCGTTCTCCCATCCAACGAACCATCAGGGCCAGGAGGCCCAACTTGACCACCAGGCCCCCGGACGCGAGGACTGTTAGCACGTGGGCCTTACGTGGACGAAGGAAGGCAGACAGGCAGAAGGAAACATCTCTTCTGGAATACGAATGCGAATGCGAATGCAGAAAGACCAACAAGGAGACCTTATAAAATATTGACACACAATAACTGACGTTCTGATACGACAACGCGGTTAATCTGGTACAATCGGTTGGTCTCTGGTTTTGTTTCTAATCGTATTGCACATCCGCTCGGTTCCCCCTTGCCCCTTACCCCGCCCCCGTGCCCTCCCTCGCCCCCCTTCCTACACCCTCCCTTCGCCCCCGCGATGCACAACATGAAAACACACACACACGCACACGCGCACTTTAATGGTCCGTACCTGATCTAAGGTGTTAAATCCCAGCTTGAACTGCAGGTACTGCATTAGTAATTCCCCAGCACCTTCCCACGTCATTGCCACCACAACCCAAATGGCGGCGATACGGCGGTAGAAAGATGAATGCCGAATCACCGACCAGCCGGTGGAAAAACCCAATAGCCTGTTACTGCCGCCGCCGTTGCCGTGACCGCCACTGCCGCCGCCGTGACAGCCATTGCCGCCGCCGTGACCGCCACTGCCGCCGCCGCGACCGCCACTGCCGCCGCCGTGACCGCCACTGCCGCCGCCTCCACCTGCGCTGCTGCGCCGGGGCCGGCGACAATACGGCAACATCGTCTCCACCTGATTGCCATCGCTTACGGCGCAAGTGCTCACCCGGGTGTGGGGACAACACGCAGTGCCGTACACCGCGCAGGCGCCAGGTACGCCAGCGTCCGCATCGGCAGCCGCCGATGGCGCCGAGCCGCCGCTCATCAAGTGGCTTTGCGCCGAAATCAACGACACCACCTCCGCGGCCGCTAGCGCTTCCGTCTCCGCCGTCACTAAGCGCTCCTGCTCGTCCTCCTCTTGTTCCACCTCCCTCCCTGCTCGCCTCCTGACGCCGCTGTCTGCCACCCCAAGCGGACTACCCTGGCCACATCCCACCGGTATTGCGCTGTCGGTCAGTGGCGGAGGTGGCGCCGTGCCGCTGGCGTCAGCGTCGGCGTTGGCGTCAGCCGCCTCACCAGCCTTGGCGGTGGCGCGCTGCGCCAGCGGCCCCGGCGCGCATTCCGGGACAACGGCCGCGACATAAATCCACGTGACGGCGGTGAGTGCGATGCATGTCCACAGGGCAGTCTTGACGGCGAGGTAGCCGCCGATGAGGGGCCCCGCCAGCATCCCGACTGAGAAGCATGACGTCAGATACCCCACAGCAGTGGCTCTGGGAAAAGAAGATGAAGACACACGAGGCATGAGGCATGAGGCATGAGGCATGAGGCATGAGGCATGAGGCATGAGGCATGAGGCATGAGGCACGAGGCAAGAGGCACGAGGCACGAGGCATGAGGCAAGTCACAGGAGGGGGAGAGCACGAGCAGGGAAGGGGATGGGGACAGGAGGGGGACTGACCGCCGAACACACAGACGGCTCGCGGAGCGGCAGACGGCCATCACGCAAACCGCAGTGCGGGGAAGGGTGGTCGCCCTCATCCCCGCCTTAGCCGCGTCCGTCCCCTACCTGTGCCGCTGCTCCATGAGATCCGCGACGGAGGTGAGGGTCATGGTGAAGGAGGACACGGCGCCTCCCGCGGCGGATGCGGGATAGTACCTAACCCGAGGAGCCCGCGACCGCGTCGGGGCGGTGGAATGTGATGGAAGGCGCAAAAGGGAGTGGTAAAGATGAAGAATGAAAGGGCCGCCCCCACCCCCACCCCCACCCCCACCCCCATTTACAATGACGTATACATGTAGTTGTACGTCATGTGTGAAGATGCGGTAACGCTACGACTTACCCTGTCCCCTAGCCACGACGACGTGGGGAACAACTCCAGCGTCCTCCAGTACTCCAATGACATTGTTTAGCTCACCTCACCTCATCTCACCTCACCTCATATCCACCGTCCTCAACCCTGCCGTATCCATCGCACCCACCAACAACTCGACCCCGCCCCCTACGTGGCTTAATGTGGCGTGTTTTTCCCAGCCCAGTACACTCTCAACCTGTTTCACTTGGCCCTCATTCTGTTTCCCGTTGCGTTCTGTTCCGTTATCTGTTGCCCCCAACCGCCTACCAACCAGTAGATGGGTAGCACCCCGTGCAGGTGTAGCTGTAAGACGGCCAGTGGCAGGAAGGCGAGGGCGATGCCGGCGAGCATGAAGGGCTTGCGGCCGATGCGGTCGCTCAGGTGCCCGATGAAGGGCGCACAAAGGAACGTGAGCAACGAGCTGGAGATGAAATTGGTCCAACTCATCCAGAGCACCACGGTGGCGTGAGCCTCGTCGCACTCACGAGGGGAGTGGCCGGGCGCATACTGGGTGCAGTCGACTTGGTGGCCGGCGGCGAGGGAGGCGAAGCCGTTGGTCATGAGTGTGGGGGTGATGGGGAAGATGAGGGCGAGACCTGAGAGGGAGGAAGGGTGGGGTGGGATGCAGAGGGAGAGATCATGGGAAAATGATGGGAAGAGGACGAAAATGGTTATCGTGGCAAAGATTTGAGAGAGGCTTGGGAGTTAGGGAGATGCAATACTGACAGATATAGGACGGTGCTTAACATGTGGGTTGATCGCCCAAAGTATCAGCGAAGCGGGAAGTGGCTTGAAGTTGAGGTGTGCGCCCTGGATTCGCTGGTCCCGGGATGATGGAAACTCGGGGGTCTAAATATAAGGATAGTTGGAATGTGGCTGGGAGTATGTCAAAGCATGTTAATCAGAAAGAGCGAATTCGCAGTGTTTCGGGAACATGACTTTGGATAGGTTCAAGGTCGTCAAGGGTCGTCAAGCTACGAATCAACAAACTACCAAAATAGGTCACTCCTGACACCAAATCCAAAACAGTAAGCACCAAAATAATCCCACCAGTAGAATAAATTAATAGGAATAGCATCAGGCGCCAGACGCCGGTTTTCCATATGGCCAAGAGGACGCCATCGGTGCCGGTCGCTTTGTGCGAGGTGCCAAACATTCGTTGAAACATAATGCAGATTATTATTCAGTCCATAATATTAAAATAGTGGGCCATAGTTAAAGTGATCGGCCACACCTACGTATGCAAGTGGTTCTCGTATCAAGTTAACGGTGTGCAAGCTTTAATGAGCAAACCTAACAGGATAGTGGATCTTGTTCCACAAACACGCGCCCCAGGAGCAAGATCGATATTACACACCCAAGACTACGAATTGGATGCAACGTTGTTATCTACGTAATCTATCGGTTAGTACGAGCACGCCGTACTGGTCCTGGAAGTTAGAAAGCTGTTAGCATGGATCGTCGCGCTTGCACCGCGGGCCCAGTTTTTAATTTAACGGGTTTTAAGCTCAAGTCCTTGTCACGATGTTATTTCTAACTTTTCTTCTTGCCTGGTAATGAAAGCAGTATGACATCTCCAGGACGGCCGCAGAGCAGGGTCGGCGTGCAACGGCCCTGGGAAATTAATCCCTTCGCCCTCCGAGCTTGCGTTGGAAATGGTACGCACGCTGATACCCTAGGAATAAAATATAATCTTTCAATACGGGCCCCTGATTCTGCACCCGGTCAAATCATGGGTCAGACCTCAGACGTCCAAGGGTCACGACCAGTGTCGGCGGCTTGATGGTACCTGGTGTGCGGCTGTAATCTTTCAATTTGGTCATCACATACCCCAGCCTTATTCAAAGAATCCTGAATTTGACTTTTATTTATTTAATGTTAGACTGCATCGGAGAATAGTAACCGGCACGTAGGGCGAAACCCGTTGGGCGGATCGCAAGGGGCGGGCAACCCGAACCCATGCAACTCTATGTCCCTGAGCACTCTTCCAAATCGGATCAGAAGCAAGTAATCTTAAATCTCTAAATAAAATCGTTGTGACATAGTATGGCGAAGGCAAAATAAAGCGAGTATGGCTGACCTAAGTTGCTGCGGGTACTGCCAATAATGAGCGCCGAGGTCCTTTCTAGCTTTTAATCGATGGCGCGGTGCAATAAAAACGTCTCAATATGAGGCAAAACATAAGGTTAAGCTTAGCGCCAATTGTTCCAATGTGAAGCTTTCATGGTTGCAACAAGTTGTGAAGCGGCCGAAAACGACGATTGCAATGAGCGATATTGAAAACAAGGAAGATACAAAGGATTTTCGCGGCGTCTCTTTGCGCTTCCTGAGTGACTTTGCCGCAAAGGTGATTCGAATGGGGTCCTGCTGGTTTGCCTGAATGCCTATACGCTCACCTGCGCAGATGAACTTCATATAATGATAAGTACATTCATGTGTCGGATCGTAGTACTTATACTTGGCCTGGAGGGAGCGACCTTGAGGGAACAAGATTGGTGTATGAACTGCCCTTGCACTTAATGCGCATCGCACCCTCATCCGCGCGGCCGCGCGCATCTTCCCCGCCTCCAGCCGCCACATTCCCCTCTCCCCTCCTTCCTCACCTTTCTCCACACAGCCTAGCCTGATTACTACAACAGGGTTACGGAGAAGAAACTCCATAACTCCAGTGGTCCTTCCTTTGCTCCGAGCCACATACACTACATACACGCACAGGGCACACCATTAAAAAAACACATTCCCCGCCCAACCCCACTCATCCCCCGATCCCAAATTCCCTGGATCCCCGGCCCTCCAGGTGCCTGCCCACCTGTCCACCGCCCAGGTCGTCGCGCAGTTCATCGCCCCACAATGCCGTACAGAGCAACCGCAACCCTTCCTGGATCTAATATCGCCCAAGTACGTGGGCCCTGCGCAGCATTACATCATCCACGCCTGGAGCTGCTGTTTCTTGTCAGACCTGGTGGTGCCGCTGCTGCAGCACTTCATCGGTGCGTTTGTGCGTGATGCAGAGGGGGGGCACGGGGCGGCGAAATGGGAGAGGAGGGAGGGAGGGAGGGAGGGAGGGAGGGAGGGAGCGGACTGTCAAGATCCGTAACTGCTGTTGCGGAAAGGATCAGACATTACACTTACTGCTTACCAACACCCACTCCACCACCCACACCAGCACCGTGATGTACAGCTGGGTGGGAGTCTAGTACCGGATGTCGGCAGCTGCCCTCGTTCCCAAGGTCCGAGGGAGGTACTGGATTGGGGAAATTGAATTAAACTGCGCCGCATTCCCGTATTCCCGTATTCCGTATCCCGTATGTGAGGACGGTGGATATGAGGTGAGGTGAGGTGAACGCAACGGGCCATAATGTGGTGGGATTTGGGGTTCCATCAAGCATACACACACACACACACACATCTTCCCTCCCACCCTGCGCCCACTCCATTCTCAGGGGACCCCAGCTCTGATCCCGTCGGAAGGGCCAGTGCTCTGGCCACTACCTTTGTTTGGATCGACTGCTTCAGCTGGCCTGTGCATCACCCGGAGAGGCCACCATCGGGGGCAGCGGCCGCCGACCTCCCCGCTAATGACGGCAGCAGCGGCGTGCCAGTCAGCACGAACGGCGCCACCGACATTTGCCAATTGTTACAGGATTTGTCTAACCGCCGCGGCGTAGTGGTGGGCGCCCTCCAGCAGTGCAGCTCAGCCGTGCTGCTGCTGGACAGCGCTGCAGCAGCGCTGAGCCGGACCTGGTGCCTGTACGAGCTGGTTCAGGCGCTGACTGTGCGGGGACCCCAGTTCCTGCACGTACCCGTGTTCGACTTCTCCATAGACATCGTGTACAACTCGCTGCGGGTGCGGGGAGTAGGCCGAGTGGGGGGGGAGGGAAGGGACCTGAAGGAGGGAATAGTGAGGCGGGATGAAGACCGGATCCATGAGGTGTGGTTTTGGGGGGGTGGGACACAGGGAGCATCGTGGGGAGGGGGGAGCAATTTAAACCTCCCTACCCAGGGGGGCTTGAAGCTTGTCGAGAGCTGTGAGCTTTGGGGAAGGAGGGGAGGAGGAGAGGAGGAGAGGAGGAGAAGGAGGAGAAGGAGGGGAGTCAACCGAAGGGCGATTAGGTGTAATGAAGAATGTGTGTGTGTGTGACTAAGTGGGGAGGGCGTGAAAGGAAAGGGCGCCATCATAACGGACACCATAGCCGCCAGTACCGGGTTGTGGGTCCAGAGCCCGAAGGAGTCGGGGCTCAGGTGAGGGTTTGTCGCTTCCGTACATGATATGACACGCACGCGTATTTTGCGCGAGGGGTTGGTTTGGATGATCCCGATTTCTCGTACCCTCCTGTAGGGGTTTGTTGTTGAAAGGAGCGTTGATCCGCGAAGCTGTTTCAGGTGTGCGTCATTTTGCCACATAAAGCACACATTCAAAACCTAAGTCCCCAACACACACCACTGCCACCTCAATCACGTTTCGAGGGCCTCCATGATCACGGTGTTATCCCGGCCCCCCCCTTGACCACGTTTCCAACTTCCCTAGCTGGGACGGAGCTAAAAGTCGCCTCCACCATATCGCGGTTAGGCATGATTAAGAGCAGCATCTACAGCGGTATCACGTCTCGTTTATTTCGACTTACCACCCAATCACCCCCCCCGCACACACACACACACACACACACACCTATCAGAGCGTCAACCTGTCCACCTCCGAGGCTCACTCGCCAGTCGACCACCGCGAGCTGCTGTCGGCACTGGCGCTCCAGTTCAAGGAGGAGGCGGCGGCGGACTCGGCGAGTGCGAGTGGGAGGGGGGGCAGCCCGCTGCGGCGTAGTGCTCGCCTGTCCGGGGCGCTGGGGGCGGCCACCCGGAGGATCATCTCCGGCATACAGGTGTGCGGCATGGGGGGAGGGGTATGGGGGGAGGGGGAGGTCTGCCAAACTCCGAGCACGAGGTACAACGGCAACAGCTCGACAGACGGAGCTCGCCTCTCGTTCCCCCATCTGACTTATTGCCCTAAGCCCCTAGCTGGCAGCCATGACCACCGTGTGAGCCCCAGCTTCGCCTCCTTTCCCCGACCCGTACACTGGTGTGTATGGCAGTACTCCGCCCGCGAGTGTTCTATCCATATCATGATTACACTGCTCTGCTCTGCTGCTGTGTCACACCGTATAAACACACTCACCCCGGGGGCCCCTTCTGACTTATCCACCTTACTCCCCCTTCCACATACACACACATACACACACATACACACACATACACACACATACACTGCCCCCCTGGTAGGACGCCCTGGTGGGTGAGGCCCAGCAGCTGATTCGTGCGGGGGTGCGCTCCGGACCGCGATACCTCTCCTGTCTGCGGAAGGCCGCGGAGGTACTGCGGTTGGGCAAGGCGCCGCTGGCGGAGGCGCTGGCGCTGGCGGCAGTCAAGGTGGGGGAGGAAGAGAATCGTTGAAAAGAAACCAGTAACTGATAACCAAACAACAGAAAACATAATTGACGATGTTATGTCTGAAGAAGTAGAACGTGCCATAACGTGCAGCAAGCAGCGCTGCGGACGTATAGCGGTACGACTTGACCGTACAGCTATACGTCCGCAGCGCTGCCATATATGTCTGTTATGTTAGACCAAGCAGCTTGGATGTGTGGTTATTATGTCATAGGGATTGGGAGGGCTCAGGGCTGGATTGGGGTTGGCAGGAGCGGGCGCGGTTGGCGACTGGTGGCTGGTGCCGTACATGTGCCGTATTTGTACAACCATCTTATCTTGCACGATACAGCCGGTTTCCTCTCTTTGAAGAATTTATTCGCATTTGTATTCGTGTCCGCGGAGTTATTGTTTGGAAGATGCTCTTCTTGTTCGTGAGCTAGTACTCCGCGTGTGTGTGTTTTGTGTCTTCCGCGTCTTTGGTTTCTTGCAGGAGCACGTTAAGGCGCTGGGGAATTCGGACATCACAACACTGACTTCGTTATCCAATCTGGCGCTGCTGCGTAAGGCCCAGGGCAGGACTGCGGAGGCGGAGGACTTGCTGAGGAAGGTGGGTCCTGAATCAGATGTGGGGCGATTTCATCATCATCATCATCATCATCATCATCACTACCATTATCATTACCATTATCATTATAGATTAGGCATTATTACTTGCTCTGTCTGGTTTTTTACTTCCATCAGAGGCAACAAGGGATAGTCAGTGCTGGGGATTTTGCACTTATTTTTTAACATGATTTTGCTGTTATGGCCCAAATGTGGCATTTAGGTTATACACTATCTAACCTTTTTCGTGAGATAGGGGTAGCTCAACAAGCCTTAACCCTAAGGTGGTTTATGATTAGCGATTAAGCGATCATAAAAAGTTTTAAGTTTCTGGTTGCATCTCAAAGACGCCACAGCAGACATATAAATGAAATAGTTTAGATTTAATCTTACATTTAGTAAAATCATCATGATTATCACGATTATCATCATCACCATCATCATCATCATCATCATCATCACTACCATTATCATTACCATTATCATCATCATTATAATTATACTCAGTTTCAGTATTTTTAACAAACACATCCCCCCCCCGAACACCCACCTACGCACACAGGTGCTGGCGGGTCGTCAGTCCTCCCTGGGTCGCGACCACCCCGATACGGCCGCCTCTTGTGACCAGCTGGCCTGGCTGCTGCAAGACACGGGCAAGCTGGAGGAGGCGGCGACCTTGTACAGGGAGGTGGGTACGAAATCAGCACGGTTTTCAGTTAGTCAGTTACTTTGAGAGAGAACCCGGGCCCGGTCACGTCCCGGCTCGCGGTATGCATGTAAGCGTACATACAACCGTATGTTCGTTGCAAACTAAGCTGCGTAAAGCTTCCCCTGCCTCTCAAGCAGCGGGCTGGGGAGAAGGCAGTGCATGTGTGTGTATGTGTTAGCATGGCAGCATGCGGGATGACCCTTCCCCTCCTTCCACCCCTTCTCTCTTTATCATTCTTTTCCTTCCCTCCCTCCCTCCCTCCTTCCCTCCTTCCCTCCCTCCCTCCCTCCCTCCCTCCCTCCCTCCCTCCCGCCCGCCCGCCCGCCCGCCCACTCCTCCTCCGCGACAGGCTCTGGACATCAGCCGACGGGCCCTGGGTGAGGACCACCCGGACACCGCCTCCTCCTGCAACAACCTGGCGGGTGTGCTGCAGTCGCTGGGGAGACTCGATGAGGCGGAGCCGCTGCTGAAGAAGTGCGTGTGGACGCCGTTCAGTGCACAGCGCGCTCGCGAGAAGGGAACTGGATCCCGAGAAGTCTAAAACCTACCTCATCCCCCTGCCCCTGCCCCTGCCCCTGCCCCTGCCCCTGCCCCTGCTCCCCACCCCACCCCACCCCACCGTGCTGTTTGTGCTTTACCCCTCTCACCTGCCTCCATATCGTCCCCCTCCCGCCACTGAGCCCCTTCAGGTCGCTGGATGTCACCAAGCGCACTTTGGGTGAGCGGCATCCGCATACGGCAACCAACTACAACAATCTAGGGGTGCTGTACCGGTCCCGTGGAGACGTACAAGCAGCCCGTGAAAACTTCGAGGCGGCCTACCACATCACGTTTGCCGTACTTGGGGTCGAGCACGCGGACACGGCCACCGCGACCAGTAATTTGGCTCTGGCTATGATGGTGGGTGAAGGGGGGGAAGGAGGGGAGGGGGTTTTTAGGCGTGGGCGTACGGGAAGGAGGGGTGGATGACCACCCCCCTCTGTTTACATGTACACCAACCCATCAATACTCCTCCGCTTCCGTCAACTTCTCCTTCCCGCTGCTGACGGCCCAACAGCGGGCCTAGGAGCTCTCCCTTCTCGCCCCGTATGTTGGTTTGTCAACATGCGGCCGGTCTGTCGCTTCGTTCGTTCGTCTGCGCAGGCGGAGGGGCGGTTGAAGGAGGCGGAGGATCTGCTACGGCAGGGGCTCGAGGTGGGTCGTACGAAATGATCGTGTGGGCCTTTTGTGCTGTCCCGATGCGGATATCAGAGGTGAGGGGTGGATGGGGCGAATGGGGCTGGGGCTGACGGGGTTAGATGGAAGTCGGTGCGTGTGTGTTTTAAACGAGAACAGAAGAACAAAAACCGTGCGGAAGTGTGTGTGTATGTGTGTCTGCCTGTTCTTTTTTGAAACGTGCGGCCGTGGCAATTTGTCTGTTCCGCAATTGTACGCCCCGCAGGACTCGGAGGTGTACTTGGGTCGGGGCCATGAAAGTGTACGACAGATGTGGGCAGCCCTTGCCTCCGTACTGAAGGTGATCTGCGCCCTGTGCATTTCGACCGGGGTCTCCCCCCTAGGCAGGGGGGGGAGGGGGGGCGCAGCGGGGAGGGAGGAGAGGGGTGGAATAACAACAACGGACCCAGGGTATATGAGTGTGTGTATGTGTGTATGTGTATGTGTGTATGTGTGTATGTGTGTATGTGTGTATGTGTGTATGTGTGTATGTGTGTGTGTATGTGTGTATGTGTATGTGTATGTGTGTGTGTATGTGTGTATGTGTATGTGTGTATGTGTATGTGTGTATGTGTATGTGTGTATGTGTGTATGTGTAGAGCAAACATATTTGGTATGAGTGCCAGGCGGGTTGTTCGTCGGGACCTGGATTGAAGGACGAAAGAAGGGGCAGAGCAGCACGCTGAAGGACGCAGGAGGATAAGGAGGCGGCGGCGGCGGCGACGACGGCGATGAACGCAGCTGCTTAGATGGCTATGATGGTCTTGTGATGCGCGTGTGTCCTTTATTAAATGCGCCCTCGTCCCTCTCCGGCCTTCACCCTCTCCTCTCACAGAAACCGTTTAAACGCTTTCCATTACAGGAGCAGGGCCGTACGGAAGAGGCGGAGGAGGTGTTCCAAATGGCGGTTCCGGAGCCGTTGCCCTGCCAACGCGGCCGGCCCTCAGAATCTGTGGAGCCGTTGCAGGTGACGGCGGCGGCAGGGGCCGCGGCAGCGGAGGTGGTTGAGGCGGCGGCGGCAGCTGCAGCGGGCGAAGCTGAGGCGCCGGAGCATGTGCCGGCGCTGCCGGCGGGCCCCGGCGGTGAAGAAGCGAACATGACAGAGCCGTTGCCGCCGTCGTCGCCGCCGTTGCCCACCGTCGCCGGCAGTCGTGAGCCGCGACGGTGCATTGCCGTACCAGTTTACATGCCGACGTCACCGGCACCCCCTGGCGTGCAACCCACCGAGGCGTCCCGCGAGGCGCAAGAGCAGGGTACGTACGGCACTAACTCGAGATCCACGTGGCGTCAGCGGCCCTTGGGGTTTGTTGGTCCGTTCTTTTCCTGCTTTCGTCCGTTACGATTCCACCCGTGTCCCTGGAACTATATTAGTTTGACGTTGATGTCGGTTGTGACCTGATCTGGTTAGTGACAACCACTCTTACAACGCAGGAGATAAATCTGTTTCAACAAACAAGAGCCGATTTTCGCATAACCTCCAGAAGCTTGCCTAAAAAGACCGACGCGCATTGAAAAGATAAGCTCCAGGGAAGGCGTGATTTGTAAGATCTGCTTGAAGATGCAGAACTGCCGTACTCTAAGTGCCGTACTCCTGCTGGGTGCTGCAGAGCCGCTGTCTCCGGGAGGTTTGGTGGGAGAGTGGATCTCCGGCGGCGGCGGTGGCGGCGGCGGCGGCGGCGAGGGAAGCGGCGGGGAAACAGGCGATGGTTCGCGAGGGAACGCCTCCTTGCAGCAGCAGCAGCAGGGGGACCGGGAGGAGCGGCTGCCCGAGCAGCAGGCGGCGCCGCCGCCGCCACCGCGGGCGTCATTGGAGCAGCAGCAGCGTGAAGAAGAGCCCGAGCCCGAGGAGGGGGGCTCTCTCCTGACACAGCGGCCGGACGCGGACGGGCTACCCGGCGGCCCAGCGGTGACTACTCCCGAGCATGCTGCCGCAGGCCAAGCGGCGGAGGAGGCGGCGGAGGAGGCGGCGGAGGAGGCGGCGGTGGCGGCAACACCATCACCATCACCAGCAACAGCAACAGCAACAGCAGCAGGAGAACCGACTCCGCCAAAAGAATCAAAATTCTCACAGCTGCAGGAGCGGCAGCGAGAGGAGGAGAAACTTGAGGGGGAGCAAAAGGTAGCAGAAGCCGACCGCGACGACAAACGCGATAACGGCGAGATTGGCCATTCAGCCCAGGAGCGGGACGAGGCGGCGGTTCGAATCCAGGCTTATCATCGGGGTTGTCTGGCACGAAGGAAGGTCGCGGAGATGCGACGAAAGGTAACAGGACCGGGAACACCGCAGCCGGCGGAGCCTAGCGTTGCCGCCGCGATGGCGGGCCTGGCCGCTGCCGCAGCGGCGTTGCCGCTCCTTGCCCTTCCAACCAGTCCCACCTCACCGCTACGGCTTCCCGGGGCCGATGCCGCCGCAACGCTGACACCGGCATCGCTAGCGCAAGCGCCAATGTCAATGGCGCCGTCACTGCCGCCGACACCGCCGTCGGCGAACTCAGCCTCCTCTCGACGGCCGCCCTCCCGAAATGTGGCTATCGTTAATGCACGAGAAGCGCTGAAGCGCGGTGCGCCCGCCACCATTATCACTGCGCTGTCACCACCGCCGCTAATGCCGATGTCGGTGTCGTACTCGGGCTGCCCACCGATTCCGAAGCTTTCCGTTCCCGGGAGTGGGACCTGTACGGCGGCAGCGGCTGGCGCAAAAGCTAACAACGATGCCTCCGTCGTACCACATCCTCTATCTCCCAGCGATAATTCTCCACTTTTTGCCGGCACCCTGCATGAATACTTCCGGTAAGCGGAGCTGCCCCTGCCCCTGCCCCTGCCCCTGCCCCTCCCCCTGCCCTATGGGAGATTCACACCAATTTTGAAGTGCAGATTGGAACCACCAACACGTAACCCATTCTCGCGCCCTCCTCACTCCGCTGGCATCCAACAGGAGCACCGACGTAGCTACGGTGCGCAACGCCGCTGGCCCTGTTGCTGCCGCCGCCACCGCTGCCGGTGGCGGCCAAATTCTTCGCGCCCTCAGTAGTAGCAGCAGTAGCAACAACAACGGCAGCCTGCGCGGCGCCCTCTCCCTGCCGCCCTCTCTCTCCATCCGCAGCGCTCACATCTCCGACTCTCAAGGTTCGCTGGAGTCAGGGCCACCGATTCCGATGCAGCTGTCAGGCGCCTTACCGGTGCTCCCGCCGCCTTGGGTGGACGCTGCCGCCGCCGCCGTCCCCACCGCCACTCCCCGTGTGGATGATCTGATGGATTTGCACGCGGATATGCTGGGAAGTGCGCTGGGGCAGCTGAGGTGCGGTATCGCAGCATTCGAACATCCATCAGCACTCGTTCGCATGCGCGCCTCCTTTCTTTGCCTGTCAGCATGGAAACACGGAAACACCAAAACGTTCGTGGCCGGTAGCTCTTAGAAGATGTATACTCATAACGCCATCAAGATCTATAATATTTAGGATATACAGTGAAACGCATATGTAAGCGCGTATATAGTGTATAAAGTGTATATACTTCTAAGACTTGTCGGCGCCTCACCCAAACCGCACCGTCGGGACCAAACAGCACGACACAGACAGTATATAACATTACAGTATTACAGTATTACAGTATTACAGTATTTGCAAAGTTTGCGAAAGTTTGCGACGAACGGCTCCCGCATAGATAGAGCTTAAGGAAAACAACACGGTAACCTCGAGGTGTCGGTGCATCAGGCCTTATGGTTGGCCTCCGAGTGCTACTCCTCAGCCATGTGCCCCGCCAAAGAGGGGATGGTGCGTATTCGTCTGCATGCCGACGCTCGTGACGCTTATGACGCACCGCGATGCCAGGTTGATAAAGGCCCGCGACAAGGTTGTCAAGAGCAGTCTGGAGAGCCGCGCGAGTCTGCAGGTGAAGCTGGAGCTCATTCGGTTGGCTGTGGAACAAGCAGTGGAGGCGCTGGGAAAACCCCAAGCGCTGCTGACGTCACCAAAGCCGTCACCGCAGCCGTCGCCGCAGCCTCAGCCGCTGGAGCGACTTGAAAGCAGCGGCGCTGCGGCCGTACCTCAAGTTGTTCGGCCGCTGCCGCCAGCGCTGCTCCCGTCGGTGAGGGGAGAGATGCGGCGGCGCAGTAGCTGTAACGGCGGCGGCGGCGGTGCCGTCACCGTCACCGCCAACAGCCACGGCAGCAGCGACAGCGAGAAGGAGACGTCTTCAGCGTTGCTGCCTCCCCCGGTTGGGAGCGGCGGCAGCTTGCGCATGATGGGCCGCAGCAGCAGCGGCGACGGCAACGGCAGCGGCGACGGGGGGAGTGGTGCGCAACATGCCGCTGCATATGGCCCCGAAGTCCGGTCGCCGCTGCCGTCTGCGACGTCGTCAGGGTCGCAGTTGGAATCCTGTGTACCGGCCCCGGTGTCGTCCTCAGGGGCGGCGCCAGGGCGCGCCCCCGCTCAGGAGGGGGAGATGCAGGTGTGAAGTTCATGTGGCTTGAAGCCTTCGCTCCTACTAAGGGCGCAAGTTAGGAGAGGGAAAAATATCATCCTTTCCATAGAGGCCTTATACGTGCATGACGTGCCCACAGGCCGCTTTCCCAGTTCCAATAACTGCTTCCCATTATCCCATCCCTTCCTTTGCTCCCACCTCTCTGGCTGTATTCCTCCTCTCCGTTTACGTCACATGTATCGCTCGTATTTTGCCGTTGCCTTTGACTCCCGTGTACCGAAACAAACACGCTCCGTGTCACTTGGCCTTACGTGACCCCTTTTCTCGGTATGCCTTTCACGATGCACCCGCCGGGGTCGGCGTACGACACCAAATATAAATACCGAGTACGGCATCAATTGTAATACCGAGTACGACACTGTGCACAACATCGCACCCACCCCCGTATTGTGCTTGATGCAGCTTCTGTCTCCGAAGTCCCGGAGGCGTCCGCCGGACTGTCGTTTACCAAATCCATTCACCCTGTGCGCCTCCTTCAGGCTCTGATGGCTGAGCTAACGGATCTTCGTGCGCTGCTCTTCACGACAAGCAGCGCCCTGAGTGCGGCGCAGCGGGGGCTTAACCAGGAAAGAGCGTCTCGAAAGGTGAGCTGGTGGCTGGGGCTGTGGAGGGGAGAGGGGAAGTGGAAGGAAGAGGGGAAGTCGAGGGAGAGGGGAAGTGGAGGGAAGAGGGAAAGTGGAGGGGAGAGGGGAAGTGGAGGGAGAGGGGAAGTGGAGGGGAGCGGGGTAGTGGAAGGGAGAGAGGTTGTGGGAGGGAGAGGGGTTTGGGGTTCGTATAGGTTATATATATTTATAGGTTTTTGGGGTCTTTGGTGCGTTCGGGAAAGTGATCAGACTTGCCGGAGGAAGGAAAACCTGATAGGTTTTAAGCACCACACTTTTTTTCCCTCTCTCAATCTGTCCCGTCATCCTCCCATCCTCTCCCCGCACTCTTTGGTTCTTCCTTTGTTCACTCATATTCCCCCACTTCATACCGTGCTAATTGCCTTCATTGCTTTCATTGCATTGATTGCCTTCATTGCCTTTAGGCCATGAGGGCAGAGATCGAAGATCTCCAGCGGCGGCTGTCTGCCGCGATGATGACGTCATCATCGGTGGGCCCTGGGGGCTCACAGCGGTTGTCCACCGGGCCGAAGACGGTGACGGCAACGATGGTGAGTGGGGTGTAACAATGAAGATTTGCCGGGGTAAGCCGGGGTAAGCCAGCGAGCGAGATGCCAATGATGGCCAATCAGCAGCTCCCGTTGATATTGCTCCACTCTTGCTGCACTCTTCAAAGGGCTGGAGGAGGGATTCCTCAGAAGCATTTTCTCCGACGTTTGGTCGCTCTCCTTGTCATCAAGAATCGCGAGGACGACTTCAGTTAGCATGCCGTTAGGGCAGCAAATCGGTGCAAACGCACCGCACAAACGAACTCCTGCAAGGACAAGCAGCGCTATCGTGAAATACATGCCCAGGAGGACATGGGATACGCAGAAGGGCCATGCCTCTATAGTACAGCCGGGAGCAGGGCTTCGGCCAGGGTAGAGTAGTGAGCCACGGGTGAGGTATGCCAACACCCTGTAACGTTTACACGCTCAGATAAGGCGTGGTTCGCAGTACACACGCGGTGGGCCTGCAAAGTCCTGTCAAATTATTCGTGTTTTCTTGTTGTCACATGTATTCCATCCTTTCGTTTTCATCGGGTAAGGTGGAGAGCTTTTCTTACAGAAGCAAGAATGCGATTCGTTTAATCTCTGGCGATTTTGCGAACCTCTGCCGCTCTCCGCAGGCCGCACGGCCGCCCTCGGCTCGCACCGGGGGAGCCGCGCTCAGCCCCACCGCCCCAGTGCCTGGGCCCTTCGCCGCGGCGGTGAATTCCAGCAGCAGCAATGGCAGCGGCGGCGGTGGTCCACGGACGCCGGGGGGCCGGGTGTCAGGGGCGATAAGGCCCATGTCTGCATGGAAGCGACATATCACGGAGCGGGATCAGGTGTCTGTCACCGCCTCCCTCTTGACCAAGACCTAGCATATCGGCTGAAAGGCTGCAATTTTGAGAGATTCAACTCAGGATATCCACCGGGTTGTAAATGGGGGAGAGGGGGATAGGAACCGGGTGGGTGGCGCATCGCTCGGGGTATTCCTTGCAGCGCAATTTCCCCGACCCTCTTTGGCTCCAATTTAATGCCGGGGAGGTCGGGCAGCATAAGGCCTTTTCCATATTGCGTTGCATAATTAGCAGTCGTGCTCAGGGCCGTATCTGAAGGCCCGGTTGCCAGAGGTCTGCCAGCCTGCGTATCTGTCTGTGTGTCTATGAGAAGAGAACCTTTAGCAAGGCGGGCTGCCCTTCTTCTGAGAGCGAGTTACATGGCCCCACACCATGTACAGACATTAAACACAGCATTATTAGTTGCGTCCCTTCCGGAACGCATCTTTTTTTCCTGCAGATGCTAAAATCCCCGCTGTGCGGTTTCCCAAGATCGGGGGCATTACTTCTGTATGCGACCGCCGTTACTATCAGGCGGGCCAATCCCTGCTAGCGACCGCCAACGCGACAACTTCTAAGTCACTTGGTACGCAGGGTACAGCTTGTGTACGTGATACTGCCGTATGACCATACCATCTTAACTGATACCATCGCGTAGCATAAGTGCATTAAGTATGATACATCGGTTCATAAGTATGATCACCTGATGGAGTCAGGTGGATGCATAATGGTGCGTTAAGTGTTGTCTGTGAGTTTTGCACCCGGCATTGCCCGGCCATAAGTTGAACTCCATTGTTCGCGATTGTGCCCATTCAAGGGTCAGGATGGTGCTGCATATGTATCTCCCCATGTATCCGGGGCAGCGTGGCCACGTAGTCAACGAGTCTGAGAGCTCCGTTTGCGTTGCTGCCACAGGATTTAGGGGGGTACCCCATGCGGTTACGCGATATTAGTGCATTCGTACAGGCGCTACCGCAAATAACAGGAATACTTTACTGTGCATAAGAGTGCTTTTGGAAGTGTATGGGTGTGCGAGCTGAGAGTGCCGTGCCTGGTCAGTAAGGCATTTTAATACTGCTTGCGCCAGGCGCCATTTTCGATGCTCATTTAAAAACGTGCATCACGATTAGGATACGTTTAGAGAATTAGTGCATATGTTGCCAGAAAAATTTGCGGAACGTGGGAATATGTGGTCCGCTGCGTATCTGGTTATTTCTCTGATGATATGATGAAGGCCTGAGGCCCCGCCCATGCGTTGGCAGAGAAGGGAGGGTTCTGAATGGTCATTCGCATAAGCATGTACGCTCGGACACCTAGCCCCATCTCTCCCTCTTTCCATCTGGCGAAAGGGGACATTTGGGGCTAACTCGGCGGAGGGTGACACCACGCCAGGCGCTGAGAGGCGCCGATTAGTTTTACATCGACGAAAAGAGGCATTAAGGGTGTTCGTTTCATCCCACATTCCGTTTCCCTGGCTTTGATGTTTTGCTATCTGTTGTACGACTGGAAATAGCAACAAATTTAAGACGCAGGGCCGATAAGGCAGGTAGGCGCTGCAAGGCGTGTTGAATGTTACGTCCATTCATAGGAGGTTGAGCTCATCGTCACCTGGTTGTGACAATTAGCTATCCTTTCGGTTAGGACGCCCAAATACATTTTCGGAAATGCTGCGATCATAGGCTTTAAGGCACTTGGGGCCCCTCATGATAATAGAGGCCCTGATATTAAGCCGAAGTGAATCAATCCTAAGATGGTTGAATGGTTGTGCACGAGGACGAGGAATTATCACACATTATTGGTTAGTTCCTGACTTATCCGAAGATCAAGGCCGGCAACGCGGGAAATGTCTGGGGAATGATTTGGGGGTTGGGTTGCTAACGGACAGCACGGATTGAAACCTGCGAATGGTCAGGGCCGCGCCACGATGGTGCAACAGACAGCAAATGGACGGGAGACCGGTGCGTTGTCTGGCAATAATACGTCCCCGGGGGGTGGTAAGCAATAAAATAGGGCCCGGCTCCCCAGCACAGAGCAACGCAGCTGTGTGAATTCGTGCCGAATTGTACCGACTATATAGACCGACTATATACCGACTATATATGCAACGAAAAAATATGGCACATCTCTAACATTCAGATTAGCCACTGCTGGGATCAGAGAACATCTCCTGGAGCTATAGCCCTGACATGACGCACCTTAAGTGAATTACCGATTTATGGTGTTGGCAACCTACCGCTATGTCAAGATATTGTGCGCAACCGCGCCATGATACCCCTCCCATCTAATCCCTTGTTCCTTACTGGGACAAGAAGTTACCGAGATTACTAAATGGAAATCACGCAGGAACAAGGGCACGGCGGCCATAAATTCGAGGGCTAACGACTTCTTTTACACGCGCGCAGAGAGCAGATGTGCCTCAAAAGGGTTACAGAGACCCACATCTACCTTCAACACGTTCGTCGCATCAACCCTGGAAGCCTACCACGGGCCTGGTAATACTTACCAAGCGCTTACCCGACAAAGACGCCGCACTCGCTGGCCTGCTCTGCAGAACAGCGACATGTGCCGATACAGGCAGCGATAAAAAAACAAAATCCTTTTACCAAACACACCTCTTACCGTGCCCGACGCACCCTGTGCCTTACCCACACATATCCCGGTGGTGGACCCAGTTGGCTGTGGGCTGCACAGAAGGGGCAATGAAGCGTGAGCAGCGGCGGCGGGCGGCAAGACCAGGTGCGATTACCCACCGTAATGGACCTTACCGCCAAAACCATCACCGCTGGGGCCAGGAGCCAAACGCGTTACTCTTACCCTTACCGCCTAGCTCAAAATCCACCCTCGTCGGACATCAGGTAATGTAACTCGCGACGTGAGCAAACAAACCTTACCAAGTAGGCCCCGGAAGCCACTATCCCGCATGTCAATTTTATACACGAAGCAGCTCCCACCGGTGACTAGGCAGCACTCCATCATGACAGGCAGGTGTGCTATTGCGGAGACAGAATCCCAACAACACGAGGCGACACATACTGTACTATAGAATTACCTAAGGCCGCGACATACGCGACAGCAGTTGTGATGTCTTCGAAGGGTCTCACCTGCGGAAGATGACGGAGCACCTACCCTCTGCTTCTCCCAACCGCCAGTACTGATGGGCAGGGTGCGCGATCGCGAAAGAAGTGTATTGCCCCATGTCTGCTGTAAACCCTTATAAGCCCCACCCCGAGCCTGCGCGACCACGTGCCGCAAATCCGCCAGGACGAATGAAAGCACAGGGTGCAGCAGCAGCAGCACTTCAAAAGTCTTTAACGCGGAGTCCCACCTGGCATTACCTTGCACCTTCGCCGCTGCTGCCCTCGCCAGTGCTCCCCCGCAACGTCCATCCGCGATGGGCGGAATCTCCCCTCCCCAAGCTACCCAGATACGAGCGTCTTACCGCTGCGCTCGTGGACTGCCTCCTAGACATCCTCTTTCCTCTGCATGGTGCGCGGAAGGTCAAACGCTGACGCTGGAGGTATCCTAACCCAACGACTATATTCCCCTTATCCCATACCAATACACAAGAAAAAAGACTGGATAGATACAGGACTGTACCGTGCATGGCGGATGCTGGAGCCCTGTTCCCGCCAGCTCCCAACCATCCCCGCCCAGACTATGCCACCTTCCTGCGCAGCCTCCCGCTCCAGCCAGCAAGATGACCCTAAAGAAAACTCCCAGAACATATTGATGCCACGCGCATCATGGGCTCCGCCGCACTTGGAACGCTCGCTGCTACCCTCGATGTCGTGGTGCTCAAACCAGATCACGTTCACGCCGCCGGTCGCGTTCCCGCTCCCGTTCACGACGCTCCCGGTCGTCTCGTAGCTCTCCATCCTCCAGATCCCGGCGAGACCGCTTGTCCTCTCGCGGTTCACCACCACTCCGATGATGCTCGGCACGGTCATCACGCCTGTCGGCGTAATGCAACAGAAATCCCAGTTAATACAAGTCAATCCACCACTACCGAACTGCCATTGCCATAAAGTACTTGTGCCGTGGCATTAGCCAACTACCCCAAACAAAACCATGCGTCTCTTTACCTGGGTGACGGCTCGCGTTCTCGCTTGCGCTCCCGGTCCCTGCTTTCTCGTGGGTCACTGCGCTCCCGGATGTCACGTGGTGGCTCACGGAAGCCAACTGCTGGAGGTGTTGGTGCGGATCCGCCTCCGCCACTGTATCCACTGCGCACGTCTCGGTCCCGATCAAACTCCCGCCGCGGCTCTGGCCGCCGTGGTGCATCACGCATTTCGTACTCTCGGCCCCGAGACCTGCTCCCGTTTCCATAGAGGGCGTCAGAGTCCTTGTCCATTGTACAAAGGATAGACCACACACCAAACGACCATAAGCAATGCATACCGTCCTTCTGCTGTGGCCTGTGATGTAATCTATAGAGGACCACCTGGGGGCCAGTGTGGCCATTTGCTTTCACATTACGGCCGTACTGTTACAGCCCTTGGTTGCAGGGGTCTGGCGCTGATACTCTCCTTGCGGGACGTAGTTGAGCAGCAGACAGCCGCGGCAGGCGCAATCCATGCAACTCATAAAATCCATGAAGGACGTCCCAATCCATGCAGTATGAAACAACCCAAGCCCATAAGTTCGCTGCAAGCACCCAGGATGCTATCCATAACAGCTGTACTTGAACTAAACAAGCAGTGCTTTATGTCGGCGAGAAATCTGCAAAGTGGCCGAGACGGTCATGACACCCTGAAGACACCCTGAAGCCTTTGCCAGGAGGATTTAGGACTCAGGATTTGACCTACCATCGCTCTGTTGCCCTTCCTTACTCCATGTTATGCCCGCATTGAATGCGCAGAGCCAAAGAACTACTCGTGGCGTCAAGCTGACCATGACCAGGCAGCAAGTCCTGCACGTGATCTGTGAGGCGCCCCGGCTTCTACCAATAGCATATTCTGCCTATCCATACCCCGTGGCATTGCATCATACATTTGTCAAGCTGCGACACTCGTGGGACCACCATACCAAGACCTGGCTCCACACCTCCCTGCCCAACAGCCCTAAACTGTACCTGTCGTCAACTTGCGGCGCACCGACTACTGGGGACGCAACTGGCAATGCGCCTGGACGCTGCTTTTTCGGAGGCTTGGGCTCTCGTCCAGGTGCGCCCAAGCCGCCACCCAGGCGTCGAGGCTTCCTGCATCCGGTCAAATACGAAAGATGTAAAACCCTTCAACTAAATTTAGGATTCGCAATCAAGCATAGGGAAACACAGTCTCGGCTACGCAGTTCTTCCACGGTCAACTTGCGTGGTTTTGTGTTGACAACAAGAGCAACCACCTCCCAGTTTATTTCCTTGGTTGAAGAGTTGCGAGAGCCCAACCCTTCGTTTGCCCTACCTGACAGCTAACTGCTGGTAGCTTCGGCTGCGAAGCCCAACCCGATCCCTCGATGCACGGACGCCTCCGAAATCACGCATTTCTGCACCCTCAACCCTTCCACTCACCAGTTTTCTACGGTTCGCCCACGCTCCACATCCACAAGAATTCGGCGGCCTTCAATCTTCTTACCATCCGCTGCCTTATAAGCCTCTTTCATGTCCGCTTTATGCTCAAACTCAATAAACGCGTAGCCCCTGGGCTTTCCTGCAGACAAATGTTGTCGGAACAGTCTTGCAAGGTCAACTGCTGCCCCCATTCATCCACTAGCGCGGGAAGCAACCACAGATGCACGCGGACCAGCAACACAACGCCACGCTGGAGCAACGAACCTTGTTTATCCGTCACAATGCGGACGCGCTTGATGGGTCCGTACTCCTCGAACTCCCTTCGTAACTTCCTGTCCGTCACGTCATAGCTAAGGCGTGCCACGATAATTGTCTTGTACGGATCGCCCTAGAGACGAGGGGGAATGAGGGGAGGGCTTCGGGGTCGCATCACGTTTGGATGCTGAAGGATGCCCAACACGTAGCTGCCTGGCTAGGACCTACCTCAATCTTGGGGTCCTTGTTGGGGTCAAACGTCTTAGCTTTCTCACGCGCTTCGCGTTCAGCCTGTATTGTGATACACGCATGGGTGTTCACTGCCAGGAGGAAAAGGAAACCAAGCTAGCGCTAAATTTTAAATATTACGCCAATGCATACCTCCTCAATCTTCCATTTCGTTAAGCGAATTTTCCTGCATAAATGGGGGGCCCCCAATTTAGCATACGTGCACGCCCTGAACTACAGAGTCCCGCTCGGCCACCCGCCCCATTGTCTTACTTCTCTATTTTTGTTTCCGTGTCCACACGAGCTTGCGCTGCAAGCTCTCTGTTTCGGAACAGACGCGGTGACGGGGGCCGATCCTCGTTGCGCGGCGGCTGATAGTCGACGTCGCCCTCACCTGCGAACTCCTTTACATACGCTCCGAGGCCCGTGTAAGGAAGCTTTATCTTCGGCTTCTTTATATCAGTGACTGCTGGAAGCTGGGCCCGGGGGTTGAAAAGAGCAAGCAGCTGAGGGGGAAGACCAGTCTTGTGACCTGTCTGAACGCTCTCTTTAAGAGCTTTAACCGCAGCCTGGCGGTTGAAGCCGCCTTTCTTAAATCGGTCGAAGCGATCCATTGCAGAAGCGTTCCCTAATATGGAACAGTTAAATGCGTATACAGCACTATATTCCAAAGTACACTGTAACACATTTACACGCAAAATTTTTTATGAAGCTTACAGTTTACAACCAGAGTCTAATCCCGGTCCAACTCTCGTCCAAATGCCGTAGAATCTTGCTGCAGGCTCATTGAAAGCAGCCAGTATTGTTGTGGAGTCATCGTCTATTTCGCACAACAGGACACACTTCTATTTTATTGGGGCACAGTTTCCTTAATTGTACCGCTTTCCGCAGAAGCACCAACGCCTAACAAAGTTATATCAAGTCTACTTCCGCTCAGGCCCCATCGGGTCTTTTGGGCAAGTAAGGTTAGCAATTACTATGTCCCTCGCTCTGCAGCGTATTGGGAAATGCAACCGCTGCAATTACAGCGCGCGGTCGACCGTCCGTGTCTTCGCGAGCTTGCCTCCTGTGATGGTGAACTCATGCACAGGAAAGGTACGTCGCCTGACCATTAGCAGTTAAGATGGTAACGGGGGCTGTACAACCCCAAGCTTTACTAGTGGCTGCTTGCTTTTTGCAGATGGGCCATGCTGCTGCTGAGACCTTGGTGGCGCATGGCTTTCCTCTTGTGCCTCATACTTTCACTGGGTTGTCTGCTGGAGTTGCAGTCAAGAACATTGGCGTCCGAGGAGTCCCTGTTCAACTCGTTGGCGAGGAAAAACGGCAAGCGGCTCTTGAGACCATCAAGCGCGACTACCCCAACATGCTGGTGCGTCAGCCATTGCGGGGTTGAGGCAAAACTGACCATCTAGCATTTGATATTGTATTCATTCCTCGAGATTCCTTCTGGGATTTCTCAACCCTGCAGGTGGTGGACTATACGCTGGCCCACTGTGTCGAGGGTAAGATGGTTTTGGGTTGTATAATGCCTCGTTAATTGTTCGCTTTTGCGATTGTAAATATTGCCCAAACGAGAGCTGGGGCCTATTGATGGAAAGGGACATTTAACGGACTGGGGTTTTGTTGGGTTTGATGTCGGCTTGACCATCCCAGAGTTGTATCCTTCCAAACTCGCCGCCATCAGTCCGGTCTAAGAGACAACACTTATGATGGCCTTCCCTGTGTAGATCATGTCCGATTCTACTCTGCTAACGGACTACCCTTCGTCATGGGCACGGCGGGTGGTGATCGCGTTCGGATGCGTGAGGTCGCCGAAGCAGCGAGTGTGTATGCAGTTCTGCCCTCGCCGGCCGGCGAGCAGGTGGGATCAGAGCACGTTGTTGCAATAGTGGCGGGCGAGCATGGCTGGAGAATAATGTTTGCCAACCCAAATGCAAAGTGTAAGGCCGATATGCCTCCTAAATCATTCCCACTCGTGCCCGTCGGCGGGATGAACTATTGCAGGCAGCAGCGCTTTTTGCGCTTCTTATTTCGCTTGATGCGCCGCTGCCAGCCCACTTCGAGGAGTACACGTACGAGGCCTTGGGGCGTGCAGGTGACGCGGACGCGCTTGACCTCTTGAATCCAGCATCAGCGATAGCCATTTCGCAATCGTTGCGTCTCATGGGCATTCAATGCGACGAGGTAAGCGTTATGTACTTTCATTGCTTTTCAGGTCGCCTTTCTTATCTGTAGGCCTGCCAGGGACTACCATCTCACCACCGCAATTTTATCTGTCAGCCATTTGGCCGTTGACGCTTTCTTTTTTCTCTTTCAGGCCCAGGTACATCGCATGCGCTCCATTCGCCAGCAGCGTCTAGGTGGCGGAATCCACCTTGAGCATGAGCCCCGCACCTCCAGCGCCAACCTGCGCGCTCTGGAGGGGCGTGGCCTGGCACGTGCGTGCCGCCTGACCGCACCGGGAGGCAGCCCGACGCTACTGCTGCGGCATTACGGTCTGGACCGTTCGGCGTTTGCTGCGGGTGCTGTAGAGGCTGCGCGTTTCCTGGCGGCACGGGTGGCAGAGGGCACGTCACAGCGGGTATACGACATGGTGGATGTGCTGCGCGACCTGCATGCACGTGAGGAGGCGCGCCGGGGCTCGCAGACGGGGCAGTTGCAGTATTCCAGCAACGTCGTAATAGCAGGGCCGATGGTCAACGCTGCTGTGCCAGTATGAACTGTGGCCAAGTGAAGGGCTTACGCCGTACGCATTCCTCATGGACGCTAGTTTACGGGGTATTTGATCCTACACCATTGCATGAGAATGTCGATCCTACACCAATGCCTATCTAGTACCCGACAAGGGTTGTCGAAAGTGCCTACGGTGCTGATACCTACGCAAAATGGCCCGGCAATATTCCAAGAGTGCAGTCGAGGTCTTCGTATTGATTTGGCGAAGGTGAGTGTTTCTTGTGTTGGTGTCCGTCGGAATATGGTTGCCTGGGTAGTGCTGTAGTGACTTCTCAGCATGTGCCTGCCTTCCGCTGCGGTCGAAGCATCCCTTAGGCAGAGTGCGTTGCTTGTGTTTGCCCATGCCGTCAGAGAGGCATGTACTTATTTTACCTTTGTTGTATATGTGAGGGACACATACATTAACAGCAGATTCTGGCTCACTGTGCTTGCACCAACTTTGCAATCGGTTAGTGGCTCCTCCTAAATCCAACGGCCCACCAGCGGTTGTGATGGTGGTGACAGCGTAGTTGGTGTACTCGTCCAATTAAACCACTAGAGCGTTGTGGTGAGGTCTTCGTGTCGCAACCACAACTCTTCATGTACAGATCGTGTACGGTATTTTCCTGGTTCCTCAACCATCCTGTACAAAATCGGTGCCGTGTGGACCGACTGTGATAGCAGCGAGGGGGCGCTGTCGTGTCCCTTTCGGTGAGCTAGGGTCGTTCCGTACGCTGGTCGTCGTTTATGTGCGCAGACCAGCTGTCCTTCGGATTTTATAGTGGCTTTGTGCGCTGAGTGCATGTTTGGCACGGTTGTCGAGTTGCAAATGAATCGGGAGTCACGTATGCGGCCAAGTCACCGTCCTTGTCAGCCTGCTGTCTGAGAAGGGGTGAGTCCTGGAAATGTTCGGCTTGATAGTGCCCGCCTGTGTAGACGGCTTTAGCGCGGGCGTTGTTCCTTCATGCGTATTCTCGAATACTGTGACATGGTGGTGCGGGCTGATGCTTATTTGGTTGGCGGCCGAGCTGACATAACATTGTGCAGGGCGTTATTTTGCAGCTGAGTGTGAGAATATACTTTTATGCAATGGACTTTGGCTAGGCAGAGGTCCAGATTTAGCACGCTGACGGCAATACATCGTATACAAGTCTGTCGGCGTCTCCTAGGTCAATTGCTGCGGAGAGTTTGGTGGAAATGCGATACTGGCATCGTGGGAACTATTTTGGCATTTCCAAAAGTATTTTATGCTCCCTGGTGAGGGCTTCACGCATACACGAAAGAAGCGATGGTTTGCATGGTTTTTGTGAAAATTTTGCATCGAGTTATGGTAGACGTAGAAAGGGGTTTTCGTGCAAATGCAGCGGCTAGTATGGATGCGTCCGACGTTTTTAAGAAAGCATTCGAGGTTCATCCGATCCTGCTTGTGCACTATGGCAACTAAGCCGTTTAGAAGCCAGTAAATTAGGGAAATTTTGACAGTTTATTGGTTGTGCTCGGAAAGAAGTAAGGATAAGTCTTCCCTACATTACACGGCGCAACGCCATCTGGTCCCAAGACAAATGCGCTCCAAGCTCACGCTTTGTTTGCAGGAAGGGACTGTCGTTCAGTGAGCCCTTGAACAGCCAAGGACAAAACTCAAGATAGCCTTCAAACGGTATTGCATACGGGAGATGTGCAGGCTTCCCCTGGGAGATGTGGGCATGCACCAACATATTGTCGCCTGAAACGCTGTTCCCTTCGCCGTGACCTCACTGTGACAAGTCGGCCTCGAATATTGCGTGAGCGAACTTGCTAAAGATCTGAGAAATCACATGTGTATCATATACGTAGCAATCTTAGTAATAGATTACTGCTTTTCCACATCACCTTTTTTCAGCTCAGGATTGCGGGCAACCATGTGCCCCGCGTACGAGCTATCCTGTAATCTGCTATGCTCGCGCTGGACTGGAACATACGGCCACGTTACAACTATGAAGTAGTTGCAGAAGATTCACATGGACTACCAATGAAGCCAATTCCTACATTGGTTTGACCACAGCGAAAAAGAATGCGCTGACGGAGCGCCGCAGTACGAGGGCCTGAGGATTACGCACACCTGAAGCCTACTCTTCTAGATGCTCTTCCTTGGCAGCGAGTCAGATGTATTCGAGTATATAAAGTCTTCCCCCTTCACGCAGGGTCATAATTCGTCCATTGAGCGCCACTATACGCCGACAGCATCAGATACGACAACCGAGCCCAACCAAAAACCTTGTCCAACACAACGGATCTAAAATCTCCTTGCTGTTCTCGGCACAGAAACCAAAGTTGTCTTCTGGCGTGGAAAACGGCATATCCTATGGGCAAGCCTGCCTAGTTAGGTTGGTTTAGAGCGTGGAAAAATGCATGCCCACCGACAATCACCATCCTGTGTTCGGTCACCAGCAACCTTGCAAACCTATACTATGTAGCTGCATGATGTATTGCATATTTTTGCTGGGGATGTCACTGCCTTGCGAACATTCTCCACTGCCGGACAACAATCCTTTTACAATAATTGCAGCTCCCTTCGCATCAAGATACGTGGCCGCCCGCCACCCCACTTCAGCGTGTCAAGCCAGGAATCCTTCGCGGCTGCGACAAAGCCAGCGCCGTCATACAAGGCCCGTGCGGCCTCGTCTGCCTCCAGGACGTGCAGCCATACCTCCGGCCGGCCTCCGCCTCGTGCCACGTCCTCGCACGCAGCCAGCAGCGCTCGCGCCACACCACGACGCCTGAACCGCGGGTCAACCGCCATGTTGGAGATGTAAGCGGCACCGGACGGGGGCAAGTTCACGGACGGTAGGCGGCGCATGAAATGCGAGCTTGAGGAGAGGGAAATGGAGGCGGCTCCAATAAGGCGGGACTTCTGGCCCGGCGGCAGAGGGGTCTGATGTGGGTCATCCGGGAAAAGCCGCGCCACTAGAAAGTACCCGTCAGGGGTGAGCTCTGCTCTGGATGTATGAGCTCCAGGATTAGCGTCAGAAGCGGGGACTGGATTCTCCAAGGATATGGATTCAATGTCTGGTTGGAAAGGTAGCAAGGGCAAGGGCGGCGGCAACAGGGTGGGTAAGGAGAAGACCAGCAGGGTGTAGCAGGTCTTCAGGTTCTCCGCTCGATCAACGCTCGTAAGGACAGTGTCTTGGAGAATTTTTTTATTACCTTTGCAGGTTGAAGACTAACCTCGTTGTGGCGCCTGTGCGTCGGGAGCCGTACCTTTCAGGGCTTCCCTCAGCGGAACTGCTTCCGGAGATGACGCAAACGCCCGTGCGACAACTACGCTCGCTGCCTGGACTTCACCACGTTCTAAAGGGCGAATAATCATGCGTCCAACAGATGTCTGCAGCTCCCAGTACAACTGTCTCCATCGCTTCGCAGCTTGCTCAGGCTGACCAACGGTTAATTCACATCTTGTAGAGACAAATCTACGGTAGCGGATATTCGAAATAGGATGAAGGAGCTGAAGTTGCCGTCGACGTCCCGCGTTCACAATCGGTCGCCTAGCTTGCAAATTCTGAGCCATGGACTTCGCTCGCAACTAAAGATTCATCTTAGCAGGACCACTTTCCATCAACTCCCTGTACATTCGACTCTTTACAAGGTTATGAATGTATATGACACGCACAGATGAATGTATGAAATCCTTCAAACAGAACCAGTTTCCGTACTTGATTGCCGTACTATAACCAGTTTTGTTGTTCCTCGATCCTACCTTCCTTATGAAATGCATAATATTATATGCATTTATATTTTATTAATACAAATACTTCTTGCATGTATAACAACGAACAACATGCTTACTCAACGGTTTTGCCGTGTCGAGTCGGACGCATGCACGCAACGCGTGCGCGTGTTTGAAATTACAGAGGACTCATCTGTCACTTCATAAGTGTAATTAACTGTCGATTTAGATTTGCGGGGGAGGAAACTTAGGACAGCCTACAAGGATGCATTACGCAGAAGATGCCGCCGTGCCCGAAGACGCACCTGAAACCTTTGGTAAGTGAGATGATTCTTAGAAATATTAAGTGTAATCGGGCTCTGTTGGCTTGAAATGGGGTAGAATACCAGTTTCAGTCACCAATCCATCATATGAACGTTCGCTTTCAGTTATTTATGCATACAGACATTACATTTTTACATTAATTTGTATAAACAACGATGATGCGCCTGGCGAATAAGTTGCTTCGGTATGAATTGTGTAGAGCTACCCCCCACGAGCCTACTGTTAGGCAGGCAATGTCACCATGACGTGACGATCTGATCGTGGATGTCAGAAACCAATATTCAAGCAAACAGTGTCAGTAGTGGGGCTCAGAGAACAGGTGAAGCGTCCCAAAACTGCCCTACACCTTGACCCATGTCACAGCTGTGCATATGGGACTTCTAACGCGCTCGGCAAGCCGGAAACGCATTTGTCCAGAGTGGCTTGAGGCCGGCGATAATTGTTCCGTGCTGCGAGGTGGCGCTCCTGCGTGGGGGCCTGCGGACATTCCGATGGTGGCCGCAATGTTCCTCGAATACCGGAGCTGCCCTGGAGGTGGCCATCATCAAGACTCTGTCCGCATGCGGCCCCGGTTGCAGGGCAAGAACGGCACCAGAGGGGCTAACAGGGTTGCAGTTGAGGCCGCGGCACTTGAACACACTGCCGGTAACGACATCAGAAAGGACTCTCCTGAAGTCAGGGTGCTTAGCGAGCGACTGGCGCATGAATCAGAGGCTTTCTCGCACGAGGTCCCCGTAATGGCGTCCCTTCAGGTTGGCTCCACTTCCGCCACTACTGTCGCCTCCTCCCTTGCTATCTCCACAACAAGCATTGGGCCTGTGCCGTCGGCGCCGCCGCTGTCACCGCCTGTGCGCGCGGCGCTGTACTCCGAACTGCTGTCCGGGCCGGGCTTCAGCTATGTCGTCAATGGCGACGAATGTTTGGGCTCCGATACCCTCAGCCTGGGCAGTCTGGGCAGCGGAAGCTACATGCTTGGCGGCGACGAAGAGTATGAAAATGACCTTTATGACAACGAAGAGTCGGGGACCGAGAGCGAATTGTTCACCCCTTGTGGCTCGCGAAGTGCCGGGTCCGTTTATAGCGGCGGCAGCAAATGCTCCGGAGGGGCAGATGTGACCGCAGCATTATCAGCCGTGGCTGCAAGGCTAAGCCCGCCTCCGACCTGCAGTTTGCGGAGGCCAACTGTTGCGTTGGATGGGAGCCTGAAGGCCGCCGCCCAAGGGACGGCGGCCACCATCACCGCCGTTCCTGTAACGTCGGAGTCTGAGATTGTGGCGATCGCAGCCACGCGAAACAACGGACCGCTGGGACGCAGCCATGGAGTTGGCGCCGCAGCTTTCAGGGTCGGCAGAAGTGGAGACGACGACGGAAGTGCGGGTCTCCGTCCGGCAGCTTCGGCACATGAAGAGGATTCAGGTGGCGAATCTCCGGTGCGTTCCAACAGTATTGAGTCCGTGGGTAGCACCAACTTTGAGGTCCCCTCTTCAAGTCATCGTGTTCGGGCCGCGGTTGCTCGGGCCGCGGTCAGTCACGGCGGAATCGCGGCTGAATACCTGGCTGCTGCGGACGGAGGCGCTTGGCGACCGGGTGGAGCGCCGGAGGCCGGTTTGCCGTGGTGGGGAACGAGCGACCAGGAAGGCGCCAGCGGTGACAGTGGCGGTGGCGGTGGCGCCACCGTCACCGTCCCCACGCTGCCGCACGTGGACGCGCCTCCCGCGCTGCTTCCTTCTGACGTATACCTGGGCTTCATTAACCAGTTGGTGGAATCGGTGCGCACTGCGGCCCGGGCTGTGGAGAACGCCTGTCAGGGGGATCGGTAGAATGGCGTTGGCTTCGCGGCCCATGGCCATCAATCCGCGCAGTTAAGTGCTTTTTAGGGGCAGAGCCATGTGGAGGTACGTCCTAGACCGTAATCTGGAGATGCTAATGCTGTGTCGTTTGTGCTGCCTGAAGCGGTGGTGTTGTCCAGAAAGGAAGGTTGTATGAAGGCATGAAAGGATCGTCCTTACCATACCTTAGTCATCCGCCTGCACCTGGTTAACTGTTTTACAGCGGACTGGGAACTGTGTGGTTTGATAAGTGAGTCACGCAACAGCGGGAGTCGGGATTGGTCAGCTCTGTCGCTCCTTTTGGCTGACTGACTGGCAAGGGTCAAGCCTGCTGTTTTCGCCTGCGTTTACCCGTATGAGTGTGCGTATCTTAGGGTTTTATCTTCCATGTATATCTTCCCTTCCTAGGTTTTTTTTCCATCACATCGGTTATTCGTGGTGTACATTATTCGTGTTGATGCTAATCCCCCGTGTGCGAAAGCATATTAGCGTGGTGGTGTGAGGCAGTTGGTTAGTTGTTACAACTTTAACGGCCTCTGATGCGGCGAAGAAGGGTGCTGGATGGGTCTCTGGATGGATGGGTGGAGGGGGTAGGTCTTGTCTAGTCGGATGCGAAGGCACGTTGGAGACGTACTGTGGAGGGCGTGATGGCGTAGATGAGGCATTGGGTAGGAAGAGGGGGAGGGGGAGGGAGTCTTACATTTTTGAACTGCATGTATGCAGGACAGAGAGCGGAGGGCATGGATCATCTGGCAGTGCTGATGATGCTTATTTCTTTCTAGCCAGAGAGCTTTGAATTGTCATCGCTCAGTGGTGGGTTGCTGCACTGAGGTACGTTGGTTAAGGTATGCGGGAGCAATAAAAGGAGTGGAGGGGAAATAGCGAAAGGGGGGAGAGAAGGTTCGTCTACAAGCTGAGTAAGACATCTCTCCTGGTTAAGGTTGTACAGGGGCTCTGGTAGTAAGAAGGGAATGACACGTGGAAAGGAATAATGTATAAGGCCTGGCTGCGCCAGACCTATAATGCCAGAGCTGCCACCCCCGTCAACGGAATGGAGGGTAATGGTTGTACGGCTCCTCGGCGCGTTAAGACAAGCGATTACCCAACAATAAAGGTCTCCAACGCGGCTGTCTTCGGATGTGGGTAGTGCAATGGAGTCGGGAGATTCCTCCGAGCTGCCTTCCGCTGAAGTCGGGCTTTATTGAGCTCTCCAGACACTCTGCTGTATCAGCCGTTACGTTTGCTAGGAGAGAGGTTTCGGAGAGGGCGTCATTGGCCCTTTCCGTTCAACATATAGTGTTGCCGCGCCAGGTGTCGGCCTTTTGTTTCGCGTGATGATATGAGTGTTGTTGACTGCTGCGGCAGCCGTATGCTTTATGATGCTCACGATACCCATTTGTGGAAAACAGCTAACTGTATTACGGATTTCTTATTGTGTGTATTTTTGGGGAGGGGGAGAAGGTGGTCGAGATTTGATTCGGTTCGGGTTTCTGTAGATGCGAGTTGCGGGCGTGTAGATTCGCATGGGGGTGCTGATGGAGGTATTCGGGTTCCGACACACACGACGCAGCCATTTTGCACGAGACGCGGCGTGGATGTCCAGATGTGGGCCATTCGCCGCCCGGGTAACCCAAGTCACCCAACCTCGCCTTCCCGGCCCTTTTCCAATTTCGCACGAGCCATCCAGCATTGGCGGGTAAGTGTTAAATGCAAAGGAAATTGGGCAGTCAGAACGCAAAGTCGAGGACCCTGAATGTATTTGTGTTAAGTGTGTTTGGCCGTGCAGGGAGCCGCGGTGTTCGATGATGCGGCTCGCTGCGCGAGACATCAGCTTGTGCGTGTCTGCTGCTTGTGTAAACTTATTGACATACTGTACCCTTATAGGGCTCCAACTTTTTTTATCTCAACTTTGTTGTATTGACCTGGCTCGCGCTAGAATATTATGCTCACTGTCGTACCTGGGGCAGAAGCGTTCAGGGCCCGTGCCTGCACTCCTGTCCAGCTCATAGGTCTACGTTTTATTTCAACGTGCAGTTTAATTGCTGACACGGTACGGTACGAGGCTGCGTTTCCGCCGGTAAATCCGTTGCGCATGTTCCAGACCTCAAGGGAGTTTAAGTGGGTGGATTTTGGTGGGTAGGCTAGCTCTTCTGGTGTTTTGATTGGGTATTGAATTGCACGTTTAAAGTATAACAGATGGTGGAAGCGGTTGGCATGGGCCACCAGTATGGGGTGTGGCTGGACTTTCGAAAGCCCTCGTGAGGAATGTGGTGAATGGCAAAATGTATATGGGTCACACGCGCACATGCACGTCTACCTACCTATGTTACATGTGTGTAATCCGTGCTACATGTGTATGTCGTACCGATTACGCATTATGTCAGTCCTCTCAAACGGAGGTGTCGTCGCCATATGTCATGCCATGCATGAGACACGTACGACAGGCGGGAGGTTGGACATAGCAAAGTATGGCCAGAGTTCCGATCTGGGGATCTCTCCTGCCCTCCCCTGCTTCCAACTTCTGTCAACTCAACGCGGCTGAAGTATTTCAAAGGAACAGGAGTTTCACTGCCGCCTGCTGACTCTTAGCATGTTTTAATTGCAGCAGTGCTTTCAAAGCAGCTGAATAGTGTTGAGCTCAGCAAAGTGGATAAGCATGCCATTCATTTACCGTAATGCATCATTATCTATCTGGCTAGGCTTTATTGATGTAACACTCCCATCGCATACTCTTCCAGGCGACCACGCTTGCTGACCTGATTGTGTTCTCATTGCAGTATACTGGGCTTTCTACAGTTAGTTTCCGGAATGTCAGTTGTGTGAGTGCCTTCTAATGGGGGGGCCTTTGCTAACGGGATAGCCGTATAGAGCAGGAATGCAACACCTACCCGCGCACCCATTTTATGTGATCCTATGGTAAGCATTACCCATGCCATACAAACTATCACTCAGGCATCCATGTCACGTTATAGTGGTGTAAATCGTACAACATCACATGCACTTAACATCATAAATGGGTGACAATGTCGCACACTATGCTGTGTCACGACACCTTGGTTTCTAGAGAATGACAAAATATCCAAAAAAATGGAACAAACAGAAAGTCCGGACATAACTGGTAAGGCACGACAATGTGTCCCTGGAAGTTCCAGGGTTGATCCTGACTGAAAGTAGGATAAAAAATTTTCCACTGCTTGTACCCCTGATGTTGGTAGACATTGAGGACCCCGGTTATAGTGGCTTGCAAGCCGAGCAGGAATGGGGTTGAGGCTACCGTTGACCTGGCAGAATCTACTGGATGCTGGTGGTGTGTGCTGAACACCGGAAAACCATTGATTTCGGAGAAGTCAACATGAGTGAACGGATGAGGGTGCCCCGAAATACAGGGGAATGTAGGGACCGCCAGGTAGTGACCATGGGTGAAGCAAAGGCCCCCTATCCCACACACAGAGAGCGTTGGTAAACCGTACATCCATGAGTGAAGTAACAAGAAGGCACCGAATGACGCTGAGCAGACGTGCTGTTTGCTGAAGAGTTATTCAGCAGATTCGGCAAGTCGGGGAGGCATGTGTGCTTTGCAGCAGTTAAGCGTGTAAGCAAGGGATGGTCTGTACGATACTGAGCCTCCGTTCCATGGACATGCAGCGACCCGTTTGTGTGGGACGCTGACACCATAAATCCCAATCAGTCCAGCACTTCATCGCCGTTCAGCTTTGGCGCACGCGGGGATTGGGTCCATGGCCCCTAAGATGTCATCAAATGGATACTGTGGGCAACGTCAGTGGGCATATCCACCAGTTACTACATAGTTTTCCATGTCCTGGGTTACCCAGCAATAAGTATTTGTGATCCGCACATATGATCCGACATGCATACCCATGTAGCAACGTGGCGCTTTCGAAGTCCCCAGAATACCCATCCAGTTTCTCGACTGCAATACAACCCGGGATGAAATAAGATGCTTCGATTGATTTCATTAATGGACAATTAGGTGCACCTACGTACGATATCCCTTCATCTGCAGCCTTGCATAATGGCAGTCAAACAAGATATTTCTGTCTTGAGTTAATAGGTTCAGCCGTTCCTGGGTTCGGGTGAGACGACCGAAAGATACAAGCATTGACCCAAATACTGGGTACGAAGATGCGACTACCAACTTCTATTCGAAGGCAGAGAGCCAGCGCAAACTCTCATAATGGCCGTGTGCCAGCCGTTTGATCCTTAGCGTCCACGTAGTACGGCGGGTTTCGGAGCGTGACTCCATACTGCAGACAGAAAAGGTAAGGTGTCAAAGAGAATAGCAAGGACGCGCCTAGCCGTCCCACAGATGCACCACGGGGATATCAGCCGCTGCAACAAGGACACATTAAACACAATGGGGCACCTCACAACAAAAATTCTGAGACGGGACAACTTGTCATGCACAAGCATAGTGATGAAGGGCTTCAAAGCTCGCCCTGTGATGGTCAATATCAGCGTCTAGTCGTTGTACGAACCTCTTGAAGGGCTTGCGCGAGGTCGTCAGTGCGAAGCAGACGCCGCTTGTCTTTTGGGTCAAGCCCTGCCTCCTTCATGGCTTTGACTCCGGCAGCACGCTTCATTTTATGGTACCTTGGATGAAGTTGTGACGGAAGCTAACTCTAGGATAGGTTTACAAGGCCAGGCTATCGCAATCATTGCAATATCCATCACTTACTGCATTGCATCGTTGAGAACCGTTGCTAGAAACCGTTGTGCTGCCAGGCTTACAACTTGCGCCCTGCGCATGCATCCAACCGTGACGCACAGGCGTTTGCTCGCGTCACGCTAAGGGCGGGCTGCTCCAGTCTTCAAAAGCCTCACAGCCGCATGTCCTCGTTACATTCTCGATCGTCGGCGCTGATATTATATAATATAGGCCCCTGGCCACTTTTGCGCATGAAATACTGCACCAATTGAGGTGGAACTACTAGTGGCGCCTCAGCCAATCCCGTATAAACGTTTTCAGTACAAGTCGGAAGCTGCGTCTGGCTGGGTGTAGGGGCCATGCTCGTCGTAATAAAAGCAGTCGATAATCCTCCGTGCAATTCACCGGAAACTTTTGCTGTTACAAGTGTCTGGGATGAATTTGTACTTATGCGATTCTACATTAATGGCTCGTTTTGGCAAGACGGCAGCATGTACGGCAAACAGGTAAATGGTTGTCCTTCATGATTACGAAATGCTGATGTATCACGAGGGGATTGAAGCGTTATGTGAGCTATCAAGGAGATTATTGGACGATGTCTGACTTTTACTTTTGATTTCAACGCTTCCCAGAAAGTGACAGCTGTTCGGCCATTTTTACTAGGACTACTCCTTGCAACTTGCTTAAATCCACGCATATAACTTATAGAAACCTTGCTGTCGGATATACGGATTCTAGCCCTTTGAGAGCCGCTTAGTGAAGTGTCAAAGGCGATTCGACATCGCCAGTGATGCCCACCTCAACCAGGCCCAGGCCCATCTGGGCAACTGTGGGAAGGATGTCCAGCCCGGGGCTCACTAGCTCGTCCATGGCAAGGTCAAGCCCAAGTAAAGAAGACGAAAAGGGTGCGCAATCTTTTCTTTAAGGGCTGCCTGTACCGTAATGTTTGAACCGTCTAATACGACTCAATCATGGTCAAGTAGGTTTAAGAGCGTCTGTGGCGACTTCGTCTCCGAGGCATTTTGCAGAGCTTGGGTCGCCTGGGCGATGCGGCGGGAGTGGCCTTGCCGCTCTACCCGGCTGCAAGACAGACTATGACATTATAAGGCAAGCTTCTCTTGACATATTTCAAGGAGAATACTTGTGCTGCAGGGTGCGACAGCACTGGTAACTATTGCAGTGATGGACAACACCCCGTTTAAAACTGCAGATTCTTCACTGCTCGTGATATTATAGACCTCATCAACAACTTGCAAAGATCTGCGAAGATTGCTGGAGTAAGTTGAATTTATGGGGAAATTCCAGCTTTTGGGTTGCAACATGCCCAAACCGATGGCCGGATTAAACCCGCAGGATGAGGCTGGCAGTATTCACGGATGTGAACAAGCAAATCGTGTGAAGGTGAGGTGTACACTATTAGGATTACCTGATTGAAGTGTCTTATTCGAAGCAGCAGGCGTGCCAGACGCAACCTCGTGTGATGATTCCAGGGTGATTTCCAATCAAACCGTAAACCATCCCTTATTTTATGGGAACATTACAGGCAAAATGCAGCAAAGTTTGTGGCCTTTCAAACCGCCTGATTGACCTTTACGTCGCCACCATCAAGGCCAAGGTCGCACGGATTCTTCGCAAGCTGGGTTTAGGACAGGCAGGGGGCCAGGACCTGCTGTACAGCCACCTTATGACGCTTCAAGCGCTGGTGGACAAGGTAATAGTATTGGGTCAGACGGGTGATTTTATCCCACCAAAGGCAAGCACCGGCGTCAACGTGGAATACCCACACGCATTGCGTGGGTACCGCAGGCCTTTGCCTCTTTCAATGCCGTACAGCACGCTGAAGCAGCGCGGATTAAGCAAGCGAAGCTTGGCGCCGATAATCGCCGGGAGAACTCGGGAGCAGTGACATGGCGAACCCCCGCGACACCAGCGGAACAGAAACCTGCTTCTAGACAAGGTACAAAGCTCCTCGGCATTGCGTACCGGTCTCCCTGCAGAAATGGTGTTCCTGAAGACATGCTGGAGGTTTTCCTGCCCTCAGTTTGTTCCGCTACCTGTGCCGATGCCATATGCAGGTTCCCTGGGAAGCCTTCCACAGCCAGCGCAGCACCTGGATGTCAAAAACCTGCTGCTGGAGGCCCGGAAGCAGGTGTGCTACACTTGCATATTAATTTGCATTCAATGATTATGTAACAACAGGATGACTACTCTTGCATTTTCCGCTGAAGTGCACAGTAATTGCCCAGCTTGGCATTGGTTTCATGCTTCGCGCCTGTGGTTTAAATGTAACTGTTGGGCAGACGCCGATTCCTACTTATGGACATTCTCCTTTGCGTCGCAGTTCCTGTACATGGCCGAGGAGTTGGTAGACCTGAAGAATAAGATCATCGTTACTGACCGGACGCGCATCCACGAGGCAGTTGTGGAGGCCGTGGCTGAGGTGGGGCTAGCTTGGATTCTCAGCACCAGCCACTCTGCAACTGCAGTGCTTGTTCATGCGCTGTTTATGTGCCGAGCTGCATTGCGTGAGACTTGAACTGTCCATTCGTCCATTGGCTCCTTCCATTTCCCTTCCAGTTGCGGTACAAAGGTACTTGCGCTGCATGCTGCGATGCTGCATGCTGCTCGCAACTCACTGACAATATTTGTGGTTGCCATCGGCAGGGTGAGGTGCCCGATCCGTTACCGAAAGTGAAGGGGCCCCCTGATGGCATAGCATACGGCTTTAATACGCGATACGTGTCCGAAGGAGGCTGCAACGTCACGGGCCTCTCCCTGCGCACGGTAACGGAAACTGTTGTGGGATACCCCCTCAGCCCTCGGCGTGAAGCGTCCGCCTCATCTACGCCCTACAGTCCCCGAACGTCGCGGCTAGTCCATGCCACCTTTGAGAATCCGCCTGCAGACGACGCACAATCAAGGATGAATGGTCTTGAGCAGGCGAGGACGCGCCTCCTTGGACTCCGTAGTGTATCTCTACCGGGTGACGCTGTCGAATCCCACAGTCCCTTGTCCAACGGTTCGCCGTGCATGTTGGAAAGCTCCCACTTCCTCACCCCGAGGTCACGCAGGGTTATTTCCCAAGGAGGCGACTCGGACTACGCCAGCAGCGATGCCTTTTCCTCCAAGCAGGCAACTGCAAGGAATCTATTTCGGGTGGACGCTTTGCAGGCAACGGGGCAACTTAGCGACACAAACATACTTGCTGGACCCGAGGGACAAGCCACCTGCCATATTAAGCGTGTAAGCTTACTTCAAAGAACGTCCAGCTTGGCTACTGCTCCTGAACAAACGTGCCAATTGAGCCCGGCGGCACTTTGCCCGCGATCACGAATTAGTGCGAGTGGCAACGAAGAGTCAACGTCACAGCTGCCCTTGGAGGATGCCGCGGCTTCCATCCGGTCGCCTTGCATGGGCGAGGAGTGCCTGCCACGCCTTGAGTTGAACGACCTTACGGCCACTGTGTACCAGACTCCATCACCAGAGGACTATTTGCGCGGTCACCCTGAGTTAGAGGTGAGTAGTAGCATTTTCCGGCAAGTCTTGAGCTATCCGATTGTGCCCTGAGACACTGCTGAACAGTACCAAGCCCCAAGTGTCTGCATTCGTGTGATTGCTGTTTTTGTTTCTTGCTTAGCGCCAGAATGCTTTTGTATAATCCAATAGGCTCGGACCTCAACTGAGATTCTTGCAAAGCAAGCGGCAAGAGTTGGCGAACAACTCGTGCAGCTGAAACATGAGAGGGAGGGTGGGCGGGAGGTGGGTCGCGATGTCTGGTACCGTGCCCTCCATGCATGCCTAATCGTATAAGGCGGATAGTTTGAGCAAAATATGCTCAAATTGCCTGCATTGGTAGCATCTGCATCCCCAATTTGCTGCTCACTGTTTTGCTTTACACCTCCGGGTTGGTGACGTATGTTGAACAATCGAAGGTCAGTGCATTACCGTTCCAGCGCAATTACAACTCGGTAAGCATTTTTCCTTCATGGTGGAACCATGCAGACACTTCGGGAGCTGGCGTTCGAGGCACTGCGCTTGGTGGAACGAGACCCCACGGCCCTGGATTCGGCCTTTATGGCCCTTGACATATCGCGCGCGCAATTAGATGAAGCGGCAGCACGTTGTCAGCCTCGCAACGCTAGTGGGATTGACATGCAGGCGATGCTGCGGGTGAGAGGGGGAACTGCAGGTCGTTGCGTCCTAGCCTCCCTTCTAGGTTGAGATCATTCAAAGGCATCTGCATAATTGTTAAAAATTGCAGATGATTTTGAAGTGTTTGCCCTCATTCCGCCACCAAAACCCTGCAGATTTGCCTTACTTTGCTCGGACAGCAGCTCCGCTCTCAGTCAGTACGGGCCGACGCGAATGCCAATAATGTTGTTTCGCGCCTCACTGAGCAAGGAATTCCTTTCCAGCAACCCTGCTCGCGCTGTGGCGAGCTGGCCGTGCTTTTGGACCAGGTCCTGCCGCTGCTCAACCATGCTTCGACTGGTGATCGGACAGCCACGGCGGACCTCGGCTCAGAGAAAGGGCCTTCCGAGCTCGCTGCGGATGGCTCGCAGGATGAAGTGGTTTTGTTGCCGCTTGCCGCCGACGTTGACGCCACGGACACGGGCGACATGGCCCATGAGGCGCTTGCCACGGTGCTGCAGCGTCTGAGCACGGTGCTGGACCGCTTGCGGCATTTAGAAGAGGAATCCGCGGAGATGGAGCAAACACTGGCGCAGGAACGGCAAGTCCGTACGGACTTACAGGCGGAAGCAGCCCGTCTGCAGGTACATGTTGTTTCTCCAGAGCTTTAGCCTTTGGACATCTACATCACTTCGTCAAGAATTCACCTGTGTGTAATCCTATCCTACCTGGCGCTTTATAGGCGGAACATAACGAGAGGAATGATGCTTTGGCCGTGACGCAACAGCTCTTGACCGCATCAGAGCGCCAGCTGGAACTGCTGCGCACGCAATTCGCAGAGCTGAACCACGAGCTGGGAGCAAAGGTTTGTCAGGGATTGCATGTATCTTGATGTTTAGGGAAAACTATAAGTACGATTATCGCAATTATTGTGTGTAGGATAGGGGGGTACATCACCCGTGGCCACTAACCTGGCAGTCCCTACCTTCCCCGGTGTTTCGGGGCACCCTCATCCAGTCTCCCATGCCGACTTCTCCGAAATCAGTGGTTTTCCCAGGTTCAGCACCCACCACCAGCATCCAGCGGAATCTGCCGAATCAACTAAGGCGTCAACTCCACTACTGGTCAGCTCGCAGGTCACTTTAATTGGGGTCGTCACCGTCCATCGACATGGGGGCACCCTGCCCTTAACTTTAGGGTCTTTGGCCCGCTCTTGGCCCGCTCTTTGGCCCGCAATTGTTTGGACTTCAAACCAAAGAGCGAGCTTGCTGGGCACCGCGCGCCCGCATTGTTTATCTATATGGGTTCTCTTCTAAAGCTACGATTCATGTTTTGGCCTTGATGCTTTACCTCCATGCTGCTGTCCTTCTTTCAGTCGGCCGAAATTGCGGTTCTGCAGCAGCAGCAGCAGGATGGCAGCAAGCGTGAGACTGCACCACCCTCAAGCGTAATGGGACTCTTCAAAATGGTAAGTTACGATTGGAATCCTTCAAGTCTCAGGGTAGGACCTTCTTCTTGTCCTCGGTACGTTACACTTATAACGCGACTCCGGATTCGAACTCCCCCAGCACATCTGCGGGTGCTCAATCATCTTTACCTGCAAACACGCGTTAGTACTCCGACGATTCTAAGTTACTCCTAGTGGCCGGTCCTAGTTTGCCTCGCAGGTATTATTCACTGAGGCCATCCTATCCCTCATCGCAGAACATGTTGAACGCTACTGAGCTGGAGCTGGAGGGTTTGCGAATTGAGCACGAGAACTTACGTTCCAAGACAGAGCTTCAGGTCTGGCATGGCTTATGAGCGGCCAGCTCGGTGTTGGCCTGGCCTGATCGCCGGCATCCCCGTTCCTTGGTCTTTGATCCTTTGGAAGAATTTTGTTCCCCCAAGGTATTATCGCGTATGGTTGCACCAGAAACTAACCCATTTGGTTTGGGGTCTTTTACCTGCAGGGTTCGGAGCTGCGTCGGCTGCAGAACGAGGTCTCGGGCCTGCGTGCTGCCAGGGACAAGCTTGTTGAGGAGCTGCAGGTTAGTCGGGAGCATTGTTACAAAGACGTGCGATGCACTTCTCCTGTGCGATTATTCCGATATGCCAACTGCAAGTCGTTCCAGTGAAACCGATTTATAAAGTACCGAACTACCGGTTTGCTGAGCTCAAAAGCTGAGAACTTGTTTCTTGGTTTTATGTCTTATTATTTTTATGTATAGCGACGATGAAAGGTAAGGTTAAATATTTGGCTTGCACGCGGTTTCCCCTTGCGCGTTCGTAATACCCATATTCACGACAGGAAATGCAGTTGCTTCTACAGCAGCGCGATGCTACGTCCGTGGAGGACGACCTTGTTCTCGTGCCGAAGGGGTGCGGCGCGTCAGAGGCGAAGGTCAGCACTATGCAAAGACTCCCGCATCACGAGTCCTGCTGCTTGAACGATCAGCACATCGCACTCGCCAGTCAGCGGGTCCACGCCGACGGCACCTTGCCGTCGCTGTGGCATCCGTTTTGGCACCTGCTCTGACAGCCCTGGCCCCGCTGCTGCCGCGTTCCTGCTCCGCAGGCAGCAGCGATAGCCCCGTCACGTGGTACTGTGGGTGCTGCCGGAGCGGGCTCCCTGACGGGCAAGGACTGCAAGAGCAACGCTGCGATAGCGGCGAACTCAACACTAACGGGTGGTAGCATTCGGGCGTCTGCGACTTATGGCGCTGGTCGGATGGCACCCAGCACGACGAAAAGCAAGGCAAAAGCAGGCAAAGACCTGTGTTACAGGATTGACAATGCATCGAAGGCTATCCGTCCACCGAATAGCACCGTGGCAACAATGCACAGTGTCAAACGTTGCATACCGCCGCCACCTGGATTGCCGCAGTCTGGCCCAGGCGTCCATGTTAGCGGGTCATCCTTAGGACCGAGCACGCCACAGGTCCATTTTTGTGCGCTGGCGCGTCTTGAAGAAGTACAAGTGCAGTTGGCACAGGCCGAGGCTGCACGACAAGCACTTGAGTATCAGTTGCAGGTGCGTTGCCCTCCTCAAAGCACTTCGACGCACGACGATATGTGCATTTGATGCCTTTGTTACAGAGCTTATATTCGGCAGGGTCAATCTGTCTTGTTGTTGAAGTGTTTGCAGAGTTTGGCACGTGTTACGACCCCGGGTTACGAGCACGTTCATGGCAGTACTTTGGTCTTTATATCAGGATCTCGATCATTCGAGGACTCATACAATTCCTTGCTTCCGCAGGCGGCGCAGTCGTTGATAGCAAGCAAGGACAGCGAAATCGACACGGCAAACATTATCCTGCGCGAGTATGAGCGCCGAAGCTTGTCTGCTGCCAATCCCACAAACAAACAAGCTGCCAAGCTTTATGCATCTGTAAATGTTCCACTGCTTCAGCTAACAGCCGGTGATTTGGGCAGCTGTCCTGCTGCCGGAGATGCATTGGCAGTGGTATCCATCTCACCGGCTCAGGGGGCCCTCAGTGATGGATCTTACAGCACCCGCGCCACCACGGCGCACAGCCAGATCGACCTCATCGCCAGGCTTGAGGAGTTGCAAACGCAGTGCGAAGACTTGATTTGCCGAGCTGCAGACCTGGACACGGAACGGAGCCAGGCGCAGCTGGATGCTGATGAGCGTGCAGCTGAGTTGCAGGCAACCAAGGAGTATATCATGGAGTTGGAGGAGGAGGTGGAGTTGCTGCGGGAGCTTGCCGACAAGACAACCCAGCAGATGCAAGAAAAGGAACGTGATATAGTAGCCCAAGAACAAGCCCTTCTCGAGGCGCGAGAGGCGCTGGCGCGTGCGCGGGCAGAGTGCAATACACAGGTTAATGTTGTGGAGGCGCAGGCTGAGCAGCTTGAGGAGGCCCATGCGAAGTTTCAGGCTGCCCAGGCGCGGGTCCTGGAACTGAAACCTCGAGATGAGGCGCAGTCTTGCGCTGATGCTGACGCTCTGGCATGCCTCCATGAAGAAGTGCTGCATTTGAAGACACAGTTTGCGGCCTCTCAGGCTGCCCTGGCGGATGCAAACAAAGATCTGGCCGCGGCACGCGCTGTGGTTAAAGCTTCAGAACAGTCTGCCACGGCCGATCGGCACGCTGTGGAGAAACTGCGCTCGCGGGCCTCTGAAACCGAGGCCACTCATTTCGAACTTGCTAATAAACTAGCTATTGCGGAACAAGCACAATCTAGCCTTGCGGCTCAGGTGGGTGCTGCTGCTGAAGATCGGCAGCAGCTGATCGTGCAGCTTGGTACGTTGACACAGGCACGTGAGAATCTGGCAGCCCAGTTCGGCATCAAAGAAGCCACATTGACTGAGGCTCTATTGCGGCTGGAGCAACAGGAAAAATCTCTTCGACAACTTGAAGCGCAGGTGCTGACGGACGCCTCGGTGAGGGAGGACTTGCAGGCATCGCTGGCGGTGATGAAGGCAGAGCACCAGGACCTGCAGAAGCAGGTGGTCAATGACCGTACGGCAGTGCGAGACCTACACGAAAAGCTAGCGGAAACAGAAATTGCGCGGTTGGAACTTGCTGATAAGCTTGAAAAATCAGTTGCCGCATGTGCGGATCTGGAGCAACAGCTGTTATTGACGCAGTTGGATCGCCGAGATCCAAAGGCCAGCTTAACGTTGGCTTCGGAAGAAGCCATCCGGAACCATCCGGAATCATCCGCCGAAGCCAATCTTCTGCGCGATGAGGCAGCGCTTGAGTGTTCATCGCGCAAACTTGCAACGAGTGCGGCAGGAGACAGGGCCTCTTACAAGGCTGACGCTGTAGACGTGCTGAAATCGGAAGTCGTTCATGCCGAGGCAAAGGCTCAAGCTTTATCAGATCAAGTTCGCGCATTTGAACAACAGCTTAAGAGCGCGCAGGAGAGGGAAGCGATCATGCAAGAGCAGATGCTCATGTTCGCTGCCGTGCGCGCTGCTGAAGCTGAGCAGGCCGTAGTGACTCTGCGGGGCGCGCTGTCGGCTGTCAAGGTGAGGCATAGTCAAGGCATGCGTCTGAGTCTACAGAAAATGCTGCAGGTCAACTGTACGGTGGCTGTTATACGGGATACGAGCTCATTTGCAGAGTGACTTCGGAACAAAACTCCGAGCCTACTTTTCCCAAACAACATACGCCTCCATGCAGGCGCGACTTGAATCTGTCCGTTCTGAGGCGGCCATCCAGGCCGGGAAGGTAGAAACGCTCGAGATTTACCTGGCGCATGCAGCAAGTGAGCGCGAGCGCCTGGAGTTGCAAGCAGCGACTGCCGCCGCACACTCGCAAATGCTTGAGGAACAGCTTCGGCAGGCCCAGGCCGAGAACACCTTGCTTGAGCAGGAGCTGGGAGCTACACGCACCGGGATTCAGGAGCAAGCGGCGCTGGCTGCTTCGCAGGCTTACCAGCTTGCAGCAGCCCACGCCCTGAACACCGAGCAAAGGGAGCGCTTTGCCACGGAAGTGACATCAATGCAAGTGCAACTTCAGGCTGCATTTGCCAGCAACGCCGAGCTTGCTCAAAAGTCTGCGTGCCAAGCATCTGAGTTGGCCCATGTTGCCGCGGCCCGTAACGCGAATACCCAACAGGCAGCGCACTTTGCCAGTTTGGAGGCACAGCTTGTAGAAGCACGGGCTGCTGTTGAATGTCAAGCGAAGGATGCCGCAACTAAAATAGAGGTCCTGGAGGAGCGGCTTGGGGAGGTGGAAGCCTTCAGCAGCAAGCAGGGCGACCTGTATCGCGCGCATGTGGAAGAGCTCGAGTCCAAGCTGGGCAGTGCACGGGCCGCAATCATTGAGCATACCACTATCACCGTGACGCACGTGGAAAAGTTGGAGAGCCAGTTGGCCGCCGAACGGTTGCAGAGTATTGCGGAGGCCGAGCGGTCTTCTACGCAGGTGTCTGTATTAATTGAGCAGCTTATGGCCGCCCGCACAGAGATGGCGCAAGAGGCCCACACGTCGGCTGCGCGCGCCGTGAATCTGGAGGTACAGCTCGCTGCAGCACGATCGGCTGTTGGGGCGCTCGTGGAGCACTCGGCTGCTGAGGTAAGCAGTCTGATTGCGCAGCTGGATGCAGTTCGCAAATCTGGCGTGGCTGAGGCTGAAAAGGTGGCCCAAAGAGTAACCGAATTAGAGTTGCACCTTGCGAGTGCGCAAACAGCGCACGCGGCATTGGCGGACCGCTCTGTTACCAAGGTGGCCGAGCTGGAGGCGCGCCTTATTGCTGCCCTGACAGAAAACATTGAGCATGCCAAGTGCTCAGCGACACAAGCAGCGGATCTGGAGCATAAGCTGACGACGGCTGTGGCATTGGCTTCAGAATACACGACATCACAAACCGCACAGCTAACTGCGCAGGTGGTGGCTGCTCGTACAGCGATGTCAGAGCAAGCACAGCGCGCATCTGCTGATGCGGCTGAGCTAGTCAAGCAGCTAGAAGCTGCGCACGCGGAGATCGCTGCACAGGTTGAGCGTTCAGCTGCGCAAGCTTCTGAATTGGAGCAGCAGTTGTCTGCGGCCCGAGCTAAAAACAGTGAGCTTTTGTCTCGCTCCGCGGTGGAGTCGGCAGCGTGGGAGGCACGGATCTCTGCAGCGCAGGAGCAGCACGTCGTCCAGGCAGAAGCCTTCGCCGCCCAAGTTGCCGAGCTTGAGGAGAGGCTAACCACTGCTCGCACTGGGATCGCGGATCAAATGAAGCGCTCCTCTGTACATGTGGAGGCCCTGGAAGAGCAACTGGTGGCGGCGCACGCTGAGTATGCGATCCAAGCTGAGAGGTCCACCGCGCAGACACAGGCCTTGGAGGTTCAGGTAGCTGCCGCGCAAGCTGCGATTGCCGAACAAACCCGGAGCCTTACAGCGCATATAGCCGTTTTGGAAGCGGAGCTAGCGGTCACGCGGGCTGAGAAATTTGAACTGGCCTCCAGTTTCACGTTGCAAACAGGGGAGCTGGAGGTACGACTTACCGCAGCACAAGCGGAGCGGAATTCAGAGGCCGAGCGCCATGCCGCCCATATTACGGACATGGAGGCGCAATTGTATGTGTCCAAGGCAAGCACAGTTCGCCATGCCAACCGCGCCGCTGCTCTGGCAACCGCATTTGAGGAACAAATAATTGCGGTTCGTGAGAACAGCACGGCTCAGGAGGAGCGAATACGGGTTTTGGAGGCAGAGCTTCGTACCGTCCTGGACACACTTGGGACAGCCAGAGACAGACAAGAGAGGCATACGGAGGATGTGAAGCAACTTATCGTGAAAGAGCAAGAACAGAATAAGCAGTTGTACTTGCGTCAGTCAGAGGTGCGACAGCTCAAGGACACTGTGGCGGGACTTCAGACAAAGCTGCAGGATCGTGAGGCTGCTGTTGCGGACCGTGAGTTACAGCTGGAGAATGCGCGCAAGGAGCTAGAGTGCGTAGTTGCGGTCCTGGGGCAACTACAGACAACCGTAGAACGACTCCAATGCGCCGCATCCGCGGTAACAGCTGCTGGAGAGGCTGCATCTAACGCAGCTGCAGCAGCCGCTGACCAACAAGAAGTAAACCTGGCCGTCACTGCGAGAGAGCAGGCCAAGTTGCGCTCCCTCTTGTCAGAGCTTGAGGGCATAGCCATCAACCAGTCACACGTGGTGTTGGGGCTCAAGGATGAGGTAGCGACTCTCAAGGCTGCAAGGGACGTTGATGCGGGGCAGCTCCGAGATGCGAGCGAGCAGGGCGTTATTGTCGCCATGTGCACGGAGGTAACACAGCGCCAGCAGCCTACTGTAGTTGCCAATTTTGATGCACCTGCCGTGAGGGTGCAAGAACCCCACTTAGCTACCAAGGAACTCGGTGGTGACGATTCCTGCTCGCAACTAGAACTACAAAATAGGACAGGACTTGTAGTGGCACTTGCAATGGGAACGGAACAGCACCCAAGTCGTGCGCTGAAGGGTAAAGTTGAGGTGAAGACCAGCCTTGCAGCCGAGGAACAAGAACATACAAGTCTCCAGAGCTCAGCTGATGCAACGCAGCGGCAAGCAAGTGCGCAGCATGCAGTTGTCACGACGGCCGAGCGTCGGCTGGCAGCAGCTGTGGAAGGCGCAGTGGCGGAGGTGCAGGCTCGGCAGTGGGTATCTGAGGCGGAATGTCATGTGGTACAGGATCTGAGGGCTGCCGTTGAGGAGCAGGCATGCGCGCGACTGCAGTTGTCGTGCGATATTAAAGAGCATAGTAAGGATCTGGCAGAGGAGCTGGCTGGTGTTCAGCAGCTGCTCAACAGGCAGCGCCGGGCGTCTGCGGGTAAGGGCGTTGCTTCCACATCAATTTAAGCACCTGATGAAACTGATACCGTGTCATCCCGCCCTGGGAAAGCGTTGTCCTGTCGACCTGCAAGAATAATACTAACGTTCTCCGATGCCTGTGATCCGTCCTGAACAGATTTGCTTGAGACTCTGACTGTAAAGCTCGCTGCAGCCGAGAGCGACCTGCGTGGTGCGAAGGCCCACGTGGAGGAGCTAAGGAGTGAACTGACACATGCAATGAGGCGTGTTGCTGCCGCGGAACTGGCCGCTAGCACCGCTGATACGGAGAAGCACCAAATTGAAGTACGCCTGGCTGCGGCAGTTGCAGATAGCAACAGTGGTCGGGCTATGGTACAGGAACTGACGGTGGAGCTGGCGAGGTATGATGCTCCCTGCGGTGTAAGGGCTGTGTAGGCCTCTTCTGTTACCGGCCACCTGCTTACATCACACCACAATTTATAGTTGAAATTGTTGTTTCAGTAACGCCATTTGCATCTGACGCCTTTGCTGAGTCTCAGGTACCGTAAAGAAGTGGATCTCGTCCACAAAAGCATGCTCGCCAAGCAAGCCCTCCTTGACGAGCACGAGTCCGAGCAGCGGGTGCCTGAGCAGGTAAGATGCACGAATGCTTTGTAATGCTTTAATTCATGCTTACGTCATGCTTATCGATTAGTCCCTACCAGTTAAGGCTGATTACGCTCGTTCCCTGCCACTCGACTGCCTGAAGGCCGAAAACCGGAATTTATGGCAAGATAGCATGCCCGCCGCGGACGTGGAGGTGCAGTTTGGCGCAGAGCTTGTCAAAGACTTTCTGGAGGGCTGCATTTGGGGCATGGGCCTCAGTAGCGCCAGCGGCCCGGCCCCAATGCTATCAGGCCGCCCATTAGCGTCGGGAACACCACCTCAGAAGCCAATAATAGCACACAGGAGTGGACTGGCCTCAACCACCGCCGTCCGCCAGCCAGTGCGTTCTGTATCCGATGAGGTAAGGCAATTCGATGAGGCGAATCTGCGTCTTGCGTGCCCTTATCACGTGCACCTTGTCATGGTAACATTTCTGTTGGGAGCATTTATACCGGAGCACAACATCCAAACACATATAATTGTTTGTAACGTGCCTTGCTTCTTGTTGCCCTGGTGCACAGGCTGACATTGAGGCACGTGCGCTGCGCTTGCGTGCTCTAGAGGGAGACGTGCTGGAGCTGATGTCCAAAGGATGGCATGGCAACCGTTTAGGTGGCCTGGAGCCGCGGACATGTGTCGAGTCCTCTGCTGGGGTTGCGCCGGCAATAGGGGCTGTAACTCGAGATGCCGCTGCACCTTCAGCACCATCACGCCGTATTTCACGATGAACCATTCATTCCATCGTGTATGACATGCAAGATGATAATCTGTCACGCCCCCTGGCTGAAGCGGTATTACTGTGTTAGGGGTCTATATACTATTCGGCTGCTGTACTCTAGCCTCACTAATAAGGTTGATAGGACGTACCTGTAATCACAAGCAGCAATTTTGATGTGTCGAAACGATCTTGACAGCTGTGCGGTTCCTGATTTATGGTAAGTGGTAGTCGGATGGCGAGGGTATGTGCGCCTGTCATGCTGGGAACGTAACGGATAGCATTTACACATAGTCCTTGCTGTCAAACTTCATGCTAATTATCTCTTAATGTACATGCGCGCTTGCTGATACGTTATGACGTACGTGCGGCGGTCCCTCATGTGCACATTTATTCATTCGTGGCTGTATATGCTCTGTACGAGTCGTAATGTATGTCATTCGCGCCAGTCCTTCAGGAGCTGAAAAGGTTTCATGTTTGATAAGGAATGGCGGTCTCGAAGTTCTCGAGCGTTTTTGCTTCAAAACACTTCACATGGTGTTCGTATGACATGGAGGACCCGGTGGATGTAGGACATATGGTGCCCATAGGCCATCGCTTAGTGCTAAGGAGGGTAAGATTATGGTGTTATAACGTAACATTTAACGGTTACCTAGATTGGTTCCTAGATTGGGTTTTTTATGTCGATGATTATATAATCATCCGTTATGTAGTACCACATCTAGCCATGTAGTGTGGGGCATAGCTTCCCTGCATACGACAAACAATTTACTGTTCGTTATTTATACCGTCCAGATACAAGCATACCAGTATGATGGTCCTTGTTTTTACAATAAATAGCATGAACAAATAGATCAACAAGGCGGATGATCGCATCAGCTTATGATCAACCCGGCTTCAAGAGCATCTCGTCTTATTCCTTGGCATAAGAATACTATGGAGTACCATAGCTATCCCCACATCAAGGTCTACTGTCGCTGTCACGCTTTTTTTGAAGATTCTCTACATTCAACTGTAAGCTTTCCGTCACCTCCATAAATTTTCATCACCATGTTTCATCACCTTTCGTCGACATCGCCCTTCATCTACATCAATATTTTCGTCAACATCCTCATCGTCCACACCAGGTGCCTTTACCTACTCGGTGGCCAGCTAATGGGAAGTTCCTATGCCGAAGGCTTAGCTTTCTCTGCGCCCCATTGCCACCGAGTTGATCGCACCCCTCACAGGAAAACGCAGGATGAAACGGCAGCGGACCGCCGCCATTTCAACCCATCATTATATTTTTGGTAAGTTTGTCAGCAGCGTTCATGCTGGTCAAAGATTCCAGCGAGTGTCGACACTTACTGGGCGCACAGGAAGCTACAACAACAGCCCCCGCCACGAGAATCCATCCTCGTATAGAACTTATCACGCCAACATCCTCACCATCCAATCGGATTACATCTCTACTCTCCAGGTGCATACCTTTTCGGAAGGAAAGCCTGAAGCCGAAGGAAGGTCCAGCGGTCTCTGCTCCCGATCCCATGTATTGCCACCGAACTGTTCGCACATCCCACAGCAAAACGCAGGTTACAGTAACAGCAGCGGCTCGCCGCCATTACAACCCATCACATTTTTTTGTTTTGTTTGTCATCCGCCCACATGGCCAAGCTGACACGCGTCATCTCAGCCAGCCATTGTTGACACACGCCAAGCCAGCACAGGAAACTGCAGCAGCAATCCCCCCCTCAGAATCCGTATTTTTTGTTTATATAGTCATTTCCAACCTCTGCGCCACCACACTTATCCTCAACCTTCACACAAAGCATGAACTCACCATCAAGCCAAAAGCAAGCAAGCATTTTAATTCGTCACAACAGTTAAGACCAAACTTCCGCAGCAGCTTGAAGCTGCCTGAAACTTCAGCCAACCACATTCAATACCGCACCAGAGGCCGGAAGACATCCCAGTTAGAACACAACGATCTAATCTCCACTGCAACCTCCACCAACGCGGGCAGCGCTTATGCATTACAGCCTCTGAGCGGTCATGCACACATCAGTAAAACGTTTGATCGCAAAACCCCACACATACTGCTACAGCTGCATGACTGAGTCATCAGTTGCATTTCCCTAAGCACCCACCTACTGCACTCAACGCGGGGTAATTGCTGCACCAGGCCACTTAATGCCGCGCTGACACCAAACAATCTGGTGCATCTGTAATGGCTGCATGTCCATGCACGGATGCTATACCGTGGCGGACATCCTAACAGCTATTCCGTGGGAAAATACCCCAAAGCAATTGACAATTGACCCTGCATAAACACGCGTCCTGTTATAACCACTATCATGACACCACGACTATTTGACGTATTCGAAACGCTCGCGGCCTATGAACATATTGCAGCGCGACGTAGCAGCTCAAACCTTGCTGTAATTCAGCGATGCAACCCACCGGCCGCCCACCCCGTGTAGTCACGCGGGTCATAGGGGTCACTGCCCAGCCGTGGTGGAACCCCTACGCCAGAGATACACACTGGCAGGTTAAAGCGCACCCCGAGAAAAGTTATTACTGACCCTAGTCCACTGCCATTTTAGTTTGCATGCAAAAGCGGACCAACGGACACCACGCAACACTTCCTCATCATGAACTTATCAGCTTATCTCACTCCTTCCGATTACTCATATTATCTGAATACCGAAGAAAAGCCTGTGGCCAGGCCGGGCATCGTAAGGGGCCGAATTCTCATCACCCACTTGTCCCCACGACACAGCCAACTACAGACTTGTCCGCATCCATGCAATATGGAAGCCGCAGCAGCAGCCACAGCAGCCAGCTGCTCACCATCCGCGGTATGGCATTGTCATTGCCAGCTTCATCACACCACGTGCAAGGTTCACCAAAGCTGGTGTCGCCATCCCACCAGCTGCCCATACACATGTACATCGGACTGCCAAGCGTACAGAGACCGACAAGAGTATATGCAAAATATACAGAGCGAGGGTGAGAGTGAAAGCGAGAGTGAGAGTGAGAGGAAAGATCAACCGAACTGAAGAAAACACCCGAGAGACATATGCACCTGCGATTCATATTAAATAACTTTCACCACCGACGCCACGTTCAGAGAAGAAGGGCGCTTTAAAATGGCCCTGCTACAAACTCACATCACATTGTTGACCCTGGTTGTTAACGTGTCTTTTTCATGACTTAACAGAACATGGCTCTGCTTACGCCGCGAAATGTACAACCCCGATGCATGAAGGCCGACACACGTCCCTTCCCAATAGAAAGACAGGCACGCAGTACAAGCAGAATGATGGAAGAATGCACATGCATGATACGCAGTCACCCGCGCCATTGCGAGCTTCGCTGACACCAACTGGCCGACTCCGCCCACAAAGGACTTGCACAAGTTCAGCCTAACGTTCCCGCGAAAAGACATAATAATGCCAATGAAGGAACACCTAACTAGCAATGCATATTTAGACACTACTTCCATCGCAGCAACGAACACATCTCAGCTGTTCACATATTTCGCCTGTTATGGCAATACTCACTTTCTGGCGCTCCAGCCGCGGTATTAATCACATGAGGCGCTACCTAACGTCTCGGCAATACACATTTGACGCGCTTTGGGAAAACCGCATAAGGCGCTAGGGTCTCGCCACGCTTGGCAAGGAAAAACAACAAGCGCTCCGAGCTGCATGCTACTGGTAATCTGGTAATTCTGAAACTGATGTGGCAGTTTAAGAAACCAAATGAATACACCGGGAAGTCTACCGCGCAGCTCAACTCCACAGATACCCAGGCAATGACCAAGGCAGTAATAGGACATGTGTGAACTCCGCCGCGTGACCAGAGCAGTTGAGATGTCTGTATGTGTGAATGACTGCCGCGTGGAATGAAAACCCGAACGGGAAAGATAGTGAACTTTGCGCCTTCGCACCAACACGTCGCAAGTGACCTGAAACTACACCCCGAGACTACAGTGCCGCCCTTGTAACCAAAACCCTGAACCCAACACTCTTCACTGCCTTAACACCTAAGGCACACGGCGCGTCCAGTGAACTGTACTTCTGTCACCGAATGATGCCAAGAATGATACGGCAGCGAACCAGGCGATTGCGCAGGTGGAGCCAGCAGAACAACTCCCCGACGCCAGCGACCTGTCCTCGTAACCGCTTTGGGGTTCAAAATATGTTTTTTGTGGGCTGCAACATGGGGAGCTGCAACATATGCAAGCACGCACCCCTCGGCTTTCTGATAACGTGAACAGCCACAGCTACCTTCCAGACTACAGATACATCGCTGGCACACGAAGGGGTCAGCTGAGGCCCCCCCCTCATGAGGCTCAGCGTCTTATATTAGAACCCCGGACTCTTGGATTGAAGACCCATAACCAGAAGTGAATGGGACGGTTATGATGCCGCCGCTACCGCTGAAGTATGGAACGAGCCGGATGGGACGTGCCGGTCAGGATAGAGCATTCCGGAAAACGCCAAGCTGCACCACCGCCACCAGAAATAACCTCCTCCCGCTAAAGCTGAGGCTACAGCGTACAAGAATCAGAGAGCTAAGGCTGGTGCGCCACTACTAACCCTCCTAGCGTTCTCCACCACCAAGAAGTGATATTACGTTAAGACGATTTGACGACAGGCAAGCCCCGGATATAAATACAAGGTGACTAACCCATCTGTCCTTCAAATCTCTATTCGTCCATACGCACGGTTCTTGTCCTACCTCCTACCTTCAAGCCGTATCCCGAATCCGGACGTCAGTCCACACCACGCGTGACATGCCACAGCTGGCTTCAATCCACGGCGAAAATCCCAATGGACCCTTAAAAAAGGCCTGTCGTCGACCTGCATGACCTACTTATCCGCTTTTCCACGCCCTGCCGCCACCACTACCACCACCAGCCATGCTGTTCATGCCGCCAGGGCCGTCGGATGGACGACGCAGTGGCGCGGCGTGTGCATGGGCTGGTGATGGCGAAGGGGTGTCGGCAACCCCACCCGGGTGACGGTCCTCCTAGAACAATGGCGGAGTGACTTGCATCAGGTACTGAAGTTGCTGATTCCCCTGCAGCGGTGGAAGCGGCGGCTTGTACGAGGCAAGCTGCGCCTGCAGAGGGTTCTGGCGCATGGCCTTCATGGGCAGACCTTGATTGACGTACTGCTGGTGCAGCTGCGTAAACAGCGGGTGCTCCAGCTGCGGAGGTGGCGTCGACGGCGGTGTCGGAGGCGGCGACGGATGCTGCAGCAGCTGCGGAGGCAGCAACGGGAGCGGCTGCAACAGCTGCGGTCGAGTCTTGTTATAGGGAAGCACTTTCTGCTGCGCCAGCGGCTGCGTCTGAAGAACGTTCTGGCACGCGGCCTGTAGAACCAAAGGATTGCCGTACGGATGCTGAACCTGCACCGCGGCCAGCGGTTTCTGCTGCTGCCGTAGCGGCGAGTTGCACTGCTGTTGGTGCGGGATAAGCAACGGCTGCTCCAGCTGCAGCGGTGGCGTTGACGGTCGCGTCAGCGGCGGTGACAGATGCAGCAGCTGTGGCAAAGCTGGTGACAGCATTGGAAGGGGGTGAAACAGCGGAGGCGGCGGCTTGTAAGAAGCAGGGGGTACCTGTGCCTTCAGAGCATTCTGGACCATGGCCTGCGGAAGCAACACGTACGGCATATCGCCGAATTGATATGGCAGGGCTTGCACCAGCGGAGGCGAAGGGGGCGTAGGCGGCTGCTGTTGGAAAAGCCTCACGAGTGGGTGCGGCGGCGGCAGAACGTCTTGTAGGTAGAGGTGCTGCTGCTGCTGCTGCTGCTGCAGCGGCAGCGGCGGCGCTGTGGGGGCAGCTGGGGTGGCCGGAGCCAGGGGCATCACCGGCAACCTGGGCAATGTGCGGCCAATCGTGTCGCTGTCCAGCACCGCCACGGCCGCAGCTACCGCCACCTCGGCGCATGGGCGGCTGGTGTTGACGGTCCGGGCTTTATTGTTCAGGATCCCGCGCAGCTGCGTGGCTAGTTCCCTGAAGCTGGGCCTGTTGTCTGGGTTCGGATCCATGCACGTCTCCACCAGCGACCGCCATTCGGGATCGCATGTGGAAGGGATGGGCAGGTGCAGGGTCCCGGACTCGAGCCCCATCAGGATCTCCTGGTTGCTCAGCCGCATAAACGGCTCCTCCCCCGTGTGGAGCTGCCACAGGGTGACGCCCATCGAATAGACGTCAACCTTCTCCGACACCTCACCGTTGCCAAAAACCACCTCGGGGGCCATGTACGGCAGCGTCCCGCGCGGCATGGGGCAGGAGACGTACTTGCCGTGCTTGGGCTTGCTCAGCCCGAAGTCCGCAATCTGTGAGATGTCGTGAAGCCAGTGGCGGTGGGGGTGAGTTTATGCGGCAGCTGTGAGACGGCAATGATTCTCGGGGAAACGCACACAGAAGCATACACGGACACGAACGCAGCTGCCAGATTCAGACGAAACCCTAACACGACCAGACGACACCATGTCACTGCGGGGCCTTCCGGCCCATTACCACTCCTCCACACACACACACACAGTCTTGCTCGGGTAGCTGACCTTGGCAACCATGTTCTCCCCCTCTCCTTGGATGAGCACGTTTTCGGGCTTCAAGTCGAAATGCACAATGGCGGGCGACTGCGAGTGGAGATAGGCCATCCCCAAGGCCACCTGCGTGAGGGGAAGGCACACATGCACGCAAGTCAGGGAGCGGCGCGCCGAGCCAGGCTCGACCCGTACAGATGTAACAAGGCACCCTGCAGTAATGGAGGCGGGAGGGGCTTGGAGGGCGGCCGATAACGACTATCCGCCAATTGGGGAACTGCTGGGGGCGGGTGGGTCACATGATGATGTGAGGGTCATGTGGGCCCAACAGATGACTCGCACGTAACACAGACCCAGACAACCTACACCGCCTGGAAGAAGGGCCTCACGCCAACCCTGACACCCACCCCATTCGGAGAAGTGGAGGAACTGGCAACCTCGTTTACCTGCAGCGCAATCCGGGCGCATTGCCGCGTTGACAGCCTTCCGCTGGGCGAGCGCACGACCTGTCCCAGGGTCCCGTTGCCCACAAACTCGGTGACGATCCCCACGACTGGATCCGACACACCCGTCGCGGCGCCGCCGTTGCAGTCACCCGCGTTGTCCCCAGCTGGCGGGCTGGTGACCACACCGAGCATGCGGACGATATTCGGGTGGTTGAGGTTGGCCAGAATGTCGGCCTCAACAAGGAACGCATCCGAGTGCTTGGCGATGTGCTCCGGCTGCACGGGACGGAGAAGGGCAGTTCTGAACAGACTGAGCAACGCGCTTCCAATATCCATACGCCCATTGGGAACCAGTCAGTACGGGTGAGAAGCGCTTTCTCCCTCCCCAGGCTAGAGAAGCAGTGGAAGTATCAGGTGCCGAGGATTTGTAATACGCGGATAGGGCCCTCACATTTTACTTACTTGCTCTGTCAGGCGCACGCCATAACCTGACCAAGAAGCGCGCACAATTTCACACCACTCCGTACACTCTGGTGTCCTTCATGCAACGTTACACTCGCCTACCACCCAGCCTACGCACGCAGGGCGCTCCGAAACACCCACCTTGATCCACTTGATGGCCACGTCGCCGTATGGGAATACATCTGCCCTTGAGACTTGTCCAAACCTGAGTGGCAAGGCAAGGCCCAGCCGAAGGCCAAACTTATTTAGGCTCACAACATTCGCAGGCACGCAGCAACAGCAGCTGTAAGTCGCAGCTGCACAGCAGTGAGTGCAGTGACTGCCGATCCTCAGTAAAAAGGGACAACCAAGGGTGCTAAGCCAGGGGCACACATAGGGGCACGCGCCCTCATGGCGCTGTCTCATCACTTACGCGCCCTCGCCGATCTTCTCCTCGTTGGACACCTCCGTCTTGCGGACCCTCACCACGCCGCGCAGTGGAGAGCACTGCGCCACCGCACCAATATGTGTCGCGTCCGCTCCAGGACCTCCAGCGACCAGGCCCAGGCCCATCGCCGGCGCCCTGGCCGGGGAGAAGGAGTCGCCCAGTACCAACGGATTGCCGGCGGGCGCTGCCGGCGGCTCCGGAACAGATGTAGTCAGCATAATCTGCGTGAAGAGATTTTCAGAACCACCTCGGCCATGGGCCCAAACGCCATGGTCGCACAACCCAGCCTCGGCATTCTTGGAGGTAGTGAAGCCAGGGCCGTCGGCGATGGCATGCGTGTGCTGCATTCGCGGCAACTCGCCAATGTGTTGGCGACAGGCACCAATACCCATGAATTTATCACCACCGTTGCCTGGCACCCTGCTTGTAAACGATTCGTTGTCCCCGAACACCGTAATGTGCGAGGGCAGCGGTGGCAAGCCGCAGGCCCTGCTGACCTCGCCCCTGGTTTCCCCGAAGGCGCTGATGTAGGGGGGAAGGAATTCAGCTCCCGAAGGTAACTGCTCTAACCGCCGTGAGACACCGCCAGCGCACGCGCGAGGGGCACCTAAGGGCCCTTCCACCGTATGCTCGCTGCTCACGGATACATCCAGTGCAAGCGGGGCCGGCCGCATAGGGCTAGGGATCGAATCGCTGTTGGTGCCTTCCACAGTCATGTTGGTGTGAGACGGCACCGTTGTAACCGCCGTTGTCAAATAGCTGCGAGCCAGAAGGCAAGGGTTTAAAAACAAACTGAAACCAGAAAACAGAACCAGGTGACGTAGTTGAATATATGGATGTGATGAAGGAATGAGGAGGGATAGGTGGAGCTGGCTCGAACGGGCCTAGGGCTGCGTATGGTGTACAAGTTGTATAGGGTTGCAAAGTTGCGAAGTAATTAGAATCCTTCTTTTACGCGCTTAACAAATAAGCCAGAGAGGTTCAGTATGGAACAAGATAAGTCCCGAACCTTTCCGTCATCATAACAGCTCGCTATCCACACCTGGATTGACATTCGGCGTCCAAACTAAACTGAGCGGAGCAGATGCTACGCCGCCTTAGGCTGCACTCAAGGGCGCCAGCCCAGTCGCTTGGTTCGTAAGGGTCGCTCCAGAAGTCGCTCCACTTTGGGCCGAACCCTGCTGCGCACGCCACAGGCTGGCTGCTGCAAGCAAATTGCCAACAATGCGCACAATAGAGCGATGATTAGTTAGGTTTTATCCAACGCAAGGACATGCCAGCCGCCAACAGAAAGCTCAAACTTCGCCATCGACGATATACCCGAAGGCGTGAAAGACATTGAATCGAACCACCCAATCAATATAAGCAGGTTCTAAAGCAATTTCCCTTTCTGCGTTGCAAATGCAGGCTACTGGCAGTGCTTCGTAACGACTCGACTAACCTGGACAGATTCTCCGATTGCCTCGCCCATTCGTCGTCCTCAAAACGCCTTCCAATAGCTGGACGCCATTCAGTTGAGACCTATTGAAAGTGATGGACAAATTAGAAGATGAGTGAAACAGAACAACTCATCCCACGCCACTCACTCAATACCACAGAAAAGCGAGGACAGTATAAACAATATATTGCACACATGAGACTGATAGCACGAACCGCAGATGCTTACATGTGATAACGTCGTCTTTACTCCCGACAAAGGCTGCGCCGCCGCCTTAGCCGAGAGTGCAGCCACATTTAAGGAAGCCTGAGCGATGTAGAAAGATTAAAAAGCTATTATGTGATACGGAAACACACGGGTAAAAAGATGAACCCTCTCCTCTCGCTTTCGCTGCACTCTTCGCACCTGCCGAGCATTGCGAACGCTCTTGTACTCGGAAAGATCACGAATTGATTTGAGTGTCCACAGTGAACCTGAACCTAAACGTGCCCATTTGGCTTCTTGGGAGCCAGACGTCCGACGATGTCCAGCGCGATGACGTCGATGTCCGCTCAGACCCATTTACCCTTTCGACTTGATGTTGTTTAACAATTTTACAGGCAATATAACGAAGATCTCGTTGTCAAGAACTCTTCCTAAAATTCTTTAGTGTAACTTGTGTTATCACGAAGAGTCTCGCTTCGAGTTCAGTTCTAAAATTAACGAGACGAAGACAATATCAGAATGCTATTAATTATACGTAACAAAGTTTATATTCTTGCTGGCAAAGCAGGCAAATCCGTACTGGTAATGTCATCGCCGGCGCGTTGCGCCGTTGCTCAGCTGTCGGCCAAAGTAACGCCGAACCCATTCCGGCTAAGCGCGACCTGGAATTGATAGGTTAATCATTACCCATGTTTCTCTTGGAACGTCATAGATATGACGTGCATGTCCCAGATAGAGCTTAGGCCAACCCATTCGTCGCTCCTTCAATGTGCGCGTAACGTGCACGCGCTTGTATCTCCGGTATAATTAATCAAATTACATTTCATCAGACTGTTATACCTGATAATAATCCCTGTTACCCCAGTTTCTGGCGCGGGACATATTGTGTCCCCTCATCTCACCCGGTGCAAGATTATTCGCCAGGTGGCATGATTTTACAGTCCGGATTTAGAGATCATCATTTGCTCAACTCATATCCAGTTTAATTCTGCCTTTTTGTCTTACCCCACAGTGGTGACAGCTAAGATTTAAAATTTGTGGAGGACTTCAGCCGTCCCTGTGAGCCCAGCCATGAATGCACAGGCCATGTATCTAAAGCTTTATCCCGTTCGTTACAGTGTATGACCTATGTTTCGGACTTCACCTCCAGCTTTACTTTCCCAGCGGCCTTCAGGTTGACCAGTTTTCGCCTGACGAAGTCATATACCCACCATGAGCTATCCAAGGGCTTATGAGACGCTGGAGTTCATATATACAGGAAAAACGAATTATTCTTTGCCTATCTCTGGGTCGAGCTCGCTGATGGGATCAGCATCGCTGTCCTGCCTATCAATTGCGACCTCAACCATCCCTGTTGGGTTCGACAGTTCGCATGAGTCCCAAGCTCGGGAAAGGAGCACAATTTTCATGCTTTGGTATACTTAATTTTGAGACTGTAAAGCCGAAAAGATGCGATTCCCTCCAAGTTTCGCGACTACTGGTGTTTAGCTACCAATTCGCGACTACAAGCCTTACAAGGGTGAACCCCCCATATGGTTACTTTAATTCGTTATCATCTGTAATGAATGAACCCAGAAACACACAAATAGGTATCTTTTCATGTAGGAAGTATCACGCATCCGTTGTATCTGCTCAAGCAATTTCATGGCCTGCTGTCTTATCAATCTAAAAAAGGAACTACACCCAACTAAGTTAATGTAGATCTGAGCAACGACGCTGTAGATAAGGGCTTTAGGGTACATTCGAACATTACAGAGAGTGGGTTCCTATTCTGTGGCGGTATTACCGCTCACTGAACTGCGAATTTGCGAAACAACAAGCTTGCTTTCAAGCTTTCACTCATCCTTAAGCAAGTAAGCATTTTATTATGATATTGTGGTTATGGAGCAAATGAGCGACTTTCAATACATGGCAGAATCGCGACCAATAGCAACCATTTGTGCATGCTGATACAGCCAGCCAGCTAGGTCACGATAGCATCCCAGAAAATTAAGATTAAAAAAATTCTTGTTTGGAAAATACATGAAGACAGATGAAAAGCTACGAGTCTTCTCGAGTTTCGTGTCCATTACTTGAGCTTCGCGACCAGAGCAGACAAGTGGGTTCCGCGACCTGTTGCGTAGGTTAGTTACATAACCATATTTGGCAGCATCACAAGGAGCCAGATAACAATAAGGAATATTGCAAGGATTTTATCCGATAATTTTATTGTTCATTCGTTAACGAAGTGCTGTCCTGGCCGGCATGCAGATGAATCGCCATTGATGTGGTGCGAATTGTTTGTGATAGATGTTTGCGAATGCACACCACTAGCCTATCTCGTAGGTTAGGAAAAAATTGTCTCATGCAAAATTGAACTCAACATTTCACACAGCTCCGGACGGCGGCAGGTTCATCGTTTCTATTAAGGTTCTGCAACAGCAACGCATATGTTCTATGCTGATCTCACTCGGAAGGAACCAAATCCTAGACGCCCTTGCCTTGAGCACAACTATCTTCGTCAACATAGCGGGTCGGTTCCAACCGAGATAAGTCGATGAATACGCGGATATATCCTAGCTGGACGCATGCACAAAAACGCTTGGCTACAAGCTTAGATATCCCTGAAAGCGAATGCTCTCTTTAATCAGCCCTGTACACATTCATATGCCATGATCAGGGGAAATCATTTGTGCGTTCTTTCCTAATGCCGCTGGTCCTCGTACAGGTTCTCGGCTTGGGGAGTTGTAACATTTCGCTCATGTGGCTGGGCACACACACCGTATTTGCTTCCTCAGTAAAGCACGCGGAAATATATATAGATACAACTACAAGCGCGAGGCAGTGCAAGGCAACGTGTCCTCAGCTCCGATGCACCAAAAAAACGCCGAACTTCAGCCGGGCTTCAATTCACGATTGAGTATATGGGCTGGTAAATTGATGGTGGTCTTGATGATATGCCGTGTATCTAGTTTTTCCCTTTCATAGGACCCACGGTGCACCCGCCTTTGCCTAACGCTAACCGAAGCTATGCCGGGCGGACGAGCCTCTGTCCGTCGTCCCCCGCCCCTAGCACATTCCGGCACATTCCCAGGGAATTTCAAAGGGATGCTGAATCAGTTTGTGACTGTGTTTGTAGCAGACTTGTCCGCACAGTGTACACAAAATCAGTTGGCTAGACCAAGAACTGGTTATGCGTTACTCTGCTTCCGTCCCGGGCGGTGACCTATGTAAATAACTGCTCCTTAAGCTTATTTCATTCTTTGGTCATCACTTAATTTCCTCTCGTTTATTTTTCCATTTTTTCATTTTCTGTGTCCAGATTCTTATCTCCTCGTGGATAGTTCCTATTAATTATGCCCAACCCTCCTGGACATATAGGAGCGTGGAAAAGCAAACGCATCCTGAAAACTAGTTAAACGTAATAAATCAAAGATTGTGTTGACTCGGACCGGCTTCTGAATTCCTATCTCCTGTGTGGCCAGCTTCCCTATGAATGTCCATTACGGTCAATTTACGGTCCGTTCCTCTCGATCTTCTTTGATCTTATTCGCTCACCGCTTTTTACGCGTTGCAAAATAGCATGGAATGGAAATATCCCTCAACAACTCAGTCAAACTAACGCCCAAATCGACAGCTTTGACGCTCACCGGGACCCGCCCACCTGCATGCGCTAGCTGTCCGCTGAGAGTGCGAAGGAGGGCCACATTCAAACTACGTGTGAAGTTTACCGCAACACGTCCAAAGCCAGACACCTGCCTGCCTAAGGACGCAAACAATTAAATCATAATACTTTCATTCGGGGCGGCGGGCAGGAACCTGCAGGGCGTGCTGGTTGCAATCAAGTGAGAAAAGTTGTGTGCACAAGCAGGTAAGTGACTAGATATTCGGGGCGATTTGCGCAATGTGGGGCACACATGTCCCAAGGGTGGGCACCTCCCTGGAACGCTGTCACTCTCACTGAGATCGCTCTAGTAACACCAACCCATGAGAAGGGCACCAAGGTGGGAATGCGCCATGAAATACCTTCATTTGTGGCTGGCATTCCCCTGCGGTGTATGAGCGCTTTGGATACGCGTGCGGTCGTCTTCCAGTCAGGGAATAGTCTCTGAATCTGCTTCCTGGCGTTGCATCTAGCTTCCTATGTTCGTCATGGTCTATATCACGCAATTTGTCCACAATGTGGTATACCATGTTCATACAGGATAACTTTCGGCAATATGTACATGAATCTTATCATTTGCGTTTGATTAAAGGAAAAAAAGAGTTGCGGCGGCCAGCGGCTGCTCGTGGCAATATTAACATTTGCGAAAACCTCTGCTGGCCCAAACCATTCCGTGCGTGCGTGCAAGGCATCTACTTGAGAAATTCAGTAAAGGGCCCACAGAAGAGCCGTGAAAAGATCCCTCGTGAGGTTATAGATAGGGTGGAAGCCTACCCGCTGCCTACGGCGCCCTCTTGCGCTCAAAGGCGTGTCTTCCATAGGCGGGTGGCTGGGTGCCCACCTACCTTCGTATCCAACATATTTAATAAATCGCTTTATTTTCGCCTTACTTCACGCTTCTGCTTCGGAGACTGGCATAACGCGTCCAACGGCAGGCGCTGACCCCCTCGATCTCCCCCGTAGTGTCAATATTAGTCTGTATAGCTGTCTTGCCAAGTTTGTAACCACCGGAAGGTTCAAGTGGTTCATCTCTTGCAGTATGTGGTCGTGGCGAGCCCCGCTTTTGTCTGGCCAGTCAGTTTTTTTAGCTGAAAGAGTTGATGGGGGGTGCCAATGACGCCCCTTTTTCCCGGGTGGAGTTTTCCATTCAGACAGCACGGGTTGAATGCTTGAGATATAGCCGACCACGCTGTTTCACGGCCGGCCATGGCCTGATAAGGGTCTTCTCTTTCATCCTGCTTGCTTTCCTCCAGCCAGTGGGATGTGGTCGCTGGATGGGGCGCCTCGAGCACATGGGACCGGTTGCGTATGCTCGCACATTGGCATGCATGACGAGGGTCCTTTCATCGTTTTGTGTACGACATTCACTTGGTGTGATGGCTTGCGTGCTTCGGATGAGCTTTAGAGTGCTAGTCAAATACAAGAATCAGGATGCAGTGCGTGGTTTGATACCTGGAAGACTTTCTGTGGTACAAGAACCCAACACACACAGCCAGATCCTTGATGTCCTGGAGTTGGTCCCTGTCCTGTCCCTGTCCACTTCCTGTCCACGCTGAGCAGCCTACCCAGAGACGCCTACACAGAGACAGAGGGAGCCAAGCAACGCCAACCTCACAGACAGGACAGGGACAGGAATGGGGCAGCGGGGAGTCGACTCCCAAGGCTGCAAGGCGGCAACGGAAGGCCGCCAGCACCACCTCCACAAGGCGGCGAGGGCCCTGCAAGAAGGGGCCTCAACAAAATCGCCGGACACCCAACACAAACCTCTCTCCACACAGCAGCCAAAAAAAAACCCCCAAAACAACACAAACCTAAGCACTACAAGACCGAGAGACCAGACAAACCAAAAACCAAACAGCTGCCACAAACAAAAGCCAACCACTGCACGCACAGCCAAGGTGCCGCTCCAGCCTAGGAAGGCCAGAGCACGAGCACACCAAGGCAAAAAACACGCGACCTCGCAGTCTAGGGCGCCGCTTGGTGGTTCACCAAGCACGAGCACGCCAAGAGGTACCACATGTTGTATGCGGGTTCAATCACCGTTTACATTTATGAAGGCCGCAATGCATTCAGATATCATGAAGCATAATACAATCATATTAGCATGATATACTCGAGTATATCTAGCTAATCAGGCATGTCGCATCATCATTCACGACATCGCGCTGTCGGTCAACATGTTTGACTCGAGGCTGATAATTAATGCGCGATCTATCCATTGGCATATTATATCACGTAATAATACTTTGAATAGTATTACCTCATCTGTGTCATAAACCATACGCGTATGCAAGAATGCGACGATCGCGATGGTTGGGTCGGCAACCGAATACCGATATTCGGACCTTTGCATATTGCATGCGTTGCATCCAATAATATCACGAATGACACGATATTTAGAGCAGTATTACCAAGGTACTCACACTTGAGATCGTAATCCAGTGAGACCTGTACTGCACATCGGTATCGCGACGTGATAGGTGCGAGGACGGCCGCCTAGAGACCGAAGTCGGCGCGACACTAACTTTGGACCAAGTATTCGAGTACTTAACTCTATCCGATACGCATACATACGATATAATCATTTATATTCGGCCTGAGCTATTCTAGCATTCCATCTGCAGCCGAGTGATGAACATTGCCCACGGGGTCTGACGGCAGACTGTAATTCTGTAACTGAAGAACATTGTAAGTTGAATCTTTCCTTGCTATTGAGTCTTCCACTGTCTACTATTCGCATTGGCTTGCCTTGCTGTTCGTAAGCTTGGTACGCACGCAGCTAACACCTAGACGTGCAGAGCTAATACATGATTGAAGAAGGAAGGATACAACAAATTTGGTAGCGAGATCTGGTTGAATCATGATGGTTGCATTGTCCCTCATCGGAAGTAGGTTCTCGCGATGACAAGTGACGACGACACTCACCGCAGCCCTTTAGACACCTTCGCAGAGGATCTCGGCCGCACTGTTCTGGACGCCGCCACTTCCGGTTTGTGAATTTATACACCTGCTGATGAATAGTTGCTGCATTCTCGTTGCGAATCTGGCACTGTGAGTTGCAGGTGAACGTACGCCAACACTGAATGCGGTATTGGCTGGACAATATTTGAACGAGGAACAAATCAAGGCTTTGATCCAGAAAACTACTGAAATAAAGGACAACCTAACGAACTACATCGTTTATCTCCTTGGTCTACTCGGGAGTTCTGTCGGTACGCGAATAGTCACAAATTCCTCTTACGTTACGTTGCTCTCAGGTTTATAGTAAATTCCTGTCTGCCTGAATAAGCTCGTGCTTCATGTCGGGACGTGAAGATAGTTCCTATCTGGGCACCGCCAGCCAGCCCGATGGCGGCCTCGCTACTAGAACTGCTTTTGCTGATCCCGATACCGTTGGGACTCGTCTTATGTCTGATCCTACCGTCCTTCAGACCCCTTTGCATTTGATTGTACCACTGTTGGCAGTGGCTACAACAAGTGAGGGAGTCGGAGTACAACAGGCCCCGGTAACACCCGCGGTTCAAGAACCCGTCGGAATACCGGAGGTAATGAACTTGACTATCCCCGTGCCTAAGCTCAATATTTCCGCTGACGAAAAGGCAAAGAATTCAGGACATAGCGTCGCGGATAGGACACGGGCTTACGTTCGTGATGCTAGGCAGTATTTGCAAGCGGTGCATGGCGGGGGATGCGACTCCATTAAATGCCTGTTTGTCGGGAATACCCTCAAGGGTGTTGCCAAGGACTGGTATGATGAATGGACAACCGCTAGGGGCAAGTATACGTTTGATAACTTGATCGATGCTCTTCTCGCTCGCTTTGCTACGGAAGTTCACTTGCATGGCAACGAGGCTCGTAAGATGCTGGCACAAGGCACGTACCAGATGCGTCCACACGAAACTGTTCCTGCTTATCAGTCCCGCTTCGAGGCGCTGATAACACCTATCGTTAACTTTCCTGAAGAGGATCGTATCTTTTGGTTCCATCACGGTCTTACTGAATCCCTTGCATGATGGTGCGCCACTGACCTTAGCGGAATTCCTTTCCAATCTTATGATGCCTTGGTAGCTTTTGCTAGAGGTGCAGAAGTTAGACATTTGGCGGGCAAGGACGTTAAACAATTTAACCCTCGCGTTCACGTGATGCGAGCGCAGGAACTGCCTTCGGAGTTGACACCAAAGGACCAGGGTCCTGACCGCCAACGCCCCGTGGCAACCGTGCATACCGTTCGTAAGGAAAGGCGGTATGACAATCGCGGACGCCATAACCCAAGTAATCGTGGGTCTGCGGGAGCTGGGCCGAGCTCTGACCATGCTAAAGGCAAACGAAGAGGGAGCACGCCATCTGTAGCTGCAATGCAGAACGCGGCTCCTAGTGTTAAGAAACCCCGGACAGATGATCCATACATGCAAAAGTGGGAGTGCCGACGCTCGGAGTTTGACTGTCGGAAGTTTGCTAATCTTTGTTTGCGGTGTGCGGGAGAACACCCTACCCGCGAGTGCCCCCTTTTGCCACCTTTCGTACTGAAGACGACCTAGGAAGTTGCCCGGGATGTGGAGGAAGGGACTTCTCCCGGGATAGAAGAAGGTGAATGTGGCCGCTGGCCGTTGTTACGCCCTACAGTGAGGGCCCTTTTACCTGCTGTTTTCGGACAAATCGAGCGGGCTATTGAGCGACGTTTTTCGCGCACGGGACTAAACCACTTCGACCCGTTGTGTAATTTATTTGCGCCGCGTTGCCCCCTTTCTTCCCTCGATTTATCGGGCCACACTTCTCTACTAATCCCTTCATCTTTCCGTGAGCTGTGCGAACAGCTCGCCAGGTACAAGAAGTACCACCGTGGAAATCCGGACACTGCAGCTTGCATATTAATTCCCTCTTTTTGCCAACGTAAAGTGGCGTCTTTGTTGGAAGGTATGCAATGTGTCCTCCGATTCGAGTCGGGCACCGCTCTGTTTAACGGTGTGGATGTGACGGGCAAACCGACGATGTTGCCTAAACTACCTTACGCTGCTGAAGTGTGGTTTGAGGCTCCTCTTTTGAGTCCTACCAGGTTCGAGCCTGCTATAGGATCCCTTTTATTGTCTGCGGAGTCGACTCCGACAGGGAATCGTGTCCCTATTATCGAGATCGGCCTCGGAGGTCGACTGATGAAGGCGCTTGTGGATACTGGCGCCAGTGACGACTTCATCTTGGCAAAGGAGGTGAATGATTTGGGGTTGACCCCTCAGTCGTCTGATTGTGCACAGGTTACCCTCGCTAATGGAGGAAAGCATCCCATCGTGGGCAGGATCACCCTGAGCCTATCGATAGGCCCTCTGTGTGTTAGGGCCCAACCGTATGTGCTACAAGGTCTCTCGGAGACAGCACAGTACATTCTGGGTACCACGACATTACGACAGTACCGCGCGCGCATCGATATGGAGTCCACCACACTTAGTTTGTGCAAAGGGAACCTATCGACTAAGGTACCTTTCCTGTCGTACCAAGATGTCACACCAGAGGAGGGCGGAATTGTTGCGGAGCCTGAGGTTAACTTCGCTTTGACGGCGATCGTCAGCGGAAAACAAGAACCCAAGCTAATTGGGCGCAAGGAAACCGATCGGATGATACGGAAAGGCGCCCATGTGTTGCTTGTGAGGCCACGGGTGCAATCGAATGCTACCACCGCGCAGTCCACCGTGAAGGATCTTGAGGTTGAAGCCCTCCTGCATAAATATGCTGATGTTTTTCATGACATCCCAGGGCTCCCACCTATGCGGCCTGTTGACCATACAATCCCTCTTGTGCCCGGAGCACAACCCGTTTCACGACCTATGTACAGGTTAAGCCCATTGGAGCTGGATGAAGTGAAACGGCAAGTGAGGGATCTGCTCGCAAAGGGTATGATTCGGCCCAGCACATCGCCATATTCTGCACCGATACTGTTTGTCGGTAAGAAGGATGGGACGTTGCGTATGTGCATTGATTATAGGGGCTTGAATGCGACTACGATTAAAAATCGCTACCCTTTGCCACGCGTCGATGACCTGGTCGATAAGCTGAAAGGCTCAGCTTATTTTTCCTCGATTGACCTTCAACAAGGGTATAATCAGATACGCATCGCTGCCTCTGATATTCCGAAAACTGCTTTCCGGACTCCCTTTGGTCACTTCGAGTACACGGTCTTGTCGTTTGGACTTACTAATGCGCCCGCCACGTTTCAAGCAGTGATGGATCGCATGTTCAGACCGTATATCGACAGGTTTGTCGTTTGCTATTTGGATGATATTTTAATATATTCCAAAACGCGCGAGGAGCACCTGAAGCATCTCGAGCTCGTGCTTGAGGTGATGAAGCGGGAGCAATTGTTTGCTAAACGCGCCAAGTGTTTTTGGGCGCAGCCGCAAGTGGAGTATTTGGGCCACATTGTGTCGGCCACTGGGGTCAGGATGGATCCACGGAAGGTAGCTGTGGTTCGTGAATGGCCCGCACCTCAGAACCTCACCGAACTACGCCAGTTCTTGGGTTTGACTAACTACTTCCGTAAGTTTATTAAAAATTACTCCATTATTGCGGCCCCGCTTACGAATTTGATGAAGAAAGGAGGTTTCTGTTGTATCCTTAATGCATTTTGGTAATTCAGTAAGTATAATAATTATCTGTTTATTATTTTATGATATAATATATTTAATTATCAGATTAACTGTTTCATGTTCCCATCTAGCATTCAATTTGTGGATTTGGTCTCGGCTGTCGACGACCAATACTAACTGATTTCCTGAAACATCCGAACCTGTCGGTTACTCCATAACCTGTATGGAATGGGCCATTTACCGCCTGAATGGTAAATGGTGGAACATCTGGTTCCTGGTTCACTGAATCTCCGGTTGTAGTGGTGACTTCTGAAGGTCACGCCCGGTTCGAGGCCTTATGGTCTCTCAAGTACGACCTAGTCGGCGGCTCTACTTAATCGGGCTCTGGCACAACAACCGGTACCTTTCGATACCACCCTTCGTGGGTACCATATACAACAAGTTGGTATCGAGACTGTTCCTCCCTGGGACGTCTCGTCAAGTCTTCCGCTGAAATCTTTTCAAGCCTTCTCAAGTCTTTCTGTGGTAACTGCTCAAGCCACTCAAGCTACCCTTTTATAAATGGACATCGACCACGATCTTCCTTCTGCCGACATCCCTCTGGACATGGAGACATTGCCTGAGGAGCTGAGCGCCGCCATTTTCGCTGCGGCTACCACCGGTCTGTAATATTCACGAAATTAGTCTAGTGACACTTAGAACCTGCTCTCTGTGAGTTTGGCTGTGCTTTCTGTTAAAGTCAATCTCTAAGTTAGTTGCGGTCAACGTGGCTCGCGACCTAGACAATTCTGCCTTCTCTGTTAGGTAATATCTTCCTGCAACACTGCTTTCTATCTAGAACTTGTATTGCAGTTTTGCTGGGGAATCCCTGTAGTTGCGGGTTCGATAGTACCTTCGCATTGAATCCGACGAGGAGTCGACTGCGTGAATTTACTTCGGCTTCCACTAATACATATATATCTCTATTACTTGAAAGGTATTGTGTTTGTTCCAACCGCCGTGAGTGCTTCTGCAGTGTCAACACCTCAGACCCGTCGGAGCAGCACTTCTGCCCAGTCACTCCGATCCATCGCAAATCAACTTCACGCGCGGACTTCAAAATTTTTGAAGTTTATCGAAGGCATCCAAGCGTTGGGTAGGCCCTGGTCCTTGCCTTTGCTTTGCCTTTCGCCAGAACAGTCACTCGCAGTTCGATCTGTTAGGCTTTCAGGCATACAATATGCAAGCCTCGAACTTAGCGAATGCTGTCTTGGCTCTTGCTGCCAACACCTTTCAGTTTGTTGGCCGGATTGCTGCTAATGCTAGCCAAGCGAATAGGTGGGAATGGCTCTCTAGGTTGACACAGCCACCAAATGCTGCTGTGGCAGGTGGTATCGACCTTCCGAACCAGCCTTCACCTATTCCCAGGCAAGGCGGCACAGCATCCCCTGAGGCACCTACATCACCTATTTATGCCCCATCCCCTTTTTATGTTCATGGCCCTGCTGTAGTGTCAAACCATTTGACACCTGGTGCCGTGGATATTCCTGGGATGGCTCCCGCTGCTGCCGCAACAACTTGTGCTGCTGTTGCGGGCACCTCTTCCAGGCCACCTGGGCCTCCTCATACTGGACATGAGGACAAGGTGATAAAAATAGCGATCGCAGTGCCTAAGCTGAATATCCCTATGGATGTTAAGCTTTCTGATTTAGGACGAGTTGCTGCGCCTCTAACATGGGCCTTTGTCCGTAATGTTAGGAACTACTTTGCCACAGCCCGTGGGGGTCAACAGGACTCTACGCGCCTTCTTTTCTTGGCCACTGCCTTTGAAGGCGCGGCAAGATTATGGCACGATCAATGGACTAACGCAAGGGATTCCTATACATCTGAGGAACTGCTAGAAGCACTGCTTGTCCGTTTTGCACCCCAGGTCCAGTCACGTGACACTGAGGCACGCCTGAAATTAAATGCTGGCAAATACTGCATGCGCCCTGGAGAAACTGTCTCTGCCTATCAGAGCCGCTTTGAGGCTCTTGTCACGCCCATTGCGGACCTGTCTGATAGTGAGCGTGTGTTTTGGTTTCAGCAGGGCCTCTCATCCGACCTTAGTGGGGACTGTGCAACTGACCTGTCGGGTAAAACCTTTAAGTCATATACAGACTTGGTTCAGTTCTCCCTGGGAGCTGAACTTAGGTTACTGGCCCAACGGGAATCTGACAAACTGGCCCGTCCCAAAATGAACATGCTGTCGGTACAGGACATGGCCTGCGACGACCCTGACGAGGAGACCCCGGCGCCCCCGACCAAAAAACCGCGGGCTGCATCCGTTCGTCCAAGCATCACCGGGCACGAGGATCAGCCGCGGCAGGTTAAGGGCGCCGGTAAGTCTAAGAGGGGCGGCGGACAGCAGGGGAGGCACTTGGCCCCAAAAGGGGGCCATGTGCAGAAGAAGGGGCCTAAGCAGAACCTGGCGGAGTATCTAACCACATTCAAATGTACTAGACGGGAGTTCCATTTTCGTAAACAACATGGGATGTGCCTCCGTTGCGGTTCCGACCAACATAGGGTCGACTCCTGCCCAATGCTGGGGGCGGAGAAAAATAAGGGTAAGGACCACTAGGAACTTGCCCAGGCTGGTATAGAGGGGTCACCACCTGGGGTCTTTGCTGTGGGCCAGATGGTAGCAAAGTGCCGTGCAGTACGGGCTCTTTTGCCCTCTGTTTTAAACCAAGTGGAGCAGGTGATAGGGAGACGTTTTTCTTTTGATGCACGAACTGTCCGTGCCGGCTTTGATGGCTTTTGTAATCTGTTTGAGCCTCAAGGTCGCCCCCTATCCTCCGCTAACTTGGGTGGGCATACTATCTTGTTCACTCCCTCTTCACTCTGCGAGCTACAGAAGCAATTAGCTCACTTTACGGCATGCAAACGTCAACACCCTGATACCTCAGCATGCATCTTGCTGCCTGAGTATGTGTCCCGACGCAACCCTTCTTTTCTGTCGCGAATGCAACGGGTCTTAAGGTTTAATCCAGGGACGGCTCTTTTCCATAGCCTTGATATGGCAGGTGAGGTCGTTCAGCTCCCTGGAAGCCCATACTCTGTTGACGTCTGGTTTGCTGCTCCTAAACCGGTTCAGGAGGGCTTGCCTGAGACTGAACCCTGTATTTCAGTTCTCTGCTTGCCTAAAGCTGCTGCCCTGATAGGTGCTGGCGTACCTCTGATCACCGTAAGTACGGCAGGTCGTACGTTCACCGCCCTAGCCGACTCTGGAGCCAGTGATGATTTCATTTCGGCATCGGTGGTTACGCAGCTTGGCCTGAAACCTAGCCCATGCTCCTGGTCAGAAGTTACCCTTGCTGATGGGGGTAAGCAGGCTATCTTGGGGCAGGTTAATCTTCGTCTATCTGCAGGTCCTTTAAGGTTAAATGTCCGCCCATACGTGTTGCCTGAGCTAACTGACGCTGCCACGTATATCTTGGGTTCTTCCACGCTAGCACAGTATGGGGCTGTCCTTGACTATGAGTCTAAATCTTTGCGCCTGCGCAAGGGGAATCTAGTCTGCAAGGTACCCTTTACTACTGCCGGACAGCCACCAGATCAGATGACACCTGCGCCTTGCTTTAATTATGCAACCACTGCTATCTGTCAGCACACTGAACCTGAAGTTGTTGGCAGAAAAGCAGCAGTTCGCATGATTCGCAAGGGGGCCCATGCTTTACTAGTACGGCCCAAGTTGCACCTGAATGCAACTTCTATCCCAGCTGATGCCACTGACCCTGAGCTTGAGGCCCTGTTACAGGAATATGCAGATATATTCCAGGAGGTCCCTGGTAAGCCTCCAATGCGGCCTGTGGATCACACCATACCTTTGGTGCCTGGTGCAGTACCCGTTTCCCGCCCCATGTATCGGCTAAGCCCCTTGGAGCTGGACGAGGTCAAACGACAGATTACTGAGCTGCTGAAAAAAGGTATGATACGACCAAGCACATTCCCATACTCCGCCCCTATTCTGTTTGTGGGAAAGAAGGATGGGACTCTGAGAATGTGCATTGACTATAGGGGGTTAAATGCCGCAACGGTTAAGAACCGTCATCCCCTCCCACGTGTCGATGATCTGCTGGATAAGCTAAAAGATTCTGCATTCTTTAGCTCTATTGACCTCCAGCAGGGGTATAATCAGATTCGTATAGCAGAATCTGATATCCCTAAAACGGCGTTCCGTACGCCATTTGGCCATTTTGAATATACCGTCCTTAGTTTCGGACTGACGAACGCCCCTGCAACGTTCCAAGCCGTCATGGACCGCATCTTCAGGCCATACATCGACAAATTCGTCATCTGTTATCTGGACGATATCCTGGTGTTTTCAAAGACCCGTGAGGAGCACATACAACACCTCCGCCTGGTCTTTGAGGTTCTGCGGCGTGAGCAGCTGTATGCTAAGCGTTCTAAGTGCCACTGGGCACAACCACAGGTGGAGTATCTGGGGCATATAGTGTCTCAGGGTGGCATACAGATGGACCCCCGGAAAACTGCTGTTGTTCGGGATTGGCCAGTGCCCTCCAACCTTCAGGAACTGCGTAAGGTTTTGGGCCTGACCAACTACTTTCATAAGTTCATAGAGCGCTACTCAGTCATTGCTGCACCGCTAACAAACCTCACACGTAAGGGAGCCTTCTCTTCACCTGAGGCCTGGACCCCCGCATGCCAAGAAGCTTTTGATGCTTTGAAGCGTGCTATCTCTGATGATATTATCCTGCACTTCCCTGACTACTCATTGCCGTTCCGTGTAGAGGTCATAACTGATGCATCTATACATGGGACGGGGGCAGTTCTGTTGCAGCAGGGACGCCCCATTGCATACAAGAGTAAGAAGTTTTCGGGGGCTGAAACCCGTTATACCACTGGGGAACAGGAATTTCTGGCGGTCCTACATGCCTTGAAGGAATGGCGATGTTACCTTGAGGGCCGGCCTTTTGCCCTCAAGACTGATCACAAACCCCTTACGTTTCTGCAAGGTGTGCCCTCCCTTAACCGAATCCAGGCCCGCTGGATGGAATACCTGGCACGGTTTAACTTTGATTGGGAGTACCTGAGCGGCTCACTTAACATAGCTGATGCTCTCAGTAGGCACCCCTCACTGCATGCAGCCATTCTGGCGGTAAGCACACAGAGTAGGTCTCAGGCAAAACCTAACTTCGTGCCCTCCGATTTTACCAAGCGCTTGAAACAGGCTTATGCAGCTGACCCGTGGTTCACAATTCACAACAACACGGGGCACTTGGTACAGGAGCATGGCTTATGGATCCGATCGGAAGGATCCCACCGTCAGATTGTCGTACCTAACGACGATTCATTACGTCGTGAACTTCTCTCACGTTTTCATGACGGCCCTCTTGCTGGGCATCCTGGCTGCACGCGGTTACTGGAGCTTTTGCGGCGTCAATTCTGGTGGCCCCGCATGGCTAAGGATACCGAAAATTATGTCCTATGTTGTGACCTGTGCCAGCGCAATAAGGCCCAGTCTGGTAAATCACATGGGCATCTCCAACCTCTTGCTATTCCTGACGCTCCGTGGGAAAGCGTTTCTATGGACTTTATTGTTGCGCTGCCCAAAACTGAGGGAGGATACGACGCCGTGCTGGTCCTGGTCGACCGTTTCACTAAGATGGTCCACCTGGCCCCCACGACATCATCCTGCACAGCTGAGCAAACGGCCCGTCTATTCTTTGACAATGTGGTACGTTTGCATGGGGTCCCCAAGTCCGTGGTATCTGACCGCGGCACTCAATTTGCAAGTAAGTTTTGGGGCGCCCTGGGGACTCTGGTAGGAATGCGGGTGAACCTGTCCACCGCCTACCACCCCCAATCTGATGGGCAAACAGAGCGTGTTAACCGTGTCCTGGGTGATATGCTCCGTAACTTTGCAGGACGCACCCCTACTGCATGGGATACCTACCTAACCGATGCTGAGTTTGCCATTAATAATGCTACTAACCGGTCCGTTGGTAATAGTCCGTTTTTCCTGAATTATGGTTTTAACCCTGCTTTGCCTGTTTGGCGGGAGTTGGACGTAAATGTTCCAGCTGCAAAAACGTTTGCTAAGTCTCGTCTAACTGACGCTAAAGCTTGCCTGGAAGCTGCACAGCAACGGGCTATGGACTATTATAACAAGTCCAAAAAGGACGTCACGTTCACTAAGGGCCAGCTGGTTATGTTGAGCACGAAGAACCTTCGTTCCCTGGCTGATGGGTCTGGCAAGTTATTACTGCGCTTTGTGGGGCCTTATCCTGTCGTACGCATGGTAGGGTCGGTGGCTGTAGAGTTACAACTCCCATCTGACCTACACATTCATCCCACATTTCATGTATCTCTCATACGTCCATATCGGGGTACTCTGCCTGAGGCTAACGATAGCATCCCTCCTGTTACGGAAGCTAATCCCTCTACCTGGTTATCAGGTAAGCAGACCCTGTATGCTGTCGAACGTATCCTAGATTACCGTGCACGACGTGTTGGCAAGGGCAGGCGTAAGCGTAACATACATGAGTACCTGGTGAAGTGGTCTGGGTATTCGTCTGAGCACAATAGCTGGGAACCGGCACGTAACTTCACCCCTGACATGAAACCCCTGCTTGATGAAGCTAGGCTGCGGGCACAGTCTAAGGACGGACCTCTCTGACGCTGTCCTACCTCAACCTGTCTGCTCTCGTTTCATGCATCGGGACGCTGCATCTAGAGGGGGAACAATTGTTGTATCCTTAATGCATTTTGGTAATTCATTAAGTATAATAATTATCTGTTTATTATTTTATGATATAATATATTTAATTATCAGATTAACTGTTTCATGTTCCCATCTAGCATTCGATTTGTGGATTTGGTCTCGGCTGTCGACGACCAATACTAACCGATTTCCTGAAACATCCGAACCTGTCGGTTACTCCATAACCTGTATGGAATGGGCCATTTACCGCCTGAATGGTAAATGGTGGAACATCTGGTTCCTGGTTCACTGAATCTCCGCACCCGAAAACTTCTTACTCGTGAAGGGGATCGGTCGTCCTTCCTGCAACAATACAGCGCCGCTTCCATGCAAGGAAGCATCCAATACAACTTCAACACGGAACGGCAACGAGTAATCAGGAAAAGAGAGGGTAACGTCGTCGGTGACGATTCGTTTGAGCTCTTCGAATGCCCGCTGACACGCGGATGTCCAGGCTTCGAGAGAAACGAAACCTCCTTTCTTCGTCAAATTCGTAAGCGGGGCCGCAATAATGGAGTAATTTTTAATAAACTTACGGAAGTAGTTAGTCAAACCCAAGAACTGGCGTAGTTCGGTGAGGTTCTGAGGCGCGGGCCATTCACGAACCACAGCTACCTTCCGTGGATCCATCCTGACCCCAGTGGCCGACACGATGTGGCCCAAATACTCCACTTGCGGCTGCACCCAAAAACACTTGGCGTGTTTAGCAAACAATTGCTCCCGCTTCATCACCTCAAGCACGAGCTCGAGATGCTTCAGGTGCTCCTTGCGCGTTTTGGAATATATTAAAATATCATCCAAATAACAAACGACGAACCTGTCGATATACGGTCTGAACATGCGATCCATCACTGCTTGAAATGTGGCGGGCGCATTAGTAAGTCCAAACGACAAGACCGTGTACTCGAAGTGACCAAAGGGAGTCCGGAAAGCAGTTTTCGGAATATCAGAGGCAGCGATGCGTATCTGATTATACCCTTGTTGAAGGTCAATCGAGGAAAAGTAAGCTGAACCTTTCAGCTTATCGATCAGGTCATCAACGCGCGGCAAAGGGTAGTGATTTTTATTCGTGGTCGCATTCAAGCCCCGATAATCAATGCACATACGCAGCGTCCCATCCTTCTTACCGACAAACAATATTGGAGCAGAATATGGCGACGTGCTGGGCCGAATCATACTCTTTGCGAGCAGATCCCTCACTCGCCGTTTCATCCGCTCAACTTTAGCGGACTTAGCCTGTACGTAGGTTGTGAAACGGGGTGCTCGGGCACAAGAGGGATCGTATAGTCAGCAGGGAACATAGGTGGGAGCCCCAAGATGACAAATGCATCAGTATAATTTTGGCAATAGGGGGCTGCGACCTCAGAATCTTTCGCAAGAGACTGTGCGGTGGTAGCAATTGATTGCACCCAAGGCCTCACAAGCAATTCATGGGTGTTTTTCCTTATCATTGATAAGATTGCCTTACACCCCTCAAGCTTGGGTTCTTTATTTCAGAGAACGGATGCCACTTAACCAACATTAACCACAGGCTCCGCACAATTCCGCCCTCCTCTGGTGTGACATCTTGGTACGACAGACAAGGTACCTTAGGTGATAGGTTCCCTTTTGCACAATGGCCAATTGTGCTGGACTCCATATCGATGCGCGCGCGGTACTGTCGTTATGTCGCGGCACCCAATGTCCATGTAGTGCTGTCTCCGGGAGACCTTGTTGCACTCATTGGGCCCTAACACACAGAGGGTCCTTCGACGACTAAGGGTGATTCTGCCCACGATGGGATGCTTACCCTCATTAGCGAGGGTAACCTGAACGCTCAGACGACTATGGGGCCAACCCCATAATGCTTATCGCTCTTCGTAATAGCAATAAGGTCGTCAGTGACACCTATAGCGCACGGGTGTCCGAAATTTCAAGGAACAAAATGACTTCATCGTCATTGGTAGAGTCAAACGTAGTGAACCTCTGCTACGCTCCTGCGACCCATGATGCTCCACAGGTACGGATTCGTTAAGGACGCATATTTACCAGCCATCTGATCATCTAATCAACGGCAGTGGAGAGTCTTCTTCATGCCAGCATCACTGGGTACAATTAGGAGTAGTAGTGGTCAATACATAAGGCCTAACTCCTCGTCGGGTATCAGTCCCTTATTAATGCGACCTGGGTGACCCGACTACATCGACAGAAATCGTGCCCTGTGCTTCGTCCATCGGGTGTAGTTCCGCAGCTAACGGAGGTAGAAGTGGGCAGTTCCTTGTAAGATGGTTTGATGCGCACCGAAGACAAACTCCCAATTGTCGTCGCTGTGCGAACTCCGTCTGGGTGCATCCCCATTTAGCAAGCCATCGATTTTCTGTCCTCGACCGCTTCGATTCCGACGCAGCTCCACGTGATGCGACAGTATTCTGTGGCGCATCTCTCCTCTTCCGTACACTCCGAGTTACTTGCGAATCTCGTGGACTTAATCCCCGGCTGCCAGAAATATGGACGCGACTGGTGGAAGGGGCGCCAGCCCGACACATAGGTGCAGGTGGTAGCGGGATGCCGGTAGTCTCAGGTGCTGGGTCAGTCTCATTGGAGGTATCTTGCGTCGTGTCCACTGGTAGTGGTGCTAAGGCTGTCAGGTGCTCTTGTCCCGTCCTGAGGCGAGCTTCGGCGTCGTGAACGATCTGAACCCATCGCGTATAAGATCTTGTCCTTTCCAGCGCCGGATCCGTAATACTCACTCTGGCCAACTGGAGAGGGAGACCACGTTGGAACCAATAAATGTAGTCTCCTTCTGAAAAACCGATCATGGGTGTCGTCAGACCTTCAAACCGCAACCGGTAGTCCTCCACGGACTCGTCAGGTCGCATTCGGTAGGTGCCTGCATGTAGTTCTCGGTACATGGCAGCCATTTGTGATTGATTTCCGGGAGTGAATCGAGTAAGCAGCGCGTTAATTAGTTCTTCGAGCGTAAAGTGCTCCTGTACAGTGGTCCAATGGTCATACCATTCCCTCGCAACGCCACTTAGTGTGGCCCCAATAAATAAACACTTCACCTCGTTGCGATCACCACCTTTTACCAACTTCAAATATCCTTTAGCATCGCGAACATATGAGCGGGCAGCGCTTGCGAGTCTTGGGTTCCGTGATGGGAAGAATATGAAATTGAGGTGTGGGGATGATGAAACCGGGGACTCCGCCTTCATCCATAAGCTGTTGCAGCGATACCATTGCCAGGTCCGGCTCCGTTTCGGGGGGCCCCATGTGATCTGACGTCCCAGTGGGGCCCTGAATTGGATAAGGACCATTCGGCTGGGGATTATGTAAATTATCAGTATTCGGTGGGATCTCCGGTCCTTCATTATGGGCTCCAACACTGGCCTGTTCACTCTCTCCCGTAGATGGGGAATATTGATTATGCGACATATATTCCAATTAAGACTTCACAAGGAAAATAGGTGTAGGTAAAACTGTACCTTAGGGATTTCCTCTCGTGTACCGTTCTCACCCGAGTAAAACTCCGACGTGGACGGTAACGTAACCCACCAGTATGTTGTCACCTTCAAATTGATATCTCTTCAGCAACTGATCCTGTCCGATACCCAACTCTATCGAGGAGGCGACTTCAAGTGTGATGGCAACAGAATTTCTTCTGCGGACTTAAGACCTTGCGGGTAATAAAAGTATGGTTGTTATTTAACAGACCGATATTGTATCAGGAGTTCAGGTAGAGGATAGTACCGTATCAGCTTTCTGGCGAGGTTATCTCGTGATACTCTTCGCCGCCGCTCGCTCGTGTGAGAACCTACTCTTCGCTAGTGACGATGAGACAGCCGTGAGTCGAATCGTCTCGCTACCAAATTTGTTGTATCCTTCCTTCTTCAATCATGTATTAGCTCTGCACGTCTAGGTGTTAGCTGTGTGCGTACCAAGCTTACGAACAGCAAGGCAAGCCAATGTGAATAGTAGACAGCGGAAGACTCAATAGCAAGGAAAGATTCAACTTACAATGTTCTTCAGTTACAGAATTACAGTCTGGAGTCAGACCCCGTGGGCAATGTTCATCACTCGGCTGCAGATGGAATGCTAGAATAGCTCAGGCCGAATATAAATGATTATATCGTATGTATGCGTATCGGATAGAGTTCAGTACTCGAATACTTGGTCCAAAGTTAGCGTTGCGCCGACTTCTGTCTCTAGGCGGCCATCCTCGCACCTATCACGTCGCGATACCGATGTGCAGTACAGGTCTCACTGGATTACGATCTCAAGTGTGAGTACCTTGGTAATACTGCTCTAAATATCGTGTCATTCGTGATATTATTGGATGCAAGGCATGCAATATGCAAAGGTCCGAATATCGATATTCGGTTGCCGACCCAACCATCGCGATCGTCGCATTCTTGCATACTCGTATGGTTTATGACACAGATGAGGTAATACTATTCAAAGTATTATTACGTGATATAATATGCCAATGGATAGATCGCGCATTAATTATCAGCCTCGAGTCAAACATGTTGACCGACAGCACGATGTCGTGAATGATGATGCGACATGCCTGATTAGCTAGATATACTCGAGTATATCATGCTAATATGATTGTATTATGCTTCATGATATCTGAATGCATTGCGGCCTTCATAAATGTAAACGGTGATTGAGCCCGCGTACAACAGAAGGCTTCAGCTGCGCGGTGATGTGGCTTGGTGGCAGCCCCGCCAAAATGTCGTCAGGGAGGGCCGACATCCTGAAGTGCGCCCACATAAGCCGCTGCAGCTCTCCCACCGTTTGCACAACCACAGAATCTGAAGGGCTTGCCTCTGTGTCGGCTGCCTGGTGGCGGCACCAGACTGCCCACAGCCAGGTCGCTCTCAGGGTGGTCCAGAGGGCTTGGGGCCCCGGGCTGGTGGGGTATGTTGCCCATGCTGCTGGCCAGTCTCCCAACAGTAGGTCCGCACGGTCCAGGGGTGGGCCGTCTGCTCCTGTGATGGCCCCCCAGAGGGCGGCCAACCATGTTCGGGCTGCGGAGTATGCTTCCATAAAGATGTGGGTCAGGCTTTCCAGGTGCTGCTGCTGGGTCAGGTGATTGTCCTGGGTGGGGGCGGCCCCCGGGTCTGCAGGGCCCAGGTGACAGTGGTTGCTTCCTCCGGTGCTGCAGAGGTGATGGAGGTAAGATGTCAAGGGCTCCAGCTGCAGGACCCAGAGGACTGGCGACAGGGTGCTGCCCTGTTCCAGGCCATTGCGGACTGGGAAGGGTGCTGATAGCTGGCCGTTGACCACCACTCGTGAGGACCCATCTGAGGTGAGCAGCCGTATCCACCGTTGCATATTCTGCCCAAAGCCCGTTGAGGCCACCACTTGATACAGCCACGGCCGGTGGACGCGGTCATAGGCCTTCTCGATGTCCAGCATCACAAGGGCGGCCGGCTGCTGGGAATGCCGCACCCACTCTTTTTTTTTCTTTTTCTGAGAGGGACGTTACAAGGACGAGAGGGACGGAACCAGCTCAAGCTGCAAGCCGCAGGGGCAAAGGGCAAGCAGAAAACCCCCACGCTGAACCGCCTACCCAGAGACGCCTACCCAGACAGAGGGAGCCAAGCAACGCCAACCTCACAGACAGGACAGGGACAGGAACGGGGCAGTGGGGAGTTGACTCCCAAGGCTGCAAGGCGGCAACGGAAGACCGCCAACACCACCTCCACAAGGCGGCGAGGGCCCTGCAAGAAGGGGCCTCAACAAAACCGCCGGACACCCAACACAAACCTCTCTCCACACAGCAGCCAAAACAAACCCCCAAAACAACACAAACCTAAGCACTACAAGACCGAGAGACCAGACAAACCAAAAACCAAACAGCTGCCACAAACAAAAGCCAACCACTGCACGCACAGCCAAGGTGCCGCTCCAGCCTAGGAAGGCCAGAGCACGAGCACACCAAGGCAAAAAACACGCGACCTCGCAGTCTAGGGCGCCGCTTGGTGGTTCACCAAGCACGAGCACGCCAAGAGGTACCACAAAGGGGCGCCGTCTTGCTGGCCATGCCGTCTGGTCTTTGGCCAGACAGGGCACAAGCACGCCAGGGCCAGGTGGTACAGGACGTTGTCCCGGATGTCCCGGCCGCTGATGAATGCTGTTTGTAGCGGGTCCACCAGGTAGTCGAGGGCTGGTTGTAGGCGGTTGCTGATGGCTTTGCAGACCTTGTAGTCGCACTGCAGCAAGGTGATGGGTCTGTAGCTGCTCAGTTCTGCCCTTGGTAGGCGCTTTCCCTTGTATATCAGGGAGATGACGCCTTCCCGCCAGCTGCGGGGCAGTGATGCCGCTGCTGTTTCCCCTGAGGCCACGGATCCCTGGCTGAAGGCTTCGTTGGTGGCGGCCAGGAGGAGCGGGCCCAGCATATCCCACAGCACACGGTACACCTCGTAGGGGATGCCGTCGGAGCCTGGAGCTGTGCCGTTTAGGCAGGAGGACAGAGCTGCTGTGAGCTCAGCCTGCTCGTGCTGTCGGCCAGTCAAATGAACAATTCTTATTCGACACATGTGCAGTGCTGAGGTAAGGAGGATTTATAGGTTGGCTGGTTCAGCTACTTACGCTCTGGGCTCATCACAACGCTTCAACCCGCGCAGGTATTGCTTCTTTCATGGCATTGTGGAGGTCTTCAATCCACCAGCGCTCAGTCCAAGCATGAGTCCGCAGCTGGCGAGGAGGAGCTTGAAGGCAGCACGTACGCGGCGTTGCACTTCGGATCTTGTGCTGGCTGAGCTCGAGGCATTGTGCGAGGGAGAGATGATTCGGTGCGAAAATAGGGGACACGAGGTTATTTCCATGGGAAACTGGTTTCGTTTGCTTCAATTCAACGGCTTCTTTGTGCACTTCGGCAGTGCCGCGTATCTCCAACAGCAGCATTCAGGCTTGGGCACCCCGGACGTTTACGATAACGCTGTCGTTTTGCATGTGCTGAACCTACCCGTTGAGCACCGCTTTGTCACGTCGGACAAAAAGTGGATTCAGTGCGTGACAGTGCCGACTGTATGGTAAGCGGTGAACCTACGCCATTCGTCAGACAGCATACTACCCGAGCGGCAGTGTGCATGCATGCTTGTTGGGCCTGGGGCTGGCTGGTGTTGCCGAGACGTGTGCTTTTGCACGCGAGGCCCTCTACCTTGCTCGCCAATTTGGGAGAGCCCCGTGGATCAAGGACAGTAGGGCACGCGGGTCGACCGCTGTCAGAAGGAGGTTGGTACTTGGCCAGCGGACGGACATTGGGGTTCCACCGGTTGTTGAGCAGGGGAGGCTTCAGGCCTCTGACCCCTCTGGGTCACGGGTGAGTGCCGAGTGCTTTGGTCGTGCGTGATGGGGCAGGGCAGCTGCCCCGGGGCCAGTGTCAGGCTCACCTCGATATGTAACAAACCGCTCAAAGCAGACACGTGGCACAAGGTGCGTATCCCAGGGAGAAGCCTGTTGAAGTTTGCTGTGAACTGGTTCGAAGACCTCGGGGTGTTATTGCTTGCTGGCAGCTTTCATCCAGCGTGAGAACAGAAGTCGTGGTGATAGTGATAGTTACAGCAGCGGTTACTGAGGCAGGAGACACTGCAGCGTACAGTATCACTGCTCTCCCTGAGGAAGGGGCCATGTATGGGCATGCGGGCCCTCGGGACCTGACAATCAGCCTGAAGACTCAGACTGGGAACGGACAAAGCGCATGATGATGACATACAGGTCGTATGTGGTATCTATCAGGGCGGAACCCATGCCCATTCCCAACCATGCCAGTCTGGCACACCACCAGCTGCAGGCCGTCCACCCGCTGCTGCCCCCGACACCCAACTCAACCTTGCCGCCCTTCACGCTTAAGCCATATGTACAAGCAAATCTGGCCGTGTTGATTGTTGTGTCGCTTGGGTTTCGCCCTGTACACCGCACATCAGCAGGTCATGGCGGCTTTGCCGCCAAGAGGCAGTGCGGAAGCCAGTGAAGCCAACCTCGGCGTGCCGCCAGATCTACGCCATATGCTTCAAGTTCATTGAGTTCCCGGCCCCTGAGTCGCCACTGTCCAGGAACCTCTACTACAACACTGCAGCACCTGCGGACTGGCAGCGCCTCATCCCAGCCGGCCTCCTCAGCCCAGAGCTTCCCCCGGCAATTGACTGGCTGGTGTCACAAGACGGCTTATGGGTGCAGGCCCCTACAGGGGACTTGTGGTCAGCCCTGCCCAGCGGTAGGCTGATCCGGCCAGAAGCAGATAGGGACCGACCACCACACAGCACGACCTGGCACCCCGCCTGCATCCTGAGGGGTCGCAAACCTCGTCGCCTCTGGACTCTTGCAGAAAGGCAGGCATACCAGGACGCCCCCCCTCCGCAGCGCCCAGCCATGTGGCCCACCGAGCCCCAGCTGCTGGGCCCGTGGGCAGACGTGCACTGCTACCCACTCAGCCACGGCCATGGCACAATACCACTGATACACTACACAGTGAGTGAAGTGCGCCACCGACTGACGGAAGCCTGGCTGTCGCGAGATCCTGCCCTAGGTCCGGGGCCCATCCCACCCGCAGCGTGGACAACAGTTTCTGGGCAGAGGAGCCGACTGCAGCAACAGGAGAGTGACTGGGCTCGCCAGCCCTCGAGTGTGATCGAAGTGTCGTACCTTGTTCACCGGGGTGCATGCTACACGCGCAAGGCCGACGCACTGTGCAAGGCGATCTGCCGCGATTGGGTCGAGTACGTGGATTCGGAGGCTCCACGAGTGTTCCACAGCCTCCTGCTATTGGGCATGGCGTTGTCGGCGCAGGAGAGCCAGAGCTCAGCAGGTCAACTCATGCACCTGACACGCCTGACTGACTTCAAGGAGGCCGTGGGATACATTTCGTCCCCCCAGGAGAGCGAGTTCAATTCAACGCACCATAAGAAGAAGAGGATAGTTTGACTTTGTTGATATCGGTTGCATGTCGAAGGGAGAGGGCAGGCCGGCAGGCAGCGGGGTCGGCGTGGTGTGGAGTCTAGGACCGCACCGGCCCGTGTGCTTGGTGACGAGGCATTACTGTAACATCCCAACGAGTTCCGCCGCCACACTTCTCATCCGCATTGCGTTTGCTTCGAAGGCAGTGCCATCGATCGCGTGCAAGTATCCGCCTGCTGTACGTGCCGTGCAGCGCACGCCTCTCTGGAGTGAGGATGGCAGCGCGGACGGCCACGATGATATGGACATTGGAAGTACCCCGACAGAAGGGGGGGCAACCCAGCCGCCGCCGTGGTCACACCACGCGCAACAGCATCGCTTTCCTTTGCTGCTGTGGCAGCAGCAGCTGCTACTGCTGCAAGAGCAGCCATCCGACGTGGCGTGCCGCCCCCGCCACCCCCACCGCCGCTAGTTCTGCCGCCTCCGATGGGACAGCGTCAAGCACCGCCACCGGCACCGGTGTTGCGTGCAGTGCCGCCGCAGCCACTGGTGCCATCACCATCAGTGCAGCCCATAACATCCCCGACACCGGCACCGTCACCACCTAGGGAGCCGCAGCAGCCGCAGGACATGCAGATCACCGGTATATGGAGCATTCGGCGGTGCCAATCACTCAGGACAAAAACCGACTCAGAAAAAAAAACCGCCAGCTGGTCCGGTACATACCTCTGGGGCGCCTACCGGGCGTCACCTCTCAGGACATAAATGCATAAAGTTGCAGCAACAAAGTGCGTTTCGCACGTATGTGGAGCTTACACGGATTGCTGATGTTGCCCTGGGATCTCGGAACACGTCATAATACAATACGGTAGCAACGCTGACGGATAAGCAACCTGTCCTATATCCAGAACGAGGGATGGACCGAAATAGGTTTTCCTTTGAAAATTTTATTAGCGTTTGTATAATATGACATAGTAATATTCATTCGACGCAGGCATTGCGGCCTAGAGCGGGCGAGGCCCGACGTCCCTTTCAGCACGCCCGCTAAGCAGGGCTAAGCCTATGATGCGTGTTCTCGCTTTCTTAGCCTGGACCCCTTCGACCGCCATGTCAGGCTTGGGTGCAAATGTTCATGATAAAAGCATTCATTGATGGGCGTAGAGGGGCTAGTGTGTAGGCTGGTGATAAAAATCATGGCAGGAGACATGCATTTCTGTACGGACCGGAACCCGCATTTAAGGCATTTTGCACGGCCGCGGGGTCTGTGAAGAAATTTATGCGATCATTAAAAAATTATACTTGAAGCTTGTGCCTGTATTCACTATCACACCACACTACCATGTTTGCGACGACTGTGCCACGGCGTTGCTCTTCCGCCATCGTTACAAAGACTTCCTCTGTACCTTTTTGCGCTGTAGTCAGCACGAGGCCGTGCAGTCTTCCCGCTTTGAAGGCGTCCTTCAACACCGCAGCCGAGTTTCTCAAGGCAAAGAAGGACCTTACCGACGCTGGCGTAGGCCATGAGCATGCGGACGCAATGCTGCGCAACTTTCTTCCATGGTCCATGAACGTGGCGACTAAGAAGGATGTTGACGACGCAGTAGAAAAGTTGAAGCTCTGGCTGGTGGCAGCAGCTGCCGTGGCAGTGGCCTTTGGCGCCGGCGGGGATAGTCTGCTTGGAAAAGTTCTAGCTGCTGTTGTGAAAATCTTGTAGCGGGTAAGCTGTTGATGCCTGCAGACCAATGTGTTGCCTTGTTTCTAGTGCGACAAGCGCAACATCCCTGCCCAAACGACGGCATCTGCCTCCCTGACAATGCATTTCCTCGTGTGACTCAAGGCACGCTGGACGTCGAAGCTGTGGTGGTCCGAGAGTATCGCATCGCGGCTTTGACCGAGAGGCTTGATCGCTTCAGCTCCGTCTCTCAGCTCAGCAGGCGATTGCACCTATGAGCTTGTGGACAGCCAGGGACGGGGCGCTCCAACATGCAATTCTTGTTGGTATGGGTCGGACTGCGCTCTGCAAAAAGTTTGGGAATCGCATTCCACAAACCAAACTTGCATACCGGCAAGTGATGCTTCATGATTTTTAACGTTAGTTTTGTAATGCCTTAGGGTGGCGTCTGGTTTTCCAGCTTGTAGCGGTTGGGCTGGCGTTCCAGCTAGTAGCCGTTGGGCTGGCAGGCGCAGGGAGCAGGCAGGAATCCTGACAGACTGTGAGAGCAGGGTGCAGCAGGACGCCACCACTGCCACCATTGGGCGTACAGGGTGGATTAGTCCACCGGCGAGGATGGGTAGTAGTCCGCCGCGGTCGGAAATCTAAACCCTGAACCCTTGGTGCTCATGTGGATTCGTTGGACAATGGTTAGAGTTTAGGGTGGAGCACCAAACTTGAACCAAGCCCAACTACTGCGAGGCGCAGACGCGGGATGCGGATTTTCATTGTATAGTATGGCGCTGCCGACCGTGACTTAGCAAGCCGCATTGAATGCACTTGAGCTCCCAGCTTGAGCCATGTTGGAGCCCAACTAGGCCTGCCTTCATGGCGCAGTGTTTGACCTACCGAACTTAATCAGAGATCGCAATGCACTGGTCGCTGTAAAGGTGCTACTGCCGCTGCCCACCCATGCCCATCCTCGCTAATTGTAAATTCCAACGTCTCTCGTTGCAGCACGCGAGCTTGTACGACATCGACAGTACCCCACCGGTCGTAAGACGATCTTCAATGCCTTCCAACCCCTGCAGCTTCCTCAATTCTCACCAGCGCCTTCCAAAAATATTCAGGATCTTTACCAGCAATATTTTGATTGCGGAGCGCTCCCTGCTTGATGAATGAATGAATATTGCAGCGGATCCCCCGTACGATCACCGGTGCCTACCAGGAGAGACTCCAGCGGCGCCCCGCTGCCTGGTCACCCCTGGTCACCGAAACACCCCGCACCACAACCCTACTTGTGGGAGGCGCCGCGTCCTCAGCAGGCGCGGAATCGTAGGGATTGAGGAGTGTGGCACGGACGCGCTGCTGTTTGTGCTCGTGTCATACACGGCGCAGGCCCGTGACATCAACCTGGACATCAAGCATGTGGTGGCCTATCGCTGTTGGTGCAACAAGCTGTGGAACGCCATCAAGTTTGCTGTTGTCGCGAACGTGTTTTCAGCCGCCCGCGCAGCTGCCCTCCTGCCGCTGGATCCTGTCGCGCCTCAATAACGCCATCCGCACCATCGTGCGGGCCATGGAGACGTACGACTTTTCCATCGCCACTCAGCGCATGTACGTGTTCTGGCAGAACGAGATGTGCGACGTGTACATCAAGGCGATGAAGCCCGTCATGGCGCTGTCGTCCAGCGACAGCAAGGCACAGCAACAACACCGGGAGATGCTCACCACCCTGCACTGGCACGCTCACCTCGTCGGGGCTCTCACCTTCTCACCAGACGGTGAGGACGGTGGGGACCGGGGACTGGGCAAGTGTGTTTAGCGGGTTGTGGAAAGCGGACCCGGAGTTCTGCACGGAAAGGGGATGGGCCGGCCGTGGCTGGGTGGGCAGCTCGCTCTGTGGGCGCTTGCATTCGATGTGGAAGCAACCACTGTCACCTGGGCCCTGCAGACCCGGGGGCCGCCCCCACCCAGGACAACCACCCGACCCAGCATCGGACAGGGCCCCACCAAGGTGGCAGCCAATCCTCGGAGGGGGGAACGTCAGACCAGGAGCCAGGGTATGGAGCACTTCCTGAGCAGGAGGGGGAGCCCACAGCCCTTGATCGCAGACAGGCCTGGCAGCGGATCTGGGACAGCCCTGCTAGTAACCGAGCTAAGGCTCTTTTTTTTTTCCTGAGAGGGACGTTACAAGGACGAGAGGGACGGAACCAGCTCAAGCTGCAAGCCGCAGGGGCAAAGGGCAAGCAGAAAACCTCCACACTGAACCGCCTACCCAGAGACGCCTACCCAGACAGAGGGAGCCAAGCAACGCCAACCTCACAGACAGGACAGGGACAGGAACGGGGCAGCGGGGAGTTGACTCCCAAGGCTGCAAGGCGGCAACGGAAGACCGCCAGCACCACCTCCACAAGGCGGTGAGGGCCCTGCAAGAAGGGGCCTCAACAAAACCGCCGGACACCCAACACAAACCTCTCTCCACACAGCAGCCAAAACAAACCCCCAAAACAACACAAACCTAAGCACTACAAGACCGAGAGACCAGACAAACCAAAAACCAAACAACTGCCACAAACAAAAGCCAACCACTGCACGCACAGCCAAGTGCCGCTCCAGCCTAGGAAGGCCAGAGCACGAGCACACCAAGGCAAAAAACACGCGACCTCGCAGTCTAGGGCGCCGCTTGGTGGTTCACCAAGCACGAGCACGCCGAGAGGTACCACAAAAGGGCGCCGTCTTGCTGGCCATGCCGTCTGGTCTTTGGCCAGACAGGGCACAAGCACGCCCCGTCCTAGCGGCTGCTGAAGCAGCCTCTCCAACCTGCAGGGGAGACGAGACGCCCCCTGCGAAACCCACTCCCAACCCCCAGCCACCAGCCACCAACGCTCTCCAACTCCTTCCCCCACCTCCTCCCCCGACCCCCCCCCCTGAAACCTTGCCCCGTTCCCCCCCCAACCTCTCTACTCTGCCAGCCTGCCCTCAGCTTGCCAGCTGCTGCGCTGACAACACACTGCCCTGCTGGCTGGAAGGCTGTAGCTGGCTGGTGTGCTGCTGAAGCTGGCTGGCTATGTGACCCCTTGGGCCCCGGGGGCTGCCACTGGGTGCACCAAGGAAAGGTGCATGCACAGCTTAGGGGGCTGCCCTGGGGACCGTTCCACTGAACACAGGACACCTCCATGCGCCCAGCAGGCTTCGAAGGCGTCCAACGGGGAAGGCTTCAGCTGCGCGGTGATGTGGCTTGGTGGCAGCCCCGCCAAAGTGTCGTCAGGGAGGGCCGACATCCTGAAGTGCGCCCACATGAGCCGCTGCAGCTCTCCCACCGTTTGCACAACCACAGAATCTGAAGGGCTTGCCTCTGTGTCGGCTGCCTGGTGGTGGCACCAGACTGCCCACAGCCAGGTCGCTCTCAGGGTGGTCCAGAGGGCTTGGGGCCCCGGGCTGGTGGGGTATGTTGCCCATGCTGCTGGCCAGTCTCCCAACAGTAGGTCCGCACGGTCCAGGGGTGGGCCGTCTGCTCCTGTGATGGCCCCCCAGAGGGCGGCCAACCATGTTCTGGCTGCTGAGTATGCTGGGCAAGCCATAAAGATGTGGGTCAGGCTTTCCAGGTGCTGCTGCTGCTGCTGCTGCTGCTGCTGCTGCTGCTGCTGCTGCTGCTGCTGCTGCTGCTGCTGCTGCTGCTGCTGCTGCTGCTGCTGCTGCTGCTGCTGCTGCTGCTGCTGCTGCTGCTGCTGCTGCTGCTGCTGCTGCTGCTGCTGCTGCTGCTGCTGCTGACAAGTCGCCTGGCTGCAGTAAGCACGCTCCCTCCTGCCCTTGGTGGCCAGGTACAAGCCACAGGGGAGGCGCGCATGCTGTAGTCGCCACACAAGAGCCTTAGCTCGGTTACTAGCGGGGCTGTCCCAGGTCCGCTGCCAGGCCTGTCGGCGATCAAGGGCTTTGGGCTCCCCCTCCTGCTCAGGAAGTGCTCCATACCCTGGCTCCTGGCTGCCACCTTGGTGGGGCCCTGTCCGATGCTGGGTCGGGTGGTTGTCCTGGGTGGGGGCGGCCCCCGGGTCTGCAGGGCCCAGGTGACAGTGGTTGCTTCCTCCATTGGGTGAGGCCAGGCTGGGGCGGGGCTGCAGCCACCCCGGGTGTTGTACCGGGTTCATGCTGAACCACCTGCTGCGGCTGGGTGGCTGCATGGCGGTGTGCTGGCGACCCCAGTCACTCTCCTGTTGCTGCAGTCGGCTCCGCTGCCCAGAAACTGTTGTCCATGCTGCAGGTGGGATGGGCCCCGGACCGAGGGCAGGATCTCGCGACAGCCAGGCTTCCGTCAGTCGGTGGCGCACTTCACTCACTGTGTAGTGTATCAGTGGTATTGTGCCATGGCCGTGGATGAGTGGGTAGCAGTGCACGTCTGCCCACGGGCCCAGCAGCTGGGGCTCGGTGGGCCACATGGCTGGGCGCTGCGGAGGGGGGGCGTCCTGGTATGCCTGCCTTTCTGCAAGAGTCCAGAGGCGACGAGGTTTGCGACCCCTCAGGATGCAGGCGGGGTGCCAGGTCGTGCTGTGTGGTGGTCGGTCCCTATCTGCATCTGGCCGGATCAGCCTGCCGCTGGGCAGGGCTGACCACAAGTCCCCTGTAGGGGCCTGCACCCATAAGCCGTCTTGTGACACCAGCCAGTCAATTGCCGGGGGAAGCTCTGGGCTGAGGAGGCCGGCTGGGATGAGGCGCTGCCAGTCCGCAGGTGCTGCAGCCCACAGAGTCTGCAGCTGGGGGTCTTGCTGGGCCTCAGGTGGCGCTGCTCGGAGGTCCCCCAAGGTGCGCAGGGTGGCTGCTGGGCTGGGTGCTGGAGGTGGTTGGAACGGTGCCCCCGTCCCTGGGTCTCGAAGGGCGTTGTTGAAGTACAGCGGCTCTTGCAGCAGGGTACGTGCATCTGTGTCCTCTGGATATGGCAGGCGGCTGGGCTGCGACTCCCGGAAAGATGTGACCAGGCTCGACAGGTATGGGGGCAGGTCTGGGTGTTGGTCGGCAGTTCCGTACACCCACCCCCAACCAGCAGTCCCATGCGGCGCCCAGGTGGCCAGGAGGGCTCGCATGAGCTGCTTCCAGGGCTGCTGTCCAGGCTGGGCGAGCTGCGCCAGGGTCTTGGCGTGCAGTGCTGTCCGGAACGAGTCCAGGTCAATGTGACCGACCCCGCCACTGTCCAGGGCTTGGCACGCCACCACTGGGTTCGGTTTGAGCAGGGCGCGTCCATTGCACACCAGGGTGGCATCCTCTGGGAGCAGGGACCAGGCCGTGAAGCCGTCAATGCACTTGCGCAGGGCAGCCAGTTGGGGTGGGGTGGGCTTTACAAAGGAGAAGTGGAACGCAAGGGCATTTCCCAGGATCTGCTTGGCGACATGGACCCTGCCTATGAAGCTCAGGCCGTGGCGCCTCCACACAGCGCTGATGTTGTTCAGCCGCTGGATTCTGCTGGCGTAGCAGAGGTTGGCCGCCTGGGTGATGTCGGTGGTGAGCGGGATGCCCAGGTGGCGGGGTGGCTCTGCCCCTGGGTCGGGGAACCGGGTCCCTGTGGCCTCGTTTACGCCTGAGACTGGCCGGTGGGTGCCCAGTGCGAGTCCCTTGCCTTTGCTTGCGTTCTCCTTGGCATTGCTGGCTCGACAGAACAGGTGCACGGCTGCCTTGGCGACGGGGCCATCCACGTCTATGTCACTGACCGTGAGGACGGTGTCATCTGCATGATGCGATGCAGGTGGTGCTGGGAGTCCGCTGGGCAGCTGTGGTGTGTGCAGCTGGCCGGTGCTGCAGAGGTGATGGAGGTAAGATGTCAGGGGCTCCAGCTGCAGGACCCAGAGGACTGGCGACAGGGTGCTGCCCTGTTCCAGGCCATTGCGGACTGGGAAGGGTGCTGATAGCTGGCCGTTGACCACCACTCGTGAGGACCCATCAGAGGTGAGCAGCCGTATCCACCGTTGCATATTCTGCCCGAAGCCCGTTGAGGCCACCACTTGATACAGCCACGGCCGGTGGACGCGGATATAGGCCTTCTCAATGTCCAGCATCACAAGGGCGGCCGGCTGCTGGGAATGCCGCACCCACTCTGCCAGGGCCAGGTGGTACAGGACGTTGTCCCGGATGTCCCTGCCGCTGATGAACGCTGTTTGTAGCGGGTCCACCAGGTAGTCGAGGGCTGGTTGTAGGCAGTTGCTGATGGCTTTGCAGACCACCTTGTAGTCGCACTGCAGCAAGGTGATGGGTCTGTAGCTGCTCAGTTCTGCCCTTGGTAGGCGCTTTCCCTTGTATATCAGGGAGATGACGCCTTCCCGCCAGCTGCGGGGCAGGGATGCTGCTGCTGTTTCCCCTGAGGCCACGGATCCCTGGCTGAAGGCTTCGTTGGTGGCGGCCAGGAGGAGCGGGCCCAGCATGTCCCACAGCACACGGTACACCTCGTAGGGGATGCCGTCGGAGCCTGGAGCTGTGCCGTTTAGGCAGGAGGACAGCGCTGCTGTGAGCTCGGCCTGCTGGAGGGCACCCTGAGTTGCCACTGCATCGGCGGTGTCCCTGAGCTCGGCTGGCAAGTGCCGGCGGAGGTGGCGGAGCAGTTGGTCCTGTGCATCCGGGTCCACTTCACCCACACGGAAGAGGCCAGTGGGGCTGTCGCTGCTGTACATGGCGTGGGCGGCAGCCGTGACGGTTGCACCACTGTGGCCTCCCGTCAGGGGGACTGGCTCCGTGTGCCCCGGTACCATCAGGTGGGTGATGGGGTCTTTTGAGCGGAACTCCCGGCCCAGCTGGTGGAACCAGCCAGTCCCTTTGTCCCCATGCTGCGTGTATGCAGCGTCCAGGGCCGTGCTGCGTCGTTTGGCCACTTGTGCGACCGTTTCTGCCAGTCGCTTGCAGGCTTGGGCGGCTTGTTGGTTGGCCGGAGAGTTGGGGTCCGGGTGGGTCTGGGCTGCAACCGCCATGTAGGCTGCTTGTTGGGCAGTGCGTAGGTCTGCTGACTGTTCCCGCACGTGCTGCCGATGGAGCCTGTCGGCCACCACCCGGAGGCGTCCTTTCACCCATTCCCAAGTATCTCTGGCATCGGCCTCAGGGTCCCGCTGTTGTGCTGCCGCTAGTTCGGTCTGGATGTCTTCTTTCAGCCGTGGCAGCAGGCTGGGGTGGAAGAGGAGGTAGGTCGGGAAGGTCCAGCCACTGCGGCCCAGTGGGGGCAAGCCAGGCAGTGCGAGTTCCAGGAGGACCCCATGGTGGTCGCCCGGGGCTCCCAAGGCGAGTTGGACCTGCACCACATGCTGCACCAGGTGCCTGCTGATGAGCCAGCGGTCAAGACGGGCAGGTGTCCCGCTGCTGCGGGTCGCCGGGTAGGTGTACCCTTTGTCTGGCCTGTCTGGTGGCCAGGGATCCACGAGGTCTGCTGCGGAGATAAGGTGCTGCAGCTGCTGTCGACCAGTCGTCCGGTGGCGAGACGGTGCAGCCTCTTCAGACGGGCCCAAGGTGCAGTTTAAGTCGCCCCCCAGAATGATGTGGCGGTCTGTGTCCAGGTAAGGCTGTAGGGCCGCAAAGAATGCCGGCCGTTCTGCTGCTACGGCAGGGGCATAGATGCTGAGGAGTCGCAGCCTGAAGTGCAGGATGTCCCAGTCCCAGCACACCACGCGGCCAGCTGTGTCCGTAGTGGCTGCATGCTGTACCAACCCCGGCAAGGCGAGGCCAGGTCGTGCGAGGATGGCTGTCCCGCAGCTATGGTCACTGCCCGGGCTGAACGCCCACCTGCCTCTCCATGGGGCGCCTGGGCCGCTGCCCCGCTGCAGCGCCACCTGCATGGCCTCCTTGCTGCCCAGTTTGGCCTCCTGGATGAAGGTGAAGTCTGGGTTTCGGGCTGCCTGCTGTTGGAAGCAGAGCAGCCGAGGTGTGCGCTCCCCCCTGAGGCCGTTGACGTTGACTGTCAAGAACCTAAGGGTGGGGGCGCATCCGGGTGGGTTCATTGTTGCCCGCCGTGGCCCGCCCGACGAACAGGGCGGCCACCACGGCTCTCTGAGGTTCCCAGGCGGGCTGCGACCTGCGCCATGACTGCTAGGCTGAAACGGGTGGCGTGGTCTGGAGAGGGAAGGACCCTCTGAAAGTGCTTTTCCAGGGCGGCCAGGTGCTGGTGGTACAGCTGGAGCAGAGCAGCCGCTGTGGAGGGGCTGTCGCTGATCTGTGTGGCGACTGCAGCATGCGTGCCTCCCCTGTGGCTTGTACCTGGCCACCAAGGGCAGGAGGGAGCGTGCTTACTGCAGCCAGGCGACTTGTCAGCAGCAGCAGCAGCAGCACCTGGAAAGCCTGACCCACATCTTTATGGCTTGCCCAGCATACTCAGCAGCCAGAACATGGTTGGCCGCCCTCTGGGGGGCCATCACAGGAGCAGACGGCCCACCCCTGGACCGTGCGGACCTACTGTTGGGAGACTGGCCAGCAGCATGGGCAACATACCCCACCAGCCCGGGGCCCCAAGCCCTCTGGACCACCCCGAGAGCGACCTGGCTGTGGGCAGTCTGGTGCCACCACCAGGCAGCCGACACAGAGGCAAGCCCTTCAGATTCTGTGGTTGTGCAAACGGTGGGAGAGCTGCAGCGGCTCATGTGGGCGCACTTCAGGATGTCGGCCCTCCCTGACGACATTTTGGCGGGGCTGCCACCAAGCCACATCACCGCGCAGCTGAAGCCTTCCCCGTTGGACGCCTTCGAAGCCTGCTGGGCGCATGGAGGTGTCCTGTGTTCAGTGGAACGGTCCCCAGGGCAGCCCCCTAAGCTGTGCATGCACCTTTCCTTGGTGCACCCAGTGGCAGCCCCTGGGGCCCAAGGGGTCACATAGCCAGCCAGCTTCAGCAGCACACCAGCCAGCTACAGCCTTCCAGCCAGCAGGGCAGTGTGTTGTCAGCGCAGCAGCTGGCAAGCGGAGGGCTGAGGGCAGGTTGGCAGAGTAGAGAGGTTGGGGGGGAGCGGGGCAAGGTTTCAGGGGGGGGTTCGGGGGAGGAGGTGGGGGAAGGAGTTGGCGAGCGTTGGTGGCTTGTGGCTGGTGGCTGGGGGTTGGGGGTTGGGGGGTGGGAGTGGGTTTCGCGGGGGGCGTCTCGTCTCCCCTGCAGGTTGGAGAGGCTGCTTCAGCAGCCGCTAGGACAGGGCGTGCTTGTGCCCTGTCTGGCCAAAGACCAGACGGCATGGCCAGCAAGACGGCGCCATTTGTGGTACCCTAGACTGTGAGGTCGCGTGTTTTTTGCCTTGGTGTGCTCGTGCTCTGGCCTTCCTAGGCTGGAGCGGCACCTTGGCTGTGCGTGCAGTGGTTGGCTTTTGTTTGTGGCAGCTGTTTGGTTTTTGGTTTGTCTGGTCTCTCGGTCTTGTAGTGCTTAGGTTTGTGTTGTTTTGGGGGTTTGTTTTGGCTGCTGTGTTGAGGGAGGTTTGTGTTGGGTGTCCGGCGGTTTTGTTGGGGCCCCTTCTTGCAGGGCCCTCGCCGCCTTGTGGAGGTGGTGCTGGCGGCCTTCCGTTGCCGCCTTGCAGCCTTGGGAGTCAACTCCCCGCTGCCCCGTTCCTGTCCCTGTCCTGTCTGTGAGGTTGGCGTTGCTTGGCTCCCTCTGTCTCTGTGTAGGCGTCTCTGGGTAGGCGGTTCAGCGTGGAGGTTTTCTGCTTGCCCTTTGCCCCTGCGGCTTGCAGCTTGAGCTGGTTCCGTCCCTCTCGTCCTTGTAACGTACCTCTCAGAAAAAGTGGCAGCCCCCGGGGCCCAAGGGGTCACATAGCCAGCCAGCTTCAGCAGCACACCAGCCAGCTACAGCCTTCCAGCCAGCAGGGCAGTGTGTTGTCAGCGCAGCAGCTGGCAAGCTGAGGGCTGAGGGCAGGCTGGCAGAGTAGAGAGGTTGGGGGGGGAACGGGGCAAGGTTTCAGGGGGGGGTTCGGGGGAGGAGGTGGGGGAAGGAGTTGGCGAGCGTTGGTGGCTGGTGGCTGGGGTTGGGGGGTTGGGGGTTGGGAGTGGGTTTCGCAGGGGGCGTCTCGTCTCCCCTGCAGGTTGGAGAGGCTGCTTCAGCAGCCGCTAGGACGGGGCGTGCTTGTGCCCTGTCTGGCCAAAGACCAGACGGCTTGGCCAGCAAGACGGCGCCCTTTTGTGGTACCTCTCGGCGTGCTCGTGCTTGGTGAACCACCAAGCGGCGCCCTATACTGCGAGGTCGTGTGTTTTTTGCCTTGGTGTGCTCGTGCTCTGGCCTTCCTAGGCTGGAGCGGCACCTTGGCTGTGCGTGCAGTGGTTGGCTTTTGTTTGTGGCAGCTGTTTGGTTTTTGGTTTGTCTGGTCTCTCGGTCTTGTAGTGCTTAGGTTTGTGTTGTTTTGGGGGTTTGTTTTGGCTGCTGTGTTGAGGGAGGTTTGTGTTGGGTGTCCGGCGGTTTTGTTGGGGCCCCTTCTTGCAGGGCCCTCGCCGCCTTGTGGAGGTGGTGCTGGCGGCCTTCCGTTGCCGCCTTGCAGCCTTGGGAGTCAACTCCCCGCTGCCCCGTTCCTGTCCCTGTCCTGTCTGTGAGGTTGGCGTTGCTTGGCTCCCTCTGTCTCTGTGTAGGCGTCTCTGGGTAGGCGGTTCAGCGTGGAGGTTTTCTGCTTGCCCTTTGCCCCTGCGGCTTGCAGCTTGAGCTGGTTCCGTCCCTCTCGTCCTTGTAACGTCCCTCTCAGAAAAAGTGGCAGCCCCCGGGGCCCAAGGGGTCACATAGCCAGCCAGCTTCAGCAGCACACCAGCCAGCTACAGCCTTCCAGCCAGCAGGGCAGTGTGTTGTCAGCGCAGCAGCTGGCAAGCTGAGGGCTGAGGGCAGGCTGGCAGAGTAGAGAGGTTGGGGGGGGAACGGGGCAAGGTTTCAGGGGGGGGTTCGGGGGAGGAGGTGGGGGAAGGAGTTGGCGAGCGTTGGTGGCTGGTGGCTGGTGGCTGGGGGTTGGGGGTTGGGGGGTGGGAGTGGGTTTCGCGGGGGGCGTCTCGTCTCCCCTGCAGGTTGGAGAGGCTGCTTCAGCAGCCGCTAGGACAGGGCGTGCTTGTGCCCTGTCTGGCCAAAGACCAGACGGCATGGCCAGCAAGACGGCGCCATTTGTGGTACCTCTCGGCGTGCTCGTGCTTGGTGGCCCACCAAGCGGCGCCCTAGACTGTGAGGTCGCGTGTTTTTTGCCTTGGTGTGCTCGTGCTCTGGCCTTCCTAGGCTGGAGCGGCACCTTGGCTGTGCGTGCAGTGGTTGGCTTTTGTTTGTGGCAGCTGTTTGGTTTTTGGTTTGTCTGGTCTCTCGGTCTTGTAGTGCTTAGGTTTGTGTTGTTTTGGGGGTTTGTTTTGGCTGCTGTGTTGAGGGAGGTTTGTGTTGGGTGTCCGGCGGTTTTGTTGGGGCCCCTTCTTGCAGGGCCCTCGCCGCCTTGTGGAGGTGGTGCTGGCGGCCTTCCGTTGCCGCCTTGCAGCCTTGGGAGTCAACTCCCCGCTGCCCCGTTCCTGTCCCTGTCCTGTCTGTGAGGTTGGCGTTGCTTGGCTCCCTCTGTCTCTGTGTAGGCGTCTCTGGGTAGGCGGTTCAGCGTGGAGGTTTTCTGCTTGCCCTTTGCCCCTGCGGCTTGCAGCTTGAGCTGGTTCCGTCCCTCTCGTCCTTGTAACGTCCCTCTCAGAAAAAGTGGCAGCCCCCGGGGCCCAAGGGGTCACATAGCCAGCCAGCTTCAGCAGCACACCAGCCAGCTACAGCCTTCCAGCCAGCAGGGCAGTGTGTTGTCAGCGCAGCAGCTGGCAAGCTGAGGGCTGAGGGCAGGCTGGCAGAGTAGAGAGGTTGGGGGGGGAACGGGGCAAGGTTTCAGGGGGGGGTTCGGGGGAGGAGGTGGGGGAAGGAGTTGGCGAGCGTTGGTGGCTGGTGGCTGGTGGCTGGGGGTTGGGGGTTGGGGGGTGGGAGTGGGTTTCGCGGGGGGCGTCTCGTCTCCCCTGCAGGTTGGAGAGGCTGCTTCAGCAGCCGCTAGGACAGGGCGTGCTTGTGCCCTGTCTGGCCAAAGACCAGACGGCATGGCCAGCAAGACGGCGCCATTTGTGGTACCTCTCGGCGTGCTCGTGCTTGGTGGCCCACCAAGCGGCGCCCTAGACTGTGAGGTCGCGTGTTTTTTGCCTTGGTGTGCTCGTGCTCTGGCCTTCCTAGGCTGGAGCGGCACCTTGGCTGTGCGTGCAGTGGTTGGCTTTTGTTTGTGGCAGCTGTTTGGTTTTTGGTTTGTCTGGTCTCTCGGTCTTGTAGTGCTTAGGTTTGTGTTGTTTTGGGGGTTTGTTTTGGCTGCTGTGTTGAGGGAGGTTTGTGTTGGGTGTCCGGCGGTTTTGTTGGGGCCCCTTCTTGCAGGGCCCTCGCCGCCTTGTGGAGGTGGTGCTGGCGGCCTTCCGTTGCCGCCTTGCAGCCTTGGGAGTCAACTCCCCGCTGCCCCGTTCCTGTCCCTGTCCTGTCTGTGAGGTTGGCGTTGCTTGGCTCCCTCTGTCTCTGTGTAGGCGTCTCTGGGTAGGCGGTTCAGCGTGGAGGTTTTCTGCTTGCCCTTTGCCCCTGCGGCTTGCAGCTTGAGCTGGTTCCGTCCCTCTCGTCCTTGTAACGTCCCTCTCAGAAAAAGTGGCAGCCCCCGGGGCCCAAGGGGTCACATAGCCAGCCAGCTTCAGCAGCACACCAGCCAGCTACAGCCTTCCAGCCAGCAGGGCAGTGTGTTGTCAGCGCAGCAGCTGGCAAGCTGAGGGCTGAGGGCAGGCTGGCAGAGTAGAGAGGTTGGGGGGGGGAACGGGGCAAGGTTTCAGGGGGGGGTTCGGGGGAGGAGGTGGGGGAAGGAGTTGGCGAGCGTTGGTGGCTGGTGGCTGGGGTTGGGGGGTTGGGGGTTGGGAGTGGGTTTCGCGGGGGGCGTCTCGTCTCCCCTGCAGGTTGGAGAGGCTGCTTCAGCAGCCGCTAGGACGGGGCGAACTTGTGCCCTGTCTGGCCAAAGACCAGACGGCTTGGCCAGCAAGACGGCGCCCTTTTGTGGTACCTCTCGGCGTGCTCGTGCTTGGTGAACCACCAAGCGGCGCCCTATACTGCGAGGTCGTGTGTTTTTTGCCTTGGTGTGCTCGTGCTCTGGCCTTCCTAGGCTGGAGCGGCACCTTGGCTGTGCGTGCAGTGGTTGGCTTTTGTTTGTGGCAGCTGTTTGGCTTTTGGTTTGTAGTGCTTAGGTTTGTGTTGTTTTGGGGGTTTGTTTTGGCTGCTGTGTGGAGAGAGGTTTGTGTTGGGTGTCCGGCGGTTTTGTTGAGGCCCCTTCTTGCAGGGCCCTCACCGCCTTGTGGAGGTGGTGCTGGCGGCCTTCCGTTGCCGCCTTGCAGCCTTGGGAGTCAACTCCCCGCTGCCCCGTTCCTGTCCCTGTCCTGTCTGTGAGGTTGGCGTTGCTTGGCTCCCTCTGTCTCTGTGTAGGCGTCTCTGGGTAGGCGGTTCAGTGTGGAGGTTTTCTGCTTGCCCTTTGCCCCTGCGGCTTGCAGCTTGAGCTGGTTCCGTCCCTCTCGTCCTTGTAACGTCCCTCTCAGAAAAAAAACGCGACGTTTTGACGGATCTTTTGCCGCAGCGTGCCATTTCAGGTGCTCCGCCTGTTCTTTCCCCACATATCGGTCGCCTCGGTGGCGCAGCAGGCATTCGTCGGCCAGCAGACAGATGTCAGCAGAACACGCGACAATGAGATGATGCTGGTCTGCCTAATCAAGACACTGGCAGAGAAGGTGCCGGAATGATGCGACGCGACGACCATGCAAACGGTATTCAAAAAAGCATCCCGATATGGCCACCTGGCCGCTGTCAAATACCTCGTCGAGCACTGCGGCGCGGATGCGTGCGCTGGCGACAACTATGCTGTGCGCTGGGCGTCTTCAAACGGCCACCTGGCCGTCGTCCAGTACCTCGTCGAGCAGTGCTGCGCGGATGCGTGCGCCGACGACAACTATGCTGTGCGCTGGGCGTCTGCAAACGACCACATGGCGTGCTCGTGCTTGGTGAACCACCAAGCGGCGCCCTAGACTGCGAGGTCGCGTGTTTTTTGCCTTGGTGTGCTCGTGCTCTGGCCTTCCTAGGCTGGAGCGGCACCTTGGCTGTGCGTGCAGTGGTTGGCTTTTGTTTGTGGCAGTTGTTTGGTTTTTGGTTTGTCTGGTCTCTCGGTCTTGTAGTGCTTAGGTTTGTGTTGTTTTGGGGGTTTGTTTTGGCTGCTGTGTGGAGAGAGGTTTGTGTTGGGTGTCCGGTGGTTTTGTTGAGGCCCCTTCTTGCAGGGCCCTCGCCGCCTTGTGGAGGTGGTGTTGGCGGCCTTCCGTTGCCGCCTTGCAGCCTTGGGAGTCAACTCCCCGCTGCCCCGTTCCTGTCCCTGTCCTGTCTGTGAGGTTGGCGTTGCTTGGCTCCCTCTGTCTCTGTGTAGGCGTCTCTGGGTAGGCGGTTCAGTGTGGAGGTTTTCTGCTTGCCCTTTGCCCCTGCGGCTTGCAGCTTGAGCTGGTTCCGTCCCTCTCGTCCTTGTAACGTCCCTCTCAGAAAAAAAAATGGACGTCGTCCAGTACCTCGTCGAGCATTGCGGCGCTGATGGAGGTTTTCTGCTTGCCCTTTGCCCCTGCGGGTTGCAGCTTGAGCTGGTTCCGTCCCTCTCGTCCTTGTAACGTCCCTCTCAGAAAAAAAATGAACTCCTCAAGGTCTTTCACTGACATTAGTTTCTCTTTATCGAGTTCTTTTTATGTTAGCAACTCAATCGTTTTTATTAGAGTATTTTGCGTTTTTCTGTTGGGACACGTACGAATGCCGTACAAAATTTCTGGAAATTTCTGGAAATCTCTCTCTCTCTCTCTCTCTCTTTCTTTGTGTTTTGTTTATTTTGATCGCGTGAAAATCATCGCAAATATAAATTGGCTGCGTATCCATCCAGTCATGGCGCAGCTCCTCCAGGGCCCCATCCTCTATGCATACCTGAACCCAGAGCTGGCCGCATGCGAAGCTATCGTCGGGGTAGACGCCGTCGCCGCTTACATGTCTGAACATGGAATCGGCGTCCCGACACTCGCCCTGCCAACTACTTTCGACGCGCGTGCTTTCCTGCTGACGGCGGCGGCGACAGGGGCGATGCCCATATCGGCCCTCAATCAGCTCATCAGCCGTGCCGTTCGCGCAGAGGCCGGGTCGCCGGACGAGCGCGCTGAATTTGTGCCCTTTCTGCGATGTCAAGCACGGCGTGTTGCGCCGTCGACATACGTGCTGTCGCCGCATGGAGGGTCCCTGACCGTCGCCGCCGCCGCCACGGCCCGCATCAGCCTCAACACTGTCGCGCCGGGGGACACTATCCTGCTCCGCCAAGACGCAACCGGCTTGACCGCAGTTATGCGCGTCGCAGCGACTGACGAGGCCCTCAACACACTCCATCTGGCCAGCGATTCATTTTGTAACGTCAACCCGCCCCCCTTGTCAGCAGATGAGCCAGACTACAGCGTTATCGGCGTGAACGTTTTTGATGTCGAGCGGCTAGCATGCGTGCTGTATGCCAGGTTCGCCGACATGCCATCTTTCGCGACAGAAAGGGGTGTTGTAATGGACGCGACAACAACGACCACCACCACGCAACCGATGGCCCTGACACTGCGCGGCGCGGCATTGTACGCATACTTGAACGCGGACGTGCTCGTCGTGAACGGTATCCGCGGAGTAGATGCCGTTGCAACGTACATCCTCGTGAACGGCATATCAGCTGCGACTACTGTGGCTAGCGCGACGCTCCCGCCGTACGATTTTGACGCCGCTGCGTTTCTGGTGGCTGCTGCGGCAGAAGATATCTTGCCTATGGCCGATATGAACCAGTCCATCATGCGAACGATGCTTGGAGATGAAGATAGCGCTGAAACGGCAACGACGAAGACGCTGTTGCTCAGTCGATCAGAGCTGGTGCCCACCCTGTACGCGCGTGCTGGCTGCGCCTGTATGACATCACTTTCGAGTTGGCCGGTCAGCGTGTGCTGGGCTGGAACACGGTCGCGGTGGGGGATGTTGTCGTCATGCAACACGATGCGAGCGGAGAGTCGGCCGCCCTGCGAGTGATCAAGTTTGAGCCACCGAATCTCATCTCCTTTGCTGCTGTCGACCAAGGGGGGGACGCCGCCGACCCGACCTCGTCGTTGTTGCAAGCATCACCGTTGCTCCTTGACAAAGCCGCCACCTACACCTTGACAGGCGTTTGCATATACGATGTGCAGCGCCTGGCCTGCACGTTGTTCGTGAGCGCGCGAGATGGCAGCAGTTACAACAGCAGCGGCAGCGGTACAGCCACAACCACATTGGCGATGTCGTCACATCTGCGAGGCACAGTCTTGTACGCATATATGAACCCAGAACTCACCGTGAACGATGCTGCGCTGCACGGGCTCACGGCACTGACGGATCATCTTGTCGCAGCGGGTGAACGGCCACCAGCCGTCCTGTCGGCATCGTCGGTTGACGCACACAGTTACATCCGTCAAGCACTCGCATCCAGCAGTCTCACTGCACCTCTGTCGTCGCTCAACCAGCTCATCGCACGTGCCATCCTTGCTGAGGTGGCGGCAGTCACATCATGGAGCAGCGGCCACGGCATCGTGGATGCGATCATGAACAGTGGCCGAGCTACAATCGTTCCGTTGCTACAGTTCGACACCGCGACATGCGTTGCCGCCGGAGGATGTTTCGCACTGACGCTTTCGTCCTATTCCGGTCCATCCGCTGATGTTCTTGATCCTATGCCTGTAGTGGGTGATGTGCTCGTTCTCAAGTGTATCGAACCCGGGGGTGATGGCAGCTGCGCAACTGCGACTGCTGTCAGGGTGACAGCAGTGAATAGTGGTTGTAGTGGTGGCGGCGGTGCAGGCGCGTGGGAGCCCACTCTCATATTGCAGAGTCTGTTCGACGAGGACACGACCGCCGTGCCATTGGATGCCGTGGGCGCCACATACGCTCTCCAAGGAATGTGTGTTTTTGATCCTGAGCGTCTGGCGCGGGTGATGTATGCTAGGTTCGGACCCCCACCACCGCTACCACCGCTACCACAGCTACCACTAATACAACCACTGCCGCCGCCCGACACAACAAATGGATCATTCAATCTCGACCTCTACCGACTGCTGTACCCAGACGCACGCAACATGACTGCTGCGGAGGCCTACACGGACTGGCTGGCATCCCAAGGAGCGCGCTGTGCGAGTGTCGCCGACCTTGTCCGGTTGGCGCACAGCGATAGCATCGTGATTGGACCGGGCGGCGATACCGCTGTCGACAGGGCGACCTTCTACGCCGCCCTGGAGGCTGGCTCGCTGCAACTTGAAACGTTGGACCTATCGGGCATGTGGTTGAGCTACGCGACACGTGACGACCAGCGCCGGTCCGTGGATATCCCGGCCACAGCAGGTTACGGCATCATCACGGAGGGCGCCATCAAGCGTTACATAGAGCGCTATTTCGAGTCACATGCGGACATGGCTTCGCTGCGTGTCGTCGGTCCCGCGTGCTTCGACGGCGACGCCCATTTCCTGTCATCCACTGGCGTGACCCTGTCCGGTCCGCTCGCGGCACACAGTGGCCTGGAGGTATGCGGCGCTCCGGCGCGACTGCAGCGCGTCACCGTGTCCGAGGACGTCGCTGTCGGGGGCACGCTCTGCGTTGACAGTGGCATGACCATCACGGGCGGCAGCGGCATATCGGTGCATGGTGGCGGCGGCATCGACATCAATCAATGACACTCTCGGCGTCGCCGGCGACGTGTGTGTGGACGGCGTCGGCATGTTGAGCATTCTGGGTCCTGGCGGATGTTGTGCTACGGTTCATTTCCCGTCGTTGCGTAGGTCGACGCGATTCTACGAGGCGAAGTGCTTTTGTGATGAACGCATTACATATGAATGAATCTGCATGATATAAATGTATTTGCATACATTTATATATGCATCTGGCATGTTGTCATTATCCATCGCGACATCGCATCATGGCAAATCCGCCTAGCATGCATGAATAACCGAAGCATTGAAGTGCGCATTATGCTCGTGCTACAAAACAATAAGTAATATTATCTGATATAATATTACTTCATTTAAGCACACGTTGAGAGCGCCGCACTCGTCGCGATACATGCCCTGCAACCGGATATCGTTATCCGGACCCTTGCATCATGCGAATGCCGGAAAGGCTTATACATTGTTATGCGTAGACATCGCCTAGACGCAGTAGGGTTGTCACATCTAGGATCGGCCTCCAAATGTGAATCGTACGGCATTGCGATGCTGCGAGTATAACAGATGCGAGGACGGCTAAGCTAAAAAGACATTTGATACCGGAGAACACTTGTGTGTTCTACATTACTATTGCTATACGATATTCTACTTAGCCCGAGCTAAGCCTGAACTTCGCTAATCACCGCCACGTGATGATTGCTTACTTCCGGCGCTGACGGCGATTTCGTCCATTGCATCATTCTGATCCGTAAGACTGTAAGTTATATCTCTCTTCGTCTTGAAGTCTTCCGCTGTCTCTGTTTGCTCTCGCTTGCCTTGCTGTACTTGCAAGTGCTCGCGCATCGGTGTCGAAAGTCTCCAGACGTGCAGATACTTATGAGCAAACGCGAACGAGAGGTACAACAGCGGATTGCTGGTCGAGGACGGGCCTACGCGGTTACTCGGTGGGCTGTCTGTTGCGGCCGGTGGCGGCACTCGGCTGAGCGGCGGACTGCATGTAGAGGGCGCCGTGTCGTTCATATCGGGTGGCGTGTCGGTGCTGTCCGGCGATCTCACGCTGGCGACAGGCAGCCGCATCGTCCTGGATGCTCCACCAAACGCGATAAACAACGCCAGTGTCACAGTTGGCTGCGACGGCATTTACATAGGGAGTGGCGGGCTGGGAGTGGCGGCCGGAGGTGTCCATGTGGGGCAAGGCGGCATCAGCGTCGATGGCGATGAAGGGCTGCGCGTAAGTGGCGGGGGCGTGGCGGTGGAGGCCGGAGGGCTGACTGTGCGGGCGGGTGGGGCCACTGTGTTCGGCGGACTCAACATCCCGGATGGGATCCTGTGCGTCAGGGGCGGGCAGATCACCCAGCAGCCTAGCACAATTGGCGGCGGACTGGTCGTACATGGCCGCGCCGCTGTTGCTGATGCTGCCAGCGGCAGCGGGATCGGCCTCGTCGTGGAAGACGGCGGCGTGACTGTTTCGGAAGGTGGTGTGACCGTGTCAAAAGGTGGTGTGACCGTGTCGGAAGGAGGCGTGGCTGTGTCGGAAGGAGGCGTGGCTGTGTCGGGAGGCGGCGTGACTGTGTCGGCGGGTGGCATTGCAGTGTCCGGCGGGGGCATAACGGTCACACATGACGGTGTGACTGTGTCCGGGGGCGGCGTGACCGTGTCCGGGGGCGGCGTGACCGTGTCCAGGGGTGGCGTGACCGTGTCCGGGGACGGCATATCTGTCTCTCAAGGCGGCGTCAATGTGGCTGACGGTGGCGTCTTCGTGGCACGCGATGGGTTGGCGGTGGCACAGGGTGGCGTTGCGGTCGATGGCGGCGGCCTCGTAGTTCGCCACGGAGGCCTGACTATTGTCAATGATGGACTGAGCGTGGACGCGGGCCAGACGCGACTGTGTGGCGGTTTAATTGTCTCCAGCGATACCGGGTCCACGACGACACTGGGCTGCGGCACCACAGTCATTCCCGCAGGCTGTGAGCTGCAAATGGAGGCCGGCGCGCGGCTGGTGACTGCACCGGGCTGTGCGGCGCAGCTAGGAGGAGGGCTCTGTGTGACGGTCGATGCAGGGTCGCCCGCACAGCTGCTCAGCGGCCTGAACGTGGCCGGCGCCTCGGGCGTGACGGTGACAGAGGGCGGCATCACGGTGGCTCGTGGCGGAATGGCAATATCAGAAGGCGGGATCCGGGTAGACAACGGCGATGTCTGCCTGCGCGCGGGCGGCATGCACGTCGGCGGCACAAACACCACACTGGGCAGCCACCGGACATCCGTGCCTGCTGGATGTGAGCTGCGGCTGGATGGCGGCGCCCAGCTGACGACTGCTCCCGGATGCTCGGCCCAGCTGGGCGGAACACTGCGCGTCACGGGCGACACACAAGTCCTTGGAGGCATGAACGTGTTGGGCGGCGGCCTGTTGGTAGGCTCGGGGATCACAGAACTGAACGACGGACTGCGCGTGGCCGGCGGATCCACGCTCCTGGCGACCAGCATCACGTCCGTGCCGACGGACTGCGAGCTCCGACTGGAGGCCGGCGCGCGACTCGTCACCGAGGCAGGCTGCGTTGCGCAGCTGCGTGGCGGACTATGTGTGACAGCCGAGTCCGGCACTCCTGCTGTGTTCTTGGGAGGTGTGCAAGTCGGCAACGACAGTGACGGTATCAGTGGCGGAGGCCTGCACGTTGCAAGTGGGGGTATCACCGTGACGCAGGGCGGTTTGGCTGTCACAGATGGGTATGTGTCTCTGAATGGTGCAGTATGGGTTGAAGGCCGCACGACGCTCGCCGGTGAGCTGACGACCGTGCCTGCTGGCCGCGAACTACGACTAGAGGCAGGTGCACGTCTCATGACGGAGGCGGGCTGTGCAGCGCAGTTGTGTGGCGGACTATTGGTTGCTGGTGGGTCAGGAGTGTTCGCTGACGGCCTCACGGTCACGGGCAGTCACGGGCTGGTGGTTGACAGCGGCGGCTTGACTGTTGCTTTTGACGGCATTACAGTCGGGCAGGGCGGCCTGACGGTCTCGACGGGCGCTACGGAGCTGCGCGACGGTATGCGCGTTTGCGGTAACGCCGCGGTTCTCGCATGTGACCTGACGTCGGTGCCCGCCGGCTGCGAGCTGCGGCTGGCGGCTGGCACACGGCTGGTCACAGAGCCGGGTGTAAGCGTGCATGCGGCGCAGTTCGGCGGCGGGTTGTGCGTGTCTGGAGACTCAGGAGTCTTTTTGGGCGGCCTGTTGGTGATGGGTGGGTCAGGCATGCAAGTGCGTGATGGTGGTGTGACGGTGTCGGGTGGCGGCGCGACGGTAACTGAAGGCGGTGTGACGGTGTTGGGTGGCGGCGTGACGGTGTCGGGTGGCGGCGTGACGGTAACTGAAGGCGGCGTGACGGTATCTGAAGGCGGCGTGACGGTGTCGGGTGGCGGCGTGACGGTGTCAGGTGGCGGCGTGACGGTGTCAGACGGAGGAGTGACGGTGTCAGACGGAGGAGTGACGGTGTCAGACGGAGGAGTGACGGTGTCAGCAGGCGGCGTGACGGTGTCAGCAGGCGGCATGACCGTATCGAGGGGGGGCATCACCGTTTTGCAGGGCGGAGTCACAGTTGCATCAGGCGAGACCGTGATGCCGGACGGCATGTTTGCCAGCGGTTCAACCTCCCTATTGGGCAGTGCGCAGACGTGTGTGACTGCCGGCTGCGAGCTGCTGCTGAAAGATGGTGCACGATTGGTGACTGCGCGGGAGTGCGAGGCGCGGTTGTGCGGCAGCCTGTGCGTGACAGGAGAGTGTGGTGCACCGTCGGAGCTACTGGGAGGCGTGGTGGTGGCGGGTTCCCAGGGGGTGCGGGTGCAAGAAGGTGGCCTCACTGTGGACCAAGGCGGGGTGACAGTGTCACGGGGTGGCTTGACGGTGGGCCAGGGCGGCTTGACGGTGGGCCAGGGCGGCTTGGTCGTCGCGCAGGGTGGCCTGACGATTGCGCAGGGGCGCCTTACTTTGGCGCAGGACGGATTGACGGTGTCGAGTGGCGGGCTAACAGTCAAGGCCGGTGAGGCGGCCATTCTCGCCGGCGCGCGCCTGGGCGGTGGCGCGACCCTACTGGGCAGCACCGTGACGGCCTTGCCCGCGGGCTGCGAGCTGCGGCTCGCTGCCGGCGCGAGGCTCGTCACCGTGTCGGGTTGCGCCGCGCAGCTGGGCGGTGGCCTATGCGTGTCGGGTGATTCCGCTGTATTTGCGGGCGGCGTTTCAGTGGGTGGCGGCCTGACAGTCGAGGCCGGCGAGGCGGTCATCCTCGCCGGCGCGCGCCTGGGCGGTGGCGCGACCCTGCTGGGCAGCGCCGTCACAGCTCTGCCAACGGGCTGCGAGCTGCGACTCGCGGCCGGCGCGAGGTTCGTCACCGAGTCGGGTTGCGCCGCGCAGCTGGGCGGTGGCATATGCGTGTCGGGTGATTCCGCCATCTTTGCGAGCGGAGTTTCGGTAGCTGGCGGCCAAGGCTTGCACGTGCAGGACGGTGGGATTACTGTGGAGCGGGGCGGCCTGATGGTGTCACATGACGGCCTGACGATCGAGCAGGGAGGCTTGACCCTGTCGAGCGGCGGCCTGACGATCGAGCAGGGTGGACTCGCAGTCATGACGGGAGAAACTGTGCTGGGCGACGGCTTGCGCGTGGGCGGCAGGACGCGCGCGGCGACTGTGCTGGGCAGCGCGCTCACAAAAGTGCCCGCTGGCTGCGAGCTGCGGGTGGAAGGAGGCGCGTGGCTCGTCACCGACCCGGGCTGCACGACGTGTCTGCGTGGCGGACTGCGCATGACGGGCGAAGATGGCGTGCCGTCAGAACTGCTGGGCGGCTTGAGTGTCGCAGGGGCACGCGGGCTGGAAATCACTCAGGGCGGCCTGAAGGTGGCTGCCGGGCGCACTGTCTTGTTGGACGGCCTTCAGGTAGGCGCAGGCGAAGACACGGTGCTGGGAAGCGGCGTCACGTCGGTGTCCGCTGACTGCCAACTACGGATCGATGAAGGCGCGCGACTGGTGACTGCGCCGGGATCCGAGGCGTGGGTGCGCGGCAGGTTGTGTGTGACGGGCGAGTGCGGTGCACCGTCGGAGCTGCTGGGCGGGGTGGTGGTGTCTGGACAGTGCGGTTTGCGCGTGGCACAGGGCGGCGTGACGGTGACGGAGGGCGGTGTGAGGGTGACCCAGGGCGGCGTGACGGTTGCCCAGGGAGGCGTGACGGTTGCCCAGGGAGGCGTGACGGTTGCCCAGGGAGGCGTGACGGTTGCCCAGGGCGGCCTCTAGGTTGCGGGGGGCGCGGCGACGGTGCTGGAAGGACCGCTCCTGGTCAGCAGCGGCGCCGGCGACACCACTGTCCTCGGCAGTGGTGTGAAGTCCGTGCCGGCGGGATGTGAGATGCGGATAGAGGACGGTGCCCGGCTGACGATGCAGGCGGGGTCCGTTTGGCAGCTGCTGGGCAGCCTGCGGGTTGCGGTGCATGCGCAGGTGACGGAGCTGTTGAGCGGCGCTGTCGTGGGTGGTGCGGGGCTGTGTGTGAGCGGCAGCGACGATGCCGGCGCGGCTGTGCGTGTGCGGGGAGGAGATGTGGTGGTCGAGAGCGGCAGCGACCTGGTGCTGCACGCCGGCGTGCTGCACGTGCCGGCGGCGCGCGTGGTGGGGCCTGGGGGCTTGCGCGTGACGGGAGGCACGTGCCTACTGGAGGGTGGCGTCGAGGTGCCCGCCACTGCGCAGCTGCGCGTTCAGGGTCGTCTGTTGATCACAGGTGCGACAGCGGCCGCAGAGTTTGCACACAATGCCGCGCCACCTGTCCTGTGGAACGGCATGGACGTGCGGCGCGGCAGCACCGTCTTCAGGTCCGGCGCCACATTCTCGGGAGCTGACGTGTCGTTCGACGCGCACAGCCGCCTGGTGTGTCTGGGGGGCGCGATGTTTGCAGGCGGCGCAACCAAGTTCACAGGCGGCGAACCTGTGGTGTTTGCATCTGGCGCGCTCCTGGACGGAACCACTCCACTGCGGTGTTGCGCTCCAGCGTTCTTTGGACAGGGCCTGCAGGTGAATGCGGGGGAGCTCATCGCGGCGGAGTGCGCCATGTTTGAGCACGGCGCCACGTTCACGGGCGGCATCGAGGTGCGGGGCGGGCGCGTCTGGGCACGGGACGGACTGGAGGTAGGAGCGACGAGCAAGCTGTATGCCGGCGGTGAAGTGGACGTGCGCGGAAGCGCTGCATTTGCGTCCGATGTGTTCGTCACCTCCGACACGGGCGGCCTGGCGGCCTGCAACATGAGGGTGATGCGGCTGCTCGACGTGCGCGGCGAGGCGTGTTTGCAGGCAGGTGTCCAGGTGGGTGGTCTGCTGACGGTGGCGGGGCCCGCGCAGTTCTGTGCGGAGGCGAGACTCGACCGCGGCTTTGTGGCGTGTGGGTCGGTGCGCGTGACAGCCGACGGGTTGATGGTGATGTGTGACAACATCGACGATGCAGCTGCGACGGTGGACGGGGACCCGGCGGGTGGCGCTGCCGACGACGCTGACGGAGTTGCGGTGTTCGAATGTCCCACGCAGTTTGACGGGCCACTGCGTGCGAGTCGCCCAGCGTTGTTCACGGCAGACACCGTGCTGCAGGGTGATCACACCCGCGTGGACGGTAACCTGACGGTGACACCTGGCGGCGCGCTGCAGTGTGAAGGCGCCGCGGCGTTCAGCGCGGAGATCGTCGCCAGCACGGGCGCGACCTTCCTGGGGCCGGTGGCGCTGAGAGGGCCAGTGCGAGTGAACGCCCCTGCGGTGTTCACGGCTCCAACCCGCTTCGACGCGGGCGTCAGCGTCACGTCCGTCGACGTGGCTGACTTGCGCATAGGCAGCACGCTGCAGCTGACGCATGGCCTGCGCGTCGCCGCCGGCGCAGAAAGCGTCTTCCAGGGTGTGCTGCGAGCCGCAGGCAGTGTGGACGCGAGTGAGCTGGTGGTGACAGGTGGCACCAGGATGCGCGGCGGCGCGCTGGTGGAGGGCGGCGCGCTCCACGTGCGCGGCGAGGTGCGCGCGACGTCAGGTATCAGCGTGCAGGTGGGGTGCCTGAGTGTGGCGGGTGCGGGCGCGGCGATGCTCGAGGTGCTGCCGGGGTCACGCGCGCTGTTCCACGGCGGCGTGGTGGTTGATGGGGGTGCACTGGATGTTCGTGACGAGCTGCGGGCCTGCAGAGCGGCGCTCTGCAACCTGGCTGTCGTGGACGGGGAGCTACGCGTCAATGACGGAGCGTGCGTGCGTGGCATGCTGCGTACTGATTGCCTGGTGGTGATGGGTGGCGGGGGGTTGGAGGTGACGAAGGAGACCGTGCTGCGCGGCGGACTGCGGGTGGTGTCGGGCGGGCTGCTAGTTTACGCGCCCGACAAAAACAATGATGTAGTTACGCTGGAGGGGCGAATCACGTTCGAGGGGTGCGCACTGGTGCCCGGTGTGCTGCTGGCGGATGTGTGCGATCAGCACCTGGAGGCCTTGGCGCCACTGCGTGCACAGGCGGGGCTGCTGGTGGACAACGGCCGCGAGGCGGACTTCACTGGGCCAGCGGCGTTCTACGACTCGGTCGTGGTTCACGGACCGGCAGCACTACGGCAGCGCGCGGAGTTTCTGGGTCCGTGCGAGTTTCGGTCGGTGGTGGATGTGAATCAGTTGCTGTCAGCGCAGAACATCCGCGTCCGTGGTCAGTTGCGCGTGGACCGCAACATCCACCTGGGCGAGTTCCTGGATGTCGACTCCAACCTGACGGTGGGCGGCGCCGCACTGTTTTGCCACGGCGCGCGCATTGTGGGCGCGCCTGGTGAGCGCGACATGCTGGACGTTGGGGTGCCCGCACTGTGGCGCGCGGACGCGCAGTGCCGCGGCCTGTTCAACACGCAGGGCGGCCTGGTCATGACGGGGGGTGGCGCCGAGTTCTTTGGCGGCACAGATTTCCAGGGCGCCGTCCAGTTCCACGGCGACGCCGCGTTTGCGAGTTTCCGCGTGAGCGGTCTGACGGAGTTGAACAGCATCAATGTAGCGGATGCGCGCGCCAACAACGCCAGCGTCAGGACCGATCTGCGAGTGGAGGGCTGCGCCATGGCGCCACGCATCGGCATCGGGCCGGTGGGTGTACAGCCGCACGGACAGCCGCACGGACAGCCACAAGCGTATGATGCTGCTGTTTCATATTCGTCATGTCGCTGTCACCCTCCCCGACCCGGTGAGATGATGGCACCAGGCTGGCCGACTGTGTCCCTCCCGCCGGCGGCCCGCGCAGACGTTTGCGTCGCAAACATAACCGTGACGGGTCTCGCGGCCATGCAGCGCGATGTGGTGGTTGGCAGCACAGAATCAAATGCCAGCCTGATCGTGCACGGACCCATCACGGGCACGAGCATTTCTGGGTTCTCGGACGCACGTGTTAAACACAGCGTGCACGAGGTGAGCGACGATGAGATATTGCGGGGTTTGCAGGCGCTGCGCCTCTGCCACTTTGGCCTGACCGCCGTTGACACAGACGCCAGTCGCGTAGGCTTTCTGGTGCAGCAGCTGCTTGAAACATTTGGGGACGGGCCCTGCGCACTGGGCAGTGCACTGGTGGGGGGTGCACTGCACGACGGCCGCCGGCGCAGGACCGCGTCGCTTCCCCTGAACCGGCCGTGCACTGTGTCTGGCGTGGCGACAGACACGACAACGATGCAGACAAAAAAGAACAAGATGCTTGTGCTACACAGCGACGGGCCCGGTGTACTGGTTCGCGGGCAGCACGTCATCATAGAGTCCATTCCGCTGCCGCAGACATTCGACACGGTCGACGTACCGGCGCGCACTGTGCGACGCAGATGCAAGCTCTTGTGGTCTGACAGCAGCGGCTATTGTGGTATGCTGAATTTGAATGGTGATGATGATGATGCTGATCATGGCAAAATGTTAGACGGCGAATGGATTCTACGTGCGATAGAGGTTCGCGAAGCTCTCGCCGTAGATCAAGGAGCTCTCGCATCTCTAGCGCTCACTGCATGTAGTGCGATCATGCGTCGACTCGACACGGGAACGTGCCCTTCCTAGCCATTCCCGAGGCTTTCATAGTTTGTGTTGTACGCAAAACTGCTGAAGAGGGGCCGAGTACCGCGGCCGTCGCCCGGCGGAGGACTGCTGGTGGTCAACACGAGACAGAGGTACCAAAAACGCCAATACACAATTATACGTGGTGGTGGTCGGTTGGATGCCAGTGCAAGTTTCCTTGGACGAAAAACCGATAACACACGTATCCTTGCACAAGAGACCTATCGAGGACAGGTCCAAAAGTCACCATCCTCTAATTAAATTAGGTTAATGCGGTTCTTTCGGTCATCTGTACTGCATCTCCCATATCTGTCAATGGACACAGAGTTCCTTAGTTGTTAACAGAATGTGCAACAAATATATTTTTTCTGTCTGTCAATTATAGAGTGAGCGTGCTTTCATAGTGCCGTGTCGCGGGTTTGGCGGCCGTGGCACCGTGGCCCAAGGTACGTATGATCACGCTGACATCACCGGATAGGACCATGATGTACGTAATTGGCCATCTGGATCACCATGATCGACAGCGCCAAGCTCGGACACCTCAAGACACACGCCGTCACCTTTCCACAATTGGCAAGACGCGCTGACCAGCTCAAATGCTTTTCTCAGACTCTCGACCATCACAGCATTCTATACAAGTGGCTCTGTAATTGGGGTGATTGGCTCATGGTGTTGAAAGAACTTGTCCTCCAGAACAAAGTGTGCATCGACGCGGCCCTTGTGCAACATCGATCGGTCGGCGTCAACGAGTGCCTGCACCTCCTTGAACGATTTATTTGTCGTGAGCACCATGACCGCGTTGTGCACACGCTTCAACGTGTCTAGCATAATGTTCCATCCTCTCTTGTCCTTGATTGCCAAGTTAACTCTGTCGCCAGTCGAAACCGCCTGATGACTTTGCCCATGCACGATGCCATGTATGCTCACGTCAAACTCCTCATACACGATCACGAGACGCTCACTGCCAGACACGTATTTGACGAGGATGCTATGCAGGTTCATTGAACCATCGGACAGGTTGTATTCGCCGAAAAAACGCGCATCTAGGCGCTTTGCGAGCATGCGCGCAGAAATGCTCTTTCCGGAGCCCGGCAAGCCGTGTACGACAAACACTCGGGCCAGTCCGCCTCCCTGGCGCCAGATCCACTCCATATCGTCTACGAGTTTAGTGGCGCGGGCCATGACCGCGCAGGGCATATCGGCGGGGCAGATGACCTCCGACATGGTTCTCAGAGTGCCGTAGGAATCACAGTACAGCACGCTGATGAGATCATTATTGGGTGACGCGACGCGCGGCGGGTCAGGATCAGGAATGATGGGCAAGCTGCCACGAAACCGCCATATGCGAATCTTTGCATCTGCATTACACCGGCCTGGTATCGGACCCGTTACAGTGCATATTGCAAAATACTTGGTCGTCAGGAATATGGTATGCAACTTGCACCCCATGAAGAAGTTCTCGCCAATCAGGAGGAGCTTCTTGCCTGATTTTTGTGAAGACATTGCATTGATCACGGTGATCGTTTGCTTCAAGTCGTTCGTGGTGCAATATGTCGTGTCTTTGAGAAAAAGGGCCAGACAGATATCAATGAATTTCGAGATACTCGAAATCATGCATGGGAAACCCCATACCATCCACATGGGTGCAGCGTCCATGCTGGAGTGTACTAGGGTTGTCGCAGATATCTACATAAAAAAAATCGAGCATCCCCTTAGGGCTGTTTGCACTGCGATCAAAATAGTCCGCACGCGCCCCACATGATCGCGTAGTGACATGGTGCTGATCAGCTCTTGATTGACACCACAGCACGGTAATCATCTGCCCTGTGCACTCACCGCACCTTGTCTTCAACAATCTTCGCTGGTGGTCATCCATGTCACGCCCAGTTCAGCATAGGGGACTCCATGCAGTATTGGCTGAGGGGCATCCGGCTGTTGTGCTACGGTTCATTTCCCGCCGACGCGTAGGTCGACACGATCCTACGAGGCGAAGTGCTTTTGTGATGAAACGCATTACATATGAATGAATCTGCATGATATAAATGTATTCGCATACATTTATATATGCATCTGGCATGTTGTCATTATCCATCGCGACATCGCATCATGGCAAATCCGCCTAGCATGCATGAATGACCGAAGCATTGAAGTGCGCATTATGCTCGTGCTACGAAACGATAAGTAATATTATCTGATATAATATTACTTCATTTAAGCACACGTTGAGAGCGCCGCCCTCGTCGCGATACATGCCCTGCAACCGGATATCGTTATCCGGACCCTTGCATCATGCGAATGCCGGAAAGGCTTGTACGTTGTTACGAGTAGACATCGCCCATACGCAGTAGGGTTGTCACATCTAGGGTCGGCCTCCTAATGTGAATCGTACGGCACTGCGATGCTGCGAGTATAACAGATGCGAGGACGGCTAAGCTAGACAAGACATTCGATACCGGAGAACACTTGTGTGTTCTACATTACTATTGCTATACGATATTCTACTTAGCCCGAGCTAAGCCTGAACTTCGCTAATCACCGCCGCGTGATGATTGCTTGCTTCCGGCGCTGACGGTGATTTCGTCCATTGCATCATTCCGATCTGTAAGACTGTAAGTTATATCTCTCTTCGTCTTGAAGTCTTCCGCTGTCTCTGTTTGCTCTCGCTTGCCTTGCTGTACTTGCAAGTGCTCGCGCATCGGTGTCGATAGTCTCCAGACGTGCAGATACTCATGCGCAAAGGCGAACGAGAGGTACAACAATTTGGTATCAAGACAGGTTCGTTGCCTAACTGTCTCTCTTTGTCTAATCGGAAGTAGGTTCTTTCTATGGCGAGTTCCAGCGACGAACCACGAGGACCGCTAGAGACTTTTGCCGAAGACTTAGGCCGCGCCGTTTTGGACGCCGCCACTTCCGGTTTGTAATTGTTTAATTGCTTTTGCTTAGATTGCTGCACTTGTTGTGTAAGTGTACGCTCTGAGTCGCAGGTAATCTCAGTGCACCGGCATTGCTTGCCGCGGCGACTGAGACCGGCTTTCGTCCGGACCAGTTGGCGACTCTCATTGCCCAAACTACGGAGATCAGGACTCAGCTGGGCAATTACTTGCTGAGTTTACTGAATCTTCTCAAGAGTACTGTCGGTAGGCTCACCGAATCGCTTTGTACTCTTGCCTTTGCGATAGAAGTCGGCTTCTATTACGCAAACCTAGGGTATCACTTCGTGCTCCATGTCCGCGGAACACGATGATACGCCGCACACTAGCCTAGCTAGCCAACCCGATTTTGTTGTGGCTGCTAGAGCACCGGATAGAGGTCTTGAGACTGTTGGCGCGCGAGCCACTCAAGAGCCCCTTTTCCTTCAGACCCCTGCTCACTTAATTGTGCCGCATTCAGCAGTGAACACGAATATGGACAACACTGCTGGACCAAGGGTTCTGCCATTACCTCAAGCTCGAGGGCATGATGACATCCCTGAGGTGATGAGATTGTCGATTCCCGTTCCTAGGCTCAATATTTCGCTGACCGACAAGACACCAGGGCATAGCATAGCCGATGCAACTCGTGCGTACGTGCGTGACGCTAAAAAGTATCTCCAGGCTGTTCATGGTGGCGATAATGACGGTATCAGGTGTCTCTTCGTTGGTAACACCCTCGAGGGCGCAGTGAAGGACTGGTATCGCAATTGGACCAACGCCCGGGGCAGCTATACTTTTGACGAGTTGGTCGCCGCTTTGCTCGCACGATTCGCTACTGAGGTTCAAGCACGCGATGTGGAAGCTCGTAACGTTTTGGCAGCCGGTAGCTACCACATGCGTCGGGATGAAAATGTACCTGCGTACCAGTCACGCTTCGAAGCACTTGTGACTCCCATTGCTGACCTCACCGAATCTGAGCGTGTCTTTTGGTTTAGGCGAGGCCTAACGAAACTTTTGGCTAAATGGTGCGCCACTGACTTGGTTGGAGCGCAGATCAAGTCGTATGACACGTTGGTCGCTTTTGCTAAGGGCGCGGAGATACGACTCCTTGCCGGCGAGGAAGAAGTCAAGTCTGCCCCTCGTGCAAATGCCGTGCAAGTGCAGGATCCGCTTGGGGAAGCTGTAGCTCTCGACCAGGACCTCGGCGCGACCCGCCCCACGCCTACTGCCGCGACGCGACGCAGCAACGGGCAACGCAAGGCGCGCGGGGGCGCTAGCTCGTGTGTCCGTGGTACAGGAGGAGCAGGTCCGAGCTCGGACCCAGCTAGGAACAGGAAGCGTGGTGGTGCGCCGTCGTCGGCAGCCGCACAGCGTTCCGACCCCAATGCGAAGCGTACTCGTACGGACGACACATTTATGCCAAAATGGAATTGCAATCGTTCCGAATTCGAGCGTCGAAAATTGGCCAACGTTTGTCTACGGTGTGCGGAGAACCATTCCACGAAGGATTGCCCTCTAATGCCGCCGTTTGTACCTCAGCCGAAATAGGGGCTTGCCCGGGTTCCTGTGGAGGGGGCACCACCTGGGATTTCTGAACTAACGCGTGGTCGGTGGTCATCCTTACGGCCAGCCGTTAAGGCATTGTTGCCTTGTGTACTTGGACACATCGAGCGAGTCATTGCGCGACGCATCACGCTTGACGGACGCACGGGACTTCTCTGCTTCGACCCGTTGTGTAATTTGTTTACACCTCGCCGTCCCCTGTCGTCTATCGATCTGTCTAACCACGTGGTTTTGTTCATCCCCTCGTCTCTGCGTGAGATGTCGGAACAGTTGGCCATATACAGGAGATGTAGGCGTCAATATCCAGGCACTGCCGCATGTGTATTACTCCCTGCTTTCTGTCGGCGCAAGGCAGAGGCATTGTTAAGGGGTATGCGGCATGTCCACCGGTTCGAGCCGGGCACCGTTTTGTTTAATGGTGTGGATTGGGAGGGTACGCTGGCTCCGTGGCCATGCCTATCCTACTCGGTTGACGTTTGGTACGAAGCTCCTGATGGGGGTGCCGTTGGTTACGGACCCGCCTTAAGTGCACTGACGTTGTCTGCTGGGCAGTCGCTCGTAGATAACCGTGTCCCTGTGGTTCAGATCGGTTTGAATGGCCGTACTCTGAAGGCACTTGTTGACACCGGTGCCAGCGACGACTTCATCTCTGTCGCAGAGGTGAAAGCGCTGGGGTTGTCCCCAGAGTCGTCTGATTGTCCACAGGTTACCCTTGCTGACGGGGGTAAGCATCCCATCGTGGGCAGGATTACCCTTAGCCTATCGATAGGCCCTTTGCGTGTTCTGACCCGTCCGTACGTGCTGCAGGGCTTAGCAGAGACTGCACCGTACATAATGGGGTCGTCGACATTACGACAGTACCGCGCGCGCATCGACATGGAGACCGCAACCCTGCATATGTGCAAGGGTACTCTGTCGATTAAGGTACCTTTCCTGTCGTTCGAACATGTCACACCAAAGGAGGGCGAAACTGAGGCGGTGCCTATGGTTAATTTCGCTGTGACCGCAATGGCCGCGCGAATCGAACCAGAGCTAGTCGGGCGTAAGGAGGCCGTCCGTTTGTTACGGAAGGGTGCCCACGGACTGCTTTTAAGGCCGCGGGTGAGCTGTTGTGCCACCACCGCGCAGATTTCTGCGGATCCTGAGGTTGAGGCCCTACTGTCGCAGTATGAGGACGTCTTTAAAGATATCCCTGGCCTACCACCTATGCGTCCTGTTGATCACACAATCCCTCTCATGCCTGGAGCGCAGCCTACGGCCCGGCCAATGTACAGGTTGAGTCCATTGGAGCTGGACGAGGTGAAGCGCCAGGTGACGGATTTGCTCGCGAAGGGTATGATACGCCCCAGCACATCCCCGTATTCTGCACCGATTTTATTTGTCGGTAAGAAGGATGGGACCTTGCGCATGTGCATCGATTACCGGGGGTTGAATGCGAATACGATGAAAAATCGCTACCCTTTGCCACGCGTTGACGACCTGTTGGATAAGCTGAAGGGCTCGGCTTATTTTTCCTCAATTGACTTACAACAGGGCTACAATCAGATTCGCATCGCTGCCTCTGATATCCCGAAAACCGCTTTTCGGACGCCCTTCGGTCACTTTGAGTATACGGTCCTATCGTTTGGTTTGACTAATGCCCCTGCGACGTTTCAGGCGGTTATGGACCGAATGTTTAGGCCGTTTATCGACAGGTTCGTTGTTTGCTACCTGGATGACATCTTGGTATATTCTAAGACGCGCGAGGAGCACTTGGAGCATCTTCGGCTCGTGCTCGACGTTATGAGGCGGGAGCAATTGTTTGCTAAACGCGCCAAATGCTTTTGGGCGCAGCCTCAGGTGGAATATTTGGGCCACATTGTGTCGGCCACCGGTGTGAAGATGGACCCGCGGAAGGTCGCCGTGGTTCGCGATTGGCCCGCGCCTCAGAACCTCACGGAGCTGCGTAAGTTCCTTGGCTTGACCAATTATTTCCGAAAGTTCATTGAAAAATATTCCATCATTGCGGCCCCGCTTACTAACTTAACTCGCAAAGGCGTTTTCGTTTCGCTCGAGTCGTGGACGTCGCAATGCCAGCGGGCATTCGAAGAGCTCAAACGAATCATTGCCGAAGATGTCACCCTTGCATTCCCTGATTACTCGTTGCCATTTCGTGTTGAGGTAGTGTCTGATGCCTCAATATTTGGAAGCGGCGCTGTATTGTTACAGGATGGGCGACCAATCGCCTTCCTGAGTAAGAAGTTTTCTGGTGCGGAGATTCGCTACACCACCGGGGAACAGGAGCTTCTGGCCGTGCTGCATGCTTTAAAGGAATGGCGCTGTTACCTCGAGGGACGCCCGTTTACTTTAAAGACTGACCACAAGCCCCTAACGTTTTTGCAAAGCGTTCCGACGTTGAACCGCCGTCAGGCTAGGTGGATGGAATACCTAGCTAGGTTCGACTGCACCTGGGAGTACATTTCTGGTAAATTGAATATTGCCGATGCTCTCAGTCGACATCCGTCGCTACACGCTGCAATTTTGGCAGCGCCCGTCGTGCGGCCGTGTAGCGAGGAGGTACCGATCGCGACGGACCTCGCGGAGCGGTTGAAGGTTGCCTACAATGCAGACGCCTGGTTCGCGGACCCGGCTAATGTAGAAAACCTTCGCAAGCAGAATGGCCTTTGGCTACGGACGGAGGGTGCAGCTACACAAATCGTCGTTCCGAACGACGACGCGCTACGCTACGACATCCTTGCGCGGTTCCACGAGGACCCATTAGCAGGACACCCTGGTAGCAAGCGATTGATCGACTTGGTGCAACGTTCCTTTTGGTGGCCTCGTTTGGCTAAGGATGCGGCGAACTTCGTCCAGACATGCAGTCTGTGCCAGCGCAATAAGGCTTTGTCCGGTAAGGGCCATGGGTTGTTGCAACCGTTGCCTGTCCCGGATGCGCCTTGGGAAAGTGTTTCCATGGACTTCGTAGTCGCGCTGCCCAAAACTGAGGGGGGATACGATGCGGTGTTCGTAATGGTCGATCGTCTGACTAAGATGGTTCACCTAGCACCATGCACATCATCCTGCACGGCTGAGCAAACCGCACGTTTGTTTTTCGATAATGTGGTTCGGTTACACGGGATTCCCAAAAATGTGATCTCGGACCGCGGTGGACAGTTCACGTCTAAGTTTTGGGAAGCGCTCTGCAAACTAGTTGGCATGCGCGTCAACCTGAGCACGGCGTATCACCCGCAGACTGATGGTCAAACCGAACGCACAAACCGCACGTTGGGTGATATGTTGCGCAATTATGCTGGTCGCACACCACTCGTTTGGGATACGTATTTGACTGCGGCAGAATTCGCGCTTAACAATGCTGTTAACCGCTCTACAGGCAAAAGTCCGTTCTTTCTTAACTACGGATTTCATCCCGCGCTACCCGTGTGGCGTGAGTTGGAAGTGAACGTGCCTGCTGCTAAACTTTTTGCCAAGTCTTTTATGTCCCGAATCACAGACGCTAAGTCGTGTTTGGACGCGGCGCAGCAACGAACGACGGAATACTATAACAAATCCAAGCAGGATGTGACGTTTTCGGAGGGGCAACTCGTGTTGCTAAGCACCAAGAACTTGCGTTCCTTGGCCGACGGATCCCGAAAACTCTTACCCCGCTGGATTGGTCCGTATCCTGTCGTGCGCATGGTTGGGAATGTGGCTGTGGAGCTTGCATTGCCCAATGATATGACCATTCACCCCACGTTTCACGTATCGCTTGTTCGTCCGTATCATAGTACGGAACCCGTCCCTGAGCCTGCTAACGCCCCCGCAGCGATCGAACCAGGTGTTGTGCTACGGTTCATTTCCCGCCGACGCGTAGGTCAACGCGATCCTACGAGGCGAAGTGCTTTTGTGATGAACGCATTACATATGAATGAATCTGCATGATATAAATGTATTCGCATACATTTATATATGCATCTGGCATGTTGTCATTATCCATCGCGACATCACATCATGGCAAATCCGCCTAGCATGCATGAATAACCGAAGCATTGAAGTGCGCATTATGCTCGTGCTACAAAACGATAAGTAATATTATCTGATATAATATTACTTCATTTAAGCACACGTTGAGAGCGCCGCACTCGTCGCGATACATGCCCTGCAACCGGATATCGCTATCCGGACCCTTGCATCATGCGAATGCCGGAAAGGCTTATACGTTGTTATGCGTAGACATCGCCTAAGCGCAGTAGGGTTGTCACATCTAGGATCGGCCTCCTAATGTGAATCGTACGGCACTGCGATGCTGCGAGTATAACAGATGCGAGGACGGCTAAGCTAGACAAGACATTCAATGCCAGAGAACACTTGTGTGTTCTACATTACTATTACTATACGATACTCTATTTAGCCCGAGCTAAGCCTGAACTTCGCTAATCACCGCCGCGTGATGATTGCTTGCTTCCGGCGCTGACGGCGATTTCGTCCATTGCATCATTCCGACCTGTAAGACCGTAAGTTATATCTCTCTTCGTCTTGAAGTCTTCCGCTGTCTCTGTTTGCTCTCGCTTGCCTTGCTGTACTTGCAAGTGCTCGCGCATCGGTGTCGATAGTCTCCAGACGTGCAGATACTCATGAGCAAACGCGAACGAGAGGTACAACAATTTGGTATCGAGACAGGTTCGTTGCCTAACTGTCTCTCTCTGTCTAATCGGAAGTAGGTTCTTTCTATGGCGAGTTCCAGCGACGAACCACGAGGACCGCTAGATACTCTTGCCGAAGACCTAGGCCGCGCCGTTTTGGATGCCGCCGCTTCCGGTTTGTAATTGTTTAATTGCTTTTGCTTAGATTGCTGCACTTGTTGTGTAAGTGTATGCTCTGAGCCGCAGGTAATCTCAGTGCACCGGCATTGCTTGCCGCGGCGACTGAGACCGGCTTTCGTCCGGACCAGTTGGCGACTCTCATTGCCCAAACTACGGAGATCAGGACTCAGCTGGGCAATTACTTGCTGAGTTTGCTGAATCTTCTCAAGAGTACTGTCGGTAGGCTCGCCGAATCGCTTTGTACTCTTGCCTTTGCGATAGAAGTCGGCTTCTATTACGCAAAACTAGGGTATCGTTTCGTGCTCCATGTCCGCGGAACACGATGATACGCCGCACACTAGCCTAGCTAGCCAACCCGATTTCGTTGTAGCTGCTAGAGCGCCGGATAGAGGTCTTGAGACTGTTGGCGCGCGAGCCACTCAAGAGCCCCTTTTCCTTCAGACCCCTGCTCACTTAATTGTGCCGCATTCAGCAGTGAACACGAATATGGACAACACTGCTGGACCAAGGGTTCTGCCATTACCTCAAGCTCGAGGGCATGATGACATCCCTGAGGTGATGAGATTGTCGATTCCCGTTCCTAGGCTCAATATTTCGCTGACCGACAAGACACCAGGGCATAGCATAGCCGATGCAACTCGTGCGTACGTGCGTGACGCTAAAAAGTACCTCCAAGCTGTTCATGGTGGCGATAATGACGGTATCAGGTGTCTCTTCGTTGGTAACACCCTCGAGGGCGCAGCGAAGGACTGGTATCGCAATTGGACCAATGCCCGGGGCAGCTATACTTTTGACGAGTTAGTCGCCGCTTTGCTCGCACGATTCGCTACTGAGGTTCAAGCACGCGATGTGGAAGCTCGTAACGTTTTGGCAGCCGGTAGCTACCACATGCGTCGGGATGAAAATGTACCTGCGTACCAGTCACGCTTCGAAGCACTTGTGACTCCCATTGCTGACCTCACCGAATCTGAGCGTGTCTTTTGGTTTAGGCGAGGCCTAACGAAACTTTTGGCTAAATGGTGCGCCACTGACTTGGTTGGAGCGCAGATCAAGTCGTATGACGCGTTGGTCGCTTTTGCTAAGGGCGCGGAGATACGACTTCTTGCCGGCGAGGAAGAAGTCAAGTCTGCCCCTCGTGCAAATGCCGTGCAAGTGCAGGATCCGCTTGGGGAAGCTGTAGCTCTCGACCAGGACCTCGGCGCGACCCGCCCCACGCCTACTGCCGCGACGCGACGCAGCAACGGGCAACGCAAGGCGCGCGGGGGCGCTAGCTCGGGTGTCCGTGGTACAGGAGGAGCAGGTCCGAGCTCGGACCCAGCTAGGAACAGGAAGCGTGGTGGTGCGCCGTCGTCGGCAGCCGCACAGCGTTCCGACCCCAACGCGAAGCGTACTCGTACGGATGACACATTTATGCCAAAATGGAATTGCAATCGTTCCGAATTCGAGCGTCGAAAATTGGCCAACGTTTGTCTACGGTGTGCGGAGAGCCATTCTACGAAGGATTGCCCTCTAATGCCGCCGTTTGTACCTCAGCCGAAATAGGGGCTTGCCCGGGTTCCTGTGGAGGGGGCACCACCCGGGATTTCTGAACTGACGCGTGGTCGGTGGTCATCCTTACGGCCAGCCGTTAAGGCATTGTTGCCTTGTGTACTTGGACACATCGAGCGAGTCATTGCGCGACGCATCACGCTTGACGGACGCACGGGACTTCTCTGCTTCGACCCGTTGTGTAATTTGTTTACACCTCGCCGTCCCCTGTCGTCTATCGATCTGTCTAACCACGTGGTTTTGTTCATCCCCTCGTCTCTGCGTGAGATGTCGGAACAGTTGGCCATATACAGGAGATGTAGGCGTCAATATCCAGGCACTGCCGCATGTGTATTACTCCCTGCTTTCTGTCGGCGCAAGGCAGAGGCATTGTTAAGGGGTATGCGGCATGTCCACCGGTTCGAGCCGGGCACCGTTTTGTTTAATGGTGTGGATTGGGAGGGTACGCTGGCTCCGTGGCCATGCCTATCCTACTCGGTTGACGTTTGGTACGAAGCTCCTGATGGGGGTGCCGTTGGTTACGGACCCGCCTTAAGTGCACTGACGTTGTCTGCTGGGCAGTCGCTCGTAGATAACCGTGTCCCTGTGGTTCAGATCGGTTTGAATGGCCGTACTCTGAAGGCACTTGTTGACACCGGTGCCAGCGACGACTTCATCTCTGTCGCAGAGGTGAAAGCGCTGGGGTTGTCCCCAGAGTCGTCTGATTGTCCACAGGTTACCCTTGCTGACGGGGGTAAGCATCCCATCGTGGGCAGGATTACCCTTAGCCTATCGATAGGCCCTTTGCGTGTTCTGACCCGTCCGTACGTGCTGCAGGGCTTAGCAGAGACTGCACCGTACATAATGGGGTCGTCGACATTACGACAGTACCGCGCGCGCATCGACATGGAGACCGCAACCCTGCATATGTGCAAGGGTACTCTGTCGATTAAGGTACCTTTCCTGTCGTTCGAACATGTCACACCAAAGGAGGGCGAAACTGAGGCGGTGCCTATGGTTAATTTCGCTGTGACCGCAATGGCCGCACGAATCGAACCAGAGCTAGTCGGGCGTAAGGAGGCCGTCCGTTTGTTACGGAAGGGTGCCCACGGACTGCTTTTAAGGCCGCGGGTGAGCTGTTGTGCCACCACCGCGCAGATTTCTGCGGATCCTGAGGTTGAGGCCCTACTGTCGCAGTATGAGGACGTCTTTAAAGATATCCCTGGCCTACCACCTATGCGTCCTGTTGATCACACAATCCCTCTCATGCCTGGAGCGCAGCCTACAGCCAGGCCAATGTACAGGTTGAGTCCATTGGAGCTGGATGAGGTAAAGCGCCAGGTGACGGATTTGCTCGCGAAGGGTATGATACGCCCCAGCACATCCCCGTTTTCTGCACCGATTTTGTTTGTCGGTAAGAAGGATGGGACCTTGCGCATGTGCATTGATTACCGGGGGTTAAATGCGAATACGGTGAAAAATCGCTACCCTTTGCCACACGTTGACGACCTGTTGGATAAGCTGAAGGGCTCGGCTTATTTTTCCTCAATTGACTTACAACAGGGCTACAATCAGATTCGCATCGCTGCCTCTGATATCCCGAAAACCGCTTTTCGGACGCCCTTCGGTCACTTTGAGTATACGGTCCTATCGTTTGGTTTGACTAATGCCCCTGCGACGTTTCAGGCGGTTATGGACCGAATGTTTAGGCCGTTTATCGACAGGTTCGTTGTTTGCTACCTGGATGACATCTTGGTATATTCTAAGACGCGCGAGGAGCACTTGGAGCATCTTCGGCTCGTGCTCGACGTTATGAGGCGGGAGCAATTGTTTGCTAAACGCGCCAAATGCTTTTGGGCGCAGCCTCAGGTGGAATATTTGGGCCACATTGTGTCGGCCACCGGTGTGAAGATGGACCCGCGGAAGGTCGCCGTGGTTCGCGATTGGCCCGCGCCTCAGAACCTCACGGAGCTGCGTAAGTTCCTTGGCTTGACCAATTATTTCCGAAAGTTCATTGAAAAATATTCCATCATTGCGGCCCCGCTTACTAACTTAACTCGCAAAGGCGCTTTCGTTTCGCTCGAGTCGTGGACGTCGCAATGCCAGCGGGCATTCGAAGAGCTCAAACGAATCATTGCCGAAGATGTCACCCTTGCATTCCCTGATTACTCGTTGCCATTTCGTGTTGAGGTAGTGTCTGATGCCTCAATATTTGGAAGCGGCGCTGTATTGTTACAGGAAGAGCGACCGATCGCCTTCACGAGTAAGAAGTTTTCTGGTGCGGAGATTCGCTACACCACCGGGGAACAGGAGCTTCTGGCCGTGCTGCATGCTTTAAAGGAATGGCGCTGTTACCTCGAGGGACGCCCGTTTACTTTAAAGACTGACCATAAGCCCCTAACGTTTTTGCAAAGCGTTCCGACGTTGAACCGCCGTCAAGCTAGGTGGATGGAATATCTAGCTAGGTTCAACTGCACCTGGGAGTATATTTCTGGTAAATTGAATATTGCCGATGCTCTCAGTCGACATCCGTCGCTACACGCTGCAATTTTGGCAGCGCCCGTCATGCGGCCGCGTAGCGAGGAGGTTCCGATCGCGACGGACCTCGCGGAGCGGTTGAAGGCTGCCTACAGCGCAGACGCCTGGTTCGCGGACCCGGCTAATGTAGAAAACCTTCGCAAGCAGAATGGCCTTTGGCTACGGACGGAGGGTGCAGCTACGCAAATCGTCGTTCCGAACGACGACGCGCTACGCTACGACATCCTTGCGCGGTTCCACGAGGACCCGTTAGCAGGACACCCTGGTAGCAAGCAATTGATCGACTTGGTGCAACGTTCCTTTTGGTGGCCTCGTTTGGCTAAGGATGCGGCGAACTTCGTCCAGACATGCAGTCTGTGCCAGCGCAATAAGGCTTTGTCCGGTAAGGGCCATGGGTTGTTGAAACCGTTGCCTGTCCCGGATGCGCCTTGGGAAAGTGTTTCCATGGACTTCGTAGTCGCGCTGCCCAAAACTGAGGGGGGATACGATGCGGTGTTCATAATGGTCGATCGCCTGACTAAGATGGTCCACCTAGCACCATGCACATCATCCTGCACGGCTGAGCAAACCGCACGTTTGTTTTTCGATAATGTGGTTCGGTTACACGGGGTTCCCAAAAATGTGATCTCGGACCGCGGTGGACAGTTCACGTCTAAGTTTTGGGAAGCGCTCTGCAAACTAGTTGGCATGCGCGTCAACCTGAGCACGGCGTATCACCCGCAGACTGATGGTCAAATCGAACGCACAAACCGCACGTTGGGTGATATGTTGCGCAATTATGCTGGCCGCACACCACTCGTTTGGGATACGTATTTGACTGCGGCAGAATTTGCGCTTAACAATGCTGTTAACCGCTCTACAGGCAAAAGTCCGTTCTTTCTTAACTACGGATTTCATCCCGCGCTACCCGTGTGGCGTGAGTTGGAAGTGAACGTGCCTGCTGCTAAACTTTTTGCCAAGTCTTTTATGTCCCGAATCACAGACGCGAAGTCGTGTTTGGACGCGGCGCAGCAACGAACGACGGAATACTATAACAAATCCAAGCAGGATGTGACGTTTTTGGAGGGGCAACTCGTGTTGCTAAGCACCAAGAACTTGCGTTCCTTGACCGACGGATCCCGAAAACTCTTACCCCGCTGGATTGGTCCGTATCCTGTCGTGCGCATGGTTGGGAATGTGGCTGTGCAGCTTGCATTGCCCGCTGATATGACCATTCACCCCACGTTTCACGTATCGCTTATTCGTCCGTATTGTGGTACGGAACCCGTCCCTGAGCCTGCTAACGCCCCCACAGCGATCGAACCAGTTCCCGAGACCTGGATCGCTGGTAAACAGAAGTTTTATGATGTGGAGCGGGTGTTAGATTATCGCGCGCGTCGTGTGGGCCGACACCGACGTAAGCGAACAGTACACGAGTACTTGGTTAAGTGGACAGGGTATACCGACGAGCACAACTCATGGGAACCGGCACGCAACTTCTCACAGGACATGAAACCCCTGCTCGAAGAAGCCCGCAAACGTGCCACGCAAGCCCAATGACCCCTGCAGTCGATGCTGTATGATGCAGCGAGGACGCTGCATACGGGAGGGGGGATAATTGTTGTGCTACGGTTCATTTCCCGCCGACGCGTAGGTTGACGCGATCCTACGAGGCGAAGTGCTTTTGTGATGAACGCATTACATATGAATGAATCTGCATGATATAAATGTATTCGCATACATTTATATATGCATCTGGCATGTTGTCATTATCCATCGCGACATCGCATCATGGCAAATCCGCCTAGCATGCATGAATAACCGAAGCATTGAAGTGCGCATTATGCTCGTGCTACGAAACGATAAGTAATATTATCTGATATAATATTACTTCATTTAAGCACACGTTGAGAGCGCCGCACTCGTCGCGATACATGCCCTGCAACCGGATATCGCTATCCGGACCCTTGCATCATGCGAATGCCGGAAAGGCTTATACGTTGTTATGCGTAGACATCGCCTAAGCGCAGTAGGGTTGTCACATCTAGGATCGGCCTCCTAATGTGAATCGTACGGCACTGCGATGCTGCGAGTATAACAGATGCGAGGACGGCTAAGCTAGACAAGACATTCAATGCCAGAGAACACTTGTGTGTTCTACATTACTATTACTATACGATACTCTACTTAGCCCGAGCTAAGCCTGAACTTCGCTAATCACCGCCGCGTGATGATTGCTTGCTTCCGGCGCTGACGGCGATTTCGTCCATTGCATCATTCCGACCTGTAAGACCGTAAGTTATATCTCTCTTCGTCTTGAAGTCTTCCGCTGTCTCTGTTTGCTCTCGCTTGCCTTGCTGTACTTGCAAGTGCTCGCGCATCGGTGTCGATAGTCTCCAGACGTGCAGATACTCATGAGCAAACGCGAACGAGAGGTACAACAGTGAATGGCCCGCACCTCAGAACCTCACCGAACTACGCCAGTTCTTGGGTTTGACTAACTACTTCCGTAAGTTTATTAAAAATTACTCCATTATTGCGGCCCCGCTTACGAATTTGACGAAGAAAGGAGGTTTCGTTTCTCTTGAAGCCTGGACATCCGCGTGTCAGCGGGCATTGGAAGAGCTCAAACGAATCGTCACCGACGACATTACCCTCTCTTTTCCTGATTACTTGTTCCCGTTCCGTGTTGAAGTTGTATCGGATGCTTCCTTGCATGGAAGCGGCGCTGTATTGTTGCAGGAAGGACGACCGATCGCCTTCACGAGTAAGAAGTTTTCGGGTGCGGAGACCTGATATACAACCGGAGAGCAGGAGCTGTTGGCAGCTCTACATGCTTTAAAGGAATGGCGTTGTTACCTCGAGGGCCGCCCTTTTACGCTGAAGACCGATCATAAGCCGCTGACATTCTTGCAGAGTGTCCCTATGCTTAACCGACGACAAGCCTGGTGGATGGAGTATCTGTCTCGTTTCAACTGTACATGGGAGTATATCGCCGGCAGGATTAATATTGCTGACGCTCTCAGTCGACATCCATCATTACATGCTGCAATTTTGGCAGCACCGGTTACTCGTTCGCGCAGTCAGGAGGTGCCGATAGCAGCGGACCTTGCGCAGCAACTCAAGGTGGCGTATGAAGTGGATCCATGGTTCGCTTTGCCCAACAATGTGGAACATTTGCACAAGCGCAACGATTTGTGGATACGGCAGGATGGCTCGACCACACAAATCGTCGTGCCAAACGACGACGCTTTGCGCTACGATATTCTTGCGCGGTTCCACGAGGACCCATTGGCAGGACATCCTGGAAGCACGCGATTGGCAGAGCTGGTACGACGCTTGTTCTGGTGGCCGCGCGTGGTGAAGGATGCGGAAAACTTTGTGCAAAGGTGCAGTTTATGCCAGCGCAATAAAACACTATCCGGTAAGGGCCAGGGTTTATTACAACCTTTACCTATACCAGATGTCCCTTGGGAAAGTGTTTCTATGGACTTCGTAGTCGCGCTGCCCAAAACTGAGGGGGGATACGACTCGGTGTTCGTAATGGTCAATCGTTTGACCAAGATGGTTCATTTAGCCCCCTGCACCTTGTCTTGCACCGCTGAGCAAACAGCACGATTATTTTTCGATAATGTGGTCCGATTGCATGGCGTTCCTAAAAATGTGATCTCCGATCGCAGCGGTCAATTCACATCTAAGTTTTGGGAAGCGCTATGTCAACTCATCAGTATGCGCGTTCATTTGAGCACAGCATATCATCCACAATCCGATGGGCAAACTGAACGCATAAATTGCACACTGGGCGACATGTTGAGGAATTTCGCGGGACGCACACCCTCTGTTTGGGATACGTTTCTGACTTCGGCAGAATTCGCGCTTAACAACGCTGTTAACCGCTCTACAGGTCAAAGCCCTTTCTTTCTGAATTATGGATTTCATCCTGCGCTACCCGTGTGGCGAGAATTGGAGATAAATATCCCTGCGGCTAAAACCTTTGCCAAGTCGTTCCTATCCCGCATGACAGACGCGAAGGCATGCCTGGACGCGGCACAACAACGGACGACGGACTATTATAATAAATCTAAACGGGACGTAACATTTTCGGTGGGACAAATGGTATTACTGAGCACTAAGAACTTGCGTTCGCTCGCCGACGGTTCCCGTAAATTGTTACCTCGTTGGATCGGTCCATATCCCGTTGTTCGCATGGTAGGGAATGTAGCCGTGGAGCTATCCCTACCTTCTGACATGAATATCCATCCCACATTTCATATTTCTTTAATTCGCCCTTATCGCGGCACAGCACCCGTTACGAACGACACCGATGCCCCTGCAGTAATGGACCCCGGTCCCAAGACCTGGATCGCAGGCAAGCAAAAGGTGTATGATGTGGAATGCATACTGGATTATCGGGTTCGTCGCATTGGTCGACAACGATGAAAGCGGAAGGTGCATGAATATCTGGTCAAGTGGACTGGCTGTTCTAGCGAGCATAATTCGTGGGAGCCGATGTGTAACTTCTCGCCGGAAATGAAGCCCCTGTTGGAGGAAGCTCGTCTACGTGGCGCGCATGATCCTTGCAGTCGATGCTGTTCAATGCAGCGAGGACGCTGCATACGGGAGGGGGGATAGTTGTTGTACGCGGGTTCAATCACCGTTTACATTTATGAAGGCCGCAATGCATTCAGATATCATGAAGCATAATTATTGGACTTTTCGTGTGTATTATCGCTTACATGTTACAAGAGATTCTAGGCTCTCAAGGCAAGGAACAAGAGACCGATATAGTCAGTCGTACACAAACGACTTCTAACCAAAAACATCATAAAGGCAAGTCTGACCGAACTCGTAAAGCCAAATTCCAACACTCCCACGCTGTCAGATCTTGCACACGCCCATGCTCTTCTGGTGCTTTGCAAACTTCTCCAACGGCAGCGGCTTCGTCAAGATATCCGCCACCATGTCGTCGCTGCGACAGTCCTCCATGACCACCGTTCCACGTGCCACTTGCTCACGAACCATGTGATATCGCACAGCAATGTGCTTTGATTTTCCTGAAATTACTGGGTTCTTCGTGATCTTAATCGCTGACTGGCTATCACAGTTGATGGTGGTCGGACGTAACGAGTAACCCAACTCCGAGAGCAGAAGACGTAGCCAGAGTGCCTCCTTGGTAGCCTCTGATGCCGCCACGTATTCCGCTTCCATGGTCGAACTCGTAACTGTACGCTGTAGCCTGCTCGACCAACTCACTGAGCCTCCATGCAAAGTAAAACGTAACCACCAGTTGACTTGCGGCTCTCAATGCATCCTGCATAATCTGAATCTGTATAACCAATTAAACCTTCTTCAACACGTTCGCCACCAAAAACGATGCCGCACTGAGGTGTTGCCAGCAAGAAGCGAACTACCGCCTTCGCAGCTCTCCAGTGCTGCTCAGTGGGTGCTGACATGTGGCGTGTGAGGACTCCCACGGCTTGTGCAATGTCAGGCCGGGTGCAATTTGTGATGTACATCAAGCTGCCTACCAGCTCAATGTATGGATATCGCGAGCGATCCAAAACTTCCCCGTCAGCAGCCCGCATCAGGATCGTCCCCGGGCTCATGGGAATGGATCTTGGATCTGCATTAACCATGCCATACCGCTCGATCAGCTCATGGATCATGTGTTCCTGCGACACTGTGAGGGTGCGTGAGTTGGAAGTGAACGTGCCTGCTGCTAAACTTTTTGCCAAGTCTTTTATGTCCCGAATCACAGACGCGAAGTCGTGTTTGGACGCGGCGCAGCAACGAACGACGGAATACTATAACAAATCCAAGCAGGATGTGACGTTTTCGGAGGGGCAACTCGTGTTGCTAAGCACCAAGAACTTGCGTTCCTTGGCCGACGGATCCCGAAAACTCTTACCCCGTTGGATTGGTCCGTATCCTGTCGTGCGCATGGTTGGGAATGTGGCTGTGGAGCTTGCATTGCCCACTGATATGACCATTCACCCCACGTTTCACGTATCGCTTGTTCATCCGTATCGTAGTACGGAACCCGTCCCTGAGCCTGCTAACGCCCCCGCAGCGATCAAACCAGTTCCCGAGACCTGGATCACTGGTAAACAGAAGTTTTACGATGTGGAGCGGGTGTTAGATTATCGCGCGCGTCGTGTGGGCCGACACCGACGTAAGCGAACAGTACACGAGTACTTGGTTAAGTGGACAGGGTATACCGACGAGCACAACTCATGGGAACCGGCACGCAACTTCTCACAGGACATGAAACCCCTGCTCGAAGAAGCCCGCAAACGTGCCACGCAAGCCCAATGACCCCTGCAGTCGATGCTGTATGATGCAGCGAGGACGCTGCATACGGGAGGGGGGATAATTGTTGTGCTACGGTTCATTTCCCGCCGACGCATAGGTCGACGCGATCCTACGAGGCGAAGTGCTTTTGTGATGAACGCATTACATATGAATGAATCTGTATGATATAAATGTATTCGCATACATTTATATATGCATCTGGCATGTTGTCATTATCCATCGTGACATCGCATCATGGCAAATCCGCCTAGCATGCATGAATAACCGAAGCATTGAAGTGCGCATTATGCTCGTGCTACGAAACGATAAGTAATATTATCTGATATAATATTACTTCATTTAAGCACACGTTGAGAGCGCCGCACTCGTCGCGATACATGCCCTGCAACCGGATATCGCTATCCGGACCCTTGCATCATGCGAATGCCGGAAAGGCTTATACGTTGTTATGCGTAGACATCGCCTAAGCGCAGTAGGGTTGTCACATCTAGGATCGGCCTCCTAATGTGAATCGTGTTGTGCTACGGTTCATTTCCCATCGACGCGTAGGTCGACGCGATCCTATGAGTCGAAGTGCTTTGTGATGAACGCATTACATATGAATGAATCTGCATGATATAAATGTATTCGCATACATTTATATATGCATCTGGCATGTTGTCATTGATCCATCGCGACATCGCATCATGGCAAATCCGCCTAGCATGCATGAATGACCGAATCATTGAAGTGCGCATTATGCTCGTGCTATGAAACGATAAGTAATATTATCTGATATAATATTACTTCATTAAAGCACACGTTGAGAGCGCCGCACTTGTCGCGATGCATGCCCTGCAACCGGATATCGTTATCCGGACCCTTGCATCATGCGAATGCCGGAAAGGCTTATACGTTGTTATACGTAGACATCGCCTAGACGCAGTAGGGTTGTCACATCTAGGATCGGCCTCCTGATGTGAATCGTACGGCATTGTGATGCTGCGAGTATAACAGATGCGAGGACGGCTAAGCTAGATAAGACATTCGATACCGGAGAACACTTGTGTGTTCTCTATTACTATTTCTATACACTATTCTACTTAGCCCGAGCTAAGCCTGAACTTCGCTAGTCACCGCCGCGTGATGATTGCTTGCTTCCGGCGCTGACGGCGATTTCGTCCATTGCATCGTTCTGATCCGTAAGACTGTAAGTTATATCTCTCTTTGTCTTGAAGTCTTCCGCTGTCTCTGTTTGCTCTTGCTTGCCTTGCTGTACTTGCAAGTGCTCGCGCATCGGTGTCGATAGTCTCCAGACGCGCAGATACTTATGAGCAAACGCGAACGAGAGGTACAACAATTTGGTATCGAGACAGGTTCGTTGCCTAACTGTCTCTCTTTGTCTAATCGGAAGTAGGTTCTTTCTATGGCGAGTTCCAGCGACGAACCACGAGGACCGCTAGATACTTTTGCCGAAGACTTAGGCCGCGCCGTTTTGGACGCCGCCGCTTCCGGTTTGTAATTGTTTAATTGCTTTTGTTTAGATTGCTGCACTTGTTGTGTAAGTGTACGCTCTGAGTCGCAGGTAATCTCAGTGCACCGGCATTGCTTGCCGCGGCGACTGAGACCGGCGTTCGTCCGGACCAGTTGGCGACTCTCATCGCCCAAACTACGGAGATCAGGACTCAGCTGGGCAAGTACTTGCTGAGTTTACTGAATCTTCTCAAGAGTACTGTCGGTAGGCTCACCGAACTGTTTTGTACTCTTGCCTTTGCGATAGAAGTCGGCTTCTATTACGCAAAACTAGGGTATCGTTTCGTGCTCCATGTCCGCGGAACACGACGATACGCCGCACACTAGCCTAGCTAGCCAACCCGATTTCGTTGTAGCTGCTAGAGCGCCGGATAGAGGTCTTGAGACTGTTGGCGCGCGAGCCACTCAAGAGCCCCTTTTCCTTCAGACCCCTGCTCACTTAATTGTGCCGCATTCAGCAGTGAACACGAATATGGACAACACTGCTGGACCAAGGGTTCTGCCATTACCTCAAGCTCGAGGGCATGATGACATCCCTGAGGTGATGAGATTGTCGATTCCCGTTCCTAGGCTCAATATTTCGCTGACCGACAAGACACCAGGGCATAGCATAGCCGATGCAACTCGTGCGTACGTGCGTGACGCTAAAAAGTACCTCCAAGCTGTTCATGGTGGCGATAATGACGGTATCAGGTGTCTCTTCGTTGGTAACACCCTCGAGGGCGCAGCGAAGGACTGGTATCGCAATTGGACCAACGCCCGGGGCAGCTATACTTTTGACGAGTTGGTCGCCGCTTTGCTCGCACGATTCGCTACTGAGGTTCAAGCACGCGATGTGGAAGCTCGTAACGCTTTGGCAGCCGGTAGCTACCACATGCGTCGGGATGAAAATGTACCTGCGTACCAGTCACGCTTCGAAGCACTTGTGACTCCCATTGCTGACCTCACCGAATCTGAGCGTGTCTTTTGGTTTAGGCGAGGCCTAACGAAACTTTTGGCTAAATGGTGCGCCACTGACTTGGTTGGAGCGCAGATCAAGTCGTATGACGCGTTGGTCGCTTTTGCTAAGGGCGCGGAGATACGACTCCTTGCCGGCGAGGAAGAAGTCAAGTCTGCCCCTCGTGCAAATGCCGTGCAAGTGCAGGATCCGCTTGGGGAAGCTGTGGCTCTCGACCAGGACCTCGGCGCGACCCGCCCCACGCCTACTGCCGCGACGCGACGCAGCAACGGGCAACGCAAGGCGCGCGGGGGCGCTAGCTCGGGTGTCCGTGGTACAGGAGGAGCAGGTCCGAGCTCGGACCCAGCTAGGAACAGGAAGCGTGGTGGTGCGCCGTCGTCGGCAGCCGCACAGCGTTCCGACCCCAACGCGAAGCGTACTCGTACGGATGACACATTTATGCCAAAATGGAATTGCAATCGTTCCGAATTCGAGCGTCGGAAATTGGCCAATGTTTGTCTACGGTGTGCGGAGAATCATTCCACGAAGGATTGCCCTCTAATGCCGCCGTTTGTACCTCAGCCGAAATAGGGGCTTGCCCGGGTTCCTGCGGAGGGGGCACCACCTGGGATCTCTGAACTAACGCGTGGTCGGTGGTCATCCTTACGGCCAGCCGTTAAGGCATTGTTGCCTTGTGTACTTGGACACATCGAGCGAGTCATTGCGCGACGCATCACGCTTGACGGACGCACGGGACTTCTCTGCTTCGACCCGTTGTGTAATTTGTTTACACCTCGCCGTCCCCTGTCGTCTATCGATCTGTCTAACCACGTGGTTTTGTTCATCCCCTCGTCTCTGCGTGAGATGTCGGAACAGTTGGCCATATACAGGAGATGTAGGCGTCAATATCCAGGCACTGCCGCATGTGTATTACTCCCTGCTTTCTGTCGGCGCAAGGCAGAGGCATCGTTAAGGGGTATGCGGCATGTCCACCGGTTCGAGCCGGGCACCGTTTTGTTTAATGGTGTGGATTGGGAGGGTACGCTGGCTCCGTGGCCACGCCTATCCTACTCGGTTGACGTTTGGTACGAAGCTCCTGATGGGGGTGCCGTTGGTTACGGACCCGCCTTAAGTGCACTGACGTTGTCTGCTGGGCAGTCGCTCGTAGATAACCGTGTCCCTGTGGTTCAGATCGGTTTTAATGGCCGTACTCTGAAGGCACTTGTTGACACCGGTGCCAGCGACGACTTCATCTCTGTCGCAGAGGTGAACGCGCTGGGGTTGTCCCCACAGTCGTCTGATTGTCCACAGGTTACCCTTGCTGACGGGGGTAAGCATCCCATCGTGGGCAGGATTACCCTTAGCCTATCGATAGGCCCTTTGCGTGTTGTGACCCGGCCGTACGTGCTGCAGGGCTTAGCAGAGACTGCACCGTACATAATGGGGTCGTCGACATTACGACAGTACCGCGCGCGCATCGACATGGAGACCGCAACCCTGCATATGTGCAAGGGTACTCTGTCGATTAAGGTACCTTTCCTGTCGTTCGAACATGTCACACCAAAGGAGGGCGAAACTGAGGCGGTGCCTATGGTTAATTTCGCTGTGACCGCAATGGCCGCGCGAATCGAACCAGAGCTAGTCGGGCGTAAGGAGGCCGTCCGTTTGTTACGGAAGGGTGCCCACGGACTGCTTTTAAGGCCGCGGGTGAGCTGTTGTGTCACCACCGCGCAGATTTCTGCGGATCCTGAGGTTGAGGCCCTACTGTCGCAGTATGAGGACGTCTTTAAAGATATCCCTGGCCTACCACCTATGCGTCCTGTTGATCACACAATCCCTCTCATGCCTGGAGCGCAGCCTACGGCCCGGCCAATGTACAGGTTGAGTCCATTGGAGCTGGACGAGGTAAAGCGCCAGGTGACGGATTTGCTCGCGAAGGGTATGATACGCCCCAGCACATCCCCGTATTCTGCACCGATTTTGTTTGTCGGTAAGAAGGATGGGACCTTGCGCATGTGCATTGATTACCGGGGGTTAAATGCGAATACGGTGAAAAATCGCTACCCTTTGCCACGCGTTGACGACCTGTTGGATAAGCTGAAGGGCTCGGCTTATTTTTCCTCAATTGACTTACAACAGGGCTACAATCAGATTCGCATCGCTGCCTCTGATATCCCGAAAACCGCTTTTCGGACGCCCTTCGGTCACTTTGAGTATACGGTCCTATCGTTTGGTTTGACTAATGCCCCTGCGACGTTTCAGGCGGTTATGGACCGAATGTTTAGGCCGTTTATCGACAGGTTCGTTGTTTGCTACCTGGATGACATCTTAGTATATTCTAAGACGCGCGATGAGCACTTGGAGCATCTGCGGCTCGTGCTCGACGTTATGAGGCGGGAGCAATTGTTTGCTAAACGCGCCAAATGCTTTTGGGCGCAGCCTCAGGTGGAATATTTGGGTCACATTGTGTCGGCCACCGGTGTGAAGATGGACCCGCGGAAGGTCGCCGTGGTTCGCGATTGGCCCGCGCCTCAGAACCTCACGGAGCTGCGTAAGTTCCTTGGCTTGACCAATTATTTCCGAAAGTTCATTGAAAAATATTCCATCATTACGGCTCCGCTTACTAACTTAACTCGCAAAGGCGCTTTCGTTTCGCTCGAGTCGTGGACGTCGCAATGCCAGCGGGCATTCGAAGAGCTCAAACGAATTGTTGCCGAAGATGTCACCCTTGCATTCCCTGATTACTCGTTGCCATTTCGTGTTGAGGTAGTGTCTGATGCCTCAATATTTGGAAGCGGCGCTGTATTGTTACAGGAAGGGCGACCGATCGCCTTCACGAGTAAGAAGTTTTCTGGTGCGGAAATTCGCTACACCACCGGGGAACAGGAGCTTCTGGCCGTGCTGCATGCTTTAAAGGAATGGCGCTGTTACCTCGAGGGACGCCCGTTTACTTTAAAGACTGACCACAAGCCCCTAACGTTTTTGCAAAGCGTTCCGACGTTGAACCGCCGTCAAGCTAGGTGGATGGAATATCTAGCTAGGTTCGACTGCACCTGGGAGTATATTTCTGGTAAATTGAATATTGCCGATGCTCTCAGTCGACATCCGTCGCTACACGCTGCAATTTTGGCAGCGCCCGTCGTGCGGCCGCGTAGCGAGGAGGTACCGATCGCGACGGACCTCGCGGAGCGGTTGAAGGTTGCCTACAACGCAGACGCCTGGTTTGCGGACCCGGCTAATGTAGAAAACCTTCGCAAGCAGAATGGCCTTTGGCTACGGACGGAGGGTGCAGCTACGCAAATCGTCGTTCCGAACGACGACGCGCTACGCTACGACATCCTTGCGCGGTTCCACGAGGACCCGTTAGCAGGACACCCTGGTAGCAAGCGATTGATCGACTTGGTGCAACGTTCCTTTTGGTGGCCTCGTTTGGCTAAGGATGCGGCGAACTTCGTCCAGACATGCAGTCTGTGCCAGCGCAATAAGGCTTTGTCCGGTAAGGGCCATGGGTTGTTGCAACCGTTGCCTGTCCCGGATGCGCCTTGGGAAAGTGTTTCCATGGACTTCGTAGTCGCGCTGCCCAAAACTGAGGGGGGATACGATGCGGTGTTCGTAATGGTCGATCGTCTGACTAAGATGGTCCACCTAGCACCATGTACATCATCCTGCACGGCTGAGCAAACCGCACGTTTGTTTTTCGATAATGTGGTTCGGTTACACGGGATTCCCAAAAATGTGATCTCGGACCGCGGTGGACAGTTCACGTCTAAGTTTTGGGAAGCGCTCTGCAAGCTAGTTGGCATGCGTGTCAACCTGAGCACAGCGTACCACCCGCAGTCTGATGGTCAAACCGAACGCACAAACCGCACGTTGGGTGATATGTTGCGCAATTATGCTGGTCGCACACCACTTGTTTGGGATACATATCTGACTGCGGCAGAATTCGCGCTTAACAACGCTGTTAACCGCTCTACAGGCAAAAGTCCGTTCTTTCTTAACTACGGGTTTCATCCCGCGCTACCCGTGTGGCGTGAGTTGGAAGTGAACGTGCCTGCTGCTAAACTTTTTGCCAAGTCTTTTATGTCCCGAATCACAGACGCAAAGTCGTGTTTGGACGCGGCGCAGCAACGAACGACGGAATATTACAACAAATCTAAGCAGGATGTGACGTTTTCGGAAGGGCAACTCGTGTTGCTAAGCACCAAGAACTTGCGTTCCTTGGCCGACGGATCCCGAAAACTCTTACCCCGCTGGATTGGTCCGTATCCTGTCGTGCGCATGGTTGGGAATGTGGCTGTGGAGCTTGCATTGCCCACTGATATGACCATTCACCCCACGTTTCACGTATCGCTTGTTCGTCCGTATCGTGGTACGGAACCCGTCCCTGAGCCTGCTAACGCCCCCGCAGCGATCGAACCAGTTCCCGAGACCTGGATCGCTGGTAAACAGAAGTTTTACGATGTGGAGCGGGTGTTAGATTATCGCGCGCGTCGTGTGGGCCGACACCGACGTAAGCGAACAGTACACGAGTACTTGGTTAAGTGGACAGGGTATACCGACGAGCACAACTCATGGGAACCGGCACGCAACTTCTCACAGGACATGAAACCCCTGCTCGAAGAAGCCCGCAAACGTGCCACACAAGCCCAATGACCCCTGCAGTCGATGCTGTATGATGCAGCGAGGACGCTGCATACGGGAGGGGGGATAATTGTTGTGCTACGGTTCATTTCCCATCGACGCGTAGGTCGACGCGATCCTATGAGTCGAAGTGCTTTGTGATGAACGCATTACATATGAATGAATCTGCATGATATAAATGTATTCGCATACATTTATATATGCATCTGGCATGTTGTCATTGATCCATCGCGACATCGCATCATGGCAAATCCGCCTAGCATGCATGAATGACCGAATCATTGAAGTGCGCATTATGCTCGTGCTATGAAACGATAAGTAATATTATCTGATATAATATTACTTCATTAAAGCACACGTTGAGAGCGCCGCACTTGTCGCGATGCATGCCCTGCAACCAGATATCGTTATCCGGACCCTTGCATCATGCGAATGCCGGAAAGGCTTATACGTTGTTATACGTAGACATCGCCTAGACGCAGTAGGGTTGTCACATCTAGGATCGGCCTCCTGATGTGAATCGTACGGCATTGCGATGCTGCGAGTATAACAGATGCGAGGACGGCTAAGCTAGATAAGACATTCGATACCGGAGAACACTTGTGTGTTCTCTATTACTATTTCTATACACTATTCTACTTAGCCCGAGCTAAGCCTGAACTTCGCTAGTCACCGCCGCGTGATGATTGCTTGCGTCCAGCGCTGACGGCGATTTCGTCCATTGCATCGTTCTGATCCGTAAGACTGTAAGTTATATCTCTCTTTGTCTTGAAGTCTTCCGCTGTCTCTGTTTGCTCTTGCTTGCCTTGCTGTACTTGCAAGTGCTCGCGCATCGGTGTCGATAGTCTCCAGACGCGCAGATACTTATGAGCAAACGCGAACGAGAGGTACAACAAATCGTACGGCACTGCGATGCTGCGAGTATAACAGATGCGGGCCATGGGTTGTTGCAACCGTTGCCTGTCCCGGATGCGCCTTGGGAAAGTGTTTCCATGGACTTCGTAGTCGCGCTGCCCAAAACTGAGGGGGGATACGATGCGGTGTTCGTAATGGTCGATCGTCTGACTAAGATGGTTCACCTAGCACCATGCACATCATCCTGCACGGCTGAGCAAACCGCACGTTTGTTTTTCGATAATGTGGTTCGGTTACACGGGGTTCCCAAAAATGTGATCTCGGACCGCGGTGGACAGTTCACGTCTAAGTTTTGGGAAGCGCTCTGCAAGCTAGTTGGCATGCGTGTCAACCTGAGCACAGCGTACCACCCGCAGTCTGATGGTCAAACCGAACGCACAAACCGCACGTTGGGTGATATGTTGCGCAATTATGCTGGTCGCACACCACTCGTTTGGGATACGTATTTGACTGCGGCAGAATTCGCGCTTAACAATGCTGTTAACCGCTCTACAGGCAAAAGTCCGTTCTTTCTTAACTACGGATTTCATCCCGCGCTACCCGTGTGGCGTGAGTTGGAAGTGAACGTGCCTGCTGCTAAACTTTTTGCCAAGTCTTTTATGTCCCGAATCACAGACGCTAAGTCGTGTTTGGACGCGGCGCAGCAACGAACGACGGAATACTATAACAAATCCAAGCAGGATGTGACGTTTTCGGAGGGGCAACTCGTGTTGCTAAGCACCAAGAACTTGCGTTCCTTGGCCGACGGATCCCGAAAACTCTTACCCCGCTGGATTGGTCCGTATCCTGTCGTGCGCATGGTTGGGAATGTGGCTGTGGAGCTTGCATTGCCCAATGATATGACCATTCACCCCACGTTTCACGTATCGCTTGTTCGTCCGTATCATAGTACGGAACCCGTCCCTGAGCCTGCTAACGCCCCCGCAGCGATCGAACCAGGTGTTGTGCTACGGTTCATTTCCCGCCGACGCGTAGGTCAACGCGATCCTACGAGGCGAAGTGCTTTTGTGATGAACGCATTACATATGAATGAATCTGCATGATATAAATGTATTCGCATACATTTATATATGCATCTGGCATGTTGTCATTATCCATCGCGACATCACATCATGGCAAATCCGCCTAGCATGCATGAATAACCGAAGCATTGAAGTGCGCATTATGCTCGTGCTACAAAACGATAAGTAATATTATCTGATATAATATTACTTCATTTAAGCACACGTTGAGAGCGCCGCACTCGTCGCGATACATGCCCTGCAACCGGATATCGCTATCCGGACCCTTGCATCATGCGAATGCCGGAAAGGCTTATACGTTGTTATGCGTAGACATCGCCTAAGCGCAGTAGGGTTGTCACATCTAGGATCGGCCTCCTAATGTGAATCGTACGGCACTGCGATGCTGCGAGTATAACAGATGCGAGGACGGCTAAGCTAGACAAGACATTCAATGCCAGAGAACACTTGTGTGTTCTACATTACTATTACTATACGATACTCTATTTAGCCCGAGCTAAGCCTGAACTTCGCTAATCACCGCCGCGTGATGATTGCTTGCTTCCGGCGCTGACGGCGATTTCGTCCATTGCATCATTCCGACCTGTAAGACCGTAAGTTATATCTCTCTTCGTCTTGAAGTCTTCCGCTGTCTCTGTTTGCTCTCGCTTGCCTTGCTGTACTTGCAAGTGCTCGCGCATCGGTGTCGATAGTCTCCAGACGTGCAGATACTCATGAGCAAACGCGAACGAGAGGTACAACAATTTGGTATCGAGACAGGTTCGTTGCCTAACTGTCTCTCTCTGTCTAATCGGAAGTAGGTTCTTTCTATGGCGAGTTCCAGCGACGAACCACGAGGACCGCTAGATACTCTTGCCGAAGACCTAGGCCGCGCCGTTTTGGATGCCGCCGCTTCCGGTTTGTAATTGTTTAATTGCTTTTGCTTAGATTGCTGCACTTGTTGTGTAAGTGTATGCTCTGAGCCGCAGGTAATCTCAGTGCACCGGCATTGCTTGCCGCGGCGACTGAGACCGGCTTTCGTCCGGACCAGTTGGCGACTCTCATTGCCCAAACTACGGAGATCAGGACTCAGCTGGGCAATTACTTGCTGAGTTTGCTGAATCTTCTCAAGAGTACTGTCGGTAGGCTCGCCGAATCGCTTTGTACTCTTGCCTTTGCGATAGAAGTCGGCTTCTATTACGCAAAACTAGGGTATCGTTTCGTGCTCCATGTCCGCGGAACACGATGATACGCCGCACACTAGCCTAGCTAGCCAACCCGATTTCGTTGTAGCTGCTAGAGCGCCGGATAGAGGTCTTGAGACTGTTGGCGCGCGAGCCACTCAAGAGCCCCTTTTCCTTCAGACCCCTGCTCACTTAATTGTGCCGCATTCAGCAGTGAACACGAATATGGACAACACTGCTGGACCAAGGGTTCTGCCATTACCTCAAGCTCGAGGGCATGATGACATCCCTGAGGTGATGAGATTGTCGATTCCCGTTCCTAGGCTCAATATTTCGCTGACCGACAAGACACCAGGGCATAGCATAGCCGATGCAACTCGTGCGTACGTGCGTGACGCTAAAAAGTACCTCCAAGCTGTTCATGGTGGCGATAATGACGGTATCAGGTGTCTCTTCGTTGGTAACACCCTCGAGGGCGCAGCGAAGGACTGGTATCGCAATTGGACCAATGCCCGGGGCAGCTATACTTTTGACGAGTTAGTCGCCGCTTTGCTCGCACGATTCGCTACTGAGGTTCAAGCACGCGATGTGGAAGCTCGTAACGTTTTGGCAGCCGGTAGCTACCACATGCGTCGGGATGAAAATGTACCTGCGTACCAGTCACGCTTCGAAGCACTTGTGACTCCCATTGCTGACCTCACCGAATCTGAGCGTGTCTTTTGGTTTAGGCGAGGCCTAACGAAACTTTTGGCTAAATGGTGCGCCACTGACTTGGTTGGAGCGCAGATCAAGTCGTATGACGCGTTGGTCGCTTTTGCTAAGGGCGCGGAGATACGACTTCTTGCCGGCGAGGAAGAAGTCAAGTCTGCCCCTCGTGCAAATGCCGTGCAAGTGCAGGATCCGCTTGGGGAAGCTGTAGCTCTCGACCAGGACCTCGGCGCGACCCGCCCCACGCCTACTGCCGCGACGCGACGCAGCAACGGGCAACGCAAGGCGCGCGGGGGCGCTAGCTCGTGTGTCCGTGGTACAGGAGGAGCAGGTCCGAGCTCGGACCCAGCTAGGAACAGGAAGCGTGGTGGTGCGCCGTCGTCGGCAGCCGCACAGCGTTCCGACCCCAACGCGAAGCGTACTCGTACGGATGACACATTTATGCCAAAATGGAATTGCAATCGTTCCGAATTCGAGCGTCGAAAATTGGCCAACGTTTGTCTACGGTGTGCGGAGAGCCATTCTACGAAGGATTGCCCTCTAATGCCGCCGTTTGTACCTCAGCCGAAATAGGGGCTTGCCCGGGTTCCTGTGGAGGGGGCACCACCCGGGATTTCTGAACTGACGCGTGGTCGGTGGTCATCCTTACGGCCAGCCGTTAAGGCATTGTTGCCTTGTGTACTTGGACACATCGAGCGAGTCATTGCGCGACGCATCACGCTTGACGGACGCACGGGACTTCTCTGCTTCGACCCGTTGTGTAATTTGTTTACACCTCGCCGTCCCCTGTCGTCTATCGATCTGTCTAACCACGTGGTTTTGTTCATCCCCTCGTCTCTGCGTGAGATGTCGGAACAGTTGGCCATATACAGGAGATGTAGGCGTCAATATCCAGGCACTGCCGCATGTGTATTACTCCCTGCTTTCTGTCGGCGCAAGGCAGAGGCATTGTTAAGGGGTATGCGGCATGTCCACCGGTTCGAGCCGGGCACCGTTTTGTTTAATGGTGTGGATTGGGAGGGTACGCTGGCTCCGTGGCCATGCCTATCCTACTCGGTTGACGTTTGGTACGAAGCTCCTGATGGGGGTGCCGTTGGTTACGGACCCGCCTTAAGTGCACTGACGTTGTCTGCTGGGCAGTCGCTCGTAGATAACCGTGTCCCTGTGGTTCAGATCGGTTTGAATGGCCGTACTCTGAAGGCACTTGTTGACACCGGTGCCAGCGACGACTTCATCTCTGTCGCAGAGGTGAAAGCGCTGGGGTTGTCCCCAGAGTCGTCTGATTGTCCACAGGTTACCCTTGCTGACGGGGGTAAGCATCCCATCGTGGGCAGGATTACCCTTAGCCTATCGATAGGCCCTTTGCGTGTTCTGACCCGTCCGTACGTGCTGCAGGGCTTAGCAGAGACTGCACCGTACATAATGGGGTCGTCGACATTACGACAGTACCGCGCGCGCATCGACATGGAGACCGCAACCCTGCATATGTGCAAGGGTACTCTGTCGATTAAGGTACCTTTCCTGTCGTTCGAACATGTCACACCAAAGGAGGGCGAAACTGAGGCGGTGCCTATGGTTAATTTCGCTGTGACCGCAATGGCCGCGCGAATCGAACCAGAGCTAGTCGGGCGTAAGGAGGCCGTCCGTTTGTTACGGAAGGGTGCCCACGGACTGCTTTTAAGGCCGCGGGTGAGCTGTTGTGCCACCACCGCGCAGATTTCTGCGAATCCTGAGGTTGAGGCCCTACTGTCGCAGTATGAGGACGTCTTTAAAGATATCCCTGGCCTACCACCTATGCGTCCTGTTGATCACACAATCCCTCTCATGCCTGGAGCGCAGCCTACAGCCAGGCCAATGTACAGGTTGAGTCCATTGGAGCTGGATGAGGTAAAGCGCCAGGTGACGGATTTGCTCGCGAAGGGTATGATACGCCCCAGCACATCCCCGTATTCTGCACCGATTTTGTTTGTCGGTAAGAAGGATGGGACCTTGCGCATGTGCATTGATTACCGGGGGTTAAATGCGAATACGGTGAAAAATCGCTACCCTTTGCCACGCGTTGACGACCTGTTGGATAAGCTGAAGGGCTCGGCTTATTTTTCCTCAATTGACTTACAACAGGGCTACAATCAGATTCGCATCGCTGCCTCTGATATCCCGAAAACCGCTTTTCGGACGCCCTTCGGTCACTTTGAGTATACGGTCCTATCGTTTGGTTTGACTAATGCCCCTGCGACGTTTCAGGCGGTTATGGACCGAATGTTTAGGCCGTTTATCGACAGGTTCGTTGTTTGCTACCTGGATGACATCTTGGTATATTCTAAGACGCGCGAGGAGCACTTGGAGCATCTTCGGCTCGTGCTCGACGTTATGAGGCGGGAGCAATTGTTTGCTAAACGCGCCAAATGCTTTTGGGCGCAGCCTCAGGTGGAATATTTGGGCCACATTGTGTCGGCCACCGGTGTGAAGATGGACCCGCGGAAGGTCGCCGTGGTTCGCGATTGGCCCGCGCCTCAGAACCTCACGGAGCTGCGTAAGTTCCTTGGCTTGACCAATTATTTCCGAAAGTTCATTGAAAAATATTCCATCATTGCGGCCCCGCTTACTAACTTAACTCGCAAAGGCGCTTTCGTTTCGCTCGAGTCGTGGACGTCGCAATGCCAGCGGGCATTCGAAGAGCTCAAACGAATCATTGCCGAAGATGTCACCCTTGCATTCCCTGATTACTCGTTGCCATTTCGTGTTGAGGTAGTGTCTGATGCCTCAATATTTGGAAGCGGCGCTGTATTGTTACAGGAAGAGCGACCGATCGCCTTCACGAGTAAGAAGTTTTCTGGTGCGGAGATTCGCTACACCACCGGGGAACAGGAGCTTCTGGCCGTGCTGCATGCTTTAAAGGAATGGCGCTGTTACCTCGAGGGACGCCCGTTTACTTTAAAGACTGACCATAAGCCCCTAACGTTTTTGCAAAGCGTTCCGACGTTGAACCGCCGTCAAGCTAGGTGGATGGAATATCTAGCTAGGTTCAACTGCACCTGGGAGTATATTTCTGGTAAATTGAATATTGCCGATGCTCTCAGTCGACATCCGTCGCTACACGCTGCAATTTTGGCAGCGCCCGTCATGCGGCCGCGTAGCGAGGAGGTTCCGATCGCGACGGACCTCGCGGAGCGGTTGAAGGCTGCCTACAGCGCAGACGCCTGGTTCGCGGACCCGGCTAATGTAGAAAACCTTCGCAAGCAGAATGGCCTTTGGCTACGGACGGAGGGTGCAGCTACGCAAATCGTCGTTCCGAACGACGACGCGCTACGCTACGACATCCTTGCGCGGTTCCACGAGGACCCGTTAGCAGGACACCCTGGTAGCAAGCAATTGATCGACTTGGTGCAACGTTCCTTTTGGTGGCCTCGTTTGGCTAAGGATGCGGCGAACTTCGTCCAGACATGCAGTCTGTGCCAGCGCAATAAGGCTTTGTCCGGTAAGGGCCATGGGTTGTTGAAACCGTTGCCTGTCCCGGATGCGCCTTGGGAAAGTGTTTCCATGGACTTCGTAGTCGCGCTGCCCAAAACTGAGGGGGGATACGATGCGGTGTTCATAATGGTCGATCGCCTGACTAAGATGGTCCACCTAGCACCATGCACATCATCCTGCACGGCTGAGCAAACCGCACGTTTGTTTTTCGATAATGTGGTTCGGTTACACGGGGTTCCCAAAAATGTGATCTCGGACCGCGGTGGACAGTTCACGTCTAAGTTTTGGGAAGCGCTCTGCAAACTAGTTGGCATGCGCGTCAACCTGAGCACGGCGTATCACCCGCAGACTGATGGTCAAATCGAACGCACAAACCGCACGTTGGGTGATATGTTGCGCAATTATGCTGGCCGCACACCACTCGTTTGGGATACGTATTTGACTGCGGCAGAATTTGCGCTTAACAATGCTGTTAACCGCTCTACAGGCAAAAGTCCGTTCTTTCTTAACTACGGATTTCATCCCGCGCTACCCGTGTGGCGTGAGTTGGAAGTGAACGTGCCTGCTGCTAAACTTTTTGCCAAGTCTTTTATGTCCCGAATCACAGACGCGAAGTCGTGTTTGGACGCGGCGCAGCAACGAACGACGGAATACTATAACAAATCCAAGCAGGATGTGACGTTTTTGGAGGGGCAACTCGTGTTGCTAAGCACCAAGAACTTGCGTTCCTTGACCGACGGATCCCGAAAACTCTTACCCCGCTGGATTGGTCCGTATCCTGTCGTGCGCATGGTTGGGAATGTGGCTGTGCAGCTTGCATTGCCCGCTGATATGACCATTCACCCCACGTTTCACGTATCGCTTATTCGTCCGTATTGTGGTACGGAACCCGTCCCTGAGCCTGCTAACGCCCCCACAGCGATCGAACCAGTTCCCGAGACCTGGATCGCTGGTAAACAGAAGTTTTATGATGTGGAGCGGGTGTTAGATTATCGCGCGCGTCGTGTGGGCCGACACCGACGTAAGCGAACAGTACACGAGTACTTGGTTAAGTGGACAGGGTATACCGACGAGCACAACTCATGGGAACCGGCACGCAACTTCTCACAGGACATGAAACCCCTGCTCGAAGAAGCCCGCAAACGTGCCACGCAAGCCCAATGACCCCTGCAGTCGATGCTGTATGATGCAGCGAGGACGCTGCATACGGGAGGGGGGATAATTGTTGTGCTACGGTTCATTTCCCGCCGACGCGTAGGTTGACGCGATCCTACGAGGCGAAGTGCTTTTGTGATGAACGCATTACATATGAATGAATCTGCATGATATAAATGTATTCGCATACATTTATATATGCATCTGGCATGTTGTCATTATCCATCGCGACATCGCATCATGGCAAATCCGCCTAGCATTCATGAATAACCGAAGCATTGAAGTGCGCATTATGCTCGTGCTATGAAACGATAAGTAATATTATCTGATATAATATTACTTCATTTAAGCACACGTTGAGAGCGCCGCACTCGTCGCGATACATGCCCTGCAACCGGATATCGCTATCCGGACCCTTGCATCATGCGAATGCCGGAAAGGCTTATACGTTGTTATGCGTAGACATCGCCTAAGCGCAGTAGGGTTGTCACATCTAGGATCGGCCTCCTAATGTGAATCGTACGGCACTGCGATGCTGCGAGTATAACAGATGCGAGGACGGCTAAGCTAGACAAGACATTCAATGCCAGAGAACACTTGTGTGTTCTACATTACTATTACTATACGATACTCTACTTAGCCCGAGCTAAGCCTGAACTTCGCTAATCACCGCCGCGTGATGATTGCTTGCTTCCGGCGCTGACGGCGATTTCGTCCATTGCATCATTCCGACCTGTAAGACCGTAAGTTATATCTCTCTTCGTCTTGAAGTCTTCCGCTGTCTCTGTTTGCTCTCGCTTGCCTTGCTGTACTTGCAAGTGCTCGCGCATCGGTGTCGATAGTCTCCAGACGTGCAGATACTCATGAGCAAACGCGAACGAGAGGTACAACAGTGAATGGCCCGCACCTCAGAACCTCACCGAACTACGCCAGTTCTTGGGTTTGACTAACTACTTCCGTAAGTTTATTAAAAATTACTCCATTATTGCGGCCCCGCTTACGAATTTGACGAAGAAAGGAGGTTTCGTTTCTCTTGAAGCCTGGACATCCGCGTGTCAGCGGGCATTGGAAGAGCTCAAACGAATCGTCACCGACGACATTACCCTCTCTTTTCCTGATTACTTGTTCCCGTTCCGTGTTGAAGTTGTATCGGATGCTTCCTTGCATGGAAGCGGCGCTGTATTGTTGCAGGAAGGACGACCGATCGCCTTCACGAGTAAGAAGTTTTCGGGTGCGGAGACCTGATATACAACCGGAGAGCAGGAGCTGTTGGCAGCTCTACATGCTTTAAAGGAATGGCGTTGTTACCTCGAGGGCCGCCCTTTTACGCTGAAGACCGATCATAAGCCGCTGACATTCTTGCAGAGTGTCCCTATGCTTAACCGACGACAAGCCTGGTGGATGGAGTATCTGTCTCGTTTCAACTGTACATGGGAGTATATCGCCGGCAGGATTAATATTGCTGACGCTCTCAGTCGACATCCATCATTACATGCTGCAATTTTGGCAGCACCGGTTACTCGTTCGCGCAGTCAGGAGGTGCCGATAGCAGCGGACCTTGCGCAGCAACTCAAGGTGGCGTATGAAGTGGATCCATGGTTCGCTTTGCCCAACAATGTGGAACATTTGCACAAGCGCAACGATTTGTGGATACGGCAGGATGGCTCGACCACACAAATCGTCGTGCCAAACGACGACGCTTTGCGCTACGATATTCTTGCGCGGTTCCACGAGGACCCATTGGCAGGACATCCTGGAAGCACGCGATTGGCAGAGCTGGTACGACGCTTGTTCTGGTGGCCGCGCGTGGTGAAGGATGCGGAAAACTTTGTGCAAAGGTGCAGTTTATGCCAGCGCAATAAAACACTATCCGGTAAGGGCCAGGGTTTATTACAACCTTTACCTATACCAGATGTCCCTTGGGAAAGTGTTTCTATGGACTTCGTAGTCGCGCTGCCCAAAACTGAGGGGGGATACGACTCGGTGTTCGTAATGGTCAATCGTTTGACCAAGATGGTTCATTTAGCCCCCTGCACCTTGTCTTGCACCGCTGAGCAAACAGCACGATTATTTTTCGATAATGTGGTCCGATTGCATGGCGTTCCTAAAAATGTGATCTCCGATCGCAGCGGTCAATTCACATCTAAGTTTTGGGAAGCGCTATGTCAACTCATCAGTATGCGCGTTCATTTGAGCACAGCATATCATCCACAATCCGATGGGCAAACTGAACGCATAAATTGCACACTGGGCGACATGTTGAGGAATTTCGCGGGACGCACACCCTCTGTTTGGGATACGTTTCTGACTTCGGCAGAATTCGCGCTTAACAACGCTGTTAACCGCTCTACAGGTCAAAGCCCTTTCTTTCTGAATTATGGATTTCATCCTGCGCTACCCGTGTGGCGAGAATTGGAGATAAATATCCCTGCGGCTAAAACCTTTGCCAAGTCGTTCCTATCCCGCATGACAGACGCGAAGGCATGCCTGGACGCGGCACAACAACGGACGACGGACTATTATAATAAATCTAAACGGGACGTAACATTTTCGGTGGGACAAATGGTATTACTGAGCACTAAGAACTTGCGTTCGCTCGCCGACGGTTCCCGTAAATTGTTACCTCGTTGGATCGGTCCATATCCCGTTGTTCGCATGGTAGGGAATGTAGCCGTGGAGCTATCCCTACCTTCTGACATGAATATCCATCCCACATTTCATATTTCTTTAATTCGCCCTTATCGCGGCACAGCACCCGTTACGAACGACACCGATGCCCCTGCAGTAATGGACCCCGGTCCCAAGACCTGGATCGCAGGCAAGCAAAAGGTGTATGATGTGGAATGCATACTGGATTATCGGGTTCGTCGCATTGGTCGACAACGATGAAAGCGGAAGGTGCATGAATATCTGGTCAAGTGGACTGGCTGTTCTAGCGAGCATAATTCGTGGGAGCCGATGTGTAACTTCTCGCCGGAAATGAAGCCCCTGTTGGAGGAAGCTCGTCTACGTGGCGCGCATGATCCTTGCAGTCGATGCTGTTCAATGCAGCGAGGACGCTGCATACGGGAGGGGGGATAGTTGTTGTACGCGGGTTCAATCACCGTTTACATTTATGAAGGCCGCAATGCATTCAGATATCATGAAGCATAATTATTGGACTTTTCGTGTGTATTATCGCTTACATGTTACAAGAGATTCTAGGCTCTCAAGGCAAGGAACAAGAGACCGATATAGTCAGTCGTACACAAACGACTTCTAACCAAAAACATCATAAAGGCAAGTCTGACCGAACTCGTAAAGCCAAATTCCAACACTCCCACGCTGTCAGATCTTGCACACGCCCATGCTCTTCTGGTGCTTTGCAAACTTCTCCAACGGCAGCGGCTTCGTCAAGATATCCGCCACCATGTCGTCGCTGCGACAGTCCTCCATGACCACCGTTCCACGTGCCACTTGCTCACGAACCATGTGATATCGCACAGCAATGTGCTTTGATTTTCCTGAAATTACTGGGTTCTTCGTGATCTTAATCGCTGACTGGCTATCACAGTTGATGGTGGTCGGACGTAACGAGTAACCCAACTCCGAGAGCAGAAGACGTAGCCAGAGTGCCTCCTTGGTAGCCTCTGATGCCGCCACGTATTCCGCTTCCATGGTCGAACTCGTAACTGTACGCTGTAGCCTGCTCGACCAACTCACTGAGCCTCCATGCAAAGTAAAACGTAACCACCAGTTGACTTGCGGCTCTCAATGCATCCTGCATAATCTGAATCTGTATAACCAATTAAACCTTCTTCAACACGTTCGCCACCAAAAACGATGCCGCACTGAGGTGTTGCCAGCAAGAAGCGAACTACCGCCTTCGCAGCTCTCCAGTGCTGCTCAGTGGGTGCTGACATGTGGCGTGTGAGGACTCCCACGGCTTGTGCAATGTCAGGCCGGGTGCAATTTGTGATGTACATCAAGCTGCCTACCAGCTCAATGTATGGATATCGCGAGCGATCCAAAACTTCCCCGTCAGCAGCCCGCATCAGGATCGTCCCCGGGCTCATGGGAATGGATCTTGGATCTGCATTAACCATGCCATACCGCTCGATCAGCTCATGGATCATGTGTTCCTGCGACACTGTGAGGGTGCGTGAGTTGGAAGTGAACGTGCCTGCTGCTAAACTTTTTGCCAAGTCTTTTATGTCCCGAATCACAGACGCGAAGTCGTGTTTGGACGCGGCGCAGCAACGAACGACGGAATACTATAACAAATCCAAGCAGGATGTGACGTTTTCGGAGGGGCAACTCGTGTTGCTAAGCACCAAGAACTTGCGTTCCTTGGCCGACGGATCCCGAAAACTCTTACCCCGTTGGATTGGTCCGTATCCTGTCGTGCGCATGGTTGGGAATGTGGCTGTGGAGCTTGCATTGCCCACTGATATGACCATTCACCCCACGTTTCACGTATCGCTTGTTCATCCGTATCGTAGTACGGAACCCGTCCCTGAGCCTGCTAACGCCCCCGCAGCGATCAAACCAGTTCCCGAGACCTGGATCACTGGTAAACAGAAGTTTTACGATGTGGAGCGGGTGTTAGATTATCGCGCGCGTCGTGTGGGCCGACACCGACGTAAGCGAACAGTACACGAGTACTTGGTTAAGTGGACAGGGTATACCGACGAGCACAACTCATGGGAACCGGCACGCAACTTCTCACAGGACATGAAACCCCTGCTCGAAGAAGCCCGCAAACGTGCCACGCAAGCCCAATGACCCCTGCAGTCGATGCTGTATGATGCAGCGAGGACGCTGCATACGGGAGGGGGGATAATTGTTGTGCTACGGTTCATTTCCCGCCGACGCATAGGTCGACGCGATCCTACGAGGCGAAGTGCTTTTGTGATGAACGCATTACATATGAATGAATCTGTATGATATAAATGTATTCGCATACATTTATATATGCATCTGGCATGTTGTCATTATCCATCGTGACATCGCATCATGGCAAATCCGCCTAGCATGCATGAATAACCGAAGCATTGAAGTGCGCATTATGCTCGTGCTACGAAACGATAAGTAATATTATCTGATATAATATTACTTCATTTAAGCACACGTTGAGAGCGCCGCACTCGTCGCGATACATGCCCTGCAACCGGATATCGCTATCCGGACCCTTGCATCATGCGAATGCCGGAAAGGCTTATACGTTGTTATGCGTAGACATCGCCTAAGCGCAGTAGGGTTGTCACATCTAGGATCGGCCTCCTAATGTGAATCGTGTTGTGCTACGGTTCATTTCCCATCGACGCGTAGGTCGACGCGATCCTATGAGTCGAAGTGCTTTGTGATGAACGCATTACATATGAATGAATCTGCATGATATAAATGTATTCGCATACATTTATATATGCATCTGGCATGTTGTCATTGATCCATCGCGACATCGCATCATGGCAAATCCGCCTAGCATGCATGAATGACCGAATCATTGAAGTGCGCATTATGCTCGTGCTATGAAACGATAAGTAATATTATCTGATATAATATTACTTCATTAAAGCACACGTTGAGAGCGCCGCACTTGTCGCGATGCATGCCCTGCAACCGGATATCGTTATCCGGACCCTTGCATCATGCGAATGCCGGAAAGGCTTATACGTTGTTATACGTAGACATCGCCTAGACGCAGTAGGGTTGTCACATCTAGGATCGGCCTCCTGATGTGAATCGTACGGCATTGCGATGCTGCGAGTATAACAGATGCGAGGACGGCTAAGCTAGATAAGACATTCGATACCGGAGAACACTTGTGTGTTCTCTATTACTATTTCTATACACTATTCTACTTAGCCCGAGCTAAGCCTGAACTTCGCTAGTCACCGCCGCGTGATGATTGCTTGCTTCCGGCGCTGACGGCGATTTCGTCCATTGCATCGTTCTGATCCGTAAGACTGTAAGTTATATCTCTCTTTGTCTTGAAGTCTTCCGCTGTCTCTGTTTGCTCTTGCTTGCCTTGCTGTACTTGCAAGTGCTCGCGCATCGGTGTCGATAGTCTCCAGACGCGCAGATACTTATGAGCAAACGCGAACGAGAGGTACAACAATTTGGTATCGAGACAGGTTCGTTGCCTAACTGTCTCTCTTTGTCTAATCGGAAGTAGGTTCTTTCTATGGCGAGTTCCAGCGACGAACCACGAGGACCGCTAGATACTTTTGCCGAAGACTTAGGCCGCGCCGTTTTGGACGCCGCCGCTTCCGGTTTGTAATTGTTTAATTGCTTTTGTTTAGATTGCTGCACTTGTTGTGTAAGTGTACGCTCTGAGTCGCAGGTAATCTCAGTGCACCGGCATTGCTTGCCGCGGCGACTGAGACCGGCGTTCGTCCGGACCAGTTGGCGACTCTCATCGCCCAAACTACGGAGATCAGGACTCAGCTGGGCAAGTACTTGCTGAGTTTACTGAATCTTCTCAAGAGTACTGTCGGTAGGCTCACCGAACTGTTTTGTACTCTTGCCTTTGCGATAGAAGTCGGCTTCTATTACGCAAAACTAGGGTATCGTTTCGTGCTCCATGTCCGCGGAACACGACGATACGCCGCACACTAGCCTAGCTAGCCAACCCGATTTCGTTGTAGCTGCTAGAGCATCGGATAGAGGTCTTGAGACTGTTGGCGCGCGAGCCACTCAAGAGCCCCTTTTCCTTCAGACCCCTGCTCACTTAATTGTGCCGCATTCAGCAGTGAACACGAATATGGACAACACTGCTGGACCAAGGGTTCTGCCATTACCTCAAGCTCGAGGGCATGATGACATCCCTGAGGTGATGAGATTGTCTATTCCCGTTCCTAGGCTCAATATTTCGCTGACCGACAAGACACCAGGGCATAGCATAGCCGATGCAACTCGTGCGTACGTGCGTGACGCTAAAAAGTACCTCCAAGCTGTTCATGGTGGCGATAATGACGGTATCAGGTGTCTCTTCGTTGGTAACACCCTCGAGGGCGCAGCGAAGGACTGGTATCGCAATTGGACCAACGCCCGGGGCAGCTATACTTTTGACGAGTTGGTCGCCGCTTTGCTCGCACGATTCGCTACTGAGGTTCAAGCACGCGATGTGGAAGCTCGTAACGCTTTGGCAGCCGGTAGCTACCACATGCGTCGGGATGAAAATGTACCTGCGTACCAGTCACGCTTCGAAGCACTTGTGACTCCCATTGCTGACCTCACCGAATCTGAGCGTGTCTTTTGGTTTAGGCGAGGCCTAACGAAACTTTTGGCTAAATGGTGCGCCACTGACTTGGTTGGAGCGCAGATCAAGTCGTATGACGCGTTGGTCGCTTTTGCTAAGGGCGCGGAGATACGACTCCTTGCCGGCGAGGAAGAAGTCAAGTCTGCCCCTCGTGCAAATGCCGTGCAAGTGCAGGATCCGCTTGGGGAAGCTGTGGCTCTCGACCAGGACCTCGGCGCGACCCGCCCCACGCCTACTGCCGCGACGCGACGCAGCAACGGGCAACGCAAGGCGCGCGGGGGCGCTAGCTCGGGTGTCCGTGGTACAGGAGGAGCAGGTCCGAGCTCGGACCCAGCTAGGAACAGGAAGCGTGGTGGTGCGCCGTCGTCGGCAGCCGCACAGCGTTCCGACCCCAACGCGAAGCGTACTCGTACGGACGACACATTTATGCCAAAATGGAATTGCAATCGTTCCGAATTCGAGCGTCGGAAATTGGCCAATGTTTGTCTACGGTGTGCGGAGAATCATTCCACGAAGGATTGCCCTCTAATGCCGCCGTTTGTACCTCAGCCGAAATAGGGGCTTGCCCGGGTTCCTGCGGAGGGGGCACCACCTGGGATCTCTGAACTAACGCGTGGTCGGTGGTCATCCTTACGGCCAGCCGTTAAGGCATTGTTGCCTTGTGTACTTGGACACATCGAGCGAGTCATTGCGCGACGCATCACGCTTGACGGACGCACGGGACTTCTCTGCTTCGACCCGTTGTGTAATTTGTTTACACCTCGCCGTCCCCTGTCGTCTATCGATCTGTCTAACCACGTGGTTTTGTTCATCCCCTCGTCTCTGCGTGAGATGTCGGAACAGTTGGCCATATACAGGAGATGTAGGCGTCAATATCCAGGCACTGCCGCATGTGTATTACTCCCTGCTTTCTGTCGGCGCAAGGCAGAGGCATCGTTAAGGGGTATGCGGCATGTCCACCGGTTCGAGCCGGGCACCGTTTTGTTTAATGGTGTGGATTGGGAGGGTACGCTGGCTCCGTGGCCACGCCTATCCTACTCGGTTGACGTTTGGTACGAAGCTCCTGATGGGGGTGCCGTTGGTTACGGACCCACCTTAAGTGCACTGACGTTGTCTGCTGGGCAGTCGCTCGTAGATAACCGTGTCCCTGTGGTTCAGATCGGTTTTAATGGCCGTACTCTGAAGGCACTTGTTGACACCGGTGCCAGCGACGACTTCATCTCTGTCGCAGAGGTGAACGCGCTGGGGTTGTCCCCACAGTCGTCTGATTGTCCACAGGTTACCCTTGCTGACGGGGGTAAGCATCCCATCGTGGGCAGGATTACCCTTAGCCTATCGATAGGCCCTTTGCGTGTTGTGACCCGGCCGTACGTGCTGCAGGGCTTAGCAGAGACTGCACCGTACATAATGGGGTCGTCGACATTACGACAGTACCGCGCGCGCATCGACATGGAGACCGCAACCCTGCATATGTGCAAGGGTACTCTGTCGATTAAGGTACCTTTCCTGTCGTTCGAACATGTCACACCAAAGGAGGGCGAAACTGAGGCGGTGCCTATGGTTAATTTCGCTGTGACCGCAATGGCCGCGCGAATCGAACCAGAGCTAGTCGGGCGTAAGGAGGCCGTCCGTTTGTTACGGAAGGGTGCCCACGGACTGCTTTTAAGGCCGCGGGTGAGCTGTTGTGTCACCACCGCGCAGATTTCTGCGGATCCTGAGGTTGAGGCCCTACTGTCGCAGTATGAGGACGTCTTTAAAGATATCCCTGGCCTACCACCTATGCGTCCTGTTGATCACACAATCCCTCTCATGCCTGGAGCGCAGCCTACGGCCCGGCCAATGTACAGGTTGAGTCCATTGGAGCTGGACGAGGTAAAGCGCCAGGTGACGGATTTGCTCGCGAAGGGTATGATACGCCCCAGCACATCCCCGTATTCTGCACCGATTTTGTTTGTCGGTAAGAAGGATGGGACCTTGCGCATGTGCATTGATTACCGGGGGTTAAATGCGAATACGGTGAAAAATCGCTACCCTTTGCCACGCGTTGACGACCTGTTGGATAAGCTGAAGGGCTCGGCTTATTTTTCCTCAATTGACTTACAACAGGGCTACAATCAGATTCGCATCGCTGCCTCTGATATCCCGAAAACCGCTTTTCGGACGCCCTTCGGTCACTTTGAGTATACGGTCCTATCGTTTGGTTTGACTAATGCCCCTGCGACGTTTCAGGCGGTTATGGACCGAATGTTTAGGCCGTTTATCGACAGGTTCGTTGTTTGCTACCTGGATGACATCTTGGTATATTCTAAGACGCGCGAGGAGCACTTGGAGCATCTGCGGCTCGTGCTCGACGTTATGAGGCGGGAGCAATTGTTTGCTAAACGCGCCAAATGCTTTTGGGCGCAGCCTCAGGTGGAATATTTGGGTCACATTGTGTCGGCCACCGGTGTGAAGATGGACCCGCGGAAGGTCGCCGTGGTTCGCGATTGGCCCGCGCCTCAGAACCTCACGGAGCTGCGTAAGTTCCTTGGCTTGACCAATTATTTCCGAAAGTTCATTGAAAAATATTCCATCATTACGGCTCCGCTTACTAACTTAACTCGCAAAGGCGCTTTCGTTTCGCTCGAGTCGTGGACGTCGCAATGCCAGCGGGCATTCGAAGAGCTCAAACGAATTGTTGCCGAAGATGTCACCCTTGCATTCCCTGATTACTCGTTGCCATTTCGTGTTGAGGTAGTGTCTGATGCCTCAATATTTGGAAGCGGCGCTGTATTGTTACAGGAAGGGCGACCGATCGCCTTCACGAGTAAGAAGTTTTCTGGTGCGGAAATTCGCTACACCACCGGGGAACAGGAGCTTCTGGCCGTGCTGCATGCTTTAAAGGAATGGCGCTGTTACCTCGAGGGACGCCCGTTTACTTTAAAGACTGACCACAAGCCCCTAACGTTTTTGCAAAGCGTTCCGACGTTGAACCGCCGTCAAGCTAGGTGGATGGAATATCTAGCTAGGTTCGACTGCACCTGGGAGTATATTTCTGGTAAATTGAATATTGCCGATGCTCTCAGTCGACATCCGTCGCTACACGCTGCAATTTTGGCAGCGCCCGTCGTGCGGCCGCGTAGCGAGGAGGTACCGATCGCGACGGACCTCGCGGAGCGGTTGAAGGTTGCCTACAACGCAGACGCCTGGTTTGCGGACCCGGCTAATGTAGAAAACCTTCGCAAGCAGAATGGCCTTTGGCTACGGACGGAGGGTGCAGCTACGCAAATCGTCGTTCCGAACGACGACGCGCTACGCTACGACATCCTTGCGCGGTTCCACGAGGACCCGTTAGCAGGACACCCTGGTAGCAAGCGATTGATCGACTTGGTGCAACGTTCCTTTTGGTGGCCTCGTTTGGCTAAGGATGCGGCGAACTTCGTCCAGACATGCAGTCTGTGCCAGCGCAATAAGGCTTTGTCCGGTAAGGGCCATGGGTTGTTGCAACCGTTGCCTGTCCCGGATGCGCCTTGGGAAAGTGTTTCCATGGACTTCGTAGTCGCGCTGCCCAAAACTGAGGGGGGATACGATGCGGTGTTCGTAATGGTCGATCGTCTGACTAAGATGGTCCACCTAGCACCATGTACATCATCCTGCACGGCTGAGCAAACCGCACGTTTGTTTTTCGATAATGTGGTTCGGTTACACGGGATTCCCAAAAATGTGATCTCGGACCGCGGTGGACAGTTCACGTCTAAGTTTTGGGAAGCGCTCTGCAAGCTAGTTGGCATGCGTGTCAACCTGAGCACAGCGTACCACCCGCAGTCTGATGGTCAAACCGAACGCACAAACCGCACGTTGGGTGATATGTTGCGCAATTATGCTGGTCGCACACCACTTGTTTGGGATACATATTTGACTGCGGCAGAATTCGCGCTTAACAACGCTGTTAACCGCTCTACAGGCAAAAGTCCGTTCTTTCTTAACTACGGGTTTCATCCCGCGCTACCCGTGTGGCGTGAGTTGGAAGTGAACGTGCCTGCTGCTAAACTTTTTGCCAAGTCTTTTATGTCCCGAATCACAGACGCAAAGTCGTGTTTGGACGCGGCGCAGCAACGAACGACGGAATATTACAACAAATCTAAGCAGGATGTGACGTTTTCGGAAGGGCAACTCGTGTTGCTAAGCACCAAGAACTTGCGTTCCTTGGCCGACGGATCCCGAAAACTCTTACCCCGCTGGATTGGTCCGTATCCTGTCGTGCGCATGGTTGGGAATGTGGCTGTGGAGCTTGCATTGCCCACTGATATGACCATTCACCCCACGTTTCACGTATCGCTTGTTCGTCCGTATCGTGGTACGGAACCCGTCCCTGAGCCTGCTAACGCCCCCGCAGCGATCGAACCAGTTCCCGAGACCTGGATCGCTGGTAAACAGAAGTTTTACGATGTGGAGCGGGTGTTAGATTATCGCGCGCGTCGTGTGGGCCGACACCGACGTAAGCGAACAGTACACGAGTACTTGGTTAAGTGGACAGGGTATACCGACGAGCACAACTCATGGGAACCGGCACGCAACTTCTCACAGGACATGAAACCCCTGCTCGAAGAAGCCCGCAAACGTGCCACACAAGCCCAATGACCCCTGCAGTCGATGCTGTATGATGCAGCGAGGACGCTGCATACGGGAGGGGGGATAATTGTTGTGCTACGGTTCATTTCCCATCGACGCGTAGGTCGACGCGATCCTATGAGTCGAAGTGCTTTGTGATGAACGCATTACATATGAATGAATCTGCATGATATAAATGTATTCGCATACATTTATATATGCATCTGGCATGTTGTCATTGATCCATCGCGACATCGCATCATGGCAAATCCGCCTAGCATGCATGAATGACCGAATCATTGAAGTGCGCATTATGCTCGTGCTATGAAACGATAAGTAATATTATCTGATATAATATTACTTCATTAAAGCACACGTTGAGAGCGCCGCACTTGTCGCGATGCATGCCCTGCAACCGGATATCGTTATCCGGACCCTTGCATCATGCGAATGCCGGAAAGGCTTATACGTTGTTATACGTAGACATCGCCTAGACGCAGTAGGGTTGTCACATCTAGGATCGGCCTCCTGATGTGAATCGTACGGCATTGCGATGCTGCGAGTATAACAGATGCGAGGACGGCTAAGCTAGATAAGACATTCGATACCGGAGAACACTTGTGTGTTCTCTATTACTATTTCTATACACTATTCTACTTAGCCCGAGCTAAGCCTGAACTTCGCTAGTCACCGCCGCGTGATGATTGCTTGCGTCCAGCGCTGACGGCGATTTCGTCCATTGCATCGTTCTGATCCGTAAGACTGTAAGTTATATCTCTCTTTGTCTTGAAGTCTTCCGCTGTCTCTGTTTGCTCTTGCTTGCCTTGCTGTACTTGCAAGTGCTCGCGCATCGGTGTCGATAGTCTCCAGACGCGCAGATACTTATGAGCAAACGCGAACGAGAGGTACAACAAATCGTACGGCACTGCGATGCTGCGAGTATAACAGATGCGAGGACGGCTAAGCTAGACAAGACATTCAATGCCAGAGAACACTTGTGTGTTCTACATTACTATTACTATACGATACTCTACTTAGCCCGAGCTAAGCCTGAACTTCGCTAATCACCGCCGCGTGATGATTGCTTGCTTCCGGCGCTGACGGCGATTTCGTCCATTGCATCATTCCGATCTGTAAGACCGTAAGTTATATCTCTCTTCGTCTTGAAGTCTTCCGCTGTCTCTGTTTGCTCTCGCTTGCCTTGCTGTACTTGCAAGTGCTCGCGCATCGGTGTCGATAGTCTCCAGACGTGCAGATACTTATGAGCAAACGCGAACGAGAGGTACAACAATTTGGTATCGAGACAGGTTCGTTGCCTAACTGTCTCTCTCTGTCTAATCGGAAGTAGGTTCTTTCTATGGCGAGTTCCAGCGACGAACCACGAGGACCGCTAGATACTTTCGCCGAAGACCTAGGCCGCGCCGTTTTGGACGCCGCCGCTTCCGGTTTGAAATTGTTTAATTGCTTTTGCTTAGATTGCTGCACTTGTTGTGTAAGTGTATGCTCTGAGCCGCAGGTAATCTCAGTGCACCGGCATTGCTTGCCGCGGCGACTGAGACCAGCTTTCGTCCGGACCAGTTGGCGACTCTCATCGCCCAAACTACGGAGATCAGGACTCAGCTGGGCAAGTACTTGCTGAGTTTACTGAATCTTCTCAAGAGTACTGTCGGTAGGCTCACCGAACTGTTTTGTACTCTTGCCTTTGCGATAGAAGTCGGCTTCTATTACGCAAAACTAGGGTATCGTTTCGTGCTCCATGTCCGCGGAACATGACGATACGCCGCACACTAGCCTAGCTAGCCAACCCGATTTCGTTGTAGCTGCTAGAGCGCCGGATAGAGGTCTTGAGACTGTTGGCGCGCGAGCCACTCAAGAGCCCCTTTTCCTTCAGACCCCTGCTCACTTAATTGTGCCGCATTCAGCAGTGAACACGAATATGGATAACACTGCTGGACCAAGGGTTCTGCCATTACCTCAAGCTCGAGGGCATGATGACATCCCTGAGGTGATGAGATTGTCGATTCCCGTTCCTAGGCTCAATATTTCGCTGACCGACAAGACACCAGGGCATAGCATAGCCGATGCAACTCGTGCGTACGTGCGTGACGCTAAAAAGTATCTCCAGGCTGTTCATGGTGGCGATAATGACGGTATCAGGTGTCTTTTCGTTGGTAACACCCTCGAGGGCGCAGCGAAGGACTGGTATCGCAATTGGACCAACGCCCGGGGCAGCTATACTTTTGACGAGTTAGTCGCCGCTTTGCTCGCACGATTCGCTACTGAGGTTCAAGCACGCGATGTGGAAGCTCGTAACGTTTTGGCAGCCGGTAGCTACCACATGCGTCGGGATGAAAATGTACCTGCGTACCAGTCACGCTTCGAAGCACTTGTGACTCCCATTGCTGACCTCACCGAATCTGAGCGTGTCTTTTGGTTTAGGCGAGGCCTAACGAAACTTTTGGCTAAATGGTGCGCCACTGACTTGGTTGGAGCGCAGATCAAGTCGTATGACACGTTGGTCGCTTTTGCTAAGGGCGCGGAGATACGACTTCTTGCCGGCGAGGAAGAAGTCAAGTCTGCCCCTCGTGCAAATGCCGTGCAAGTGCAGGATCCGCTTGGGGAAGCTGTAGCTCTCGACCAGGACCTCGGCGCGACCCGCCCCACGCCTACTGCCGCGACGCGACGCAGCAACGGGCAACGCAAGGCGCGCGGGGGCGCTAGCTCGGGTGTCCGTGGTACAGGAGGAGCAGGTCCGAGCTCGGACCCAGCTAGGAACAGGAAGCGTGGTGGTGCGCCGTCGTCGGCAGCCGCACAGCGTTCCGACCCCAACGCGAAGCGTACTCGTACGGATGACACATTTATGCCAAAATGGAATTGCAATCGTTCCGAATTCGAGCGTCGAAAATTGGCCAACGTTTGTCTACGGTGTGCGGAGAGCCATTCTACGAAGGATTGCCCTCTAATGCCGCCGTTTGTACCTCAGCCGAAATAGGGGCTTGCCCGGGTTCCTGTGGAGGGGGCACCACCCGGGATTTCTGAACTAACGCGTGGTCGGTGGTCATCCTTACGGCCAGCCGTTAAGGCATTGTTGCCTTGTGTACTTGGACACATCGAGCGAGTCATTGCGCGACGCATCACGCTTGACGGACGCACGGGACTTCTCTGCTTCGACCCGTTGTGTAATTTGTTTACACCTCGCCGTCCCCTGTCGTCTATCGATCTGTCTAACCACGTGGTTTTGTTCATCCCCTCGTCTCTGCGTGAGATGTCGGAACAGTTGGCCATATACAGGAGATGTAGGCGTCAATATCCAGGCACTGCCGCATGTGTATTACTCCCTGCTTTCTGTCGGCGCAAGGCAGAGGCATCGTTAAGGGGTATGCGGCATGTCCACCGGTTCGAGCCGGGCACCGTTTTGTTTAATGGTGTGGATTGGGAGGGTACGCTGGCTCCGTGGCCATGCCTATCCTACTCGGTTGACGTTTGGTACGAAGCTCCTGATGGGGGTGCCGTTGGTTACGGACCCGCCTTAAGTGCACTGACGTTGTCTGCTGGGCAGTCGCTCGTAGATAACCGTGTCCCTGTGGTTCAGATCGGTTTGAACGACCGTACTCTGAAGGCACTTGTTGACACCGGTGCCAGCGACGACTTCATCTCTGTCGCAGAGGTGAACACGCTGGGGTTGTCCCCAGAGTCGTCTGATTGTCCACAGGTTACCCTTGCTGACGGGGGTAAGCATCCCATCGTGGGCAGGATTACCCTTAGCCTATCGATAGGCCCTTTGCGTGTTGTGACCCGGCCGTACGTGCTGCAGGGCTTAGCAGAGACTGCACCGTACATAATGGGGTCGTCGACATTACGACAGTACCGCGCGCGCATCGACATGGAGACCGCAACCCTGCATATGTGCAAGGGTACTCTGTCGATTAAGGTACCTTTCCTGTCGTTCGAACATGTCACACCAAAGGAGGGCGAAACTGAGGCGGTGCCTATGGTTAATTTTGCTGTGACCGCAATGGCCGCGCGAATCGAACCAGAGCTAGTCGGGCGTAAGGAGGCCGTCCGTTTGTTACGGAAGGGTGCCCACGGACTGCTTTTAAGGCCGCGGGTGAGCTGTTGTGTCACCACCGCGCAGATTTCTGCGGATCCTGAGGTTGAGGCCCTACTGTCGCAGTATGAGGACGTCTTTAAAGATATCCCTGGCCTACCACCTATGCGTCCTGTTGATCACACAATCCCTCTCATGCCTGGAGCGCAGCCTACGGCCCGGCCAATGTACAGGTTGAGTCCATTGGAACTGGACGAGGTGAAGCGCCAGGTGACGGATTTGCTCGCGAAGGGTATGATACGCCCCAGCACATCCCCGTATTCTGCACCGATTTTATTTGTCGGTAAGAAGGATGGGACCTTGCGCATGTGCATCGATTACCGGGGGTTGAATGCGAATACGGTGAAAAATCGCTACCCTTTGCCACGCGTTGACGACCTGTTGGATAAGCTGAAGGGCTCGGCTTATTTTTCCTCAATTGACTTACAACAGGGCTACAATCAGATTCGCATCGCTGCCTCTGATATCCCGAAAACCGCTTTTCGGACGCCCTTCGGTCACTTTGAGTATACGGTCCTATCGTTTGGTTTGACTAATGCCCCTGCGACGTTTCAGGCGGTTATGGACCGAATGTTTAGGCCGTTTATCGACAGGTTCGTTGTTTGCTACCTGGATGACATCTTGGTATATTCTAAGACGCGCGAGGAGCACTTGGAGCATCTGCGGCTCGTGCTCGACGTTATGAGGCGGGAGCAATTGTTTGCTAAACGCGCCAAATGCTTTTGGGCGCAGCCTCAGGTGGAATATTTGGGCCACATTGTGTCGGCCACCGGTGTGAAGATGGACCCGCGGAAGGTCGCCGTGGTTCGCGATTGGCCTGCGCCTCAGAACCTCACGGAGCTGCGTAAGTTCCTTGGCTTGACCAATTATTTCCGAAAGTTCATTGAAAAATATTCCATCATTGCGGCCCCGCTTACTAACTTAACTCGCAAAGGCGTTTTCGTTTCGCTCGAGTCGTGGACGTCGCAATGCCAGCGGGCATTCGAAGAGCTCAAACGAATCATTGCCGAAGATGTCACCCTTGCATTCCCTGATTACTCGTTGCCATTTCGTGTTGAGGTAGTGTCTGATGCCTCAATATTTGGAAGCGGCGCTGTATTGTTACAGGAAGGGCGACCGATCGCCTTCACGAGTAAGAAGTTTTCTGGTGCGGAGATTCGCTACACCACCGGGGAACAGGAGCTTCTGGCCGTGCTGCATGCTTTAAAGGAATGGCGCTGTTACCTCGAGGGACGCCCGTTTACTTTAAAGACTGACCATAAGCCCCTAACGTTTTTGCAAAGCGTTCCGACGTTGAACCGCCGTCAAGCTAGGTGGATGGAATATCTAGCTAGGTTCAACTGCACCTGGGAGTATATTTCTGGTAAATTGAATATTGCCGATGCTCTCAGTCGACATCCGTCGCTACACGCTGCAATTTTGGCAGCGCCCGTCGTGCGGCCGCGTAGCGAGGAGGTTCCGATCGCGACGGACCTCGCGGAGCGGTTGAAGGCTGCCTACAGCGCAGACGCCTGGTTCGCGGACCCGGCTAATGTAGAAAACCTTCGCAAGCAGAATGGCCTTTGGCTACGGACGGAGGGTGCAGCTACGCAAATCGTCGTTCCGAACGACGACGCGCTACGCTACGACATCCTTGCGCGGTTCCACGAGGACCCGTTAGCAGGACACCCTGGTAGCAAGCGATTGATCGACTTGGTGCAACGTTCCTTTTGGTGGCCTCGTTTGGCTAAGGATGCGGCGAACTTCGTCCAGACATGCAGTCTGTGCCAGCGCAATAAGGCTTTGTCCGGTAAGGGCCATGGGTTGTTGCAACCGTTGCCTGTCCCGGATGCGCCTTGGGAAAGTGTTTCCATGGACTTCGTAGTCGCGCTGCCCAAAACTGAGGGGGGATACGATGCGGTGTTCGTAATGGTCGATCGTCTGACTAAGATGGTTCACCTAGCACCATGCACATCATCCTGCACGGCTGAGCAAACCGCACGTTTGTTTTTCGACAATGTGGTTTGGTTACACGGGATTCCCAAAAATGTGATCTCGGACCGCGGTGGACAGTTCACGTCTAAGTTTTGGGAAGCGCTCTGCAAACTAGTTGGCATGCGCGTCAACCTGAGCACGGCGTATCAACCGCAGACTGATGGTCAAATCGAACGCACAAACCGCACGTTGGGTGATATGTTGCGCAATTATGCTGGTCGCACACCACTCGTTTGGGATACGTATTTGACTGCGGCAGAATTTGCGCTTATTAATGCTGTTAATCGCTCTACAGGCAAAAGTCCGTTCTTTCTTAACTACGGATTTCATCCCGCGCTACCCGTGTGGCGTGAGTTGGAAGTGAACGTGCCTGCTGCTAAACTTTTTGCCAAGTCTTTTATGTCCCGAATCACAGACGCGAAGTCGTGTTTGGACGCGGCGCAGCAACGAACGACGGAATACTATAACAAATCCAAGCAGGATGTGACGTTTTCGGAAGGGCAACTCGTGTTGCTAAGCACCAAGAACTTGCGTTCCTTGGCCGACGGATCCCGAAAACTCTTACCCCGTTGGATTGGTCCGTATCCTGTCGTGCGCATGGTTGGGAATGTGGCTGTGGAGCTTGCATTGCCCACTGATATGACCATTCACCCCACGTTTCACGTATCGCTTGTTCGTCCGTATCGTGGTACGGAACCCGTCCCTGAGCCTGCTAACGCCCCCGCAGCGATCGAACCAGTTCCCGAGACCTGGATCACTGGTAAACAGAAGTTTTACGATGTGGAGCGGGTGTTAGATTATCGCGCGCGTCGTGTGGGCCGACACCGACGTAAGCGAACAGTACACGAGTACTTGGTTAAGTGGACAGGGTATACCGACGAGCACAACTCATGGGAACCGGCACGCAACTTCTCACAGGACATGAAACCCCTGCTCGAAGAAGCCCGCAAACGTGCCACGCAAGCCCAATGACCCCTGCAGTCGATGCTGTATGATGCAGCGAGGACGCTGCATACGGGAGGGGGGATAATTGTTGTGCTACGGTTCATTTCCCGCCGACGCGTAGGTCGACGCGATCCTACGAGGCGAAGTGCTTTTGTGATGAACGCATTACATATGAATGAATCTGTATGATATAAATGTATTCGCGTACATTTATATATGCATCTGGCATGTTGTCATTATCCATCGCGACATCGCATCATGGCAAATCCGCCTAGCATGCATGAATAACCGAATCATTGAAGTGCGCATTATGCTCGTGCTACGAAACGATAAGTAATATTATCTGATATAATATTACTTCATTTAAGCACACGTTGAGAGCGCCGCCTTCGTCGCGATACATGCCCTGCAACCGGATATCGTTATCCGGACCCTTGCATCATGCGAATGCCGGAAAGGCTTATACGTTGTTACGAGTAGACATCGCCCATACGCAGTAGGGTTGTCACATCTAGGATCGGCCTCCTAATGTGAATCGTACGGCACTGCGATGCTGCGAGTATAACAGATGCGAGGACGGCTAAGCTAGACAAGACATTCGATACCGGAGAACACTTGTGTGTTCTACATTACTATTACTATACGATATTCTACTTAGCCCGAGCTAAGCCTGAACTTCGCTAATCACCGCCGCGTGATGATTGCTTGCTTCCGGCGCTGACGGCGATTTCGTCCATTGCATCATTCCGATCTGTAAGACCGTAAGTTATATCTCTCTTCGCCTTGAAGTCTTCCGCTGTCTCTGTTTGCTCTCGCTTGCCTTGCTGTACTTGCAAGTGCTCGCGCATCGGTGTCGATAGTCTCCAGACGTGCAGATACTTATGAGCAAACGAGAACGAGAGGTACAACACAGCAAGGCAAGCAAGAGCAAACAGAGACAGCGGAAGACTTCAAGACGAAGAGAGATATAACTTACGGTCTTACAGATCGGAATGATGCAATGGACGAAATCGCCGTCAGCGCCGGAAGCAAACAATCATCACGCGGCGGTGATTAGCGAAGTTCAGGCTTAGCTCGGGCTAAGTAGAATATCGTATAGTAATAGTAATGTAGAACACACAAGTGTTCTCCGGTATCGAATGTCTCCTCTAGCTTAGCCGTCCTCGCATCTGTTATACTCGCAGCATCGCAGTGCCGTACGATTCACATTAGGAGGCCGATCCTAGATGTGACAACCCTACTGCGTATGGGCGATGTCTACTCGTAACAACGTATAAGCCTTTCCGGCATTCGCATGATGCAAGGGTCCGGATAACGATATCCGGTTGCAGGGCATGTATCGCGACGCAGGTGGCGCTCTCAACGTGTGCTTAACTGAAGTAATATTATATCAGATAATATTACTTATGGTTTCGTAGCACGAGCATAATGCGCACTTCAATGATTCGGTTATTCATGCATGCTAGGCGGATTTGCCATGATGCGATGTCGCGATGGATAATGACAACATGCCAGATGCATATATAAATGTATGCGAATACATTTATATCATGCAGATTCATTCATATGTAATGCGTTCATCACAAAAGCACTTCGACTCATAGGATCGCGTCGACCTACGCGTCGATGGGAAATGAACCGTAGCACAACAATTATCCCCCCTCCCGTATGCAGCATCCTCGCTGCATCATACAGCATCGACTGCAGGGGTCATTGGGCTTGCGTGGCACGTTTGCGGGCTTCTTCGAGCAGGGGTTTCATGTCCTGTGAGAAGTTGCGTGCCGGTTCCCATGAGTTGTGCTCGTCGGTATATCCTGTCCACTTAACCAAGTACTCGTGTACTGTTCGCTTACGTCGGTGTCGGCCCACACGACGCGCGCGATAATCTAACACCCGCTCCACATCGTAAAACTTCTGTTTACCAGCGATCCAGGTCTCGGGGACTGGTTCGATCGCTGTGGGGGCGTTAGCAGGCTCAGGGACGGGTTCCATACCACGATACGGACGAACAAGCGATACGTGAAACGTGGGGTGAATGGTCATATCAGCGGGCAATGCAAGCTCCACAGCCACATTCCCAACCATGCGCATGACAGGATACGGACCAATCCAGCGGGGTAAGAGTTTTCGGGATCCGTCGGCCAAGGAACGCAAGTTCTTGGTGCTTAGCAACACGAGTTGCCCCTCCGAAAACGTCACATCCTGCTTGGATTTGTTGTAGTATTCTGTCGTTCGTTGCTGCGCCGCGTCCAAACACGACTTCGCGTCTGTGATTCGGGACATAAAAGACTTGGCAAAAAGTTTAGCAGCAGGCACGTTCACTTCCAACTCACGCCACACGGGTAGCGCGGGATGAAATCTGTAGTTAAGAAAGAACGGACTTTTGCCTGTAGAGCGATTAACAGCATTGTTAAGTGCGAATTCTGCCGCAGTCAAATACGTATCCCAAACGAGTGGTGTGCGACCAGCATAATTGCGCAACATATCACCCAACGTGCGGTTTGTGCGTTCGGTTTGACCATCAGTCTGCGGGTGATACGCCGTGCTCAGGTTGACGCGCATGCCAACTAGTTTGCAGAGCGCTTCCCAAAACTTAGACGTGAACTGTCCACCGCGGTCCGAGATCACATTTTTGGGAATCCCGTGTAACCGAACCACATTATCGAAAAACAAACGTGCGGTTTGCTCAGCCGTGCAGGATGATGTGCATGGTGCTAGGTGAACCATCTTAGTCAGACGATCGACCATTACGAACACCGCATCGTATCCCCCCTCAGTTTTGGGCAGCGCGACTACGAAGTCCATGGAAACACTTTCCCAAGGCGCATCCGGGACAGGCAACGGTTTCAACAACCCATGGCCCTTACCGGACAAAGCCTTATTGCGCTGGCACAGACTGCATGTCTGGACGAAGTTCGCCGCATCCTTAGCCAAACGAGGCCACCAAAAGGAACGTTGCACCAAGTCGATCAATTGCTTGCTACCAGGGTGTCCTGCTAACGGGTCCTCGTGGAACCGCGCAAGGATGTCGTAGCGTAGCGCGTCGTCGTTCGGAACGACGATTTGCGTAGCTGCACCCTCCGTCCGTAGCCAAAGGCCATTCTGCTTGCGGAGGTTTTCTACATTAGACGGGTCTGCGAACCAGGCGTCTGCGTTGTAGGCAACCTTCAACCGCTCCGCGAGGTCGGTCGCGATCGGTACCTCCTCGCTACGCGGCCGCACGACGGGCGCTGCCAAAATTGCAGCGTGTAGTGACGGATGTCGACTGAGAGCATCGGCAATATTCAATTTACCAGAAATATACTCCCAGGTGCAGTTGAACCTAGCTAGATATTCCATCCACCTAGCTTGACGGCGGTTCAACGTCGGAACGCTTTGCAAAAACGTTAGGGGCTTGTGGTCAGTCTTTAAAGTAAACGGGCGTCCCTCGAGGTAACAGCGCCATTCCTTTAAAGCATGCAGCACGGCCAGAAGCTCCTGTTCCCCGGTGGTGTAGCGAATCTCCGCACCAGAAAACTTCTTACTCGTGAACAATTAATACGTCATCTACGTACACTAACAAGTACGTGCATATCTGACCATCTAGATCACGACGTATGTATAGGCTTGGGTCCGCATTGGACACCTCAAAACCCATCTGAATCAACTTCTCATGCAAGGTCTTGTTCCAGGCGCGCGAGGCCTGGCGCAAGCCGTACAACGCTTTGTGCAAACGACAGACGAGGCCTGGACTACCACTCTCAAAGCCTGGGGGCTGCACGGTGTAGATTTCCTCCTCCAGGTCTCCATTTAGGAAAGCCGTTTTCACATCAAGCTGGTGTAGCTCCATGTCGTCCGCAGCTACCATGGCTAAGAAAACACGCAGAGTGGAATGCTTGCTAACTGGTGCAAAGACCTCTTCAAAGTCCACACCTTCACGCTGCATGAAAAGTTTCACCACGAGGCGCGCCTTGAAACGCTCAACGACCCCATGCTTATCCAACTTCACTGAGTAAACCCACTGAACGCCTAGGGCTTGCTTGTCCGCCGGCTTCTCAACCAGCGACCAGGTGCCCTTTTCCTGCAGCGAAGCAAACTCCTCCTCCATCGCCTCAATCCAGAAATCAACCAAGGGTGATGCAATTGCTTCTTCATACGTAGCGGGGATATCCACGTTTACCCCTAAAATCGACTTAGCGTACTTGGTATTTTGACGCTGCGATTTACGTAATGCAATTGGAACGTCTAACTCCGGTTCCGGCTGGGGTGCTGGTTCCGGGGGTTGCTCCGGCGGCGACTCCTCCTGTATTTCGTTGCCCTCATCAGCCTCGGGATCGGACCCAGAGACATCCGCCTCCTCCGATTCTGAGGCGTCGAACTCCATGCTCCTACGAACGCCCCACTCATCAAACTTAACATCACAACTGATGCGGACACGCCTATCCTTCGGTATCCACACCCGCCATGCACTCATGCCTGGTGCGTAACCCACAAACTGGCCCAGCACGCTCACGGGATCCAGCTTATGGCGCTGCTGCTTAGGAATCATGACGTATGCAGGGCAGCCAAAAACCCTCAACTTCGACACGTCCGGTTTTTCACCAATGAACCGCTCCCAAGGCGTGAGATTGCTGCCCTTCGTGGGAGATACGTTGTGAAGAGTATTGGCCGTAATAACAGCCTCACTCCACATTTCCTGCGGCAAACCTGAATCGGCCAACATGGTGCGCACACACTCCTCCAGAGTGCGATTCAAACGCTCCGTGGCGCCATTCTGCTGTGGTGTGTACGGCGCCGTCTTCTCATGGAAAATGCCCATGTCCCGCAAAGTGCTAGCCAGTTCTTCATTTACGTACTCTAAGCCACGGTCAGTGTGGATGCGGCGGACCTTGTCGTCAGTCTGCCGCTCCCACAACTTTATCACCTCCTTCACCGTCTCAGGAACCACGGTCTTGTCAGTGATACACCGCACCTCCGAAAACTTCGTGCAATCATCGTAGAACGTGACCCAATACTTCGCATTATTCCACGACTTCACTGGCAATGGACCGCAAAGGTCCATATGCACCAAATCGAGCCTCTTACTCGTAACATTGCCGGTTGATGGGTGCGGCTGCCGTGTCTGCTTGCCCTCGGCGCAGGGCTTACAGAACTGCCCCTTCGCAGCCACCACATCATCCACACTTGCACTGAAACCCGTGACCATATCACTGCTGGCCACCTTGGCCAGGGCGTCAAAACCCAAATGTCCGTACCGTTTATGCCAAAGAACGCCAAGATTGGAATCCTGCTTCGTGATGGCAAGCTTGACCTTCCTCAATTCCTCACGGACCTTCTTACCACTTAAGCACCTGTCGGACCCATACCGACCCATCCAGCTGTCGTAGCTGGAGTCCTCAGCATAGAACAACCCATCGATCTTCTCCAACTCAATCGCGGGTGCCCCACCAATCTCCACGTGTGGCAAGACCCCTGAGAACTGGGGAACCACATTCGGTCCAAAACTGCCCTCTAACGCCTTCAAAGACAGAATATGACCCATGATCCCCGGTGCATGGTACACGTCTACCTCGACATCTGTCTCAAACAAGAGGAGCGGAACATGACCCACCCATGGCCCTCCGGGCGTACCACGCTTCCATTCGCTGTTTTTAACCACACTTTACAATCTGAACCACAATGCTGATAGTTCCGGAGCTTGTCCTTGTCTCCAGTGACATGGACTTCTGCTCCAGTGTCGAACAGCCACAACTCCCGCTCCCAGTCGTCCTGCTGGGAAGAGTATACCCGGGCGATCAGCTGTCTCCGTTGGCCTTGTGCTGGCCGTGGGGGAGCCGCTGCCTGTGCGGCGGCTGGGGGTTGGGCCGCGGGCGCCACTGGAGGCGGCGCCGGCGGTGGAGCTGCTAATGCCGGCGGGTTTCGGGGCTTCTGCCGCAATCCCTTCAACGCCGGCCTCCAAATCCCCCGCTGCTCATCATTTGCCTTCTTCCTGCATTCTGCGATGAAATGCCCCTCCTTATTGCAGTAGAGGCACGCCTTCCTACTCCTGCCTCCGTCGGTGTTGCCTGCTCCAGCGCCCTGGCTGGGCCCCACTCGGGCTCCATCATGGGTACGGGAGAGGGACATCAGGGACACCTCGTGAGCCTTGTTACGCTGAAGCCTTAGCTCGCCCTCTTCGGTCTTGAGCATATCCTGCAGCTGGTCCACGCTTTCGATGCTCTCCATGTGGCGTAGCACGGACTTGACTCCGTCGTAGTCCGATGACAAGCCGCGGATAAGGTGGAGTAACGCATCCTCAGGCTCAATCTTCATCGAAATAAGGCTGGCCTTGTAGCCAATTTTATAAAAGCGGCGGAAATAATCGTCAATACTTTCTCCTGACAACATCTCAAAATCCTTAAGCTGTTGTTGGATTTGCATCCTGAAATTGCGGACGTTGGGAATGTGCTTCTTCGCCAGCGCCACCCACAAATCTCGTGCCGTTGTGTTGCCCGCAAACTGTAGCAAATCTTCTGGTAAAATGTATTTCTTGATGGTGCCGCGAGCCAATTTGTCGTTGTTTGGCTTGATCGCAGCGAGGACATCCTTGTCGTCGCTGATCGTGTCATCGATGAGCTTCCTCTCCAAGTGTGCGTTCACAACTTGGGTCACCGTAATGTAGTCATCGCGACCGAAGAATACCTTCGTGGTATCCTCGTCCTTGCCCATCCTGTCCTATCGTCACTACCACCTCGTGCGGCCGACTTTTTGGATAATCAGGATTCACCTAGACGCGCTGTTGCGCGGGGCTCATAACCTATTGGACTTTTCGTGTGTATTATCGCTTACATGTTACAAGAGATTCTAGGCTCTCAAGGCAAGGAACAAGAGACCGATATAGTCAGTCGTACACAAACGACTTCTAACCAAAAACATCATAAAGGCAAGTCTGACCGAACTTGTAAAGCCAAATTCCAACAATGATACAATCATATTAGCATGATATACTCGAGTATATCTAGCTAATCAGGCATGTCGCATCATCATTCATGACATCGCGCTGTCGGTCAACATGTTTGACTCGAGGCTGATAATTAATGCGCGATCTATCCATTGGCATATTATATCACGTAATAATACTTTGAATAGTATTACCTCATCTGTGTCATAAACCATACGTGTATGCAAGAATGCGACGATCGCGATGGTTGGGTCGGCAACCGAATATTGATATTCGGACCTTTGCATATTGCATGCGTTGCATCCAATAATATCACGAATGACACAATATTTAGAGCAGTATTACCAAGGTACTCACACTTGAGATCGTAATCCAGTGAGACCTGTACTGCACATCGGTATCACGATGTGATAGGTGCGAGGATGGCCGCCTAGAGACCGAAGTCGGTGCGACGCTAACTTTGGACCAAGTATTCGAGTACTTAACTCTATCCGATACGCATACATACGATATAATCATTTATATTCGGCCTGAGCTATTCTAGCATTCCATCTGCAGCCGAGTGATGAACATTGCCCACGGGGTCTGACGGCAGACTGTAATTCTGTAACTGAAGAACATTGTAAGTTGAATCTTTCCTTGCTATTGAGTCTTCCGCTGTCTACTATTCGCATTGGCTTGCCTTGCTGTTCGTAAGCTTGGTACGCACGCAGCTAACACCTAGACGTGCAGAGCTAATACATGATTGAAGAAGGAAGGATACAACATCGGGCCAGAGAGTCTCCATGACGATGCCGACTGCGGTGGGTACTAGCTGCCAGCGCATGTTCACGTCCAGCACCACGAGCCGCATCCCCGATAACAGCAGCACCAAGACGGGAGGCAGCTGCGGCTTGTCGCGATACAGGATGACCCACAACACATTTGAGCCGATGTATTCAATCATGGTGGGAACTCTGAAGGCGGGCGTGCGCACCTGCTATTGCGCAGACCTGACACCCACCACATCCACGGTGGGTATTCCAAAGCCCGCTGTGAGGCTTTACAAACAGTGCAGCTGCGTTGCACTCTGCCTCGGCCGCAGCTAGCATGCTGTGCAGCGCATCGCCAGCCACCCCCTCGAGCGGCTGCAGCTGGTGAATCGACTCGCATATCTTCAGACGGTCGTTGAGAGGCTTGTCCCAATCTCCATGCACTCCATGGTAGCGCAGCTGCCTCGAACCGTGACTGCTGACGAACATGGCCGCCATGTTGGACAAGTCGGTGTCGGACTGGCTACCCGACTCGTTGCGCAGTCTGCCTGTGATCCGGCACAGCACCCCTTCGCGATGCAGTGACTCCACACCCACCGGTGCCATCATAGCGTCCAGCCTGGCTGCCGTTTCGGTGTCCGACGACTCGCACTCTATCTCCGCCTTGAGTTTATTGCAGAGGCTCACTGCGAGGTCGCGGAAATCGGACTGGCGGCGTGGTGAAGCCTCGGACACAGCCAATGCAGAGCTTAGCATCTGCCTCATCTCCTCTCGATGGTCTTGCTGAATTGCTGCATTCATGCCAGCCGCAAAGTGCGGTACGCTCACAGAAAACAGCTCGGGATGCGCATGCCGTGTTCCCGCGAGCAGGCACACCTCATGCATGCACTCCGGCAGATCTTGACACAGCACGTTACCAAACGTTTCCATAAGTGTGGTGCGCAAATCGTCGCCCTGAAACAGTAACGACCAGATGCTCGCGAGGGGCTGTTTGTCCGCCCCGAACAGGGTGGCGCGCGCCACGTCGTCGGTTGGCATGACGGGCGTCATGATCGGCGGTGATAGGCTGAGCTGGTGTTCCAGATTGCGCAGCACCTCATCTCCGACGCACTCGTCGAGTGGAGTGGTGAAAACAAAAAAGCCGGCCTTGTTCAGCAGGTCATTATTCGCTTTGATGTCGAAGGTCGCATTAATGCCATCACGATCAAAGACTGGGATCGTCTCATCTCTGGTCAGAGCATACTCCATGTACTTGGCCACCCGTTTGATTATTTCATATGACAGTTGTGCATTGTCAGGGGGCTTCGTGACCGGGAGCTTTGACAGAACCGATGAGAGTTTTGCGCCAATAGCCGCAGCAGGCGCGACCACGCTCTCCATTCTTAACAGAGACGCTGCCGTCCAACTATACCAACCTGTGTGCGATGATGAACCATGTTTATGAAACAAGAATACTGGCGGCGCGGCGCGCTCTGTGCATTCTATGCATACCTTGAGTCGCCATCGGAGAGGGTGATGTCAGCTGCGATTCCATATCCATATCCATGTTTTATCACCACTCGTCGTTCGTTCACAGGTGACCGCGCTGTCAATGTTGTTGTCGGCGTTGTCAGCAGCTTCGTTAACGTTTAAGATCAGATCGGATTTAGAAGTGTCGGAAATTTGTCAATAATCAGTGTCAACGATCAGTGTCAATGGCAATGAGCGTTAGATCAATGTCGTACAAACGCCATGCGTATAAAATCTAGAACTGCAATTTTACGTCGTCAAAATCTGCCAGACTATGTATAATGGTGCTGCGGGAAATGTTCAGTGTTGGGAATGGTGGCGCCCTTACCCTGAAGAAGATTGCAAAGGAGCAGTACCGCGTTCTGAGCGAGATATCGCGACTGGGCGTTGTTTTCCCCAAGCTCAAGCTGAATACAGACGCTCGCTTCAACAGCCTTGTGCGCGTGGAATCGTCGCTCATTCCATACCTGTCTGGGCAGATCAAGGGAGCCAAATGGACTCAAAATGCAAGGGCCGTTGTGGCCAGGTTCCTCAACTCGCTCCCCGACAATGTTCAGGCCTACATCATCGGCAAGGCGCTCAAGGTCAAGAATTTGGAACTCGACTTGTTGAAATGGCTGATCAATGGAGGAATTCCTCCTCCACGACGCCCGTGCACATCCAAGAAGACAACCTCGAGACGGAGCGCGTACGACATACCATCAGATGACGACGATTTGGAAAACGACGATACCGAGTTGGTTGCAGCGTTTGACACGGAGAACGACGATGAAAGCGACGGCGGAGGTGGCGGAGGCGGCCCTTCAACCTCACAGGCACATCCGCACAGGCACCGTCGTAAGAGGGATGGCGATGGCAACGGCGGCGGCCCTTCAACATCACAGCCGTTTCCGCACAGGCACGGTCGTAAGAGGAATCGTGATGGCGATGGCAACGGCGACGACTGCGGCGAAGGTGACAATGGCGACGCCGGCGAATGTTGTGGCTACGGCGGTGGTGACGATGGCAATGGCAATGGCGATGGCGGCGGTGACGCCGGTGGTGGCGACGACAACAGTAGTGGTGGCGATAATGGACGGCTGCATCAGCGCCGCAACCTATCGGTGTCGCATGTGTGATATACACACGGACAACCCGTCGCGTCTGTCGGTGCACCACGTGCTAACGCAAACTGCGCCGCCGCCGACGCTGATGCTGCGCGTGAGTATGTGCCTCTGGTGACTGCTGTCCACAGTCTGGCAAAGAATGTCAACGACATGACAAAGAAGGTCGATGATGAGTTTTTGCAACTTCACAATGCATTGTCGACACAGATGGAATCACTGTCGGCACAATTAAACACACTGACGTCACAAGTGGCACGGTTAGCACGGCAGCAGCAACAGCCGATGCCGGTGCCATTGATGCATCAGTTTCCGACGGATCCAAGGCGACCGCCCCAATCACATTCGCAGCAACCACCTCAGCTGCAGTCACAGCAGCAGTATCAAGTGCAGCAGCAAGTGCAGCAGCAGTATCAAGTGCTGCAGCAGCAACCACCTCAGCTGCAGTCACAGCAGCAGCAACCACTTCAGCTGCAGTCACAGCAGCAGCAACCACCTCAGCTGCAGTCACAGCAGCAGCAACCACCTCAGCTGCAGTCACAGCAGCAGCAAGTTCAGCAAGTGCAGCAGCAGTATCAAGTGCTGCAGCAGCAGCAGCAGCAGTATCAAGTGCTGCAGCAGCAGCAGCAGCAGCAGCAGCAGCAGCAGCAGCAGCAGCAGCAGGAGCAGCAAGTGCAGCAACATGATGATCATGGTGATGATCCGTTTGCTGACCTGCTTGATATGGTTAAGGCGATGACGCTGACGGAGCTGAGAAGGCTGGAGCTGATGGAGAAGTTGAAAAGGCTGGAGCTGATGGAGCTGATGGAGCTGATGAGGCTGATGGAGCTGAGGAGGCTGATGGAGCTGAGGAGGCTGATGGAGCTGAGGAGCTGAATCCTTCTGCGAAACTTGCCAAAAGTATGGCTTTTTTGACAGGCTTGTCACCGCAGAATAGCGACGACGGCATATAACTGGGCATACACTTTACAGGACTAAACACTATATAGAGACCATGTGTTCGCACATACTATCACGTCACTATCGCGTCTAAGCTCGTGCGCGTGCGTCTGCGGACATAATGATTCATTTCTGTGCAACGTGCCAGAATGTGCTGTACAGTGGTGTTAACCTGAGGCGCGCGAGCGAGTTTGTACTTGTGTGCAAGTACTGCAATACTGTTGAAGACGGTGCGGACAGTCCAGACGTGCATTGCATTAGCGAGACCGTGATTGAGGATACTAGCTTTGGAGATGCTATGGAGCAGCAGACGCTGGTTCCTTTGATCAAGCACGACCCGACGCTGCCGCGCGTATCGAACATCGCGTGTCCACGCGGTGAACTGTGCACTGGACGCGGCTTGCCTCAACAGGTGCTGTATGTGAAGCAGGATGCTAGCAAGTTGCAGTTTGCGTACCTGTGCTGCCACTGTGATTACAGCTGGAAGATGAGCGGTTGAAAAGGTGACATAAAGTGCATCATAAGCACAATGCAACAACACATGCAGCAAGAGCATAGCGAGCGAGATACGCGTGGCACGATGACGGTTGGTAGCATTGGGTGTGGTGCCATGGGCGGTGGTGCAGCAGCAGCACCACCAGCTAGTTTCGCAGATATTTTGGCGCGCTACGACCCTGCGAGAAATTGTACACCGAGTGAGTTGACCAAGTTTGAGCTCTCGCAGGTTGTAGGCATGCGCATGGAACAGATCTCTCGGGGCGCCGCCCCATTCGTGGAAGTCGATGACATTGTCGCCCTTGATGTTCCCATGCATGAAAAATACATGCGCATGGTGGTGCGGGAGTTGCGCAACACCGTGCTGCCGTTCGTTGTGCAAAGGCAGCTGCCTAACGGCGGTACCGAGTATTGGTGAGTGAAGGATATGCACATGCCGAGGGACGTCTTATTTGAAGACAATGATTCTCTGTGGCTGTATAAAAATTGTGTGTTGACATGAGTACAAACCCCACCAAGACAAAAAAATGTCACCGACACCTCCTTGGTCAAGGCAGATGGACCACTCTGTCAGCAGGCGCAGCACACTCTCAGCGTTTAGGAAGTACAAAGCCGTGCCGGACACACGGGATATGGACGCGATATGTAATGTCGAGTCGAGCAGTTTTGAGCTGCAAGAACACCAAAAGTTTCTGCGCAAGTGGATGCGCAAGCAGGGGGACGCGGTGCCGTGCGTGGTGCTGCTGTACCACAGCATCGGCTCCGGGAAGACGTGCACTAGCATCCAGATGGCGATGGAATGGATGCGCACTCATCCCGAGGCGCGCGTGCGTGTCATGCTGCCCGCGCGACTGCGCACAAACTACTGGGATGAGCTCCTGTCGCCCTGCACTATGTTCAAATACTTCAGGCGTAAGCTGTATGCGCGCTACGTCAGGACAAAGGACGAGTGGGACCGCTCGGTCCTGCGGAACAAGCTCATTGCGCGGGTCGCCAAATGGTTTGATGTCGTGTCGTTTGACGCCGTTCGCATCGAGGCCACAAACGTGGCCGACATGGCAAAGTGGGTGCACAAGTACACCAAAAACATGCTGTTTGTTGTGGACGAGGTCCACAACATGCTGACGCCGGGCTATCAGGAGGGCACTTATAAGAAAATAGAACGCACTGGGCTCCTCCCCACAAATACCAAGTTTGTAAACACGATGTTGTTCTGATACATGGTCACGAACGCGCATCCATTGGCCCGATTCATTTTCCTTACGGCTTCACCGGTATTTGACAACACCGGCCAGTTCATGGAGCTGATTCGCATGATGGATCCCACGTTTAAGCCTTCTCCCAGCACGACCCTGTTGGATGGCATAAACCATCTGCGCGGGCGCGTCAGCTACTTCCCAGGCGTCAGCCCTAGCGCGTACCCGGTCGTCAAGCACGTGTGGCACGACGTCGTGGCGAGCAACGCGCAGATCAGTGTCATGCAGGCGCTCAAGGATGAGGAGGGCGGCGGCGCAGATTGGGAAGACGTCGGCAGCGCTGCAGACGACGAATACGACGACAACGATATCATAGAGAACAAATTCCTGGTCCGGCACCGGATGGCAGGCGTGGCAGTGATGCCACCGCACGGCAACCAGTTGCAGGCTACGCCCAAGAAGATTCGGCGAATGCTCAAGGACCTGGAGACTTATTCGCCAAAGCTGAAGCTCTTGTTCGACCTCATAGAGCGTGACCCGGGCAAGCACCTGGTGTATTGTGGCTTTGTAGCGATGGGTTTAGACCTGGTGCGAGCGGGGCTGCTCGAGCGCGGCTGGGTGGACCTGAACGACGTGCTCAAGGGCGACGCAAGGCCGCGCAGGCACAAGGTGTTTTGCGTGTGGGACGGCTCCACCAAAGACGACACCAAGATGGCCATAAAAGCCATCAGTAACGCGACAGACAACATGGACGGCCGGTGGCTGCGCGTGGTGGTGGGTAGCCCTTCGATCAAGGAGGGAGTGTCGTTCAAGCACGTGCAGCACGTGCACCCATTGGACCCGGTATGGAACCAGTCCACAAAGTCGCAGATTGAGGGGCGCGCCATACGGTTCTGCTCGCACGCGGTGGTGCCAGAGGACCACGACACGCTACGGCGCCGTGTTGTGGTGCACGTGTACTGTGCTGTCTCGGAGGAGTTTGTAACTGCTGACATGAAGATATACGACGTCATCATACCTCGGAAGCACAGGCGTGTGGTCGCAGCGGAGAAGGCGCTCCAGCAGGTCGCGTTCGACAATCTGCTGTTCCGCAGGCTGTACGATAACGAACGCAATATGGTGCTGACGCCGCAGCTGCCCATGACCGAGTCGGGACGCAACTCCGTGATCACGCTGACGACTGAAAACATCCGGCTAGGCATCAAGAAGAGAAAGCACAAATCGAAGAACAGCACGTGTCCGAGAAAGCGACGCCCAATTAAGTCGGGCAAGTGCATGGCGGCCGGGATGGAGGTGCACCTCAACCTGCAGGATTTCCCCTGCTGTTACAAAATCAAGCACGCTAAATCCACGTCCTTCCTGCGGCGCCGCAAGATACCCGAATACGCGTCGTCGGCAGAATGATTGTAATCCACGCGCGCGTGCTCGCAATCCAATCCAATCAGAGCCGCCTGTCGGCCACCAGTGCCATGACGTACGCACGCTCCGCGTCGGTAGGCGGCAGCTCACGATACACATCGCTGTTGCTGTTGTTGCTGCTGCTGCTGCGCAGCAGCGTCGTTTTGAACGGTTGCACGTACAGGGAAGTGTTATTGACACCGTGCACAAGGCGCACATACCACGTTGGACCGCCTTTTTTACAATTTGACACCACAACAACGCGCAGACCGGCGCTTCTGTAGTCGTTTAGCAAGTTCACATCCTCCATGGTGTCCCTGTCTGCCAGGTATCGCACACGCGGATCCATGCGCGCTAAAACATGCACGCTGCCCCACGGGATGTGACTGTGCCACACCAGGCCCGTGTTCAAGTTGAATTCGAGGCGCTCCGTGTACGCCACCACGTCGGCGCAATGTTCTGCAAGCTCGGCATGCAAGCGCTCTAGGTAATCGGCGCGCCGGAAGTCGTCGTCGTCCCATACTGTCCACAGTTCTCCGGGCTGGAGCATATCCAGTGCCATGTTGCGCATCGCGCCCAGGGTGGCCTTTGACACACGCCGTTCTATGATGACGGGCAAGGACAGTGAGCATTCCGAGCCGGGCGTGCCTCCGAGGAGAGTGAATGGTCCGTGGTTTATGACAAGGAGGCACTTGTTTGGGTATGTCTGTTCTGTAAAATTCAAAATGGCGCGTCTGGCCATCGTCTCTCGGTTTGCGTCCTTGCCCGTGGTCATGATGCATGTGATGCGATAGATGTTTCTGTCTACGACTGTCACCGCCACGACCAACATCGCTATGATCACGGCGGCAATCGCCAATACGATAATTATACGGAAAAATATATTCATGCCGACGATGCGATTGTACGCAGACTCTGTCTGGCTGGCTAGCACTATCCATGTAGCAACACATGGAAAAAACACCGCGATGGTCTGATCGCAGCCATCTTCATCACACATCAATGCAATTGGATGTGGTGCCTTTGGGGCGAGCGCTGCACCGTGCGCCGCGTACGATGTCTGACGATGAGATCACTGACACAGCATCAGCAGCAGCAGCAGCAGCAGCAGCAGCAGCAGCAGCAGCAGCAGCAGCAGCATCTTCATCGTCGGGCGGCGCAGCAGACGCAGGCACGGGCGCAGGCGGCCGTGATGGACCACCGCCTGCGGCGGGAGTCTGAATGGTTGTGACTACCGTGGCGATCTGATCGTCCACGTGCTGGCGTAAACGAAGCATCAGATCTTCCTCCTTCGAGTCGGTCCACTCGTGCACGATCCGGCGCACGAGCTCCTCCACTTTGAGCATCACACTTGTGTCGTGCGTCGCGCGGTCCTTGACGCTGTCGCGCGCCGCACTCTCCGCGGACAGAGCACGCATGCGCAAATCGGAAAGCGTCTGTTTACAGGCCTGCACCTCGGCAACTGCGACGTCAACATCTGCGCGCAGCGCGTTCAGGTCTTGGCTGGCGGACGCAGTCCCGCCGACGCGCGACTCCAGGCCCATAATGCGTTCTTTGAGGCCGTGTATCATGGTCGTGATGTAATGGATGTGATTAGTGATGTTGAGTGACATGGTTGTTTTTTTGTGTGTAACTGGGGTACCTCTTTCCTCTCCGTTCTCTGCGAAGTCGTGTGTAAAATGCAGTTTCCTCGTGGAACGCACCGTACACGCTCGCTCGCTCGCTCTCAAATGTGCAAATCGAATGTCGTGGCACCGCCGCCGTCGCCGCAGCCGCTATACAGGGGCACGGGCGCATTCACATCATTATGACATCCCAGCCTCTCGAGTGCGTCTGTGTAGTACTCGTTCAGCAGCCATTCAAACTGCGAGCGCAGCACGCGCACATGTTGGTGTTGGTATGGCGACACAGAGTAGGAGAGCGTGGACAGTTGGTTGAGGACGGCGTTCATCAACAGGCGCGCGCTAGATGCATTGAGGACGCGGCCCTCTGTGATGCGGCGGTGCTGGCGCATAAACGCCTCACAGTAGTACAGACAGCTGTACGCTGCGTCCACGAATTCGGACGCAAACTCCCCTAGCAGCCGGTTGAGCAGGGTCACGAGGCGCATGTCGATGAAGACGTACCTAAACCGTTTGCGGTCGCGCAGCGGGTAGGCCTCGTTGTTCTTGGTGTAGCCCAAAGCGTCCATTCGGCGCATTGCCTGCAGCAGAAGCACCACCTGCTTGTGTGTGGACTCTGTCCGTGTCTGCACGCGCCTGTCCATGACGCTGAGCGCCACGGCTGCCAGCACGCAGAGCACAACGGAGATCTGACCGGAACGCGTGCGCACAACCTGTCCCAATACAGCCAGCACTAACAGGGCTGCGCTCACAGCGGCAGCGGGGTCTTGCAGCAGGCGCGCACCGGCCGCTATCACGCTACCGCTACTGCTACCGCTACCGCTACCGCTACCGCTACTGACTCTTGCGGTGAAAATACTTGCGAGGGGTGCTGAGCGTGAGTGCAACATTATCATGCTATGCACATATCTCTTTGCATCATGAACAACTTTGACGCCGGGCACGTGCACGCAGTTGCGAACGGCGGCGAGACTGCGCTGCTCAGCGAAGTGTGTAATACGGTATCTACACGGATGCTTCGATGAATAACACTAGGACTGCAACCAGTATGATGAGCATTCCCACATGGACTTTGCGTTCGCCGTCCAACAGAATCCACGGGACATCGGATACTTTGCGCCAACTGCGGAGCGCCAGCAAGTCGTTGAAAATTCCCAGCAGCGTGCGGCAAAACCGATGGAAGAGTGCGCGTAGAGGGACGTGCATGATGTTGCACGCCGCTCGCTCTGCTTGTGTATGCTCGGCCCGTTGCGCAGCGACTCGGTTGATGGTTTCGAGGACATCACGCTCTTTGGACATGAGTGTGGCGTAGATTTCGCCGGCGCGGTCGCCATCTGACGCGTCCAGGAGTTTGAGTAAACTCGCGTATTCCTCATCAGCTGCAGCCTGATCTGCTGCGGCGGGTTCGGCGAGCGCCGCGTCGTTGTCATCAGGAGTAGGAGTAGTGGTGACCATGGCGTGTCATGTGCGCTGTGGATGCAATTTACAAGATGGACGATAAACGCATACCTGGAGGACAGTGACTTCGGGCAGCAACCTCACCTCGTTCCTGTAATGACAAGCACAAAATACAAATGATATTTGAAACCCTGGAGGACTGTGTTGGTGTGACGCCAAAAGTGCAAGCGTGATCGCGCGCGATCTAGATCGCATGTATCCGTACATAAAAGCACTTTATTGTAGTAGATTGCTCACGTCCATGATATTAATAACGAAGGCAGGCTACCGGCATGAACAAGCCTCGTCTCACGTCGGCGTTCGAGACGGTGGATGCCGAATTGGGCAAAAGGCTAAGAAAAGGTATGTCTTCATCAAATAAGTAGGCCTGATTGTGCAACAGGAAAAAATCGTTTTTGCTTCGGATGCAGACATGGAGATCAAAGCTGTCAGAGACAGTATCATTGAGCTGCCAGGATGGAACCGCGGCGATATGTCGTGTCGCCAGATTCGACCCCGCCTGCTACACCAGCGACAACATCAGTACCAGCTGTGACAGTGACGGCACCCGTGACAGCACTCGTGACAGCACCTGTGGCGGCACCACTTACCCGGGGCAACGTACCTGTACAGCGTGCGCCAGCGCAGCAGTGGCACCGTGATTCGCGTGCCGCCGGTGGTGCGCCGTTGCCGCAGCGTGCTTGGTTGGGTTACTGGCAGGAGCCGGGACATGGTGGCGGCTGGTGGCAATGGCCAGTACATGGCTGGTTTCAGAAGCCAGGACATTACGGCTGGTTGCAGAAGCCAGGACATTACGGCTGGTTGCAGAAGCCAGGATATGGCTGGTTGCAGGAGCCAGGATATGGCTGGTTGCAGGAGCCAGGATATGACGACTGGTCGCCAGAGCCAGGATATTGCGGCTGGTCGCTAGAGCCAGGACATGACGGCTGGTTGCAGGGAGGCATCTGGCCAACATATGTTCCGCCGCCACATCGCCTACCGCAACTGAAGAGCCGAGGAAGCAGACCTCAGCCGCCACCGCCACAGCGGCAGCCTCCGCCACAGCAGCAGCCTCCGCCACCGCCACCGCCACAGCGGCAGCCTCCGCCACCGCCACCGCCACCGCCACAGCGGCAGCCTCCGCCACCGCCACCGCCACAGCGGCAGCCTCCGCCGCTGCCGTCACAGCAACATTGCGACATGCGCTGCTGCTGCACACGCGGCTGGTCAAAGACCGGGGGGTTGCAACGTGCACACACGGTGTAGTACGATGTGTTAAATGCGATGAAGAAGGAATGGTGGTTTGGGTACGACTAGGGAATGGTTTGATTAAGCTGAGAGGATATGTTATTGACTAGGCCGTGTGCCCGTCGTCGATGCATCTAGTGGGAAACACATTTGTTTAACTGAACCCTGTTGCTATTTCTTTCAGTAAGGGCGCGAGTACGTTTTAGCTAATGCCCAGCGTGTTGATGTACTCTGTTCTTGTGCGCGATGTAAACATATCTTGCATGGCTGCTTCGTGATCTGTGCCGCCACCACCGTCTGTGCCACGCTCGTAAACTGCTCTCTCGTCAGCCGTCAGTCGAGTAATATACTCGTCACGAACTTTTGCAGCCAAACCGAACAGCTCTTCACGTATCACCCAAATCGGCCTCGCCGTTGCAGCTACAGCCACAGAGCCTGCAGAGTCTGTTACGCCATCAAAAGTGGCAGCCATTCGTGTAATTTTTCCCGTACTGCACACTACGTGCCCATGCTCTACTCCTGATGCAAGCTGCTTTGTCAAGAGCTCTCGGAGCGCGTCAGACTGATCCGAACTGCAAACGCAATTCCATACTCGCGCCAGCGCGTCGCGCTCGCTGATACCTCCCATAGCATCGTTTTTTGTGCTGCTCAGGCTGTCAATCACCCGGAGGGCGTCAGACGCTTCCATGGCTGATACGCGGCCAGAATCACGCAACTGTAACACCGCCATGCGCACCGCCTGCTGTGCTTGATCTGCTGCATCATTGTTATTGCCGTCAGATGGAGACGGGATGTTTTGTAACACGGTGCGCATGGCGGCGACGACTCCGTGATCATGAACATTCTGTTTGTCTGAGCGCAACGCAGAAGGTATGCGGCGGGGGCCCACATTTGGCACATGCTGGTCGAGCGCAATAGCATCTGCAGCCAGCGCAGTTAACATGGCCAGCTCTCGTTCTTGCATCTGTTGTGGCTGGTGTGGCTGGTGTGGCTGGTGTGGCTGTCGTTGCAACTGCGGCGGCGTTTGTGTAAGCTGATGACCGCCGCCACTATCATCTGTAGAGTACGTCCGTGGACGCTGTAGTTGCTGATGTGGCTGCTGCATCAGCGATTGCAATCGGCGTCGCGCCTCCCAGCACGCACGATGACCGTACTCGGGGGGGATCATGTTGCCACACCTATCCTGAGCTGCAATGGGGGCCATGCGCGCCTCGATGAAGCGGGACTGCGCGATGCCCGCGACCTCTCCATTGGGACTGCGAGCAGCTTCTTGGTAGATGATCATCGCGAGGTCATCGTCAGGTAACAAGCGCGGGAATGCACCGCGTCTGTACACGTCCCCGATGGCCACCAGGATGTCCCATCCATCATTGCCATCGTCTTCGTTTAGCCCACTGCGACCTTTTTGTTCAAACGTCTCAACCAAAGCAATTAGATGCGCAATCTCGGGAGACATTTGCTGGGCTTGTATGCGATCTTGGAGCCACTGTGGTTCGAACGATGCGACCGACGCGTGCACGGCGTCGTGCACGGCCGCCTTAGTCTGCTGGGTTGGCTGCTGCTGTGAAACAGCAGCAGTGACCTGTTTACTGCTGCTGCATCGTCGTTTACTGTACACGGTATAGCAGTACCATGTCGCACCCAATACGACCATGACAACTACAATGAGCGCCAACAGTTTTGCGTTGTGCGCATTGTGCGCATAGACGTTGTGCGCATAGACGTTGTGCGCATAGACGCTGATCGCACCTGCCATCTTTTCCACATGACTGAACATGTCAATCACAATCACGGAACGAAGTTGGGACCCTTGACATGACGGGTCAAAGTGTTGCGGATGTTTGAAACGCACCAAGGTCAAAAATTTCACCCCGTCTCTTTACATATCAGCCCAAAATGCTGGCAGAGATACTCATACATGCCACGTTACAGATCATTATCACCAGCGTGTACTTCTGGATACATGTGATACCGACCATCAAAAACTTCATAGGCGAGAGCATCAGCGATATGGTCACCTCTGTGCTCACAGACTATGTCACACGCGCACCAGCAGAGTCCACAGAGTACGCCAACCTCACCAACCTCGCCAACCTCACCAGCCTCATAGACAGGGTATTCCAAGGCGAAGATGCGGCAATGCGTGACACAAACACGTTGCTGATGTGGGCCAACATTGTGGTCGTGGTGTTGATATCTTTGCTAGTATTGCACGTCGTGCGATCGCGGTATTGGGATGTACGCACCGTCGCCGCAATCGTAGATATACTGGGAGCATACATGATCATCATCCTGGTGCAGGTCAGTTTCACAAATCTCATGAGCCATTACACCCCCTACAGCAATTCTGAGTTCAGTCGCATCATGACAGACGCGGCACATGCAGAATGTGCCATGTGATTTTCATTCTGTCGAAAAAACAGGTATAAAGCGTCTGAATTACGTTGCTAACCCTACACTTGATAGGCGCGCGCGTATACGATACCGTAGTTGTACGGTCGACGACACAATACATGTATATATAAGTCGTTTATTGACAAGCAATAAACATACAACAATAAACATGGCTCGTTCGTTCGACGAGTATAAGCACTGTCCGGATTGTGGGTCGTTAGACATGTATGAGGACTCGCGAGAGGGCATTGGCTGCGGCTGCAAGAAGTGCGGGCTTGTCATCAGCGACAGTTATATCAGCGACGAGGCTGAGTGGCGCACCTTTGCGGACGACGGGGAAGACAAGTCGCGCGTCGGGGAGGCGACGGATGGCATCGCCACGTTCTGGAATGCGTATAATGCTACAATGCAGGGTTCGCTGCAGTGCAATGTGGTCGCGGCCGCGGGATGCGGCGCCAAAGAGATTGCGCGCGCCGTCCGGATGGCCGAACACGATGCACTCCGGAAGAGCAAGCCCCCCCAAGTAGCCGACAACATGTTTCGCGAATTTCAGGCCAGTGCCAGGCACGCCTTTCGGAGCGTGACGTCGGCTCAACTGAACGATACGGGCGCGATGTTCCGCAAGTACATCGACCATGCCAGAGTGCGCAGCGACAGGATGAAACATGCGCTCGTGGCATGCTTTTCCATACACTATCGCTGGGCCAGTCTCAAACAGATTGCGCAGGAGTTTGATGTGAATCTCGGAGAGGTGGAGACGGCCCTCACAGCCGTGCAGTCTGTGCTTTACAAACACGGCACAGTATCGGCTTCGGACGACATCTTCAAGCATCGAGACACAACCTCCCTCATCAACTTGATGATGGCCCAGTGACCCTTCATCAAGGGCAATGATAAGAACAACATTCGCAAGATCGTCAACAAGGTTGACAGAAAGGTGAAAGATGCGGACGTGGCTAATGTCGTGGCCAGCTCCGATCCTGGAAACGTCGTCGCGACCTTCATCTACATGGCATGTTTGAAGTGCAACATCAGCATCGCGCGGGACCAATTGAAGTATCTAAACATCAGCCAGGCGACGCTTGACACCATCGGAGACAAAATCGGACAAGTGCTCATGCGCAAGCGCGTTGATGCTGCTGCTGCTGCACCGCCCGCTGCAAGGCCCTGACAACGACAGCACTCACGCATGTGATGATGCTGATGACGCGATAGCGGTCGTGCGTCTAATGATGTACCATTTGATTCACTCTTCAAATCATTCACTTGACTGCTGGCCGCGGTTGCGTGCCAATATCGCACGCGAGTTAACAGGATACTATGCCGAATGGCAACAGGGTTCTGTGCATTTATGCTGTGTTCGCCAAGGATGTAGAATACCAAGAGAACGTGCATCATTTCGTGCGCTCGGGTGGCATCTTGCCGCATGTCGATTATGTGTTCGTTGTGAATGCTGGAGGGATGCCCGTGACGCTGCCGTGTGAGGGGGTCAATGTAACGATCATGCACCGGCCCAACCAAGGGTTTGATTTTGGGGCGTGGGCGCATGCTATTCAGCAGCTCGAGGCACGCACTCCTGCCGCTGCTGCCAGTGCGCCGCTCCAACAGCAGTATGATCATTTCATATTTGTAAACAGCTCCGTTTGAGGCCCCTTTCCACCCTCCTCCGGCGATGACGCCAATGACGACTGGACGCAGCGACTGCGAGCTCTGATCGTCGGTGACGTGCTTCTGGCAGGGCTGACTATCAATGTGCTGAACACGTACGTCATCAAAGGCTCGCCGCAGATGGCAGAAGTGTACGGCGCGCTGTCATGGGGCGTGCTGCCGCATGTCCAGAGCATGTTGTTTGTGACGAACGGTCGCGGCATGTCGCTTCTGTGCGTGGAAGGGATTTTTGATCCGGTGCCCGCGTACGCAACGATGACAGAGGTGATTCTGGGTCGTGAGGTGGGCATGTCGCTGGCGCTGTTGGCGGCGGGCTGGAACATCGACTGTCTGGCGTGACGGTACCGCGGAGTGGACTACAGGGCTGGTGCGGTGCGCACAGACCCCAACCCCACTAGCGTGTTTGGTGATCCATTTTACCCAGGCGCGTACTGGGGTGAAACAGTCAGCGTAAGCGAGGTCTTGTTCTTTAAGACCGCTAGGCTGGGCGCCGAGTACGCGCGCACGTTGGCGGCCAGTGAAAAAAAAACCGACACAGCACATCAATGCATGTAACTTGTTATCATCATTGCGTGCACGTGAGATGTCGGGCGGTGGCAAAGGCACAACTACCGCCGCGGGATGAGTGTCGCTTCATCTATCACAGTCGACTACAGCCGCAGTGCGCGAGTGCGCGCGTGATCATATCCGCGTATGCAAGGGCCTTGTGGGTTGTAAGGCTCTGCCCGGTGCGCTGACCAAGCCGCAGGATGACGCCACCGCTCGCTCACTGCCGCCGTTGCGTGCTGCGCTGCAGGCGTACACGACGTATGTGCTGCCCACCCTGCCACTAGAGCAGCTCGTGTCGCTGCTGCGCTGGTACATATGCAGGATGCGGCGACAAGGCATCGAAGGCATCGATGCCGGCCTTGCGGCGGTGGCGTGGCGCGGATGGCACGATAGCTCATCCGATACCGCGACAATCCTCATCGGCGCCATCGAGCGCGCCCTCAGCGACAATGATGCAGCCTGTCGGCTCTTCCTGGTATGCGCCGCATACTACCTATCGCCGCAGGCAATGCCCATCGGCGAGGGACACGGTATAGGCACATCTGTCCTGATGTGCCACATAAAGAACGGATTGAAAGTAACTTCGACACCCGTGTGATTTTTTGGTTGTTTGGACGCCGCCTCTATCCGCCACGACCACCATGATCCCCATTCGGTGTTTCACGTGTGGCAAACTGCTCGCACACAAGTGGCAATACTTCATCACGGAGTCTAAGAAGATCGATGAGGCAGCCAACGCTGCTGCCTTCGAGAGCGCCGGCAGCAGCGGCGGCGGCGTTGAGCACCCTTACAAGAATTTGGACCCCGCACTTAAGGGTGCCCTGCTGGACAGCATGGGTCTCACACGCATTTGTTGCAGATGCGTCATGTTGACTAGTGTGGATGTGGTGACTAATTTGTTGCGAACGTGAATCATTCCCGTTTTCCTCTCACAATGTAACTCGTTATCATTACAAATGAACGCCACTAATCGGACTCCTTGAAGCCTATTGCAACACCTTGCAAAGCTATTTGACGGCGGACACGCCAGTAGATCCGTAGCCGTTGGCTCCGCGTTCCGTGGCATCCAGTTCCTCCACCTCCTCCACGTCAGGGGTAGCAATCTTCTCCAGCACCAGTTGCGCGATCCGGTCGCCCACCTTGACTGCGGCGTGCCAAAGTTGAGGAATCTTATTCCTTGAGACATAGAGTTTGTGACGTCCCCCTCCATTGCGCGCGTGCGTACTCACTGGGGAAATTGACCTCCGAGTGGTTGAAAAGGAGCACGCCCACGTTTCCCCGGTAATCCTCATCGACCACTCCCGCTCCGGTGTCTATGAAGTTCTTGGACGCGAGGCCCGAGCGGGGAGCCATGCGGCCATAAGTCCCTTTGGGCATGCGGATGGAAATATCCGTCTTCACAAGCGCCTTGCCACGGGCCGGGACGACTGTCTCCTCTGCGCTGCAGAGCAAGGTAAGTGCAATCGTGCAGAAGAATTTTATTTGCTTGGTATTGAGGCCGCAACTGTAGCCGGGCGGTAGTAGTGCACCTTGCCAAATCGTATCCTGCTGTGCCTGTGGAGCCACGCTTTGGCAGGGTAGCCTTGTCTGACAGTTTCTTCACAAGCAGCTTGTCGGCAGCCGACTCTAGGCGGGGCATCTTGGAGGGCTTCCTACCGCACATGCCGGCTCTGGAGCACGACAGCATATTGGTTTTAAGCCGCACGGCCTGCTGGTAACGACGTCAGCATGGGCGAGACCTCTTGCTTGCGCGCCGTCAAGCAGAACGATCGCTCACTTTGAGTACATCAACCCGTATAGTCCGTTTGCGTAGCGTATGCATTGATTACTCAGCCCCACGATGTGTATTTCTTCATCTTCTTCCGATGGCTCGATGTCGATCTCGATGACAGCCATATCCATTCTGACACGAGATTTTGGATAACTACCGATATCATCCTGGGAGAAGAACATTCCGAATATCGACAGGGACAGCTTCGACACCGCCTGTAGCCATTCCTTCACCTTTTCCCCTTGCGCCTTCCAGTCCAGCTCATCTCTCCCTCCTGGGTTTGCGAATGCCATGTAAGATGTCGGTCATGCCTCAAGCAGATTCTCAAGCAGAAAACAAGGGAATCCTTAACGGAACACGTCATTAGCAATCTCTGTCATGGTGTCTGAGTCATGCAGATTCTTTTCATTCAACACTCTGCGTGGGTGTTCAACTCTACAAAAGGTAAATTCGGATTTCACAGAGTTTTACAGCACTCAGGCCGAAATGGAGTTCACAAACTTTGTGGACGTATGCGTGCCCTGGCTCCATCACTGTCCTCATCAATGACTATAATGATGTGGCTTTCTTCAAAAGCGTGATAGCAGAGAAAGTTTGGCTGTGCTCGTCCACCGTACGAAAGTAGGCTCTGGCCGCTCCTGCCCTTCACTCTCAGAAATGTGCGTGCGTTCAACTGCAGACAAACATTTTGTGTCATACAGTAGTATGAAAAAAGCCACTATGTCGCATCCGCCAGGCTTGGTAGCAACAGTCTATCCGCAGTACTTCAACAATGCAGCCTTTGGATGCTTGACCAACTGCTTCACGTTCATGACGGGCTTTGATGACACCTTCATGGAGTTTCTGGGTGTAAAAGCGCTTAGACCCGAAGATCTAGGATGGACCAGTTTGCAGACAAAAGAAGAATGGATTACTGCTGTTTACAACTACTTCAAGCCAGAACTTCCTGAGCCCCAGCCTGGTTCCACGGCCGACCGCTATGGTGCGTGTTTTCCTGACGAGCTAACCCTGCCATACATAGCCTCATCGGTACTGTGTGATCCTACAGGTCTTCACTGGACACCACCATCCGTGCCTGCGCTATGCTTCCCGCTTATCCAAGGCGCAACTGATTATCACTGGGCTGTATTCAACGGGACTTATTGGCTGGAGCAAGCAGGTCACAGAGGCCCTATCAATGTATGGGCGTCCCTTGATGGCATGGTAGAGGACATCTACAAGAGGGGGGACGCCAGTGGCAAATTCTACGTCGAGTCATCCCACTTTTTCTTCTCTAAACGGATTGCATGAAAAGCTGGCGGACCTTATTGGCATGCATGATCTTGATAAGGAACGGGGCCGGGGGGGGCCTAGGCCCCTGAGCTGTCTGAGCCCTGGGACTTCTGCCAATATGAGCCGGCTGCCTTGTAACGCTTTTGGAAAACCCAGGCCTACCTCACAGTTGGCAGGGGACGACGGCACTGGCGACGCACCCTTGGGCGAACACAGAGTGCGGGAGACTTGGCATCAAAAGAACTTCATATGCCCAAAACATCAAAGAAGAACCAGAACAAGCCCAAGGCTTCCCCAAAGACATCTTCAGCACGACGCCGCCGTCATGGCGGCCCCAAGACTCTCCGCATGAAATCGCCCAAACGCACAAAAGGCGGTGGTGAGCCACAGCACTCGGATCATTCAGATCCTTCATCTTATCCTAATAATGACAGGGGTCACGAGGTACCCAACCTGTAGGAAACTACATTTACCTTAGAGAAATAGGCCCAGATAAAGCGGTAGGCAATCATGCAATAAGCATGATGCCTAACCGAAAACTAACTACGAGTAAACTTCGCGATTGGCAAAGAAGATTGCCGTACATCTTGGCTAGGTGAGCCAATATTAAAGTCACCCTGGTGAAGAGCTAAGGCCTGACATTTTAGTATCACACTACTAATTGTTCGGAGTTCAAGACTCCACTGTCACCGATTATTCCCAATAGATGTACAATTTCGCGACGCTAACTTACTTGCGAGCTATCTCTAAATCTACAAAAGCTACGCTTCCGCACAAATCTAGTAGCATACTGAAAGGGGCTGCTACAATTGGTAGCGAGGGTCTGAGCAACGATCCTCCTCAGGTGAGATAAACTTGCGCAATGCCACGCGACACTCCCACCACAACCACAAATCCTCCGCAGCAAAAAGCGCGGAAGGAACTCTTACGTTTTAAACGTAAAAATCTCAATGAAATTTTGCGACTAGAGCGTTTAGCCGCCATAGCCGCCAATCAGCGACCACATCGGATAAACATTGAACCTACGGAAACGGTGCCTTCGGCTCCAGTAATTCCCACCAATAATTTTAATAGTAATATTCCTATTATCCGCGGGCCCCAGGAACCAATGACGGATGATGGAGATGCCGCGTTACCTCCCAATGGTCTGCCGCAGCGCACACCAGAACAAACGCGCGCGGCCCAACACGTCGCGGAATCAATGCGCAACACAACCCATAAGCGTGTTGTTGCATTAGAAAGCGAAATCACGCAACTTAAGGAGTCCTTCGAAAATCAGATGGGTGCCCTCCGCGCGGATACGGACCGCACGCGAGCCCTATTAGAACAGATTTTCGAACGCCTTTCGGAGCGTTCACAATCATCTGAAGCGGCCGACTCACGCAAAAAAGCGATCCTAGATATTATTTCCACAATCGCTGGGTCGAGCATCGCAACCCTTTTGCCTAAGGATGCCCTCCAGCAAACAACGCTGCAAGCCATCCTAGAGAAACACCTAGTTCCGGTGCCAACACTCGAGGAGGTTCAGTCCCTTTGGGTGGAAGCAACCGCACACCTAGCTGGGGGTAGCGATTCTCAGACAACCGCCCCAAAATCCAGCCGGCCAAGTGAGGTAATAGACGGGTTCCACATCCCCCCAAATTTTCTGGGAAGAAGGATAGCACCATCACTTGCACCCGGTCCTGGTTCAATGTACTCAATATTTCGACCTGATGAACATGGACCCATTTGAGCACATAGTGTACTTCTTAACGGGCAAAGCACAGGTCTGGGCAGCAGATGTCCTAGAGATGCACAAGTCGGGCAAGAAACCCCTCACACGTGAAACCTTAAGGGCGGCATTTCTCCTGCAATATGGGGACATGCAACGCAACACTGCCATGGCAGCAAGGGATCGCTTGCACTCTCACGAATACGACATGAAAACTGCTGAAACCGTTGCTGAGTACACACAGCGCTTCCATGATGTCCTACATGAAGCTAAGGACATGGATAAAGCCGACCAGATTAGCTGGTACATCAAAGGCTTAGTTCCAACACTTCGGGGTCGGTGTGCAACCGATGATGAGGGCAAGGACTGGCAGGATTTAGATATAATGCATCCTATATGCAGTCAGCCAAGAGGTCCGGTGGAAGGCAGGGAAAGATAAGACTGCCACCGTTGAGCTGAAAGCGGCTATGGTAACCACCCCTAAATCCAGACATCCCTACCAAAAACACCCTATTTCCCGATTTCAACAGGGCTGGCAGTCCGTGAGCAAGAAGCCCCGGACCGACCACACTTCTGACAAGCCTCCTAGTACCCGGTGCCGCTATTGCCATGGCTTTAAGAAGCCAGGCCAGTCTTGGCCGGACCACGTAGTGGACTGTTCCAAGGCGATCAAGGCTGAGGTGGAAAAGAAGTAGGCGCTTGCTGCCCGGCTTGAATCTAAAATGCACGACTAGGACCCTGGCAAGCGTGTGGAGGAATGTGAACCAGTTAAACTGGTTGCACCAGATGGAGAGTTTGTGTTGCCCATGACCGACAGCCCTCAGACTGCTCGGATGTTCCGGCCTGATGAATTCCGTCAGGTTGAGACCCAACTCGGCCGTCAATTTACCTTTGACGCCACATGAACGATTCGGGCAATAATAGTCTCTGTCCACGTTTTGCCTCTCCATCAAACCCATTTGCGACCCATAATCTTGCGGGTGAGTTTGCTTGGATTAATCCTCCTTACAATCACATTGCTCAATGGCAAAAACACTATATCTCCTGCAAACACAAAGATCCAGAAAATACCTCTGCAGTCTTTGTAGTCCCCAAGTGGAGCTCAATAGAGCACAGTATGCGAGCAGCAGGCTTTCGCCTGATCAAAACATATGCACCAGGGAAACAATTGTTCCTGAAGAAAAGTTGCACAGGAGTACGGGAGCTTATGCCCGGTGTCCCATGGCCTCTCCAGCTGTGGTATGACCGACTGTCCACTACCGTGCACTTGAACTCCATAGTTGGTTCTACATGTTGTGCTACGGTTCATTTCCCGTCGACGCGTAGGTCGACGCGATCCTATGAGTCGAAGTGCTTTTGTGATGAACGCATTACATATGAATGAATCTGCATGATATAAATGTATTCGCATACATTTATATATGCATCTGGCATGTTGTCATGATCCATCGCGACATCGCACCATGGCAAATCCGCCTAGCATGCATGAATGACCTAATCATTGAAGTGCGCATTATGCTCGTGCTACGAAACGATAAGTAATATTATCTGATATAATATTACTTCATTAAAGCACACGTTGAGAGCGCCGCACTCGTCGCGATGCATGCCCTGCAACCGGATATCGTTATCCGGACCCTTGCATCATGCGAATGCCGGAAAGGCTTATACGTTGTTATGCGTAGACATCGCCTAGACGCAGTAGGGTTGTCACATCTAGGATCGGCCTCCTAATGTGAATCGTACGGCATTGCGATGCTGCGAGTATAACAGATGCGAGGACGGCTAAGCTAGACAAGACATTCAATACCGGAGAACACTCGTGTGTTCTAGATTACTATTTCTATACACTATTCTACTTAGCCCGAGCTAAGCCTGAACTTCGCTAATCACCGCCGCGTGATGATTGCTTGCTTCCGGCGCTGACGGCGATTTCGTTCATTGCATCATTCCGACCTGTAAGACCGTAAGTTATATCTCTCTTCGTCTTGAAGTCTTCCGCTGTCTTTGTTTGCTCTCGCTTGCCTTGCTGTACTTGCAAGTGCTCGCGCATCGGTGTCGATAGTCTCCAGACGTGCAGATACTCATGAGCAAACGCGAACGAGAGGTACAACAATTTGGTATCGAGACAGGTTCGTTGCCTAACTGTCTCTCTTTGTCTAATCGGAAGTAGGTTCTTTCTATGGCGAGTTCCAGCGACGAACCACGAGGACCGCTAGATACTTTTGCCGAAGACTTAGGCCGCGCCGTTTTGGACGCCGCCGCTTCCGGTTTGTAATTGTTTAATTGCTTTTACTTAGATTGCTGCACTTGTTGTGTAAGTGTACGCTCTGAGTCGCAGGTAATCTCAGTGCACCGGCATTGCTTGCCGCGGCGACTGAGACCGGCGTTCGTCCGGACCAGTTGGCGACTCTCATTGCCCAAACTACGGAGATCAGGACTCAGCTGGGCAATTACTTGCTGAGTTTGCTGAATCTTCTCAAGAGTACTGTCGGTAGGCTCACCGAATCGCTTTGTACTCTTGCCTTTGCGATAGAAGTCGGCTTCTATTACGCAAAACTAGGGTATCGTTTCGTGCTCCATGTCCGCGGAACACGACGATACGCCGCACACTAGCCTAGCTAGCCAACCCGATTTCGTTGTAGCTGCTAGAGCGCCGGATAGAGGTCTTGAGACTGTTGGCGCGCGAGCCACTCAAGAGCCCCTTTTCCTTCAGACCCCTGCTCACTTAATTGTGCCGCATTCAGCAGTGAACACGAATATGGACAACACTGCTGGACCAAGGGTTCTGCCATTACCTCAAGCTCGAGGGCATGATGACATCCCTGAGGTGATGAGATTGTCGATTCCCGTTCCTAGGCTCAATATTTCGCTGACCGACAAGACACCAGGGCATAGCATAGCCGATGCAACTCGTGCGTACATGCGTGACGCTAAAAAGTACCTCCAAGCTGTTCATGGTGGCGATAATGACGGTATCAGGTGTCTCTTCGTTGGTAACACCCTCGAGGGCGCAGCGAAGGACTGGTATCGCAATTGGACCAACGCCCGGGGCAGCTATACTTTTGACGAGTTAGTCGCCGCTTTGCTCGCACGATTCGCTACTGAGGTTCAAGCACGCGATGTGGAAGCTCGTAACGTTTTGGCAGCGGGTAGCTACCACATGCGTCGGGATGAAAATGTACCTGCGTACCAGTCACGCTTTGAAGCACTTGTGACTCCCATTGCTGACCTCACCGAATCTGAGCGTGTCTTTTGGTTTAGGCGAGGCCTAACGAAACTTTTGGCTAAATGGTGCGCCACTGACTTGGTTGGAGCGCAGATCAAGTCGTATGACGCGTTGGTCGCTTTTGCTAAGGGCGCGGAGATACGACTTCTTGCCGGCGAGGAAGAAGTCAAGTCTGCCCCTCGTGCAAATGCCGTGCAAGTGCAGGATCCGCTTGGGGAAGCTGTGGCTCTCGACCAGGACCTCGGCGCGACCCGCCCCATGCCTACTGCCGCGACGCGACGCAGCAACGGGCAACGCAAGGCGCGCGGGGGCGCTAGCTCGGGTGTCCGTGGTACAGGAGGGGCAGGTCCGAGCTCGGACCCAGCTAGGAACAGGAAGCGTGGTGGTGCGCCGTCGTCGGCAGCCGCACAGCGTTCCGACCCCAACGCGAAGCGTACTCGTACGGACGACACATTTATGCCAAAATGGAATTGCAATCGTTCCGAATTCGAGCGTCGAAAATTGGCCAACGTTTGTCTACGGTGTGCGGAGAGCCATTCTACGAAGGATTGCCCTCTAATGCCGCCGTTTGTACCTCAGCCGAAATAGGGGCTTGCCCGGGTTCCTGCGGAGGGGGCTCTACCTGGGTTTTCTGAACTAACGCGTGGTCGGTGGTCATCCTTACGGCCAGCCGTTAAGGCATTGTTGCCTTGTGTACTTGGACACATCGAGCGAGTCATTGCGCGACGCATCACGCTTGACGGACGCACGGGACTTCTCTGCTTCGATCCGTTGTGTAATGTGTTTACACCTCGCCGTCCCCTGTCGTCTATCGATCTGTCCAACCACGTGGTTTTGTTCATCCCCTCGTCTCTGCGTGAGATGTCGGAACAGTTGGCCATGTACAGGAGGTGTAGGCGTCAATATCCAGACACTGCCGCATGTGTTTTACTCCCCGCTTTCTGTCGGCGCAAGGCAGAGGCATCGTTAAGGGGTATGCGGCATGTCCACCGGTTCGAGCCGGGCACCGTTTTGTTTAATGGTGTGGATCGGGAGGGTACGTTGGCTCCGTGGCCACACCTATCCTACTCGGTTGACGTTTGGTACGAAGCTCCTGATGGGGGTGCCGTTGGTTACGGACCCGCCTTAAGTGCACTGACGTTGTCTGCTGGGCAGTCGCTCGTAGATAACCGTGTCCCTGTGGTTCAGATCGGTTTGAATGGCCGTACTCTGAAGGCACTTGTTGACACCGGTGCCAGCGACGACTTCATCTCTGTCGCAGAGGTGAATGCGCTGGGGTTGTCCCCAGAGTCGTCTGATTGTCCACAGGTTACCCTTGCTGACGGGGGTAAGCATCCCATCGTGGGCAGGATTACCCTTAGCCTATCGTTAGGCCCTTTGCGTGTTGTGACCCGGCCGTACGTGCTGCAGGGCTTAGCAGAGACTGCACCGTACATAATGGGGTCGTCGACATTACGACAGTACCGCGCGCGCATCGACATGGAGACCGCAACCCTGCATATGTGCAAGGGTACTCTGTCGATTAAGGTACCTTTCCTGTCGTTCGAACATGTCACACCAAAGGAGGGCGAAACTGAGGCGGTGCCTATGGTTAATTTCGCTGTGACCGCAATGGCCGCGCGAATCGAACCAGAGCTAGTCGGGCGTAAGGAGGCCGTCCGTTTGTTACGGAAGGGTGCCCACGGACTGCTTTTAAGGCCGCGGGTGAGCTGTTGTGTCACCACCGCGCAGATTTCTGTGGATCCTGAGGTTGAGGCCCTACTGTCGCAGTATGAGGACGTCTTTAAAGATATCCCTGGCCTACCACCTATGCGTCCTGTTGATCACACAATCCCTCTCATGCCTGGAGCGCAGCCTACGGCCCGGCCAATGTACAGGTTGAGTCCATTGGAACTGGACGAGGTGAAGCGCCAGGTGACGGATTTGCTCGCGAAGGGTATGATACGCCCCAGCACATCCCCGTATTCTGCACCGATTTTATTTGTCGGTAAGAAGGATGGGACCTTGCGCATGTGCATTGATTACCGGGGGTTAAATGCGAATACGGTGAAAAATCGCTACCCTTTGCCACGCGTTGACGACCTGTTGGATAAGCTGAAGGGCTCGGCTTATTTTTCCTCAATTGACTTACAACAGGGCTACAATCAGATTCGCATCGCTGCCTCTGATATCCCGAAAACCGCTTTTCGGACGCCCTTTGGTCACTTTGAGTATACGGTCCTATCATTTGGTTTGACTAATGCCCCTGCGACGTTTCAGGCGGTTATGGACCGAATGTTTAGGCCGTTTATCGACAGGTTCGTTGTTTGCTACCTGGATGACATCTTGGTATATTCTAAGACGCGCGAGGAGCACTTGGAGCATCTGCGGCTCGTGCTCGACGTTATGAGGCGGGAGCAATTGTTTGCTAAACGCGCCAAATGCTTTTGGGCGCAGCCTCAGGTGGAATATTTGGGCCACATTGTGTCGGCCACCGGTGTGAAGATGGACCCGCGGAAGGTCGCCGTGGTTCGCGATTGGCCCGCACCTCAGAACCTCACGGAGCTGCGTAAGTTCCTTGGCTTGACCAATTATTTCCGAAAGTTCATTGAAAAATATTCCATCATTGCGGCCCCGCTTACTAACTTAACTCGCAAAGGCGTTTTCGTTTCGCTCGAGTCGTGGACATCGCAATGCCAGCGGGCATTCGAAGAGCTCAAACGAATCATTGCCGAAGATGTCACCCTTGCATTCCCTGATTACTCGTTGCCATTTCGTGTTGAGGTAGTGTCTGATGCCTCAATATTTGGAAGCGGCGCTGTATTGTTACAGGAAGGGCGACCGATCGCCTTCACGAGTAAGAAGTTTTCTGGTGCGGAGATTCGCTACACCACCGGGGAACAGGAGCTTCTGGCCGTGCTGCATGCTTTAAAGGAATGGCGCTGTTACCTCGAGGGACGCCCGTTTACTTTAAAGACTGACCATAAGCCCCTAACGTTTTTGCAAAGCGTTCCGACGTTGAACCGCCGTCAAGCTAGGTGGATGGAATATCTAGCTAGGTTCAACTGCACCTGGGAGTATATTTCTGGTAAATTGAATATTGCCGATGCTCTCAGTCGACATCCGTCGCTACACGCTGCAATTTTGGCAGCGCCCGTCGTGCGGCCGCGTAGCGAGGGGGTTCCGATCGCGACGGACCTCGCGGAGCGGTTGAAGGTTGCCTACAGCGCAGACGCCTGGTTCGCGGACCCGGCTAATGTAGAAAACCTTCGCAAGCAGAATGGCCTTTGGCTACGGACGGAGGGTGCAGCTACGCAAATCGTCGTTCCGAACGACGACGCGCTACGCTACGACATCCTTGCGCGGTTCCACAAGGACCCGTTAGCAGGACACCCTGGTAGCAAGCGATTGATCGACTTGGTGCAACGTTCCTTTTGGTGGCCTCGTTTGGCTAAGGATGCGGCGAACTTCGTCCAGACATGCAGTCTGTGCCAGCGCAATAAGGCTTTGTCCGGTAAGGGCCATGGGTTGTTGCAACCGTTGCCTGTCCCGGATGCGCCTTGGGAAAGTGTTTCCATGGACTTCGTAGTCGCGCTGCCCAAAACTGAGGGGGGATACGATGCGGTGTTCGTAATGGTCGATCGTCTGACTAAGATGGTTCACCTAGCACCATGCACATCATCCTGCACGGCTGAGCAAACCGCACGTTTGTTTTTCGATAATGTGGTTCGGTTACACGGGATTCCCAAAAATGTGATCTCGGACCGCGGTGGACAGTTCACGTCTAAGTTTTGGGAAGCGCTCTGCAAACTAGTTGGCATGCGCGTCAACCTGAGCACGGCGTATCACCCGCAGACTGATGGTCAAACCGAACGCACAAACCGCACGTTGGGTGATATGTTGCGCAATTATGCTGGTCGCACACCACTTGTTTGGGATACATATTTGACTGCGGCAGAATTCGCGCTTAACAACGCTGTTAACCGCTCTACAGGCAAAAGTCCGTTCTTTCTTAACTACGGGTTTCATCCCGCGCTACCCGTGTGGCGTGAGTTGGAAGTGAACGTGCCTGCTGCTAAACTTTTTGCCAAGTCTTTTATGTCCCGAATCACAGACGCGAAGTCGTGTTTGGACGCGGCGCAGCAACGAACGACAGAATACTACAACAAATCCAAGCAGGATGTGACGTTTTTGGAAGGGCAACTCGTGTTGCTAAGCACCAAGAACTTGCGTTCCTTGGCCGACGGATCCCGAAAACTCTTACCCCGCTGGATTGGTCCGTATCCTGTCGTGCGCATGGTTGGGAATGTGGCTGTGGAGCTTGCATTGCCCGCTGATATGCCCATTCACCCCACGTTTCACGTATCGCTTGTTCGTCCGTATCGTGGTACGGAACCCGTCCCTGAGCCTGCTAACGCCCCCGCAGCGATCGAACCAGTTCCCGAGACCTGGATCGCTGGTAAACAGAAGTTTTACGATGTGGAGCGGGTGTTAGATTATCGCGCGCGTCGTGTGGGCCGACACCGACGTAAGCGAACAGTACACGAGTACTTGGTTAAGTGGACAGGGTATACCAACGAGCACAACTCATGGGAACCGGCACGCAACTTCTCACAGGACATGAAACCCCTGCTCGAAGAAGCCCGCAAACGTGCCACACAAGCCCAATGACCCCTGCAGTCGATGCTGTATGATGCAGCGAGGACGCTGCATACGGGAGGGGGGATAATTGTTGTGCTACGGTTCATTTCCCGTCGACGCGTAGGTCGACGCGATCCTATGAGTCGAAGTGCTTTTGTGATGAACGCATTACATATGAATGAATCTGCATGATATAAATGTATTCGCATACATTTATATATGCATCTGGCATGTTGTCATGATCCATCGCGACATCGCACCATGGCAAATCCGCCTAGCATGCATGAATGACCTAATCATTGAAGTGCGCATTATGCTCGTGCTACGAAACGATAAGTAATATTATCTGATATAATATTACTTCATTAAAGCACACGTTGAGAGCGCCGCACTCGTCGCGATGCATGCCCTGCAACCGGATATCGTTATCCGGACCCTTGCATCATGCGAATGCCGGAAAGGCTTATACGTTGTTATGCGTAGACATCGCCTAGACGCAGTAGGGTTGTCACATCTAGGATCGGCCTCCTAATGTGAATCGTACGGCATTGCGATGCTGCGAGTATAACAGATGCGAGGACGGCTAAGCTAGACAAGACATTCAATACCGGAGAACACTCGTGTGTTCTAGATTACTATTTCTATACACTATTCTACTTAGCCCGAGCTAAGCCTGAACTTCGCTAATCACCGCCGCGTGATGATTGCTTGCTTCCGGCGCTGACGGCGATTTCGTTCATTGCATCATTCCGACCTGTAAGACCGTAAGTTATATCTCTCTTCGTCTTGAAGTCTTCCGCTGTCTTTGTTTGCTCTCGCTTGCCTTGCTGTACTTGCAAGTGCTCGCGCATCGGTGTCGATAGTCTCCAGACGTGCAGATACTCATGAGCAAACGCGAACGAGAGGTACAACACTACACCTTCTATGATCTTTGATGCTCAACTGTGCCAAACGGCCTGCAAAGTCTTGGCCGATTCCGGTGCCAATTGTAAAGGTACCGCAGACGGGTTTATATCCCTAACAGCCGTTACAAAAATGGCCCTTGCTCTCAAACCCACACTTACCAGCTCAGTTAAAGTGGCTAATGGCAACACAGAACTGATTGAGGGCTCAGTTGTTACCAATCTTCAAATTGACAAGTTCCACGACACAGTCAAACTCCTTGTTCTAAAGCAGGATGTCCCAGGTGTTGATATTATCCTGGCTAATGACTGGTTAGGAAAACGAAAAGCCACAATGTGCTGGGCAACTCATACCCTGACAGTGTATAAGAAGCCAAATGATGCGTATACGTTTACACCATCCCTTTGGTCTTCCCCGGGTATCGACGCTAACCTTGATGCGATTACCCTCATGAACTATGTCACTGCAACACTTTATGCAGCGACTACTGTCGAGACGGTATCTGCAAAAGCAGCAGGCAAACGAATTGCTAAAGGAGCACGGAGTTATCTCCTACTTGTGCAAGCAGAGGAGCACACTCCAACTCCTGACCCCAGTTCCGGTGGGAATAATCTCCTAGCTAATTTGAAGTTATCAGAATTACTGGAGGAATACAAGGATGTATTCAAGGACCTTCAAGGCCTCCCCCCCGACCGGGACATTGGTCACACGATTCCTTTAGTGGATGGTGCCATACCACCCGCTAAACGAGCCTATAGGCTCACCCAACTGGAGCAACAAGAGGTCAAGAAGCAAGTTACCGAACTGCTCAATAAGGGATATATCGAACCCTCTACCTCACCCTATGGGGCTCCAGTTCTCTTTGTCGAAAAGGCAAATGGGCAAGGACTACGCATGGTCTTAGACTACCGTGCACTTAATAAACTGACCATCAAACGGCGGTATCCCATGCCCAATATTACGGACCTTTTCGACCAACTCCAAGGAGCTACCATTTTCAGCTCCCTGGACTTACAGCAGGGGTATCATCAAATACTGATCTCTCCACAGGATGTGGAGAAAACGGCCTTCATAGCCCCAGGCATGGGCCAGTTTCAGTTTAAGGTACTTTGCTTTGGACTTACCAATGCCCCTGCAACGTTCCAAGCAGTGATGAATCGTGTCTTCACTGACTACATTGGCAAATTTGTGCTAGTGTACTTGGACGATATACTGGTCTTTAGTAAGACCCCGGCCGAGCATGAACAGCACCTCCGTTTGGTACTGTCCTTGCTCCGAAAGCACCAATTCAAGGCAAAATTGTCGAAGTGTCAGTTCAACCGGTTCGAACTGCACTTCCTTGGCCACAAAGTAAGCCAAGAAGGCTTAAAGGTGGACGACCGCAAAGTAACAGCCATTAAAGACTGGCCTGTCCCCACGGATATTAAGCGACTGCGGGCGTTCCTTGGCTTAGCCAATTATTTCAGGAGGTTTGTTCAGGGTTATTCCTCCCTTGTGGCCCCCCTCACAACCCTTACCAGTGAGAAAGTGCCCTTCCACTGGACCGAAGCCTGCGAGGCAGCCTTCCAGGGTGTGAAGCATGCCTTGACAAATGCACCAGTACTTAAACTCCCCGAGCTTGATAAACCTTTCACGGTTTGGTCTGATGCCTCAATACATGGCACAGGAGCCGTCCTCTTGCAGGATGACCACCCTGTCGCCTATACCAGTTCTAAATTCAATAAGGCAGAGTACAACTACTCGACAACAGACCAAGAGTGCCTCGGCACTGTCTTAGCCCTGGAAGAGTGGCGTTGTTACCTTGAAGGCGCCAGTGATGTAACGTTGATCACTGATCACCAACCACTGGTATACCTCCAAGAACAGAAAAGCATGGATAAGCTATCCCGCCGCCAAGCTCGTTGGATGGAGCGATTATCACGTTTCACATTTAAATGGGAGTATCGCCCTGGTCGGGTGAACGTAGCTGACCCTATCAGTCGGGTCCACGACGTGGTGCTCAACTTGCTTTCTGCCGCGCTGATTGACAGCGACTTAGGACACTGAATCATCCGCGGGTATGACGGTGATCTCAATCTCACGAAAACTAAGGTAGCAAAGCTGCGGCTCAAAAAGAAGGGTAACTTCTGGTACAATGGATCCCAGATTTACATCCCTAATCAAGCTGACTTACGACGGGTCATCATGAAAGAGTATCATGATACCCCATGCGCTGGCCACCGCGGCATTGACCGCACCAAACAAGCGATCGCACAAACGTACTGGTGGCCTGGACTAGATACTGACGTGAAGGCCTACGTCAAGTCTTGTCCTCAATGTCAGCATAACAAAACAACCAACACTAAGCCGGGTGGTTTGCTGCAGCCGCTCCCCATACCTTCTTCCGTGTGGGAGAGCATATCAATGGATTTGATAACCCAGCTACCAACAACTCGCAATGGGCATGATGCGATCGTAGTGTTTGTGGACCGGCTGAGCAAAATGACGCACTTTGCTCCCACCCACACGACCGCAGGAGCGGAAGAGTTGGCTCGCCTTTTTGTAGCCACTGTATTCCGGCAGCACGGGCAATGGGCATGATGCGATCGTAGTGTTTGTGGACCGGCTGAGCAAAATGACGCACTTTGCTCCCACCCACACGACCGCAGGAGCGGAAGAGTTGGCTCGCCTTTTTGTAGCCACTGTATTCCGGCAGCACGGCCTTCCAAAGAACATTATCTCTGACCGGGACCCACGTTTTACAGGCAATTTCTGGAAGGAAATATTTCGCCTATTGGGCACCCACCTCCATATGAGCACAGCCTTCCATCCACAAACAGATGGACAAACAGAGCGAATGAACCGCTTACTGGAAGAGACATTACGGCACTATATCTCCCCTAATCAGGATGATTGGGATGATCACTTACCGTTGATTGAGTTTGCTATCAATAACTCCAACAACGTTCGACAGGTATGACACCATTTTTGCTTAATGGTGTCCAGCAACCGCGTGTGCCGGTTGACCTGCATATACCCTCGAAAGTGCCAGCTGCTGATGAGTACTCCACCATCATGAGCAAGCGATTGCAACTCGCTAAAACTTGTCTCCAGGCTGCGCAATCTAGACAAAAACAGGATGCTGACTCTTCTCGGCGCCCCGTGCGTTATGAGGTTGGGCAAAAAGTGCTGTTAAGTACCAAGAATATTAACCTTAAAAAACCTGGAACTAAGAAGCTGATGCCAAAATTCATCAGCCCATATACAGTTGTCGCTAATATCGGTGAAACAGCGGTAAAACTTGGCGTACCAGCTGAATCTCGCCTACACCCGGTCTTTCATGTGTCACTCCTGAAACCATTCAAGGAGGACGCTCAGCGACAACCACCCTCACCACTCGTTATTGAGGGTGAACCATTCTACATGGTTGAAGCCATTGTAGATCATCGGGATGTCTCAATCCGTGGGGGGAGAGGTAAAACTCGTCGAGAGTACCTTATCAAGTGGGAAGGATATGATTCCACTCACAATACATATGAAACCGAGGCATCAATGAAAGAATCAGATCCTCTGGTGGCAGCCATCGAGGAATATGAGTGAAGACTCAAAGCCAAAGGGCCGAGACCCACTGAGAAAGGAACCTCATCCAAGAGGAGACGGTGACGCTCCCGGGACGTTTCGCTTCAGAGGGGGGGAATGTAGGAAACTACATTTACCTTAGAGAAATAGGCCCAGATAAAGCGGTAGGCAATCATGCAATAAGCATGATGCCTAACCGAAAACTAACTACGAGTAAACTTCGCGATTGGCAAAGAAGATTGCCGTACATCTTGGCTAGGTGAGCCAATATTAAAGTCGCCCTGGTGAAGAGCTAAGGCCTGACATTTTAGTATCACACTACTAATTGTTCGGAGTTCAAGACTCCGCTGTCACCGATTATTCCCAATAGATGTACAATTTCGCGACGCTAACTTACTTGCGAGCTATCTCTAAATCTACAAAAGCTACGCTTCCGCACAAATCTAGTAGCATACTGAAAGGGGCTGCTACACAACCATAACCCTGGGGCCGTTCGTAAACCACTACGTTCTGAGTAAATTAGTTGTTTTTGAGTTGGTCTCATTATGTAAACTTGTGCTATGCATTTCTTCCGAGTTGTTGAATTATTACAGATGTAGATTGTCTGATTTGTTGTGATCATGCTCAGGGTAACAAGTGTCTTTCCAAGTCACTTCAATTATGGCATTTGTGCATTGAATACTGTCTCTTTGATGAACAGCAATATCTTCACGAATTGGGCTATGGAACTTACAGGCACTACAATAATATTTCTTCACGCGAAGAGTCTCCATAATCGCAGATTCACTGTCAGCGCACTCGTCAAAGTCATTGTCCATGACCGTATTCACCAGGTGACCCTACGAAGACCTCGCGTGCCCCTGAGAGTACCACCGCCCTGGTTGGAGGGGGGTCTCCGCAACGTCCACCACCCTGGGGAGTACGTCTAGCGCCGTCACTAACCGCTTCACCTCCGGCTCCAGCGCTGGGAGGCTCACCACGGGCTTTCGCTTCTCGCAGTGAGCAGCATCCTCGGCTGCCAGGCAGGTGACACTTCCACGAGGACCGTGTCAAGGAGCCTTTGCCACGGGGCCGGCCCCGCCCGTCGCCTCCCCACTGCGTATCGCACCGCTGTGGCTGCCCGCCGCGCACGGACATGCTGCCGCAGCGGGAGCGCACCCAAACCCCCGTGGCCGGTGTTGTACCTCTCGTTCACGTTTGCTCATAAGTATCTGCACGTCTGGAGACTATCGACACCGATGCGCGAGCACTTGCAAGTACAGCAAGGCAAGCGAGAGCAAACAGAGACAGCGGAAGACTTCAAGACGAAGAGAGATATAACTTACAGTCTTACAGATCGGAATGATGCAATGGACGAAATCGCCGTCAGCGCCGGAAGCAAGCAATCATCACGCGGCGGTGATTAGCGAAGTTCAGGCTTAGCTCGGGCTAAGTAGAATATCGTATAGCAATAGTAATGTAGAACACACAAGTGTTCTCCGGTATCGATTGTCTTGTCTAGCTTAGCCGTCCTCGCATCTGTTATACTCACAGCATCGCAGTGCCGTACGATTCACATTAGGAGGCCGATCCTAGATGTGACAACCCTACTGCGTATGGGCGATGTCTACTCGTAACAACGTATAAGCCTTTCCGGCATTCGCATGATGCAAGGGTCCGGATAACGATATCCGGTTGCAGGGCATGTATCGCGACGAGGGCGGCGCTCTCAATGTGTGCTGTAATGAAGTAATATTATATCAGATAATATTACTTATCGTTTTGTAGCACGAGCATAATGCGCACTTCAATGCTTCGGTTATTCATGCATGCTAGGCGGATTTGCCATGATGCGATGTCGCGATGGATAATGACAACATGCCAGATGCATATATAAATGTATGCGAATACATTTATATCATGCAGATTCATTCATATGTAATGCGTTCATCACAAAAGCACTTCGCCTCGTAGGATCGCGTCGACCTACGCGTCGGCGGGAAATGAACCGTAGCACAACAATTATCCCCCCTCCCGTATGCAGCGTCCTCGCTGCATCATACAGCATCGACTGCAGGGGTCATTGGGCTTGCGTGGCACGTTTGCGGGCTTCTTCGAGCAGGGGTTTCATGTCCTGTGAGAAGTTGCGTGCCGGTTCCCATGAGTTGTGCTCGTCGGTATACCCTGTCCACTTAACCAAGTACTCGTGTACTGTTCGCTTACGTCGGTGTCGGCCCACACGACGCGCGCGATAATCTAACACCCGCTCCACATCATAAAACTTCTGTTTACCAGCGATCCAGGTCTCGGGAACTGGTTCGATCGCTGTGGGGGCGTTAGCAGGCTCAGGGGCGGGTTCCGTACCACGATACGGACGAACAAGCGATACGTGAAACGTGGGGTGAATGGTCATATCAGCGGGCAATGCAAGCTGCACAGCCACATTCCCAACCATGCGCACGACAGGATACGGACCAATCCAGCGGGGTAAGAGTTTTCGGGATCCGTCGGTCAAGGAACGCAAGTTCTTGGTGCTTAGCAACACGAGTTGCCCCTCCGAAAACGTCACATCCTGCTTGGATTTGTTATAGTATTCCGTCGTTCGTTGCTGCGCCACGTCCAAACACGACTTCGCGTCTGTGATTCGGGACATAAAAGACTTGGCAAAAAGTTTAGCAGCAGGCACGTTCACTTCCAACTCACGCCACACGGGTAGCGCGGGATGAAATCCGTAGTTAAGAAAGAACGGACTTTTGCCTGTAGAGCGGTTAACAGCATTGTTAAGCGCAAATTCTGCCGCAGTCAAATACGTATCCCAAACGAGTGGTGTGCGGCCAGCATAATTGCGCAACATATCACCCAACGTGCGGTTTGTGCGTTCGATTTGACCATCAGTCTGCGGGTGATACGCCGTGCTCAGGTTGACGCGCATGCCAACTAGTTTGCAGAGCGCTTCCCAAAACTTAGACGTGAACTGTCCACCGCGGTCCGAGATCACATTTTTGGGAACCCCGTGTAACCGAACCACATTGTCGAAAAACAAACGTGCGGTTTGCTCAGCCGTGCAGGATGATGTGCATGGTGCTAGGTGGACCATCTTAGTCAGGCGATCGACCATTACGAACACCGCATCGTATCCCCCCTCAGTTTTGGGCAGCGCGACTACGAAGTCCATGGAAACACTTTCCCAAGGCGCATCCGGGACAGGCAACGGTTTCAACAACCCATGGCCCTTACCGGACAAAGCCTTATTGCGCTGGCACAGACTGCATGTCTGGACGAAGTTCGCCGCATCCTTAGCCAAACGAGGCCACCAAAAGGAACGTTGCACCAAGTCGATCAATTGCTTGCTACCAGGGTGTCCTGCTAACGGGTCCTCGTGGAACCGCGCAAGGATGTCGTAGCGTAGCGCGTCGTCGTTCGGAACGACGATTTGCGTAGCTGCACCCTCCGTCCGTAGCCAAAGGCCATTCTGCTTGCGAAGGTTTTCTACATTAGCCGGGTCCGCGAACCAGGCGTCTGCGCTGTAGGCAGCCTTCAACCGCTCCGCGAGGTCCGTCGCGATCAGAACCTCCTCGCTACGCGGCCGCACGACGGGCGCTGCCAAAATTGCAGCGTGTAGCGACGGATGTCGACTGAGAGCATCGGCAATATTCAATTTACCAGAAATATACTCCCAGGTGCAGTTGAACCTAGCTAGATATTCCATCCACCTAGCTTGACGGCGGTTCAACGTCGGAACGCTTTGCAAAAACGTTAGGGGCTTATGGTCAGTCTTTAAAGTAAACGGGCGTCCCTCGAGGTAACAGCGCCATTCCTTTAAAGCATGCAGCACGGCCAGAAGCTCCTGTTCCCCGGTGGTGTAGCGAATCTCCGCACCAGAAAACTTCTTACTCGTGAAGGCGATCGGTCGCCCTTCCTGTAACAATACAGCGCCGCTTCCAAATATTGAGGCATCAGACACTACCTCAACACGAAATGGCAACGAGTAATCAGGGAATGCAAGGGTGACATCTTCGGCAATGATTCGTTTGAGCTCTTCGAATGCCCGCTGGCATTGCGATGTCCACGACTCGAGCGAAACGAAAACGCCTTTGCGAGTTAAGTTAGTAAGCGGGGCCGCAATGATGGAATATTTTTCAATGAACTTTCGGAAATAATTGGTCAAGCCAAGGAACTTACGCAGCTCCGTGAGGTTCTGAGGTGCGGGCCAATCGCGAACCACGGCGACCTTCCGCGGGTCCATCTTCACACCGGTGGCCGACACAATGTGGCCCAAATATTCCACCTGAGGCTGCGCCCAAAAGCATTTGGCGCGTTTAGCAAACAATTGCTCCCGCCTCATAACGTCGAGCACGAGCCGCAGATGCTCCAAGTGCTCCTCGCGCGTCTTAGAATATACCAAGATGTCATCCAGGTAGCAAACAACGAACCTGTCGATAAACGGCCTAAACATTCGGTCCATAACCGCCTGAAACGTCGCAGGGGCATTAGTCAAACCAAATGATAGGACCGTATACTCAAAGTGACCGAAGGGCGTCCGAAAAGCGGTTTTCGGGATATCAGAGGCAGCGATGCGAATCTGATTGTAGCCCTGTTGTAAGTCAATTGAGGAAAAATAAGCCGAGCCCTTCAGCTTATCCAACAGGTCGTCAACGCGTGGCAAAGGGTAGCGATTTTTCACCGTATTCGCATTTAACCCCCGGTAATCAATGCACATGCGCAAGGTCCCATCCTTCTTACCGACAAACAAAATCGGTGCAGAAAACGGGGATGTGCTGGGGCGTATCATACCCTTCGCGAGCAAATCCATCACCTGGCGCTTTACCTCATCCAGCTCCAATGGACTCAACCTGTACATTGGCCTGGCTGTAGGCTGCGCTCCAGGCATGAGAGGGATTGTGTGATCAACAGGACGCATAGGTGGTAGGCCAGGGATATCTTTAAAGACGTCCTCATACTGCGACAGTAGGGCCTCAACCTCAGGATCCGCAGAAATCTGCGCGGTGGTGACACAACAGCTCACCCGCGGCCTTAAAAGCAGTCCGTGGGCACCCTTCCGTAACAAACGGACGGCCTCCTTACGCCCGACTAGCTCTGGTTCGATTCGCGCGGCCATTGCGGTCACAGCGAAATTAACCATAGGCACCGCCTCAGCTTCGCCCTCCTTTGGTGTGACATATTCGAACGACAGGAAAGGTACCTTAATCGACAGAGTACCCTTGCACATATGCAGGGTTGCGGTCTCCATGTCGATGCGCGCGCGGTACTGTCGTAATGTCGACGACCCCATTATGTACGGTGCAGTCTCTGCTAAGCCCTGCAGCACGTACGGCCGGGTCACAACACGCAAAGGGCCTATCGATAGGCTAAGGGTAATCCTGCCCACGATGGGATGCTTACCCCCGTCAGCAAGGGTAACCTGTGGACAATCAGACGACTCTGGGGACAACCCCAGCGCATTCACCTCTGCGACAGAGATGAAGTCGTCGCTGGCACCGGTGTCAACAAGTGCCTTCAGAGTACGGCCATTCAAACCGATCTGAACCACAGGGACACGGTTATCTACGAGCGACTGCCCAGCAGACAACGTCAGTGCACTTAAGGCGGGTCCGTAACCAACGGCACCCCCATCAGGAGCTTCGTACCAAACGTCAACCGAGTAGGATAGGCATGGCCACGGAGCCAGCGTACCCTCCCAATCCACACCATTAAACAAAACGGTGCCCGGCTCGAACCGGTGGACATGCCGCATACCCCTTAACGATGCCTCTGCCTTGCGCCGACAGAAAGCAGGGAGTAATACACATGCGGCGGTGCCTGGATATTGACGCCTACATCTCCTGTAAACGGCCAACTATTCCGACATCTCACGCAGAGACGAGGGGATGAACAAAACCACGTGGTTAGACAGATCGATAGACGACAGGGGACGGCGAGGTGTAAACAAATTACACAACGGGTCGAAGCAGAGAAGTCCCGTGCGTCCGTCAAGCGTGATGCGTCGCGCAATGACTCGCTCGATGTGTCCAAGTACACAAGGCAACAATGCCTTAACGGCTGGCCGTAAGGATGACCACCGACCACGCGTCAGTTCAGAAATCCCGGGTGGTGCCCCCTCCACAGGAACCCGGGCAAGCCCCTATTTCGGCTGAGGTACAAACGGCGGCATTAGAGGGCAATCCTTCGTAGAATGGCTCTCCGCACACCGTAGACAAACGTTGGCCAATTTTCGACGCTCGAATTTGGAACGATTGCAATTCCATTTTGGCATAAATGTGTCATCCGTACGAGTACGCTTCACGTTGGGGTCGGAACGCTGTGCGGCTGCCGACGACGGCGCACCACCATGCTTCCTGTTCCTAGCTGGGTCCGAGCTCGGACCTGCTCCTCCTGTACCACGGACACCCGAGCTAGCGCCCCCGCGCGCCTTGCGTTGCCCGTTGCTGCGTCGCGTCGCGGCAGTAGGCGTGGGGCGGGTCGCGCCGAGGTCCTGGTCGAGAGCTACAGCTTCCCCAAGCGGATCCTGCACTTGCACGGCATTTGCACGAGGGGCAGACTTGACTTCTTCCTCGCCGGCAAGAAGTCGTATCTCCGCGCCCTTAGCAAAAGCGACCAACGCGTCATACGACTTGATCTGCGCTCCAACCAAGTCAGTGGCGCACCATTTAGCCAAAAGTTTCGTTAGGCCTCGCCTAAACCAAAAGACACGCTCAGATTCGGTGAGGTCAGCAATGGGAGTCACAAGTGCTTCGAAGCGTGACTGGTACGCAGGTACATTTTCATCCCGACGCATGTGGTAGCTACCGGCTGCCAAAACGTTACGAGCTTCCACATCGAGTGCTTGAACCTCAGTAGCGAATCGTGCGAGCAAAGCGGCGACTAACTCGTCAAAAGTATAGCTGCCCCGGGCATTGGTCCAATTGTGATACCAGTCCTTCGCTGCGCCCTCGAGGGTGTTACCGACGAAGAGACACCTGATACCGTCATTATCGCCACCATGAACAGCTTGGAGGTACTTTTTAGCGTCACGCACGTACGCACGAGTTGCATCAGCTATGCTATGCCCTGGTGTCTTGTCGGTCAGCGAAATATTGAGCCTAGGAACGGGAATCGACAATCTCATCACCTCAGGGATGTCATCATGCCCTCGAGCTTGAGGTAATGGCAGAACCCTTGGTCCAGCAGTGTTGTCCATATTCGTGTTCACTGCTGAATGCGGCACAATTAAGTGAGCAGGGGTCTGAAGGAAAAGGGGCTCTTGAGTGGCTCGCGCGCCAACAGTCTCAAGACCTCTATCCGGCGCTCTAGCAGCTACAACGAAATCGGGTTGGCTAGCTAGGCTAGTGTGCGGCGTATCGTCGTGTTCCGCGGACATGGAGCACGAAACGATACCCTAGTTTTGCGTAATAGAAGCCGACTTCTATCGCAAAGGCAAGAGTACAAAGCGATTCGGCGAGCCTACCGACAGTACTCTTGAGAAGATTCAGTAAACTCAGCAAGTAATTGCCCAGCTGAGTCCTGATCTCCGTAGTTTGGGCAATGAGAGTCGCCAACTGGTCCGGACGAAAGCCGGTCTCAGTCGCCGCGGCAAGCAATGCCGGTGCACTGAGATTACCTGCGGCTCAGAGCATACACTTACACAACAAGTGCAGCAATCTAAGCAAAAGCAATTAAACAATTACAAACCGGAAGCGGCGGCGTCCAAAACGGCGCGGCCTAGGTCTTCGGCAAGAGTATCTAGCGGTCCTCGTGGTTCGTCGCTGGAACTCGCCATAGAAAGAACCTACTTCCGATTAGACAGAGAGAGACAGTTAGGCAACGAACCTGTCTCGATACCAAATTGTTGTACCTCTCGTTCGCGTTTGCTCATGAGTATCTGCACGTCTGGAGACTATCGACACCGATGCGCGAGCACTTGCAAGTACAGCAAGGCAAGCGAGAGCAAACAGAGACAGCGGAAGACTTCAAGACGAAGAGAGATATAACTTACGGTCTTACAGATCGGAATGATGCAATGGACGAAATCGCCGTCAGCGCCGGAAGCAAGCAATCATCACGCGGCGGTGATTAGCGAAGTTCAGGCTTAGCTCGGGCTAAGTAGAGTATCGTATAGTAATAGTAATGTAGAACACACAAGTGTTCTCTGGCATTGAATGTCTTGTCTAGCTTAGCCGTCCTCGCATCTGTTATACTCGCAGCATCGCAGTGCCGTACGATTCACATTAGGAGGCCGATCCTAGATGTGACAACCCTACTGCGCTTAGGCGATGTCTACGCATAACAACGTATAAGCCTTTCCGGCATTCGCATGATGCAAGGGTCCGGATAGCGATATCCGGTTGCAGGGCATGTATCGCGACGAGTGCGGCGCTCTCAACGTGTGCTTAAATGAAGTAATATTATATCAGATAATATTACTTATCGTTTTGTAGCACGAGCATAATGCGCACTTCAATGCTTCGGTTATTCATGCATGCTAGGCGGATTTGCCATGATGCGATGTCGCGATGGATAATGACAACATGCCAGATGCATATATAAATGTATGCGAATACATTTATATCATGCAGATTCATTCATATGTAATGCGTTCATCACAAAAGCACTTCGCCTCGTAGGATCGCGTCGACCTACGCGTCGGCGGGAAATGAACCGTAGCACAACATTCACGAACCACAGCTACCTTCCGTGGATCCATCCTGACCCCAGTGGCCGACACGATGTGGCCCAAATACTCCACTTGCGGCTGCGCCCAAAAACACTTGGCGCGTTTAGCAAACATTTGCTCCCGCTTCATCACCTCAAGCACGAGCTCGAGATGCTGCAGGTGCTCCTCGCACGTTTTGGAATATATTAAAATATCATCCAAATAGCAAACGACAAACCTGTCGATATACGGTCTGAACATGCAATCCATCACTGCTTGAAATGTGGCGGGCGCATTAGTAAGTCCAAACGACAAGACCGTGTACTCGAAGTGACCAAAGGGAGTCCGGAAAGTGGTTTTCGGAATATCAGAGGCAGCGATGCGTATCTGATTATACCCTTGTTGAAGGTCAATCGAGGGAAAATAAGCTGCGCCTTTCAGCTTATCAAGCAGGTCATCGACGCGCGGCAAAGGGTAGCGATTTTTAATCATAGTCGCATTCAAGCCCCTATAATCAATGCACATACGCAACGTCCCATCCTTCTTACCAACAAACAGTATCAGTGCAGAATATGGCGATGTGCTGGGCCAAATCATACCCTTTGTGAGCAGATCCCTCACTTGCGGTTTCACTTCATCCAGCTCCAATGGGCTTAACCTGTACATAGGTCGTGAAACGGGTTGTGCTCCGGGCACAAGAGGGATTGTATGGTCAACAGGCCGCATAGGTGGGAGCCCTGGGATGTCATGAAAAACATCAGCATATTTATGCAGGAGGGCTTCGGCCTCAAGATCCTTCACGGTGGACTGCGCGGTGGTAGCATTCGATTGCACCCGTGGCCTCACAAGCAACACATGGGCGCCTTTCCGTATCATCCGATCGGTTTCCTTGCGCCCAATTAGCTTGGGTTCTTGTTTTCCGCTGACGATCGCCGTCAAAGCGAAGTTAACCTCAGGCTCCGCAACAATTCCGCCCTCCTCTGGTGTGACATCTTGGTACAACAGGAAAGGTACCTTAGTCGATAGGTTCCCTTTGCACAAACTAAGTGTGGTGGACTCCATATCGATGCGCGCGCGGTACTGTCGTAATGTTGCGGCACCCAGAATGTACTGTGCTGTCTCCGAGAGACCTTGTAGCACATACGGTTGGGCCCTAACACGCAGAGGGCCTATCGATAGGCTCAGGGTGATCCTGCCCACGATGGGATGCTTTCCTCCATTAGCGAGGGTAACCTGTGCACAATCAGACGACTGAGGGGTCAACCCCAAATCATTCACCTCCTTTGCCGAGATGAAGTCGTCACTGGCGCCAGTATCCACAAGCGCCTTCATCAGTCGACCTCCGAGGCCGATCTCGATAATAGGGACGCGATTCCCTGTCGGAGTTGACTCCGCAGACAATAAAAGGGATCCTATAGCAGGCTCGAACCTGGTAGGACTCAAAAGAGGAGCCTCAAACCACACTTCAGCAGCGTAAGGTAGCTTAGGCAACATCGTCGGTTTGCCCGTCACATCCACACCGTTAAACAGAGCGGTGCCTGACTCGAATCGGAGGACACATTGCATACCTTCCAACAAAGACGCCACTTTACGTTGGCAAAAAGAGGGAATTAATATGCAAGCTGCAGTGTCCGGATTTCGACGGCGGTACTTCTTGTACCTGGCGAGCTGTTCGCACAGCTCACGGAAAGATGAAGGGATTAGTAGAGAAGTGTGGCCCGATAAATCGAGGGAAGAAAGGGGGCAACGCGGCGCAAATAAATTACACAACGGGTCGAAGTGGTTTAGTCCCGTGCGCCCATCGAGTGAAAAACGTCGCTCGATAGCCCGCTCGATTTGTCCGAAAACAGCAGGTAAAAGGGCCCTCACTGTAGGGCGTAACGACGGCCAGCGGCCACATTCACCTTCTTCTATCCTGGGAGAAGTCCCTTCCTCCACATCCCGGGCAACTTCCTAGGTCGTCTTCGGTACAAAAGGTGGCAAAAGGGGGCACTCGGGGGTAGGGTGTTCTCCCGCACACCGCAAACAAAGATTAGCAAACTTCCGACGGTCAAACTCCGAGCGTCGGCACTCCCACTTTTGCATGTATGGATCATCTGTCCGGGGTTTCTTAACACTAGGAGCCGCGTTCTGCATTGCAGCTACAGATGGCGTGCTCCCTCTTCGTTTGCCTTTAGCATGGTCAGAGCTCGGCCCAGCTCCCGCAGACCCACGATTACTTGGGTTGTGGCGTCCGCGATTGTCATACCGCCTTTCCTTACGAACGGTATGCATGGTTGCCGCGGGGCGTTGGCGGTCAGGACCCTGGTCCTTTGGTGTCAACTCCGAAGGCAGTTCCTGCGCTCGCATCGTGTGAACGCGAGGGTTAAATTGTTTAACATCCTTGCCCGCCAAATGTCTAACTTCTGCACCTCTAGCAAAAGCTACCAAGGCATCATAAGATTGGAAAGGAATTCCGCTAAGGTCAGTGGCGCACCATCATGCAAGGGATTCAGTAAGACCGTGAAGGAACCAAAAGATACGATCCTCTTCAGGAAAGTTAACGATAGGTGTTATCAGCGCCTCGAAGCGGGACTGATAAGCAGGAACAGTTTCGTGTGGACGCATGTGGTACGTGCCTTGTGCCAGCGTCTTACGAGCCTCGTTGCCACGCGAGCGAACTTCCGTAGCAAAGCGAGCGAGAAGAGCATCGATCAAGTTATCAAACGTATACTTGCCCCGAGCGGTTGTCCATTCATCATACCAGTCCTTGGCAACACCCTCGAGGGTATTCCCGACAAACAGGCATTTAATGTGTTGTGCTACGGTTCGTTTCCCGCCGATGCGTAGGTCGATGCGATCCTACGAGGCAAAGTGTTATCTTGATGAATGCATGAATGACTATTGCATATGAATGAACCTGCATGATATAGATGTATTCGCATACATTTATATATGCATTTGGCATGTTATCATTATCCATCACGACATCGCATCATGGCAAATCCGCCTAGCATGCATGAAATACCGAAGTGCGCATTATGCTCGTGCTATGAAACTATAAGTAATATTATTTGATATAATATTACTTCATTACAGCACACGTTGAGAGCGCCGCACTCGTCGTGATGCATGCCATGCAACCGAATATCATTATTCGGACCCTTGCATCATGCGAATGCCGGAAAGGCTTATACGTTGTTATGCTTGGACATCGCCTATACACAGTAGGGTTGTCACACTTAGGATCGGCCTCCTAGTGTGAATCGTACGACTTTTCGATGCTGCGAGTATAACAGATGTGAGGATGGCTAAGCAAGACAAGACATTCTATACCGGAGAACACTCGTGTGTTCTACACTATCATTGCTATACACTACTCTACTTAGCCCGAGCTAAGCCTAAACTTCGCTATCACCGCCGCGTGATGATTGCTTGCTTCCGGCGCTGACGGCGATTACGTCCATTGCACTGCTTCGATCTGTAAGACTGTAAGTTATATCTCTTCTTGTTTGAAGTCTTCCGCTGTCTCTGTTTGCTTGCGCTTGCCTTGCTGTACTTGCAAGTGCTCGCGCATCGGTGTCGAAAGCCTTCAGATGCGCAGATACTTATGAGCAAACGCGAACGAGAGGTACAACAATTTGGTATCGAGACCAGGTTCGTTGCCTAACTGTCTCTCTTCGTCTAATCGGAAGTAGGTTCTTTCTATGGCGAGTTCCAGCGATGAACCACGAGGACCGCTAGATACTTTCGCCGAAGACCTAGGCCGCGCCGTTTTGGACGCCGCTGCTTCCGGTTTGTAATTGTTTAATTGCTTTTGCTTAGATTGCTGCACTTGTTGTGTAAGTGTACGCTCTGAGTCGCAGGTAATCTCAGTGCACCGGCATTGCTTGCCGCGGCGACTGAGACTGGCTTTCGTCCGGACCATTTGGCGACTCTCATTGCCCAAACTACGGAGATCAGGACTCAGCTGAGCAAGTACTTGCTGAGTTTACTGAATCTTCTCAAGAGTACTGTCGGTAGGCTCACCGAATCGCTTTGTACTCTTGCCTTTGCGATAGAAGTCGGCTTCTATTACGCAAACCTAGGGTATCACTTCGTGCTCCATGTCCGCGGAACACGATGATACGCCGCACACTAGCCTAGCTAGCCAACCCGATTTTGTTGTGGCTGCTAGAGCGCCGGATAGAGGTCTTGAGACTGTTGGCACGCGAGCCACTCAAGAGCCCCTTGTCCTTCAGACCCCTGCTCACTTAATTGTGCCGCATTCAGCAGTTAATACGAATATGGACAACACTGCTGGACCAAGGGTTCTGCCATTACCTCAAGCTCGAGGGCATGATGACATCCCTGAGGTGATGAGATTGTCAATTCCCGTTCCTAGGCTCAATATCTCGCTGACTGAAAAGACATCAGGACATAGCATAGCCGATGCAACTCGTGCGTACGTGCGTGACGCTAAAAAGTATCTCCAGGCTGTTCATGGTGGCGATAATGATGGTATCAGGTGTCTCTTCGTTGGTAACACCCTCGAGGGCTCAGCAAAGGACTGGTATCGCGAATGGACCACCGCCTGGGGCGACTATACTTTTGACGAGATGATCGCCGCTTTGCTCGCACGGTTCGCTACTGAGGTTCAAGCACGTGATGTGGAGGCTCGTAAGGTTTTGGCAGCCGGTAGCTACCACATGCGTCGGGGTGAAAATGTACCTGCATACCAGTCACGCTTCGAAGCACTTGTGACCCCCATTGCTGATCTCACCGAAACCGAGCGTGTCTTTTGGTTTAAGCGAGGCCTGACGAAACTTTTGGCTAAATGGTGCGCTACTGACTTGGCTGGGGTGCCGATCAAGTCGTATGATGCCTTGGTCACTTTTGCTAAGGGTACGGAGATACGACTCCTTGCCGGTGAGGAAGAAGTCAAGTCTGTCCCTCGTGCAAATGCCGTGCAAGTGCAGGATCCGCTTGGGGAAGCTGTAGCTCTCGACCAGGAACTCGGAGTGACCCGCCCCACGCCTACTGCCGCGACGCGACGCAGCAACCGGCAACGCCAGGCGCGCGGGGGCGCTAGCTCGGGTGTCCGCGGGTCAGGAGGAGCTGGTCCGAGCTCGGACCCGGCTAAGAGCAGGAAGCGTGGTGGTGCGCCGTCGTTGGCAGCCGCACAGCGCTCTGACCCCAATGCGAAGCGGACTCGCACGGATGACTCGTTTATGCCAAAATGGAATTGCAATCGTTCCGAGTTCGAACGTCGGAAAGCGGCCAATGTTTGTCTACGGTGCGCGGAGAGCCATCCTACGAAGGATTGCCCGTTACTGCCGCCGTTTGTACCTCAGCCGAAATAGGGGCTTGCCCGGGTTCCTGTGGAGGGGGCACCGCCCGGGATTTCTGAACTAACGCGTGGTCGGTGGTCATCCTTACGGCCAGCCGTGAAGGCATTGTTGCCTTGCGTACTTGGACACATCGAGCGAGTCATTGCGCGACGCATCACGCTTGACGGACGCACGGGACTTCTCTGCTTCGATCCGTTGTGTAATTTGTTTACACCTCGCCGTCCCCTGTCGTCTATCGATCTGTCTAACCACGTGGTTTTGTTCATCCCCTCGTCTCTGCGTGAGATGTCGGAACAGTTGGCCGTTTACAGGAGATGTAGGCGTCAATATCCAGGCACCGCCGCATGTGTATTACTCCCCGCTTTCTGTCGGCGCAAGGCAGAGGCATCGTTAAGGGGTATGCGGTGTGTCCACCGGTTCGAGCCGGGCACCGTTTTGTTTAATGGTGTGGATCGGGAGGGTATGCTGGCTCCGTGGCCAGGCACATCCTACTCGGTTGACGTTTGGTACGAAGCTCCTGATGAGGGTGCCGTAGGTTACGGGCCCACCCTAAGTGCACTAACGTTATCTGCTGGGCAGTCGCTCGTAGATAACCGTGTCCCAGTGGTTCAGATCGGTTTGAATGGCCGTACTCTGAAGGCACTTGTTGACACCGGTGCCAGCGACGACTTCATCTCTGTCGCAGAGGTGAATGCGCTGGGGTTGACCCCAGAGCCGTCTGATTGTCCACAGGTTACCCTTGCTGACGGGGGTAAGCATCCCATCGTGGGCAGGATTACCCTTAGCCTATCGATAGGCCCTTTGCGTGTTGTGACCCGGCCGTACGTGCTGCAGGGCTTAGCAGAGACTGCACCGTACATAATGGGGTCTTCGACATTACGGCAGTACCGCGCGCGCATCGACATGGAGACCGCAACCCTGCATATGTGCAAGGGTACTCTGTCGATTAAGGTACCTTTCCTGTCGTTCGAACGTGTCACACCAAAGGAGGGCGAAGCTGAGGCGGTGCCTATGGTTAATTTCGCTGTGACCACAATGGCCGCGCAAATCGAACCAGAGCTAGTCGGGCGTAAGGAAGCCGTCCGGTTGTTACGGAAGGGTGCCCACGGACTGCTTTTGAGGCCGCGGGTGGGCTGTTGTGCCACCACCGCGCAGATTTCTGTGGATCCTGAGGTTGAGGCCCTACTGTCGCAGTATGAGGACGTCTTTAAAGATATCCCTGGCCTACCACCTATGCGTCCTGTTGATCACACAATCCCTCTTATGCCTGGAGCGCAGCCTACGGCCCGGCCAATGTACAGGTTGAGTCCATTGGAGCTGGACGAGGTGAAGCGCCAGGTGACGGATTTGCTCGCGAAGGGTATGATACGCCCCAGCACATCCCCGTATTCTGCACCGATTTTGTTTGTCGGTAAGAAGGATGGGACCTTGCACATGTGCATCGATTACCGGGGGTTGAATGCGAGTACGGTGAAAAATCGCTACCCTTTGCCATGCGTTGACGACCTGTTGGATAAGCTGAAGGGTTCGGCTTATTTTTCCTCGATTGACTTACAACAGGGCTATAATCAGATTCGCATCGCTGCCTCTGATATCCCGAAAACCGCTTTTCGGACGCCCTTCGGTCACTTCGAGTATAGGGTTCTATCGTTTGGTTTGACTAATGCCCCTGCGACGTTTCAGGCGGTCATGGACCGAATGTTTAGACTGTTTATCGACAGGTTCGTTGTTTGCTATCTGGATGACATCTTGGTTTATTCTAAGACGCGTGAGGAGCACTTGGAGCATCTTCGGCTCGTGCTCGACGTTATGAGGCGGGAGCAATTGTTTGCTAAACGCGCCAAATGCTTTTGGGCGCAGCCTCAGGTGGAATATTTGGGCCACATTGTGTCGGCCACTGGTGTGAAGATGGACCCGCGGAAGGTCGCCGTGGTTCACGATTGGCCCGCGCCTCAGAACCTCACGGAGCTGCGTAAGTTCCTTGGCTTGACCAATTATTTCCGGAAGTTCATTGAAAAATATTCCATCATTGCGGCCCCGCTTACTAACTTAACTCGCAAAGGCGTTTTCGTTTCACTCGAGTCGTGGACGTCGCAATGCCAGCGGGCATTTGAAGAGCTCAAGCGAACCATTGCCGAAGATGTCACCCTTGCATTCCCTGATTACTCGTTGCCGTTTCATGTTGAGGTAGTGTCTGATGCCTCAGTATTTGGAAGCGGCGCTGTATTGTTACAGGAAGGGCGACCGATCGCTTTCACGAGTAAGAAGTTTTCTGGTGCGGAGATTCGCTACACCACCGGGGAACAGGAGCTTCTGGCAGTGCTGCATGCTTTAAAAGAATGGCGCTGTTACCTCGAGGGACGCCCATTTACTTTAAAGACTGACCACAAGCCCCTAACGTTTTTGCAAAGCGTTCTGACGTTGAACCGCCGTCAGGCTAGGTGGATGGAATACCTAGCTAGGTTCGACTGCACCTGGGAGTACATTTCTGGTAAATTGAATATTGCCGATGCTCTCAGTCGACATCCATCGCTACACGCTGCAATTTTAGCAGCGCCCGTCGTGCGACCGCATAACGAGGAGGTGCCGATCGCGACGGACCTCACAGAGCGGTTGAAGGTGGCCTACAACGCAGATGCCTGGTTCTCGGAGCCGGCTAATGTAGAAAACCTTCGCAAGCAGAATGGCCTTTGGCTACGGACGGAGGGTGCAGCTACACAAATCGTCGTTCCGAACGACGACGCGCTACGCTACGACATCCTTGCACGGTTCCATGAGGACCCGTTAGCAGGACACCCTGGTAGCAAGCGGTTGGTCGAGTTGGTGCAACGTTCCTTTTGGTGGCCTCGTTTGGCTAACGATGCGGCAAACTTCGTACAGACATGCAGTCTGTGCCAGCGCAATAAGGCTTTGTCCGGTAAGGGCCATGGGTTGTTGCAACCGTTGCCTGTCCCGGATGCGCCTTGGGAAAGTGTTTCCATGGACTTCGTAGTCGCGCTGCCCAAAACTGAGGGGGGATATGATGCAGTGTTCGTAATGGTCGATCGTCTGACTAAGATGGTTCACCTAGCACCATGCACATCATCCTGCATGGCTGAACAAACCGCACGTTTGTTTTTCGATAATGTGGTTCGGTTACACGGGGTTCCCAAAAACGTGATCTCGGACCGCGGTGGACAGTTCACGTCTAAGTTTTGGGAAGCGCTCTGCAAGCTAGTTGGCATGCGTGTCAACCTGAGCACAGCGTACCACCCGCAGACTGATGGTCAAACTGAACGCACAAACCGCACGTTGGGTGATATGTTGCGCAATTATGCTGGTCGCACACCACTCGTTTGGGATACATATTTGACTGCGGCAGAATTCGCACTTAACAACACTGTTAACCGCTCTATAGGCAAAAGTCCGTTCTTTCTTAACTACAGGTTTCATCCCGCGCTACCCGTGTGGCATGAGTTGGAAGTGAATGTGCCTGCTGCTAAACTTTTTGCAAAGTCTTTTATGTCCCGAATCACAGACGCGAAGTCGTGTTTGGACGTGGCACAGCAACGAACGACGGAATACTACAACAAATCCAAGCAGGATGTGACGTTTTCGGAAGGGCAACTCGTGTTGCTAAGCACCAAGAACTTGCGTTCCTTGGCCGACGGATCCCGAAAACTCTTACCCCGCTGGATTGGTCCGTATCCTGTCGTGCGCATGGTTGGGAATGTGGCTGTGGAGCTTGCATTGCCCGCTGAGATGACCATTCACCCCACGTTTCACGTATCGCTTGTTCGTCCTTATCGTGGTACGGAACCCGTCCCTGAGCCTGCTAACACCCCCGCAGCGATCGAACCAGGTCCCGAGACCTGGATCACTGGTAAACAGAAGTTTTACGATGTGGAGCGGGTGTTAGATTATCGCGCGCGTCGTGTGGGCCGACACCGACGTAAGCGGACAGTACACGAGTACTTGGTCAAGTGGACAGGGTATACCAGCGAGCACAACTCATGGGAACCGGCACGCAACTTCTCGCAGGACATGAAGCCCCTGCTCGAGGAAGCCCGCAAACGTGCCACGCAAGCCCAATGACCCTGGAGTCGATGCTGTATGAAGCAGCGAGGACGCTGCATACAGGAAGGGGGATAATTGTTGTGCTACGGTTCGTTTCCCGCCGATGCGTAGGTCGATGCGATCCTACGAGGCGAAGTGTTATCTTCATGAATGCATGAATGACTATTGCATATGAATGAACCTGCATGATATAGATGTATTCGCATACATGTATCCATCACGACATCGCATCATGGCAAATCCACCTAGCATGCATGAATGACCGAATCATTGAAGTGCGCATTATGCTCGTGCTATGAAACTATAAGTAATATTATTTGATATAATATTACTTCATTACAGCACACATTGAGAGCGCCGCACTCGTCGTGATGCATGCCTTGCAACCGAATATCGTTATTCGGACCCTTGCATCATGCGAATGCCGGAAAGGCTTATACGTTGTTATGCTTGGACATCGCCTATACACAGTAGGGTTGTCACACTTAGGATCGGCCTCCTAGTGTGAATCATATGACATTGCGATGCTGCGAGTATAACAGATGCGAGGACGGCTAAGCAAGACAAGACATTCTATACCGGAGAACACTCGTGTGTTCTACACTATCATTGCTATACGCTACTCTACTTAGCCAGAGCTAAGCCTAAACTTCGCTATCACCGCCGCGTGATGATTGCTTGCTTCCGGCACTGACGGTGATTACGTCCATTGCACCGCTTCGATCTGTAAGACTGTAAGTTATATCTCTTCTTGTTTGAAGTCTTCCGCTGTCTCTGTTTACTCGTGCTTGCCTTGCTGTACTTGCAAGTGCTCGTGCATCGGTGTTGAAAGCCTTCAGATGCGCAGATACTTATGAGCAAACACGATGCGCAGATACTTATGAGCAAACACGAAGGAGAGGTACAACATAATGGAGTCGCATCCCCCGCCGTGCACCGCTTGCAAATACTGCCTAGCATCACGAACGTAAGCCCGTGTCCTGTCCGCGATGCTATGTCCTGAATTCTTTGCCTTTTCGTCAGCGGAAATTTTGAGCTTAGGCACGGGGATAGTCAACTTCATTACCTCCGGTATTCCGACGGGTTCTTGAACCGCGGGTGTTACCGGGGCCTGTTGTACTCCGACTCCCTCACTTGTTGTAGCCGCTGCCGACAGTGGTACAATCAAATGCGAAGGGGTCTGAAGGACGGTAGGATCAGACATAAGACGAGTCCCAACGGTATCAGGATCAGCAAAAGCAGTTCTAGTAGCGAGGCCGCCATCGGGCTGGCTGGCGGTGCCCAGATTGGAACTATCTTCGCGTCCCGACATGAAGCACGAGCTTATTCGGGCAGACAGGAATTTACTATAAACCTGAGAGCAACGTAACGTAAGAGGAATTTGTGACTATTCGCGTACCGACAGAACTCCCGAGTAGACCAAGGAGATAAACGATATAGTTCATTAGGTTGTCCTTTATTTCAGTAGTTTTCTGGATCAAAGCCTTGATTTGTTCCTCGTTCAAATATTGTCCAGCCAATACCGCATTCAGTGTTGGCGTACGTTCACCTGCAACTCATAGTGCCAGATTCGCAACGAGAATGCAGCAACTATTTATCAGCAGGTGTCTAAATTCACAAACCGGAAGCGGCGGCGTCCAGAACAGCACGGCCGAGATCCTCTGCGAAGGTGTCTAAAGGGCTGCGGTGAGTGTCGTCGTCACTTGCCATCACGAGAACCTACTTCCGATGAGGGACAATGCAACCATCATGATTCAACCAGGTCTCGCTACCAAATTTGTTGTATCCTTCCTTCTTCAATCATGTATTAGCTCTGCACGTCTAGGTGTTAGCTGCATGCGTACCAAGCTTACGAACAGCAAGGCAAGCCAATGCGAATAGTAGACAGCGGAAGACTCAATAGCAAGGAAAGATTCAACTTACAATGTTCTTCAGTTACAGAATTACAGTCTGCCGTCAGACCCCGTGGGCAATGTTCATCACTCGGCTGCAGATGGAATGCTAGAATAGCTCAGGCCGAATATAAATGATTATATCGTATGTATGCGTATCGGATAGAGTTCAGTACTCGAATACTTGGTCCAAAGTTAGCGTCGCGCCGACTTCGGTCTCTAGGTGGCCGTCCTCGCACCTATCACGTCGCGATACCGATGTGCAGTACAGGTCTCACTGGATTACGATCTCAAGTGTGAGTACCTTGGTAATACTGCTCTAAATATCGTGTCATTCGTGATATTATTGGATGCAACGCATGCAATATGCAAAGGTCCGAATATCGATATTCGGTTGCCGACCCAACCATCGTGATCATCGCATTCTTGCATACGCGTATGGTTTATGACACAGATGAGGTAATACTATTCAAAGTATTATTACGTGATATAATATGCCAACGGATAGATCGCGCATTAATTATCAGCCTCAAGTCAAACATGTTGACCGACAGCGTGATGTCGTGAATGATGATGCGACATGCCTGATTAGCTAGATATACTCGAGTATATCATGCTAATATGATTGTATTATGCTTCATGATATCTGAATGCATTGCGGCCTTCATAAATGTAAACGGTGATTGAACCCGCGTACAACAGTCACTGCGCCCGCCGGTCAACATAGGCTGCGTCAGAGAGTCCGCCACCACAACCTGTCGTTCCCCGTACACATCATGATCCCGATCAAGCACTCGCTGATGCTGCTGAGTACCACGAGACGAATGTGCCGCCGACGACATGTGGCGATTTACCAATCGTCTCATGACACGCTTCATACATATGTTGTTGATATCTGAACCGGGCGTCGAGTTGCTGGCAGAGGCCTCGCCACGGACATTCTCCAATTCCTCCAACAGCATGTTGTGCAGCTCTTGAGGACCTGACAGCCGTTGCATCAGGCTCTTCTTCACAAGAGTCATGCACTGGTTGTTGAGCTCTTTTAGGGATGGCCACTGCTGCACTCCCGACGCAACTACATGATTGCGTGTGCGCTCCATCTCCTCGAAAAACATCTCCCGCAATTCCTGCTCCGTCACCATGGATGTCACATCGCCACCATACCTTCGATGTATATGGTCCAAAAATATTGCAATGCACGACACCATGTTCTCTACGGACAGGAAGTCTGGACCAGGATCTTTCGACATGGATGAGGTGGCGGACCCGTGCGGTGTGTTGTGCGGGGCGCGTTCGCGCGTGTGAGCAGTTGGATTGCAAAGTTGCTTTATGGCCAGAGCAGCCAGATCATCCTCCCAATAAGGGACTACAGTTACAGATGGCGCACAGCGACAGAGACATCGATCGAGAGCGCGGATGAATACTAAACCAGAATCCGAACCCAATCATCTGAGCATTCGACGCGTCGTGGAAAATTTCAAACACGTGTTTAAATGTCAGTTTGCCGAACTCTTGTCTAGCAAGACATATGCCAAACTCATCAATCGTCTTCGCAACGCGCCAGACGATGCCATCTGCACTCTGTCTCACATCACCTTGGTAGGAAAGGACGATGTCATTGTCAGCTGCTGCTTGGACATGCTCTTGACCACACTGACAGATAGTCACAAAGCACTTCGCTACGACAAAGAATGCGTCGCAGGATTCCCTCACTGGCAAAGCCAAGGCTACATGCTGATCGACGCTGCAGAACTGTCGTCCGAACAGCGGACGGTATGCTTTGAACACCTGAAACAAATGGCACGTCACACGTGCCTCAGCAAAGTTGGAAGGCACATCGTCGCCGTGCTGAATGCACATCGCATGGGCGCCACCATGGCATCTGCCATGCGATGCATCGTAGATCACGGATCGCAATGCCTCTTCATATTCATGACTGTATCGCTTGGACATCTCGACACCTCTCTCGTCAGCAGAACCCTGACACTACGCTGTTGTGTCTCACGGGATGTGATTGCGCACGCATTCACACAGCATGAGCTCACTGAACGCATCGCCACGTGCAAACTCTCCCAAGATGACGTGCACAGTATAATCGACCAGTCCAAAGGAAGCGTCACAACAGCACTGGTGTTACTGCTACGACATTCATCATCACCACACCACCAACAGCAGCCATGGAACAATTCACTTCGCAACTTTTTGGCGACAACACTTGATATGTGTCTGCACGAAGCTCAAAATGCTGCTACAAAACAACGCCCTATGTCCGCGGCAGAGGAGCGACGGGTTCATGATCACATTGCCCGCGCCATACATGCACTAGAAATCACCGGAACGCAGCATACCGAAATCTGCAATGCACTTCTGTCAATCGTGCCACGCTGGATTGAATCCAAACAACACCTGACAGTCATGTCTGTCATGACTGATGTGCTTGAAATAATTGCACGCGCCGATGTCGAAGCATGCAGATCAAACAAGCACACTTACATGCTCGAGGCAACCCTTCTCGACATGTTCGATCTGCTTTGCAAACTCCGACAGATTAGCTAACCTCTTTATGAGACATCATCGGTACTGGTATCCTCATCCGTCGGGATGAGATCTTGGAAGCTGGGCGGGATGTTGAACGGATCCACTCCCGCTCTGTCCACAACTGTGCGCGCCATGTTCTCCGGCAGCATGCGCATCACATTGCGAACAAACAACATCTTTTCCGTCGACAGCAGCTGCATACTCTTGACGCTTTCCGCCAGCGTCTTGACAAGGTACGGCTTGTCGGGTGTTGTACACGGGTTCAATCACCGTTTACATTTATGAAGGCCACAATGCATTCAGATATCATGAAGCATAATACAATCATATTAGCATGATATACTCGAGTATATCTAGCTAATCAGGCATGTCGCATCATCATTCACAACATCACGCTGTCGGTCAACATGTTTGACTCGAGGCTGATAATTAATGCGCGATCTATCCATTGGCATATTATATCACGTAATAATACTTTGAATAGTATTACCTCATCTGTGTCATAAACCATACGCGTATGCAAGAATGCGACGATCGTGATGGTTGGGTCGGCAACCGAATATCGATATTCGGACCTTTGCATATTGCATGCGTTGCATCCAATAATATCACGAATGACACGATATTTAGAGCAGTATTACCAAGGTACTCACACTTGAGATCGTAATCCAGTGAGACCTGTACTGCACATCGGTATCGCGACGTGATAGGTGCGAGGACGGCCACCTAGAGACCGAAGTCGGCGCGACGCTAACTTTGGACCAAGTATTCGAGTACTGAACTCTATCCGATACGCATACATATGATATAATCATTTATATTCGGCCTGAGCTATTCTAGCATTCCATCTGCAGCCGAGTGATGAACATTGCCCACGGGGTCTGACGGCAGACTGTAATTCTGTAACTGAAGAACATTGTAAGTTGAATCTTTCCTTGCTATTGAGTCTTCCGCTGTCTACTATTCGCATTGGCTTGCCTTGCTGTTCGTAAGCTTGGTACGCATGCAGCTAACACCTAGACGTGCAGAGCTAATACATGATTGAAGAAGGAAGGATACAACAAATTTGGTAGCGAGACGATTCGACTCACGGCTGTCTCATCGTCACTAGCGAAGAGTAGGTTCTCACACGAGCGAGCGGCGGCGAAGAGTATCACGAGATAACCTCGCCAGAAAGCTGATACGGTACTATCCTCTACCTGAACTCCTGATACAATATCGGTCTGTTAAATAACAACCATACTTTTATTACCCGCAAGGTCTTAAGTCCGCAGAAGAAATTCTGTTGCCATCACACTTGAAGTCGCCTCCTCGATAGAGTTGGGTATCGGACAGGATCAGTTGCTGAAGAGATATCAATTTGAAGGTGACAACATACTGGTGGGTTACGTTACCGTCCACGTCGGAGTTTTACTCGGGTGAGAACGGTACACGAGAGGAAATCCCTAAGGTACAGTTTTACCTCCACCTATTTTCCTTGTGAAGTCTTAATTGGAATATATGTCGCATAATCAATATTCCCCATCTACGGGAGAGAGTGAACAGGCCAGTGTTGGAGCCCATAATGAAGGACCGGAGATCCCACCGAATACTGATAATTTACATAATCCCCAGCCCGACGTTCCCCAGCCGAATGGTCCTTATCCAATTCAGGGCCCCACTGGGACGTCAGATCACACGGGGCCCCCCGAAACGGAGCCGGACCTGGCAATGGTATCGCTGCAACAGCTTATGGATGAAGGCGGAGTCCCCGGTTTCATCATCCCCACACCTCAATTTCATATTCTTCCCATCACGGAACCCAAGACTATTGCAAGCGCTGCCCGCTCATATGTTCGCGATGCTAAAAGATATTTGAAGTTGGTAAAAGGTGGTGATCGCGATGAGGTGAAGTGTTTATTTATTGGGGCCACACTAAGCGGCGTTGCGAGGGAATGGTATGACCATTGGACCACTGTACAGGAGCACTTTACGTTCGAAGAACTAATTAACGTGCTGCTTACTCGATTCACTCCCGGAAATCAATCACAAGTGGCTGCCATGTACTGAGAACTACATGCAGGCACCTACCGAATGCGACCTGATGAGTCCGTGGAGGACTACCGGTTGCGGTTTGAAGGTCTGACGACACCCATGATCGGTTTTTCAGAAGGAGACTACATTTATTGGTTCCAACGTGGTCTCCCTCTCCAGTTGGCCAGAGCGAGTATTACGGATCCGGCGCTGGAAAGGACAAGATCATATACGCGATGGATTCAGATCATTCACGATGCCGAAGCTCGCCTCAGGACGGGACAAGAGCACCCGACAGCCTTAGCACCACTACCAGTGGACACGACGCAAGATACCTCCAATGAGACTGACCCAGCACCTGAGACTACCGGCATCCCGCTACCACCTGCACCTATGTGTCGGGCTGGCGCCCCTTCGACCAGTCGCGTCCATATTTCTGGCAGCCGGGGATTAAGTCCACGAGATTCGCAAGTAACTCGGAGTGTACGGAAGAGGAGAGACGCGCCACAGAATACCGTCGCATCACGTGGAGCTGCGTCGGAATCGAAGCGGTCAAGGACAGAAAATCGATGGCTTGCTAAATGGGGATGCACCCAGACGGAGTTCGCACAGCGACGACAATTGGGAGTTTGTCTTCGGTGCGCATCAAACCATCTTACAAGGAACTGCCCACTTCTACCTCCGTTAGCTGCGGAACTACACCCGATGGACGAAGCACAGGGCACGATTTCTGTCGATGTAGTCGGGTCACCCAGGTCGCATTAATAAGGGTCTGATACCCGACGAGGAGTTAGGCCTTATGTATTGACCACTACTACTCCTAATTGTACCCAGTGATGCTGGCATGAAGAAGACTCTCCGCTGCCGTTGATTAGATGATCAGATGGCTGGTAAATATGCGTCCTTAACGAATCCGTACCTGTGGAGCATCGTGGGTCGCAGGAGCGTAGCGGAGGTTCACTACGTTTGACTCTACCAATGACGATGAAGTCATTTTGTTCCTTGAAATTTCGGACACCCGTGCGCTATAGGTGTCACTGACGACCTTATTGCTATTACGAAGAGCGATAAGCATTATGGGGTTGGCCCCATAGTCGTCTGAGCATTCAGGTTACCCTCGCTAATGAGGGTAAGCATCCCATCGTGGGCAGAATCACCCTTAGTCGTCAAAGGACCCTCTGTGTGTTAGGGCCCAATGAGTGCAACAAGGTCTCCCGGAGACAGCACTACATGGACATTGGGTGCCGCGACATAACGACAGTACCGCGCGCGCATCGATATGGAGTCCAGCACAATTGGCCATTGTGCAAAAGGGAACCTATCGCCTAAGGTACCTTGTCTGTCGTACCAAGATGTCACACCAGAGGAGGGCGGAATTGTGCGGAGCCTGTGGTTAATGTTGGTTAAGCGGCGTCCGTTTGCCGAAATAAAGAACCCAAGCTTGAGGGGTGTAAGGCAATCTTATCAATGATAAGGAAAAACACCCATGAATTGCTTGTGAGGCCTTGGGTGCAATCAATTGCTACCACCGCACAGTCTCTTGCGAAAGATTCTGAGGTCACAGCCCCCTAAGATTCTGAGGTCACAGCCAAAATTATACTGATGCATTTGTCATCTTGGGGCTCCCACCTATGTTCCCTGCTGACTATACGATCCCTCTTGTGCCCGAGCACCCCGTTTCACAACCTACGTACAGGCTAAGTCCGCTAAAGTTGAGCGGATGAAACGGCGAGTGAGGGATCTGCTCGCAAAGAGTATGATTCGGCCCAGCACGTCGCCATATTCGGCTCCGATATTGTTCGTCGGTAAGAAGGATGGGATGCTGTGTATGTGCATTGATTATCGTGGCTTGAATGCGACCACGAATAAAAATCACTACCCTTTGCCGCGCGTTGATGACCTGATCGATAAGCTGAAAGGTTCAGCTTACTTTTCCTCGATTGACCTTCAACAAGGGTATAATCAGATATGCAGTGCTGCCTCTGATATTCCGAAAACTGCTTTCCGGACTCCCTTTGGTCACTTCGAGTACACGGTCTTGTCGTTTGGACTTACTAATGCGCCCGCCACATTTCAAGCAGTGATGGATCGCATGTTCAGACCGTATATCGACAGGTTCGTCGTTTGTTATTTGGATGATATTTTAGTATATTCCAAAACGTGCAAGGAGCACCTGAAGCATCTCGAGCTCGTGCTTGAGGTGATGAAGCGGGAGCAATTGTTTGCTAAACGCACCAAGTGTTTTTGGGTGCAGCCGCAAGTGGAGTATTTGGGCCACATCGTGTCGGCCACTGGGGTCAGGATGGATCCACGGAAGGTAGCTGCGGTTCGTGAATGGCCCGCGCCTCAGAACCTCACCGAACTACGCCAGTTCTTGGGTTTGACTAACTACTTCCGTAAGTTTATTAAATATTACTCCATTATTGCGGCCACGCTTATGAATTTGACGAAGAAAGGAGGTTTCGTTTCTCTCAAAGCCTGGACATCCGCGTGTCAGCGGGCATTCGAAGAGCTCAAACGAATCATCACCGACAATGTTACCCTCTCTTTTCCTGATTACTTGTTCCCGTTCCGTGTTGAAGTTGTATGGGATGCTTCCTTGCATGGAAGCGGCGCTGTATTGTTGCAGGAAGGACGACTGATCGCCATCACAAGTAAGAAGTTTTCGGGTGCGGAGACCCGATACACAACCAGAGAGCAGGAGCTGTTGGCAGCTCTACATGCTTTGAAGGAATGGCGTTGTTACCTCGAGGGCCGCCCTTTTACGCTGAAGACCGATCATAAGCCGCTGACATTCTTGCAGAGTGTCCCTATGCTTAACCGACGACAAGCCCGGTGGATGGAGTATCTGTCTCGTTTCAACTGTACATGGGAGTATATCGCCGGCAGGATTAATATTGCTGATGCTCTCAGTCGACATCCATCATTACATGCTGCAATTTTGGCAGCACTGGTTACTCGTTCGCGCAGTCAGGAGGTGCCGATAGCAGCGGACCTTGCGCAGCGACTCAAGGTGGCATATAAAGTGGATCCATGGTTCGCTTTGCCCAACAATGTGGAACATTTGCACAAGTGCAACGATTTGTGGATACGGCAGGATGGCTCGACCACACAAATCGTCGTGCCAAATGACGACGCTTTGCGCTACGATGTTCTTGCGCGGCTCCACGAGGACCCGTTGGCAGGACATCCTGGAAGCACGCGATTGGCAGAGCTGGTACAACGCTCGTTCTGGTGGCCGCGCATGGTGAAGGATGCGGAAAACTTTGTGCAAAGGTGCAGTTTATGCCAGCGCAATAAAACACTATCCGGTAAGGGCCAGGGTTTATTACAACCTTTACCTATACCAGATGTCCCTTGGGAAAGTGTTTCTATGGACTTCGTAGTCGCGCTGCCCAAAACTGAGGGGGGATATGACTCGGTGTTCGTAATGGTCGATCGTTTGACCAAGATGGTTCATTTAGCCCCCTGCACCTTGTCTTGCACCACTGAGCAAACAGCACGATTATTTTTTGATAATGTGGTCCGATTGCATGGCGTTCCTAAAAATGTCATCTCCAATCGCGGCAGTCAATTCACGTCTAAGTTTTGGGAAGCGCTATGTCAACTCATCAGTATGCGCGTTCATTTGAGCACAGCATATCATCCACAATCCGATGGGCAAACTGAACGCATAAATTGCACACTGGGCGACATGTTGAGGAATTTCGCGGGACGCACACCCTCTGTTTGGGATACGTTTCTGACTTCGGCAGAATTCGCGCTTAACAACGCTGTTAACCGCTCTACAGGTCAAAGCCCTTTCTTTCTGAATTATGGATTTCATCCTGCGCTACCCGTGTGGCGAGAATTGGAGATAAATATCCCTGCGGCTAAAACCTTTGCCAAGTCGTTCCTATCCCGCATGACAGACGCGAAGGCATGCCTGGATGCGGCACAACAACGGACGATGGACTATTATAATAAATTTAAATGGGACGTAACATTTTCGGTGGGACAAATGGTATTACTGAGCACTAAGAACTTGCATTCGCTCGCCGACGGTTCCCGTAAATTGTTACCTCGTTGGATCGGTCCATATCCCGTTGTTCGCATGGTAGGGAATGTAGCCGTGGAGCTATCCCTACCTTCTGACATGAATATCCATCCCACATTTCATATTTCTTTAATTCGCCCTTATCACGGCACAGCACCCGTTACGAACGACACCGATGCCCCTGCAGTAATGGACCCCGGTCCCGAGACCTGGATCGCAGGCAAGCAAAAGGTGTATGATGTGGAATGCATACTGGATTATCGGGTTCGTCGCATTGGTCGACAACGATGAAAGCGGAAGGTGCATGAATATCTGGTCAAGTGGACTGGCTATTCTAGCGAGCATAATTCGTGGGAGCCGATGTGTAACTTCTCGCCGGAAATGAAGCCCCTGTTGGAGGAAGCTCGTCTAAGCGCCACGCAAACGCAATGATCCTTGCAGTCGATGCTGTTTGATGCAGCGAGGACGCTGCATACGGGAGGGGGGATAGTTGTTGTACGCGGGTTCAATCACCGTTTACATTTATGAAGGCCGCAATGCATTCAGATATCATGAAGCATAATACAATCATATTAGCATGATATACTCGAGTATATCTAGCTAATCAGGCATGTCGCATCATCATTCACGACATCGCGCTGTCGGTCAACATGTTTGACTCGAGGCTGATAATTAATGCGCGATCTATCCATTGGCATATTATATCACGTAATAATACTTTGAATAGTATTACCTCATCTGTGTCATAAACCATACGCGTATGCAAGAATGCGACGATCGTGATGGTTGGGTCGGCAACCAAATATTGATCTTTGGACCTTTGCATATTGCATGCGTTGCATCCAATAATATCACGAATGACACGATATTTAGAGCAGTATTACCAAGGTACTCACACTTGAGATCGTAATCCAGTGAGACCTGTACTGCACATCGGTATCACGACGTGATAGGTGCGAGGACGGCCACCTAGAGACCGAAGTCGGCGCGACGCTAACTTTGGACCAAGTATTCGAGTACTGAACTCTATCCGATACGCATACATACGATATAATCATTTATATTCGGCCTGAGCTATTCTAGCATTCCATCTGCAGCCGAGTGATGAACATTGCCCACGGGGTCTGACGGCAGACTGTAATTCTGTAACTGAAGAACATTGTAAGTTGAATCTTTCCTTGCTATTGAGTCTTCCGCTGTCTACTATTCGCATTGGCTTGCCTTGCTGTTGGTAAGCTTGGTACGCACGCAGCTAACACCTAGATGTGCAGAGCTAATACATGATTGAAGAAGGAAGGATACAACAGTGACGGTAGTACTATGCCGTCATTAGATGCCGTCATAAGCCAGCGCAATGCAGACATCTGTGTGCCACGCATGCCGCCGGGTTCCAGGCATGCTGCACCTGTCGAAACGCAGCAGCAGCAGCAGCAGCAGCAGTTTACATCACGCAGCAATGATATGTACCTGGCCAACTCCTCCTCCTCATCCCGCCACCCGACCTCACCAACTTTATCCTTGAGCCTTGAAGTCGGGCGTGACGTGACCTCCTCGCCTTCCTCCACGTCGTCCCCATGCTCACCCTTGTCCGAGTCTACGTGATGACGCAGCTGCCGCTGCTTCAGCAGTGGTGCTAGTTCGTAATCGGCTACTAACCGGCTCTCGGCATATTGTCGGGTGCCAACACCGCCGTCGTACTCGTACTCGTACTTGTACCCATCTCCTCCGTTCGAAGATGACGTTTCCGCAAACAGGCAGCTCGACACGGTCAGATTTAGATGGTTTCGGAGCGAGAAGTTGGTGGCTTTGCTGCGAGGAAGAGGAGGCGGGCAACACAACGTCCACGTTTAGATAGAGAAAGAAGCGGGTTTCATTCATTACATGGAAGGGTGATGCGTTGGGTGGTTGGGTGATTGAGTGGGGGACGCACGCGCATCTTCATCGTTTAGGACGCCAACACGAGTGAAATGTGAGACGAGTGGAGCCTCAGTCGTGTTGGCACGGAAAGCTTGGTGGGCAAGTTTGATATGGTGCGGTGCGATGATGGTGGGGGTTAAAGACCTGAGCTCTTTTGCTCAACGGAACGGCGGTGCCACCCTCACCCTCACCCTCACCCTCACCCCCACCCAGCAGGAGACGGCGTCCGCATGCCCGCCACGCTGTGCGTGTGCGGCGATGACACGGGCGAAGGCACGGACCAGCCGCCCACGGAGCTCCGCGGCGAAGACGGTATATAGATACGACTGGGCCGCGCAGCAGGGTGATGTACGGCATGGCCACCGCAACCTGCGGCGTCAGGTGTTTCCGGTGTACCGCCTCCGCCTCCGCCACCGTCCGTCCTGAAGCCCACCAATGCAGGGCCTTCCAGCATTCCACCTGCTGCTGCACCGCTCGTACTGCTTCCTTCGCTTCCGCCTGCGTTGCTTAATATCCCCACTCTCAATGGAGACCATGACACGGCTGTGGCAGCCGCCTCCGCCTCCACCTCCGCTGCCCGCACCGCCGCCTCTGTCGATGGGAAGGAAAAGCTGTGGTACAAGTCTGAAGCGGCGGCGCGCTGCGCTGCGGTTGATGATAATGCACCGACAGGAAGAGACTCGGACAACCTGATGGCCTCCCGCCGCCGCCGCTGCGCGCCATTTCCATTCCCATTGCCGTCAAGGTCCTCCTCCTCCTCCTCTTCGCTATAGCCATCGTATAGGTCGTTGGCGCCCGGACCAGCGGAGGAAACCGACTCGCCACGCTGCTGTATCTGCCAGCGACGGCGACTGACGGCGGCGGCGATGGCACTGGCGCCGCCAGCGTCGCTATCGGCGTCACTGGCGCCGGTGCCGTCACCGGTACCGCTGCTAGGATTACGGAGCTTGAGCCTTTTCCAAGAGTTATCGTGGGTGGGCGTCTGCAGGAGTTCGTCATCGTTGTCATCATCGCGTCGATCACGATGACTCCCCAATGCGGTAAGTGCGCCAGGGCGCCCATACACACTGTCGCCGTCGCCGTCGCACCGCCTGCCGCTGATCCTATCATCATCATCGTCGTCGTCATCGTATAAGTCCGCGCGGTGGAGCCAATCCTTGCCGTCAGCGTCCCCGTCGCCGCTGCCCTCCCGCATTTCAAAGCTAGCGCAATGAAACGCAAAGCTGAGATGGCACGTGGCGTCGGCGTCGGCGTCGGTGTCGTCGAACCGCTGCCACTGCCAGCGCCCCCGTCAGCGTCGTACGGAGTCCGTGGCGGAGGTGACGACAGACTGACAGCAACGCTGGGCTCCTGGTCTTCCTCTTCCGCTTGATTGTTGCCATCACGCTTATAACATTCCGCATGCTTGCCGTACCTTACTAGTCCTGCGTTGGCCCTATCCTGCTGCTGATGCGTCTCTGCATTTGACGGCATCGGCTCCTCAATCACCTCCGGTGCCTCAGCCCCTGCTTCTAATGCTCCCTGCATTGCCAACTCCCCCTCCCCTTCTAAAGCTCGAATCGCTGGACCGCTGCCTCCCGCTGCCTCCTTCACCACCACCGTTGGACTCAGCAACAGCCAGCTGCCCCCACCAACGCTACGGCCGCTGATACTCCTCTTCCTCTCGCCGCTGCGCTCCACATCCTCACCAGCATCACTGCCATACGGCGACGAATGCGGCTGTGGCGCCGACGCCATCAGCTCTAAGGAGCCGTCGGCCGAACGAAGTGGAATCGTCGCCACATTCGGATCGTCTCCACTGATCCAGGGGTGCACCCGCGCGGCGTCGAGTGACGACACATCCGACAACCCCCCAATGGACGAACGGCGGCTGTCGAATGCCCGAGTGGCATCGTTGGAACCAACCGAGCCACCGCCACTGAGAACGCCGCCGCCGCCGCCGCCGCCGCTGCAGAAGTATGCTGGCGCTACCAGCGACTCGTACTGCGTTCCATCGCTGCCCCTGCCATTGCCGCGGCCTCCGACCCATGGGCGAACTCGCTCCGCATCCAGACTGGAGGCGTTTGAATGGGCACCGGAGGAGGGGCGCCGGTAGCGGGCGGAGTCCAGGGAGGGAGGGGTGGTCGCGGCGCTGGTGGCGGCAGCAGCCGCGGTGTTAATGATGGTGTTGCTGTTATCATTATTATCATTATTATTATTGTTGTTGTTGTTGTTGTTGTTGTTGGTGGTGGTGGTGGTGGTGGTATCGGATACCGCAGCCAAGTCTACCCGTTGCCGACCATGGATTTGCGCCAGCTGTGAGAAATCGGACGCCTCCTCCGAATGCATGTGCTTGGGACGCGAAGCGGAGCCCTCCCAGGAGCCATGCGGCTTAAGAGGTGACGACTGCGTCAGAAGCTCTTGTAGGACCGGCGAGCCAAGCTGCTGTACAAAGGCGCTGGCCATCGTGCTCGGCGCTGGACTGGCGGCAAACGCTGCCGCCAGTGTTGGCCGCCGGGTCGTTGGCGGCACGGAACGACTGACCTCCCGCTTACCGGCGTCGCCAGAGGTGGTAGTGGCGGCGGCGGAGAAGGACGGCCCATACAGGCCACCAAAGTCATGAGATTCGCCGCCCCCACCACCACCGCCGCCATGCACGTCGCTGCCGCCACCGACATGCGGAAACCTGTAGCCCTTAACCTGCGCGAAGCTATCATCCTCTTCGAAGTGTGTACCCGTACGGCTATCAAACTTCGGTACACTTTGTGGAGTGGCTATGGATGATCCGAACATCTTCGCGCCACTTGGCGCTTGGTGTTTAGGGTTGTCCATCTCCGCGAAGGAGTAAGGAGGCGAAAAGACCATGCGCTCCGCTGCCGGTGCCTGTAGCTCCGGGACCATGACATGCATGGTACGGCCTGCCGGACTGCCCAGCTCAAACGGGTGGTACGACGGCCCTGCAGGACGCGGAAGCGGGGAACATTTGAGTTTTTGCCGAGCAGCAATATACAGGAGCATCAGCAAACAAAATAACGCTTAATACAGAACAATGCAATGCATCCTCACATATATCCAACCAAGCCAGCTAACAAGACTTGCGCCTTATAATGCGGTCATCCGGAATACCAAATGGCCAGTAAGCTTCCGCGTCGTACAGTGGTGCCACCGTCCGACGATCTGTAACGGCAAGCTGTGCGTCAGAAGCGCCTAAGAAGCGGCGGGTCGAGTCACTTTTCCGCATTTCGGCTGATAACTGGAAAATTCGGCATTGGTGTTTAGGGGCAGGCAGCCTAGAGTATATGGCAGAGATCTTCTAGTTTGGGGAGTGCTTTCTGGATGCCTGGCGCGTTGTGTCTGGGAGGGCATCATCACCTAGGCTACATGCTGGGCCACACCCTGTCGGCTCGTGTGTGTTTCTGTGTGTCTGTGTGTATATGTTTAGTTACACAGCGGGGTCCGGAGTGCATAGGACCTCCATGGCCGCGGAGAACCACGAGCAACAGGGGTTTGCAGATGTCGTTAAGGGGACTGGAGGTCGCGGCTCCGCAAGCAAGATGCACGCGTGCGCCGCATACATCCTCCCACTCTCTCCCCTGCAACTGAAACCCACCCAAGTCCGCACCCGTCATATGTTAACACCTCCCCCCCCATGTGTTTTAAAGCCCTCTCCAATTAGAGGGCCCAACAAAGGGTGTGGGTACCTGCATAAGCGATTGCGCCAATGCCGCCGCCAAAACCGATGTGTTGTACTGCAGCGAGCGGCTTGACCAACCCACGCGCACACATGAGCGTCCCCGTGTGCGGCCCCCCAATCCACGACTTATAGTGGCAATCCCACCCCTACCCACATAGACGCGCTTCCACCGCATTCAAGGACAGCCCCAGCGGTTCATATTTGAACACATGCTTCAGCATTCGGACCATCCGGGCAGATGGGACTGCAGCGGCCCCACCGAAACCAATGGAGCCGGAAACTCATGTGCTGTTGGATGTATGCCTAGATAGGTATTTAGATAATTATTTAGATAGATATTCAGATAGATACGATCAATCAGGATCCCACTGAGATCAATGGACAGCGCAACCCTCCCCCCCTCTCTCTATCTCTGCGACAGAGTCAGTCAAACCCAACTCGGAGAGACCAGGACCTTGAGCGGCAAACGCGCCGGCTTCAGCAAGGGAACGCGGATGCTCCAGAACCACGACCTCAGACCTCAAAACCAGAGGTCTCGGCCCGAGGTCGCCGCCGCACTCGAGGACAGCGGCACGTTGTGGTAAAGGGGCCGCTACAGCACCTTCTTTGCCGCCAGATGTAGTCCTAATCCCGAGACAGAGTGATAGAGCAGAGTCCCCTCCTTGTAGGACCCTTGTTAAATAATTTAACATCGCACCACAGCCCATTGCACCGTAGTGGGCACTGCACAGTACTGCATTGCATATAATCCTTCGAAGCAGCAGCCTCACGCGGCTATCCTAATAATCAGAAAGAATGTGGAAGGTCAGCTCGCGTGAACCCCTGGCCACTTTGGGGATGGCATGGGTTGTTAAAACACCCGATCAGGGGGAATCATCACAGCACAGCACAGCATAGCACAGCATAGCATAACAAAAGTCCAAAACTTTGGGACACGAACCGCAGCTGGTTCTCCCACACCCGCATCCGCACACATTTCATCACTGCGCAGGACCAATAGCAAGCTGTGTTTGTGGTTTAAAGCCTGAAGATTGCCTCCATAACCCGCCCTAAAGACAAGCTCTCTCAAAAGTCCGCAGCTTACGGACGTTACAGCCTTCTGCGCCACCAGTAGGCTTCTGCACCCCAAAACCCGTATTGCAAGGTGTGCTTAAGGGGTCAGCAAACGAAAACGATCGCTAAGACATCTGGGTCAAGCACCCATGGGTTCAGCCACTGCCGCTATCGCTACCGTTGCCGCGGCTGCTGCGAAGCTGATGCGACCCACGGTGTTGGTTCCATCACGACTTCATGACTATCGCCCCCTCCGCCCTCCGCCTCACCTTCGAGCGCGCTCATATGGACGGCGACGGCAGGCGAGTAGCACTGTGGGCGGAGCGACGACGACGTCGGCATTGCAGGGTACGACGCCAGCACGGCTGCAGAAGCTGCGGCGGCCGCAAGTGGTGTTTCTGACTGTTCAGCCGCTGCCTGAGGCGCATGCTGCGGCGATAGCTGCTGGTGCCTGGTTGGTTGCGACGGCGACAGAGAGGCGTGCGGCAGTCCCGCTGGCGGGGACTGCGTCAGATAATGCGGCGGTGGTGGTTCAGGTGAGTCCGACGCGGCTGATGACACGGAAACCACATAGACCCTTGTCTCGCTAATACTGCCATTCCTCAGCTCGTGAGGTGAGGCGAAACGACCGCTGCCCAGAGGGGAGTCCATGTTGCCAGGGCCAATCGGTGGAAAGTACCGCTGGGTTGGCAGGTCTGACGTCGCTATAGGGGAAGGCGCCGCTGCCGCCGCTACTACCGCAGGCACAATGGGTCTCGTTACCGTTGGCGCCGACATCACCGCCGACAGCCCTTGCGATGCAGCGGTGGTAGAGGTGGCGGCGGTAGCGCCAGTACCGCCGCCGTTATACAACGTGTGGCTCCGGTGTCCCATGGAGGAGGCCAGATGCGCAGCTTTCTCCTGCACACCGCTGAGCGTGCTGCGATGAAGATCACACAGTGGGCAGGCATTGACATGCTGCAGAGGATTGTGAAGAAAGGATCAAGCGCGCAAGATATGACAGGCAGGAAGGCTCAGGCAGGGCAGGCGCCAGGAGGGGGTGGGCATATGCGGTTCTTAACGTCTCGAAGGAAGAAGGATGGTGGGGTCATGCTGTGGACACGTGGAATCGGGAGGGGAGAATGGTCTGGGGTCCTGGATCTGATGCATGACCCAGTGCGGTACGCAATTGATTTCAGCTATAAGAGAGGTTCATCCTGAAGGGAACCCTCCTGCACGTTTGGCGCCTTGCAGCTATGTCCTAGCTGGGTGCGCGAGAAGGTGTAATTGCTGGCTATGTCGATCCATTTCAACTTGGACATAAATATATGCATGAAATTGTCTTCAATAAAATCGTGTGTAGCCCATAGCGCGGGAAACTTGTTCGTAGATGTCCGGCAAGCTTATGTTGCAGATTACACCTTACCTCGAAACCCTCAAGAGCTGTTGCCGTAGCGCGTCCATACGTGCCACAAGTGTAGACGTGAGAGCTGTGGCCGGTTGATCGCGAGAAGTCCCCATATCCGACTGCCATCCAAGGCTTGGGCTACCACGCCACGTCGAGCTAGAGCCATGAGCCTCGCTCTGCAGCATCGCGTAGTCCTCTACAACCGAATCGAGTCCTGCCAATGTCTCTGGCTGGTATTCTACTTGAACCTCTACCGGGATAGGTTTTAATTCTGAAGTGTTGTTCGTACTCTCCTGCGGTTCTTGATAAAAGACTCCAGAAGACGCAAGCTCCGTTTGCGTTTGTACTTCGCGAAATGCGTTGTCAACGTTCCTTATCGCCTCCCTTACTGTGTAGTCGTACTCTTCACGATACCTCGGCTTTTGCGACGGCAGTGTGTCTGCTGGTGCCGCCTCCATCACAGCGTTGTAGGCATACCTACCGGGCTGGTAAGTGGGCGTGCGATCCGATTGTAGGCCTTCCGCGCGAACCGAGTAAATCCGATGGACATCCGTTGTCGTTGGGGTCTTCGCCTTAACCGGGCGGGGCCAAAACTCGAACAAACCTACACCCCGAGAAGAATTACCACTTCGGAGATGAGGCGGAAGTACTTCCGCAACTGTCAAGGGCCGAACATTTGTGTTGAAGCCTCTTCTTGGCGCATTAGGTTGTGCCCTTTGCTCTGTTCGTTGCTCCGCAACAGAAAGAAGGCGCAAGCTTCCAGGATCACCATCGGCGTCTAACGGAAGGAAGACCCGCGACATGCCTGGCGTTCGCAGACACGTTACAAGTGCCGTCACCAAGGCATGCTGCGCTGATGAAGCTTCCTAAGCATACCAGTAACACTTTGATGCCAGTGTTCAAGCTTTACAAACATTCGGCGTTGTAGCAACGGACCCCTACAACCGGAAGCCTCGAAAGGGGCGCGCGGCTAAGCAAATGCGCAATGTACCTATGCTCTCATGTGTTAATTAACATTTCTAACGGTGAGGTGAATGATGTATACGATGGGACTCTAGACGGAGCTATAGCACCCTAGCCGTATTAGCCGTACGCGTAACTGCAGGAGTTTACTCCTCTGCAACTTCACAGTCGGCGAAGGAATTAGGATAATGCTTTAGGTCCACGGAATGTGAACGTATCCTCCATCGCTAGCGCTGATGTTCCCAAAATGCTAAGTAAGGTTTGCAAGTTGTCCTGTAGTAAGGTGCCGGTGCCGCCGAAAAGTGTTTGCTAAGAACAACTGCAACGTCACCAGAAAAAATCAAACAATTGGCGACAGCCTATTATACAACATATATATCTTATCAACACTTCTCCCATCGGTTGCTGCGCCGTTGTCCAGTCCTCCGGCCAGTGAAGGTTGCTAAAAGCTGCCCACCTTGCTACCGGAGAGCTTAAAGCCCCGACGCAGTATGTCCTAGTGTAGCAATTCATTAACAAAAAAGTAATATGACGGATACGTACTTGCTCGTACTTGCAATAGCAAAGGTAAACTTGCTGAGACCGATGCTGAGACCCATGGGTCCTAAGCTGGGCTTAATTATCTGACCAACGGCCTTCTTCCTTTATGTGAGATGAAGACCGGAACCCAACCATTGAGAGCTCAATTTGGAGAAACACACTGGAGTACTCGTACAAGCCGTACCAGGGTGCGCTTTCAGTTGGAGTACTTCGACTACCGTTCTTTTAGGATTGGTACTAACGTGGTTGATTTCTGGGCAAAGCTCGCGGCGTTTGCAGCGCTGGATGAACGGCCCTCCAGAGGATGGGACAATAAACCCAGTAACCAGCCTTTCCTTAGATTGATCATCGTAGCAAATTCATTTGCCGCGGTCCGGTTCAACAAGGCTTTTCGCATCCAGTGTCCCGTGCGCTCGTCATATGTTTACTTGTTGAGGCCTCAAAACACGTACACGTGCACGTACACGTACGGCCCCTCTTCCTGTCGGCGTCTCACCACTTACATCCTAGGGCTGCATGTACGAACACACCTACACACCAGCACCAGCATACACAGGTCAGTCAGCGACATCCAGAACGCTCCTGATGACGGACGGCTGTAGCTGCTAAAGTTGAAGCTGTGTAGCTGGGGTATGGGCGGCAGTAGCGGCGCTGATGTATGTACTACGATAAGCCCTGGCCATAGCCCGTAAGCACACGGACACCGCACACCGACGCCGACACCGGGTCATTGGTGGAGGGGCTGCTGAGTGCCTCTGCGGCTGCATCTCGCGCATTCCGTACTGCCTTACACATGGCTTCAATGAATCAACACATCACCCCATATTCATATTCATGTACATATATATTCTTCATCCTGATCTGTCGATAGGCATGTCACGCCATATATGCGCATCACGTGCTATCCGTTGACGGCGGCGGACTTCTGACATCCGAGATGCACAAAGCGTCTCGGACGGCCGCATCCGGTCATCAACCACCACTGCATATATGAAATGTATATTGCGCCCTTCAGGCGCGCCCCTACATACGTGGATCATTGGTACTGCCGCACACAATTGTGATCGCCCGCATATCACACTGAGCAAAGACACCTTAGCCAAGCTAGCCCGTCAGCTCGCCCCCCGCCAGCCAGCCAGCCAGCCAGCCAGCCAGCCAGGTCCCTCCATCCTCGCAGAAATATCGATAATTGCGCTCACGCAAGCAAGTTTCCTAGGCCTTTAAGCCACATGACAAGGAAACTTGTACGTATAAATAAAGCCACACAGTACAGCCCTTCCCAGAAGCACACAGGCGGCCGTACATGCCGGCAAACACACACACACACACACACACACCGTTACCATCACCAGGCACCGACCCATTTGCTCACGTCCCCCTGCCTCTGCGTAATCGTACGGCATTTTACGACAATTAATAGTTGTACCACCATAGCTTCATCACCATACATAAGTTGAGTTCTAGAGCAAAAAGGACTGGCGTATATTCCGTACAGGCAATCAAAGATGGCCCCCAATAGGGTCTTACGCACATACAGATACAGACCACGCACACTTATCCATTCAGTTGCGCGTTATGGGGGAAATTCCGTACATCACCGACCCACACCTGTAAGTGTGTGTATGTGTGTGTGGGGGGGTTGTGATAATTGTTTTTGATTCACCCGGGGGCCACTACCACCCGGCAGCAGTCCCCCCCTCCCCCCCCTGGTGTATTTCGGGGCACCCTCATCCATTCGCCCCTAGGGACGTTGACTGCTCCGAAACCAGTGATGTTCCGGTAGGTAGGTGGTCCCACCAGCATCCACCAGCACAGTGCATATATTGGTTTGTTGTACTCGTAGCTGTGTACATATACAGCGCACACCCAAGCTTCGTCCCCTTCCCTCCTGTTCCCCCCCCTTAGCCCGCCCCATACCAAAACAAAGAGAGATGGTATTCAAATACTACCTGCGAGTCCACTTGACAGACACCCGGCCACAATCATATACCAGATGCAGGCATGCGCGTATAGCTCTCAATAATACATACATACATACAATACATGTGTGTATACTTTCAACAAACGTCCACGCATGTGTGTGCGCGGGTATACGTGTATGAAGGAAGCTATCGTTTAAAATAATGTCGTACAAAAGGTACGACTAAACCCATCCAAATTTCATATTCGGGAATAAGATCACAGATTAGATCAGATTAGATTGTTAGTTGCTTTGAAAAGGCAACTGCAACAAACCCTCCCTGGACATGGCAGTAGCATTCCCCCCCTCCCCCTCTGCCAGTCCGTATGTTTGCCCGCACAACATCGTGTCAGCGTGCGAGGGTGCGGGCATACGATGAAAGGAAAGCAAAATGCCGGACTTGTCGTACACGCGACGTTGACGTATGAATTTATCCCCATACGTCGCTATTATTACGTACGCTGAACGAAACTCTTTCTGAAGCCTCTCCGCCATTCCCAAACATCTAATAAATAGCAGCAACAACAACAATAACAATAACGTGAAAGATTTGATATATGGATATTAGATTTTGGCGAAAGGGATAAGTTTGTAATAAAACCCCGGGATCAAACCCCACGAGGCATCAGCAAACTTAGGAGGGAGGGCGTGTTGAGACTCCGCGCTATGACCGTACGACCTCGTACGTACGCTGTTACGTACGACAGCATCAGCAGGGCCGTACTGGGAAACCCACACATGTGGATACACCTGCATACGTGCCTCCGAGTGCGCCCACATGCAAAGAATCCGGCCATGATGTACGACAAAAAACAACAAGTGACACCAAAACCCATGTGCGGATCGGAAGCAAAAGGAGGGAGGGAGGTTGAGGCTGTGTGGCAGCTGGCCTGAGAGGGGGGGGAGAGAGTGCCTCACCGACGTGCGCGCGACGTGGGTTCCCCGCACCATAAGAGACGATACCCTCCTGCCATCCTCCCCTTTTCCTCCATCCCCCCTCCCACCCCTATTCCAAGAGGCACTCACATAAGCCCCAACATGGGTATGCGACCAGCTCTGGCTGGGGGCCTTATCCGCACATACACATATACACAGACACGCTTCCGCACGCGAAAGCACGTAGCTTGATGCGAGAAACAATGAGCAACTTAGTCCTACAATGAGAGATGGCGTATGACAGTGTATGGTGCCACAGTATCGTACAGCGAAACATAACGTGTTGCGGCATTCTCCGACACCATCCCCAATAACTCCCCGTTCCGCAACCTATATATGGGTTTCTCTTTCTTCCTTTTCTACAATTTGTGCTGACATATGATGATGATATGTACGACTGCAACACGAGCTGGACGATTAAGTGCCGTTCAGTGCCGTTCTGTACGGGTAATGCCGTGTCAGTACGGCACTGAAGAATGAACATCGGCGATCCTCCTTTTTCCATTCCGCCTCATTTAAACGTCGACTTAAACTTGGGCTATGAACCCTGTTGCAGGGATCCAGACGCCCACACGCTTCAGGACACAGCTCAGCACAGATTGCGTTTCTGGTGTAATTGTAACTTCCATCTGGGTCAGGCTGAGGTGGTCTAGATTGGAATGTACGACGGCATTCGCGTACATATTAACTCTTCAGCTCCCTCTTTTCGTCCCTCCAACTTTTCGCCTTCTGCTGCTAGATCTGACCTCTGCAACGTCCTGTAGCCACCGCTTTCGCCACCGCCGTCACCATCCCATGGGTCAGCGGCCTCGCCCCCTCACTCCCCGTCCCCTCGACCCCGGGCGCCCTCGCCGAGGGAGGGCCGGGTGCCCTGTACGGCAGGACTGCGTGACCTGACCTCTTCTGCGGCGCGAGCGCGCTAAGCGCCACGGGGCCCAACCCCCAGACAGTTGCTGATCATCACGGGTGAGCTGAGCAGGCCGTACAAGTTGAGGCATCTCCTAGCATGATGACGACGCCGCCGGGGCGCGAGACGGTGACGAATACAGGTCCAGAGGCATTGCTGAAGGATTGTAGAGTACGACAGAGCGACGGGATGTCGTACGTCCGAACAATGCATCTGCCAGCTCCGCTGGAGGTGCTTCCAGAGGCGCAATAATGGCGGTATCACCACAGCTGCCGCCGCCGCCGCCGCCGCCGCCGCGGGCGCAGGGTGCTGTAGCCGCTGCCACCGAAGCCGCCACCGAAGCCGCCGCAAGTGGCGGCGGCGGCGGCAGCCCCACCACCTCACTGTCCTCCTCCACAGTCGCGATGCCCCCGCCGGTAAAGACGCCTTCGGTACTGCGTCCCTTGCTGCTGATCATCCGGCGCAGCAGCCGACTCGGCACACTGGCGCCGCCCTCACTGCTGGCGCTGGGCATGCGGCTGATGCCGGCGATGCCGGAGACGGAAACAGGGACGGCGACGGTAGCGCCGCTGTCCTCCGCCGCCACCGCTGCTGGCACTTGAAAGCTCGGTAGCGTTTGCCGTGTCGTCGCCGGCGGGCTGCTCGGCATTAGTAAGTTACCTAGGCGCTTGAAGGACTTGGCCACTCTGCCAGCGTCCCAGCTCGAGCGGCTAGTGCCGGACGGACCCGCCCGCCCAGCGGCGGCGGCGGCGGCGGCGGCGGCGACGCTGCCGCCGCCGGGCATCACAATAGGCTGTGCCGCCACCGCCACCGCCGCCGCCGACCCCCCGCCGCCGCCCGTTTTGCAGCCGGCCTCCGTTTCGTGCGACACCCGCACCCGCGTGGCTGCGGCTAACGGCGCAGGATGCGCATTGGAGTGGCGATCGATGTGCGGTTGTTTGATACCGTCGAGCGATTGGCTGGTGGCGATGAGCTTTGCAAGGATGGGTGACTCGTGCGGAGACGAAGGGGCAACAGATGTCAAGACATGGCCCGTACATGACCTGGGCCCGTACACATGACGACATGAAGATATGGCCGAGATTAGAAAAGGAAAGCCGTAAGAGATGAACTGAGCCACCTGTGCGGTCCATGACAGCGTCGGAAAGCCCAACAGCACTTCCCCCAACACCTCCCTCAGCCCGGCTAAACACTTCTGTAGGCAGGAACATGTGCGAGAGTCCAGGCCCTCAACCAGCTTCCTTTATCCCCACCTAAGTCATGGTCACCACCGACCCACCAACCCACCGACCCACAGACCCACAGACCCACAGACAGACAAACAGGGACAAATAGACAGACCGGGATAGACAGACAGACAGACAAACCTGCGGGCCCTCGCCGCCATCGCCAGGGCCGTGAAGGCAGTCCGTGTGCTTTCTGACTGAAGCCGCAGCTCCTTCGCCGCCACTACCGCCGCCGTCAAGTGCATCCCCGCATGCATAGTGCTGCCGCCGCCGCCACCAACACCATCGCCACCGCCGCTAACGTCAACGGAGGGCGGGCGGGCGCCCAGGGAGGGCGGGCCGCTGGCGCCAACGCCACCGTCAGTCGCGGCATGTCGCCGCCGCGCCACGGCGCCGGCACTGTTCGAACCGCCGTGAGGGTGATGGCTGGCGCAGCCACTGTCAGGGGCGGTGATGGCATTAGCGATTGCATTAGCGGCAGTAGAGACAGTAGTAGTGGTAGCAGTAGCGGTGGCAAACTCCGACGCGACGTGCGGTATGAAGATGGCGGATGGCGGCGACCCGGTGGGTGATGTGATCGACTCTGGCGGAATGAGTGTCGTCTGCGAGGAAGCGGGAGCAGGAATACAAAACATGCACACCAAGTCAAAGTCAAACTCAAACTCAAAATGTATTATCATGATGATGACGGATGTCACTACCACTGTACGTCTTCCTATTCTTCGATCCACCATGCGCAGCATGTCTCTGCTTTCACGTCGTGCTTTCTTGAACGACATTCATTTGTCGATTACCCACTCGGGGGTAAGCTTTATTGGGTTCTATTGCTGTTACCCGCCCCTAGCTCCCGCCCTCCTTCTCGCCTTCCGCCCTCCCTCCCGGCTCCCCCCCCCCAATAATCGCACCTGTAACTTGCTAGCCTTGCCGCTGCTGCTACTTTGCGTCCCAACGAACCGGCTGCAGTTTAGCTCCCGAACCGGTGCCATAGCGGGGCCGCTGGGCTGCACACCCGCCCCTAATAGTACATGTCCACTGCTGCTGGCCGCCACCGCCGCCGCCGCGCCGCCGCCGCTGGAACCTTGGGGCATCGACAGGAGCTGCATGCCGGAGCCGGAGCCGCTGCCGCTTGCGACAGCAATGCCGATACTGGCGGCCAGGGAACCAGCAGCGGCGGCAATGCCGCTGCCGCCGCCACCGCTACCACCGCCGCCACCGTCATCAGCTCCGCCGCGCCGTATGCTGAAAAAGCTACTGCCATTGGGCGTTGAGATTCCACTCTCTGAAGGTCGCTCAGCAGCCATGAGGCTTCGGCGGCTGACCATGGCCGCGCGCAAGCCGCCGCCGGTGCGCTGTGGCGGCGCTACCACCGCGCGGGACAATTGCTTGAAAGTCAAATCCCAGCTGCCGGCACCGCCTCCTGACAACAACGCTGACACCGCACCGTCAGCACCGTGTACGGCATGAGCACCTGAGTGACGTTGAGAGAGGGGTGACGGTATGCCGGCGGCGGCGCGACCCGGCGGCGACTTGCTAACCGTATTGGGAATCCTTGCGAACCCCTCCCCAGACACTGGCGCAGCCGTATGAGAACCGTACCCATGTGCCGTACTGGTTCCACGAGAGGCACCACATGCAATGGCGGCGGCCGCGACGGACGCGCCGCCAATGGCGAAGCTCGCGTTGCTGGTAGATGACTGAATGGCGCCGATGTAGGTCTCGGCATTGACGTCCTCATCACCGACAACCATCAACGACGACATGGCGATCATGCCGTCGCCGTCGCCGCCGCCGTCGCCGCCGTCGCCACCGTCGTCGTCGGCATCCCAGCTAGTGCCAGCGCCGCCACCGGGTTTCTCATTCGATGCGTCGCCGCCGCCCATCACCACACCCAGCGGCACCTCCTCACAGGATTCCGCTTCTTCGCTCACCCGGGTTGGACGCATCGGGGCCAAACGACTGGTCGCCATGTGGTACGGATGCAGCGCCGCCGTCTGGTGCATCAAGTGGCCGTTACCGCCGCCACCGCCTCCGCTGGAAATGCCACTCCCCGCGGGCTGCAAGAATAGGGAACGTAAGGGCGCGGAATGGATGGAGGTGACGCCGCCGCCGCCGCCGTTGCCCATGGCCGCCGCCATGGCGGCGGCCGCGGCGGCGGCGCGAGCGGCGTGTGAGATCCTTTGGGGCTTCATGTCTGCTATGTTGGTCAGGCTCATCCTGCAAGGTTACGAAATCCAGGGAGGGAGAGGGCTTGGGATGTACGACTTGCTAGCGGCCTAACGTTATGATGAGAAGGATTCTGAATTTACGAAACTTGATTTTTTCAAGTGTGACACACCGGAAGGTTGGTGCCGCCGTCATCCGTGCTGCGTAGCGCTCCAACGCCGAAGACGCTGTGCCGCCGCCGCCGCCGTTACTGCCACTGCCACCGCTACCTCCACCGCCTAGGGTCAGCCGGGGGTCAGGGAAGCTGGTACTGCCGCCGCGGCTACCGCCACCGCTAGCTGCGGCTGCGGCTGCAGACACGGCGGCAGCCGACGCAAGTCGGCTGCCGACGGCGTTGCTGGTCCGGTACGACATCTCAGTGTCGTGTGGCGATGTCGATCGGTTGATGGTGGCCCCGAAGGACGCGGAGGGCTTCAGCAAAGAAGTGGGCTGCAGGGCAAGGTGCGATAGGAGGGCAGGTTGGCGCCGACCACTTAACATCATCATTGAAGGTTATTTGCCCTCCGCCCCTCTGCCCCTGTGCCCCTCCGCCCTCTGCCCCTCCGACCTTTGTATCGGTGGTGCCGATTTGAACGTACCTTGTACGACAACCCCCCTGTAGCCCGGCCCCTCGGTCCCTCGTTCTGCTCTTTGCCACCACCAACGCCGCCGCCGCCAGCGTCCAAGGCGCCGTCGACGTCAACACCGCTACCGCCATCTTCATCGTCCGTCAGCGCCCAGGCTATCGGCTCGCTAGATGCCCCCTGGGGACCTCCGCTGGTCCGTCCACCGGCATACGTTGCCACGACGTTAGTGGCAGCTGATGAAAACGTGGGCCGTCCGTCGCCGCCGCCGCCGTCCTCCACCGCCGCCCTTCGCCTTCCTTGCGGCGCCGACGCAGGCGGCTTTGCACTGATAGTGTCCATTGTGCCGATGTAAGCGTACTTGTCGTCGTACTCGTCAAAATCGTCATCTTCATCGTCGTAATCATCTGTATCGCTTCCATTGTACGGATACCTTTGTGATCGCCGCTGCCGCCACGTCATCACTGCTGCACGAGATCGCGAGCCTTGGCCGTCATCATCACGATCATGATCTTTCGCCAACGCCTCCATCGAACCCTCGAAGCAGCTAGGGGGCGTGCCCAAGAAGTCATCCGACTCATTAAGGAGACCTGAAGTACGCCGGGATGCGCGGAGAGCTCCTGCCGTACTCGATCGGACACGTACGGCACCAACGGAAATGGCATGTACGGAGCTGGGTCCCGAGGCAGTGAAATCGGCGGCGAGTGTGTCAGGGGCGGCTGTAGCCGCGGCCGCGGTGCCCTGCTGGTGACGTGTCGTGACAAGTCGTACAAGGCTGCGAGGGGCCGGCGGCGGCGGTGTAAATCTTCCGCCACTGCCATCCTGAGCGGCGCGGCCGTCTGCCATGGAATGTGTACGGGAGTACGACCGTGTACGTCCTTGGATCTCAGCGTTCGATTCGGTGAAGGACCCGGGTGCATCACTCCCAGCAGAGGGGGGCCCAGAGCTGCGCAGGCGTGCGCGAGTGGAGGCTGCCTGGATGGATGTCTTGGCTGCTGCGGCCACCGTCGCATGGACAGCTGGAGCTGCGCCGCCGCCGTCGTCACCTGGGGCAGCGGTGACGTCGCATCTGCACGGCACAAACCCACCCGCATCAGAATCCACGGCACGAAGACACGCGGGCGTTCCGCAAGCTTCTGCCTCGTCGTGCAGTACTTTACCATCGCCCATACCACCGCCGCCACCACCACCGCCGCCGTCGCTGGGCTCTTTCAGCGACGACATCGGGATGTCACTGACAGGATTGTGATATACCACCGTTGCCGATCCCATCGCCGCGGGCGCCGCCAGCACCGGCGTCATGAACGATGCAGAAAGACCATGCGGCAGCGTGCGGACCTTTGCGCCATCGCCGCCACCGTTGCCTCCATTGGAACCGGGAGCTGCAGCGGCCTCCATATTGTACGGCATTACACGTGCTGCAATCGCCTCCGCCGACGATGAGTCATTATCCGTTGATAACGGTCCACTTGTTGTTACCGGCCCCTCATCGGATGTCAATTCTTTCTGATCCCTATCAACTTCAACCGCCGCTGATACGGTCCCTGACGCCGACGCCAACGCCGACGCCGACATTGTGACCGCCGACGTTGACGCTCTCGTTGCTCCAGGTTCAACGCCTCTGCCACTGACCGTGACGCCGGTTACGTTGGGCCCTCGTTCACTTCTCGCGCCAACCATCACGGCTGCAGCCATGGTCGTCGCTGCTGGTGCCGTACGCGCCCTCGCCATGCCGATGTGCACTTCATCCCGTGCTCGCTCCGTCACCACCGCTGCCGCCGCCACATTACTGCCTGTCAAACCACTAGCGGTAGACAGCGCCGCCGCTAACGCCGGCAACTCCCCCGATGCCCCCGCGATGACATGCCGCTTAGGATGTTGCCCCGCCGCCGTAACGGTCATTGTTGCCATACCCGCTGCTGCCGCCGCCGCCGCCGCCGCCGCCGCTGCCCCTGAAGACGAAAGCTTAGGAGGGTTGTCCAGTAACGCCCTGCCAATGACACCATCCATCATAGCCAACGCCGCTGCATCCATTAAACAAGACCTGACACCCGGGGCGGCAAGGCGGTTGACAGTTAGCAGTTGACGGTTAACAGTTGAGGAAAACGCACGGGGCCGCCTGATGTGCAAAAGTGTGTTGGGTATGAAGTGTGGGTGCTGGTAAGGTGGGTTTGGGATTGGGGACTTAGGGTTTAGGACTTAGGACTTAGGACTTAGGATGGGCGTGGAAGGCCGCCACGATGGCAGTGGCGATGGCGAAGGGGATACGAATATGCCGTACCATATGCTGTTCAGCCTGAGACAGGAGCTTGGGAATTGACGACAGATCATCAGCATCCTCGTCCTCATTATCCTCCTCCTTATCACTATCATCTCATCATGACATAATTGATATTACATGCTAAGATAGGCGCTAGCTCGTACACGATGAAGGTAATCAGTTAATAAGCATAACCCATTGGTTCATAGATATAAAGAATAATCATAAGTCTGGAAAATTAGAAAGCATCTAATTTCCATGTGGTAAGTGAATGCCTAATAAGATGTCATATGAACGGAAAGACCGCTTCCTGCTTACAGACCCATGGATCGGGAAATACCGTACCTGCCACTGCTAGGCGGTACGTACAGCGCCGGTCGCCCCACTGATCGAAACCCCACGCCGTACGATACTGGGCTTACGAAGTTTGTGGGAGTCTCCGGGGGAGTCAACACCGCAGAGCTGACACCCAGTCGGCCGTGTGCAGGACCGGAACCGAATGCGGAGGCGGCGCGGCCGTTGAGTGCCTGCCGGAGGGGGTCCGACCCGTGGGCCAGTGTACGAATGAGCGTGCATTGCATCACAGGTGGATAAAACGACAGAATTTGTGCTTTTGGCCAAAACATTCAATATTTGGAAAGTACGAGAAGATTTCTCGCTGACACCCAAATCCCAGCTCCTATCATACCTCCTGCTCGTACAACGTAAGCAGCCGTGTGGAGACAAGCTGCCCGACGCCAGTTCGGGAGTTGTATGACAGGGTCGGCATCAGGATCGGCGGCGCCGTACTGTACCCTGTCGCGCTCCCCGCCGGCCTAGAGTCGTGTACGGCGGTGCCGGACATTGTAACCCTTGCATTGTGTGAGTGAATTTGGGGCGGTCGGGAGGGGGGTGACGAATGACCGAGCTCTGGGTTTGATGAGAAAAGTACGGTACCTGGGACTGGTGGGCAATGTACGACGTTTATTGGACCCACTTGGACAGGACTGAAAACAAAGCATGTCGCATCTCTCATACCCCTCTCAAGGATGTAAATTTCACTGTAGTAAGACTAGAAACACATTATGTCGTTTTAGGCGTTCCCAAATTTGATGACGCCACCACGTTTCAGCGCCACGCATTCGTAGCCAACCAGGAGTCGTACAAACAGTGAAACATAAGACCCAATTACTACCCCCCACGCACATACACACATACCATCGTGCTTCTGCCTCTGCGGTCCCTATCTCGCTTTCTGTTAACCCTGCTGCCGCCACCGCCGCCGCGGCGGCGGCGGCAGTATCCGTCGCTGTACTGCCCCGCGACGGTGCTGCCCCCCGCCGCATCGACGGCATGAAGCCGAAGCCAACGCTATGCTCCGCCGGCGTCACATCGTACAGCTCCGACGGCGACGCCGCCGACGGCTCAGCCGAGAGCTTGAAGCTGGAGCCTAGCGCCATTGACATCTCCGGCGCTGCCGCCGACGTCGACTGCCCCCGTCGCTCGCTTTCAGCATTTTCCCTAAGATCCTGGTAGTCGGCGGCGGTGTACGGCTCAAAGCACTCACGCCACAGGCTCCTCTTCCGGCGGGTGCGCAGCCCCATGTCTGTGTGCGTGTGTGCGTGTGCGTACGACGCGACAGGAAAATGAGGCGGGTTTTGGATCGTTGAAGGCAATCGTAAGAGCGCAGGTAAAGGTCGCTTCCAGGCCTTAAGCGGTATCAGACACTGGTGGTAGCAGCAGCAGCAGCTGTAGCAGTAGCAGTGGCTGCGGGGTGATGGTGAGGACCTAGGTAACGGTTTCAGGGGACCCAACCCAGATCAATGCCAACATTTTAACTATACGCAATATAATCATATTCGCATATCATAAGTTATAGAGTCTTTTATCACAAGGTGTATTTGTGCTTATTGGAACGTGTTAAAACGAGGTGAATTTATTTATTGTTATTATTTCCTAATAAAATGCACTTTAATACTAATAAATGCGACAGCAATGTAAAAATTAAATGACGCAATTGAAATCGCTCTGAACGGCGTCGTCGCCCACCTCTAAGCAGTCGGTCGTGGTAGTAATGTGAATAGATTCCGATCATCGATGCCCGATCAGCCTGAGGCGTCAGCTTCCTCCGCTGCCACCTGTTTGTCGTACAGAAACACAGCTTGCGAGACGTACGGGAAATGACGATTAATAAGGGTCTGAAGGCTGAAGGGTGGACACACATACACACACGCAAATTCAACGGACGCCTACCCCTCTTACGTCTCAGCTCCTAAACCACACCTGGTTTGGCGCTGCAGGTCCTTCAACATGTCATGGGGCTCCGGCAGCCGAACACGTTGCTACAGGGAGGGCGGGAGGGACAGGGAGGAAGGGAAGGAGGGAGGGATAGGGAAGGAGGGAGGGAGGGAGAGAGAGACAGGGAAGGAGGGAGGGAAGGAGGGACAGGGAGGGAGGGAGGGACAGGGAGGGAGGGAGGGACAGGGAGGGAGGGAGGGAGGGACAGGGAGGGAGGGAGGGAGGGAAAGCGCCGACTGGAGCACTAAACAGTGGCTCGAAACGTAATGGCCAAGAGTCGTGCGCGCGGCGGATTGTGTTCGAAGTCCCGCACACTCTTGTGCGGGCGGGAGGGGGAAGCGCTAAGCACCGACACACACACGGTACGGCACTGCCATGATACGGCTCACCTGAAGGCATGCCACCAGCCATTTGATTTGCAGGTAGCTCGTGAGAGGGTTGTTGAGGCTGTTGGCCTGAGGCGGTTGCAGCAGGGGGACGAGAGCAGGGGAGAAGCCGTGTGAATGCGCAATGCATGCAAAGAAAATGTGAGGCAAAAGAAGAAAAGGAGATCTGCGGGTAATGTATATATTGCCAATCTAATATAAAACAAAACAATACAATAATATAAGATAATACAATATAAGGTAACATAAGATAATATAACATTATATATGTTATATTATAATATGTTTATTACATATTATAATATTGTATAATTTCTTTGATTTTGTAAGTCTTGAATTGGACACAAAAGATGAAGTAACGAAATGTTTTTATCCCTGACGTTAGCGTTACAAACTCACAATTCGCAAAGGAGGAAAAGAGTCAAACACAGGGCTTTTGCGGCCCCTTCAGAAATCCCCGTGTGTGCCTATGTCCTATTATCTACTTTCTTTCCTCTGCCGGCACTCACTACTTGCAATAACAAACGATACCCGGCCATCCAGCAGTGGCCTGGATGGGACGGGAAGCATCACAATGAAAGCTTTGAAAAGAGCTCCGAGCCACGGCAGCTGCGAGGTTCTGCCGCATGTACAACAGACGTTGGGGTTGGGAGACGGGGGTAGCGCTTTACATATATGATGAGTTGTACTGCAATAATACATGTCCAGTGTTTTTCCTTTAGTAACCTGTTCCATTTACGTGACCACAAAGACACAACTTGCACTTCAGAAGCGGTAAACAAGGAAGAACATTAGTCGGGGCTTGTAGTTCCTGGTTCCGTGTGATTGTGCGTTTTTTTCACTTTTGTGAGTCTGATTTTGGGTACAGGTCAAGGAACGGATTCTTCCGTTGCGGTGATTGCAAACTTACAACGGTAAAAAGGCCAGGGGGCCTTTTGCGCCCCCTCAAGAGCATGAAGCCCCTAAATATCAGCCTGCCTCAGCCCTTAGAAGGGTCAGCTAATGGATGGCATGGCACCCTCTCTGTAGTAGTCTTACACGTACGACACGCACCAACACGATATAAAGAAGTGCGGAAGCACCTTCTCAGCATCTCGAGAGGCCTTTGTGGCTCTCAACTACTACACTGTCACTATTTGCTCTGCATGTATCCACTTGTGGTTGGTGCTCACCACGTCACCAGGTGGAAAACTGGAGATGGTCTCTGTGTATGGAAGTCCTGGGCATACATGCACATGCAGAGGGCCTTTAGGCCGGAGAACCCCACTGACCTGGTGGAACTGCTTGCCAGTGACTATGAACTAGCTTGGCAAATTATTTTTTTGTCTTTGAAAGGACAACAGCTTTGGGGCGCTTCATTTCATCATTTGCATACGTACATTTATAAGTTTTCCAGGTAAAAAAATCCTTTCTGTGAAATCTACCGGGCCTTTAGGACCATTGCCCCAGCAGAGGGAGGGAGGCCTTGAACCAGGGCTCATACCTTGAAATTCCCCAAACACAATTGTTATACTCTATTAAATCCACTTGCAGATAATACCCCATTATAATGTTTTCAAATAATTGGTAATTTTGGATCAACATTTACCCATATCTGGACATCCCAGGCTCGTACACCTCTTACCATCCATCACAAGTAAGCAGCCTAAGCGTAGTAAATTACGTACATCAACTTGGCTCACAAAAATAAGTAGATCAGCATGAGGTTAGCATGATACCTAATAATTGCCGAAAGCTCTTGATAGGCATAATAAGCAGATCGCCGTGCATCTTGGTCGGTGAGCCAATGTTAAAGTCACCCTAGTGGAGTGCTGTAGTATCCTGGGGTATTATTATTATTATGGTTACTCCGCCCTTGCGGGCTGGCGTGTATTATGGAAATCTCCGGGATTTTAACCGAGTGGGCACGCGTACCTCAGCGTCTTCATCTGAGGCCGCTAGAGATCACCTGTTTCTTGGTTACGCAGAGTTTCCTACTCTCTACGGCCCCTATTCATGTGCCAGCCCCTACGGACCTACTGGCATTTAGGTGGGTGTCAAACCACCCCGCACCATCAGCCCAGTTACGGGTCTCAGATGCGCACTTCACGGGCTAGGCATATAACCCTCTGTGGACTCGGACCCAACTCCGTAAATTTGGGCAATCCAAGCTGTATTCCCCCTACGCCATTTTGCCCCGACCCAAATTCGAACCGGCGACTTTTGTAGTCTCCAGCTCGGATCCTTAGGGAATGGCCTCGAGAGGCGTATTGTATCCTGGGGTATCTAAGGCTATATATCATCCTGGATATATATATATATATGTACCCCAGGATACCCCAGGATATATATAGTAGTTTGGCGGCTTATATACAACAAGTGTTCAGGCACGACTGTTATGGCACGACTAATATGCCCCTGGAGTTCCAGGTTCTACCCCGACCGCGAGCGGGCCACAGACCCAAAAGTTAAGGGCAGGGTGCCCCCATGTCGATGGACGGTGACGACCCTAATTAAAGTGACCTGCGAGCTGACCAGTAGCGGAGTTGACGCCTTAGTTGATTCGGCAGATTCCGCTGGATGCTGGTGGTGAGTGCTGAACCAGGGAAAACCACTGATTTCGGAGAAGTCAGCATGGGAGACTGGATGAGGGTGCCCCGAAACACCGGGGAAGGTAGGGACTGCCAGGTTAGTGGCCACGGGTGATATACCCCCCTATCCTACACACAACAAGTGCTTTGGCCAGACACAAAAGAATTATAACACTTAATGTTCAGAGTTCGAGGTTCTGCTTCCACCAGACTATATGAGATGTATTCGGCCTATACACTACCCCAATTGCGTGCTCTCGCTATTCCATACAAAACAACGCTTCCGCATAAGTCTAGCATTGTTAGGTCGACTGTGTCACCAACCCCCGACCCCAACCTTGACCCCAGCCTCACCTAAACGTATACAGAAAATCATACTAATAACAACTGATGCCGTATGCACCTTGCCCATATCCTAAAATGAGCAAACCCATTCCTGAGGAGTTGAGGAATATTTTTTGACTTTAATAAATATGTTCAAATATTGTATCTTAAGGCTTTAACTTTTGAAAAGCCAGAAAGTTAGCCTTCCGCCCCGATCATCATCCAGCATGCCCTTTCCCCCCGGCTCACCGCGCCCACGAAGGCGATGTTGCGTACGAGTGGCGGCAAAACATGGCGGTACAGGTAGAGGCCGTCTCTCTGGACCCCCAGCTTGGACAGGATATCGGGGTCTATAAAGGAGTAGTCCTTGACGTGACCTGGAACCAAGACATGTATGAGGGCCGGGGTCCGAGGGCCCGGGGCCAGGGCCGACAAGATGAAACTGGAAACACTGAGGGTAAGGTAAAGCGCGTGTTGTCTCGCAGATGGGACAGTCATGAGGGTCGAGATGAAGTCAATGAGAAGGGGCGACCAGAGAAAAGACCAATCCCTATCCGGTGGAGATGCAGGGGGAAGTTGTGTGTTTGCGTGTGTGCATGTGCGTGTGCGTGTATGTATGTATTGTGCGTGTGCGTGTATGCGTGTGCGTGTGCATGTATAGTAATCGCACACGTATGGCCAACACACCAGCACCATATCAGCATCCCGAGAGGCTTTTGCGGCTCTCAGCTACTACAGTGTGTGTGTATGTGTGTATGTGTGTGTGTGTGTGTGTGTGCGTGCTTGCGTCCAGATTTCCAAGCTGAGGGGTACACTGATACGTGCAATAAAGACTGAAAACAACGCACCTGTCGCCATGATCACCACATCAGCCAAGATGAAGTCTCCAGATCGCAAAACAAGACCGTCAGCTGCGAAGCGGAGGGGCTCACCTGACGTGACGCGCGTGAGGGGGAGCGAAAGGGAGGGGAGTAGATAAGATAAACACCGGCGGCCCACGGAGGTACAGGAACATAGCCCCACGGGCGCTTGGTAGGTGGGGATATTATCTTGCTGAATGAGCAGGATTGAGTCAGCGATCTCCTTGAAGGGAAGGTCTTCGCACTAGCTGGCGACATCACAGTCAGGCAATCTACTTGAGCCCGTTGTCACAGTCTTAACAGACATAACTTTATACGAGACATTAGCACAAGGGCTACTGCTGGTTAAAGGTTGGGATGGCTTGTAAAGGGCTTGGGAGAATCCAGAATCCAGGATCCAGGACAAGGAGAAAAGATTCCTCTGACTTCTTCTCCCTTCCCTTTCCACAATCCGGAAAACCCAACACCAAATCCAAACAAACATTTAAAACCCGTACGACACAAACAAACCCGTAAACTCACCCACTGACCCATCGACCTCACCCTTTATAGCGCGCACAGTTCCATCTTGCAAGCACTGCAGCCACTTGCCGTCATGCACCAGGCCCCCACTCAGCAAGTCCTTATCCAGGGGCAGGGTGGGCAACAGGTCGCCGGAGAGGTGCTGCTGACGGATCAGGGACCGCTCCAGGGTGCGCCAAAACAGCCGCCGGAGGGGCCTGGAGACGTGTGCGTTTGCGTGTAAGTGTGCGTGTATGTGTATGTGTATGTGTATGCGTATGTGTATGTGTATGTGTATGTGTATGTGTATGTGTGCGTGTATGTGTGTATAAACGGGTATAGAGGGAGGAAGGCGGGCAGGGGAGGCGCAACTCCAGATCAGTTGTGACTCGCGAGGCAGTGTGAAGTCAAAACACTGCGCCAGGAAGACACGCAGTTAAGAGATAGGGGTTAGCCATACCGAGCGGCCAACTGTCCGCTTAGGCGTCCAGGCCTCCTACCCACCGTGTCAGCCACCCTTTGGCCCTGCCCAACACCCCCGCGTTGTAGTAGGGGTCCAACATGGAGGCCGCCAGACGGCTGTGGAGCAGCTGGGTGAAGTGGATGCCGTGGAAGGGGTAGCGGGAGATGGGCCAGTGAGCCTGCGGGCAGGCAGAGCGCACGTGCGTGCATGTGTGTATGAAGGGGGGGGTTGAGTGTGTGTGTGTGTGCACCACCCGGGTGTGCCGGGGTTACTGTGCGCGGGTCTGTTATCTTTCATGCCCCTTTACACACACATACACACACACTCATACACACATACACACACACACATACACACACGCGCGCGCGCTCGCGCAAACACACGTGGTCCGCCTTCCCAATCGCACTGCCATCCCACCATGTGACTAAACAACGAACTCCATCCACTCACCAGCTCGGATGGCCTCTTCCTCATTCCCATGAAATACCCATTCCCAAAATTTGCCCCGTTTCCCCTGGACGGAGCGCATACATGCAGCCCCTAACCACCCACCTATCGTACAAGCATACACATACACACACACACACCTGGCGATATACCACGACGGTGTCCTCCGCGCCTGCCGCTGAAACCCGTGTCGCCGTGTCCACAGCCGTCTTGCTCGCACCCACCAACAGCACTCGGCGACCAGAAACCTGAAACCCACACGGTGTTCCCCCCCACGCAGTTGAGGGAAAAGGAGCGGTTTTGGAGCAGCGGAGGAGGTCTTCCCTTACAGGTAAGGGAGGCAGTGGCGTGCTACTGCGGGATTCGAACAACAGCTACGAATATGCTTCTTTCCCCCTGCTTCTCCTTCCCCTTCTCCTTTGCATTGCATTTCTGCATATGTTGCCGTACATCATGTCGTACATCACATATAGCGGCTTGTTATCTCTTGCGGCACAACAGTCATTTACATTATCATTTACAACAGGCTAGCGGTATTGGCTATGGCCGCTGAACATATTCTTATCGATTGAACCTATATATTATTTGTCTCTGCCTAACCAGCTTATGCACACACTCATACACACACAAACACACGTGCACACACACACAAACACACGTGCACACACACACACACACACAACGGATTGTCATCCATCCATGCTTACCAACTGTCTCAGATCTGCCGTACTGCCGGGGAGGTCCTGGGCGTGGAGTATCCGTCCCCGAAATAGGTGGTGACCCTGCGGTGTGACATGGCGCATTGGGGTGAGATGATACATCAAGTTTGACACATACAATAGGAAAGTTGGGAGTCATCCAACTTCCGAATCCAGGGAGGCGAGGGCCGCTGTACAGCACAACCCGCTGATCTCCCATCTCGCAGTTCCCATCCTGCGTACGCCACATCGCCCACACATTGCGCTTGGTGACTCCGATATGACTTAGAATTAAATTATTCCCCAGATCCCCGACCGAAATAAACTCACAGCCAGAGGTTCACCACCACTGTCTCCTCCCCGCCCTCCCTAGCGTCATTCCCTCCTCTGGCCGGCGCTCACGGCTCCGTCTCACTCCTCCCTCTTCTCTGCTCGTCTGATATCCCAACCGCCGCAAACTGGATTACCAACGCGCCCCAGCGTTTTCGGGTGCGTCCAGCATCTCAGATTGCATGCCCTGTCTCCTTGCTCCCTCCCTTCCTATCCCTCCCCGTCTCCCTCCCCGTCTCCCTCCCTCCCTCCCCGTCTCCCTCCCTCCCTCCCCGTCTCCCTCCCTCCCTCCCCGTCTCCCTCCCTCCCTCCCTCCCTCCCTCCCTCCCTCCCTTCCTATTCCTCCTTCTGAATACCTCCCACCCAGCTGTAAATCACGGTGTTGTTGTTGGTGTTGTTGTTGGTGGTGATGGTTAGGGGTAGGTTGTGCTTCGTTTCTTAACAGCAGCACCACCAGGTCTCTCGTACCTATTTGTCTTTAGGACCCATCCCTCGACCTGGACTTTCAGCCCAGTCCTGCCTTCCCGGACCTCCCTCCCGTCCGCTAGTCCCTCCTTCCTCACTTATCTTCCGATGTCCTTTCTCCCAACCCCTCCCTGCGGATAGTATTGAACAGCGCAGTTTTTGTGGCTTCATCCTTTTTGGATCTCATTTCTCACTGGGGGCTTCACCTTACCATTTCTAGATGATTCCCTTTTCCTCCTCGTCCATCAGCACCCCTCCTCCTCCTCCTCCTCCAGCGGCTTCTTCTCCGACCCCCCAACCCCCCTTCCGCATCAATCCCACCCCAGCAGCCCGTCACTCCGTCAAACGTCCTTAACCACCGCACCGCTATTTCCCCAGACCTTTATCCCCAGACCAGACCCACAGCCTCACATCGAAAAGAGGCATATGCGGGGAGCTGTGCAACCCTGTTGCCACCACCACGAAGTCCGCCGTGATGCGCTGCTGGTGCACTACCACGCCGCCGCCACCTCCACCTCCACCTCCACCTCCACCACTGCCGTTGGCGCCGCCCATGCCCTGTCCCGCCTCTCGCCCTGGCCCGCCAGTTCTTAAGTCGAAGAAGCACTGCCACTGGCCAGATAGGCGGTGTAGGCGGGTGACAGTGGCGCGGAAAACGATGTGGCGATAGAGCTGGTTTTTGTGGGCATACGCGATGATGTATCGTAAGAGCGAGCTGCCAGTCGGGTACTCTTCAGGCTCCAGCTCGGGTGGGCAGGCGAAGTCGGGGAAGCTGAAGAACTCCCGGGGAACTGCGGGCGGGTGTGGTGTGATGGGCAGGGTGACAGGCAACAACACGACAGAAGCGGTGAGGTGGGCGGAAGATGTGAGATGGAAAAGGTCGGGGAGATGGGTTGTGTGAATCGGGTGCAAGGTAACAAGCGCTTAAAAGGGGGGCCGGGGTCAGGGGGCCGGGGTCAGGGGGCCGGGGTCAGGGGGCCGGGGTCAGGGGGCCGGGGTCAGGGGGCCGGGGTCAGGGGGCCGGGAATCGCTGGGGACCACGGTCAAGTTTGGATACAAGCGCGGGGGCCCGAGGTTTGGTTTGGGTTTGGATTTGGGTGGGATGGGGTAGGAAGGCAAATAGATGAGATGAACGTAGAATTCATCATTAGCATTGAGCATTCTGACGTACAACTGTGCGGGAGGATGGAACCGGGATGGCTGGGCGGCAGCGTGAGGGAGTTTATGCAGTTTCGGGCAGCAGTGGCAATAACAACAACAACAACAAACCGGGGAAGGTAGGGACTGCCAGATAAGTGGCTACGGGTGAAGCTGTACCCCCCTATCCCCCCCACAACAAACAACAACAAAAGCTGCAGCAACAGACGGTCGTGTTTGTGCTGCATTTGGTGATTAGGTGATGGAATCGTAGGGTTCGTGTCATCTGAGATTTGGTTCACAAAGTGGGGCTTAGGTTTGCGCATGCCCTCGTCGACGCTCACGTTGTGAACCAAATCTCAGATGACACGAACCCTACGATTCCATCACCTAATCACCAAATGCATGATGTGCATGGCGCCACATCTGCTTTCATGTGTATGCGTGTGTGTGTAGCGCGGGGGGAGGCACCGGCGGGAGAGGGGATGAGATAATTTACGGCTAACACACGACCGGCTTTTGGGGACCGCTGTTGATGGCGATGCGGTGTGTGTGCGTGTGCGTGTGTGTTTGTGTGGGAGGGCCTACTGCCTAGGGCCTAGGGCCATATGTAGATTCTTGGAGCCGCAATCTTAGCGCTCCCAATTAAGGTTTGTCGTACAGGGATCCGGGGTCAGAATGAAGAGCTGCAGACTTCGGATGGGGCGGATGGGCGCCTATCCCAATGCCCATGAGAAGGACTGATGTGTAGTTGAGCATGGAAACACTAAGCGATAACGGGTACTGATAACAAGGCCGCGTACCTTGCACATCAAAAGCCGTATAGCGAAGCCATACTCCTCCCACGTCCTCTTCGCGCTCGAGGACGGTAACTGTGTGGCCAAGTCGCAGGAACGCCGAAGCGCACTGCAGTCCGCTAATGCCAGCCCCAATTATAATAGTGATCGGCATTAATCAGGCCTTGCTGCAGTAGGCGGTTATTAGTCGCTTTTCGTAAGCTCGCGGGGGACCCTGCCGAAAGCATAGCCACCTGAGGCTAGAACGGGAAGCACTTAAACTAATATCGAGAATCATACTGGACGAGATTAATGACCTCAAGTAAGGAACAGGCCCGTATGTAAGGAAAGCAGCAATGAGCATAGTTTCTTAATGTCTGCATACCATAACGCGGTTACAATCCGCATTTTACTATTATTATCACCAATAACCTATTGATTCTAACGCATATTGGAGACAGGTGATAACGACGGCCGGCGTAAGAAACTTCTTGGGTTGGGGTTTGGCGTACAACACTTTCCACTTTTGCACACCGTCCAGGTTAAACAGTCGGAGTGGGACTGCAATATTATACTTTATGGCTTTCTTTTTTGTTAATAATTAGCATACAGCTATTGTCCTCTGTGTCTCAAACCGTCCGCTTACAAATAAGTATAACTCACTCGAATTGTGGTTATCATCTTGGGTGCATAAGTTAAACCTTTCAGGCTTTCGGAACTTTGATCGCTGCTGTTTCCGTCTTGGCGCAAACAATGTCCAACGCGAAAGCACTTGAGAACGCCACCAGCCTTGAAAGGTTCCTAAATCGTCATGTGTTGTTCGTGCAAGGGATTGACCAAAATGTTCCCAAGTCGGAGGTCTTGCAGGTGGGCAAAGACAAGCGTCGGCAAGGTGGAGTGAAAGTCTACTGCGGCTTCTGCTTCTTTAACATTCGAGAGGGGTGGAACTGCTTCTATTAGGAAGCATGGCATGCGTATTACTGGAAGCTTTGCCAAGTTGAGATTCGTGTAGATTTGAACGCGGCGGGAATGCAAATCTTTGCCTCTCTGCTCGTTCCTTACGAATTTTATTGCCTTGTTGGCTCCCTCAGGTGCTGAATCAAGTGTTGAAACAGCCGCAGCAGGGCCGCATCGACATATTAACTACGCAAGACGGGAAACTGCGAGGCACAGCCTTCCTCAATTATCACAACGATGAGGTACATGAAAAGATAGCAGCCCTGTGGGCACCAGAAGAACCTGAACAGAGGGTTGCTGTTATACACCTGACACGCTTCCCTCTCCCGGCATGTACGTTGATCTTTTGGCGCCCTTGGTCCCATATTTGAGAACGTCATGGTTTAGGTGCATTCTTACAATCTTTTAGCCACTGCATGTAATAACCATGCATTCTTTCCAAGGAATGTATAATTAATCCCGGGGCCCTTGTCTGCAGGACGCCATGGCGACTCTAGAAAAGTACAGGTTTGCGTTGGAAATTCGTGGTCGCCCTCTCCGAATGCAGTTCGCCTCGGACCGGGAGTTTAAAGAAGTCATCCAGGGGCCCCTGGTAAGCTGCGTGAACATTACAGGCGAGCTGAACATCATTATGATCATCATGATCCCACATGCTGATCAAACTTTCAGCCTCTCAGCCTGTCCTACTTACCGCTCTGCCTCGCATAGTCTTAACCAACCAGTTGCTGTAGGTTGCCCATGGTCACGGACCCACTCTTCGCGAGCGAACAAACGTGTTGTGTATGAGGCAGCCATTCGGGTCAGGGCGAAAGATGCAACTCCCTGCACAATTTTTCACCCACCCGCTGCCCTTGCGCAGTGACAACCCCCTCACCGATACATACCCTGCCGCACGGCCCTCGTCGAATCATTCTCTGCGATGCGCGTCCACGCCATTGGTATCCAAAATAAAATAAATTAATCCGGATGTAGATCCAACGCGTTTATGGTGGCTCGCCTGCCGGCCGGGATTTACTGACCACTTCTCCGGTTTTCACCTTGACCCGCTGAAGCAGGTGGCTCGGTTCAAGGTCCTTATCCGTAATGTACCGGAGGAGCTGACGCCGGACGCCCTCTACGAAAGATTCTCCGAATATGGCGAAATCCTTCAGGTACGTACGGAAAGATTAGCTGCGGCTGCCTCAGATGTTGTGTTGTTAGAGCTCGCTCCGGACTCCGGCCTCTGTGTGTGGGAGCAGGTTCGTCTCCGACCCAAATTGGAAGGTTGAAGGGCTCGTGTAGTGGTTGCCTGGCCTGAGGGCGAAGTCCTGCCATGTGGAAGTCCTGCCATGTGCCGCCTCCCTGGAGTTCCTGCGTCCGCTTTGGTGCTGCGGCCCGGCCGGCGGAAGTGTGCGAAGGGAAACAGATCAGGTTGAGATAAAAGAAGTTCAGGTAACAGGAACTGGTTGGCCTCGCGCTTCATGATGTCTTTTCCACCCACCGTCCTGCGCATCCACCCTGACCAAGTCTTCTTGGGACTACGACCGCCATCAACAGAGGCCACATTGCGCATTCGCATCCGTCCCCTCCCTGCCGCTACCCCGGCATCCATTCGTTCCCGCTCCGTCCCCCGTCCCTTTCTCGCTCCATATTCACTTCTCATTTTTGTCGCTTTTTATCAGTGTGTCCATCTGTCCTCACTCTGCAGGTCCACACCTCCTGTGACCATTATGGGCAGCATTACGCCATCATACAGTACGTGGAGACGACGTCCGTGCAGGCTGCCATCAGAAACGCGAACCGTGAAAGAGGTGCGGAGAAACGGGAGCCTCCACGCGAATATATCACATTTCTACGTCATAGGGATCGAGTCGCTCGTTTCTTTTGCATATCCTTCGTAAGCTGTATGTATGTATGTGTGTGCCCTTTACATTTGGGGAAGAGGGGCGGGGTTTGGGTGCTAACGGAAGTACCGGGTATAAAAGCGCTGAAAAGGAAACTGCCTTGAAGCAAGCTGAAAGCCCAGACGAGACTCAGCGACTCAGCGAGGAGGGGAGCCGATAGGCAGGAAAGGAGTCTTTCTTATAATGTCACGGAGTGCGTTTATATCATTATGCCGTGCCGTTATGTTTTTGAAATCTTATAAATACAGCATGCCAATTACCAAAGCATTTAGGGGGGGGGTTATAAAGAGGAGGAAGCATTGTTGGGGGAAGGTCAGGTTCCTTCGCAGCACGGATCAATGTTAACAAGCGACCCTGGTAGCTTGCTTAAGCCGTATCGTCGTTGTGGGGCGACGCGAAAGGCAGATGACATATAACGTATATATATATATATATGTCTATGACGTCATGGGCACCTCCTCCAAGGAAATTTAAATATTACCACTTCGCCTGGCCTTGGCTCCCGCTTCCTTAATCCTTAATTTCTCTGCTTCCCGTTTTTTGCCTGCTGCTGGCGCTGGCACTGGTGTTGGCGCCTGGAAATACCGGCTTCACGCCGCGGACGCCTGAAAATCACCGTACGGCCCACCTCCACGCAGTTCTCAACCACGTGCTACTGGTAGAGCCGTACAAACCCAACGCGACGTACGGCATGCTCCCCCGAAATATAAATCAGACCAGCCAGTCGACGCTGCAACAGGCCGGTGTCCCGGCGCCGGCAGCGAACGGTGCAGGGTCGTCTCGAGGTGGCCTCGGCGGCAGCACCCTTCCGGGCACTACCTACGCCGCACTGCAACAACAACAGGAACTAGAGGTCGTTGAGCAGGAGAGGTACTTTGCCGAACGGAACTCTGACAGCGGCGGTGGCGGCAGCGGCAGCCGTGTCGGTTCGGCTGCCCCTACGCCCTCGGGCACGTTGCCGGGGTTCTCCGCCAGTGTGCCGGCGCCGCCGTTGGCCGCAAGTTTGGCCGTATCGAACTTTTTTGCCGCTACGACTGGCCCCGTGCATGCTCCCCCGGCCCCTGGCAATCTGATTCATCTGCTTACCACCGCTTTGCGTGAGTCTTCACGTCGCATGTTTTGGGGGGGACAAGAGGGTGCGCTAAGGGATGGGTTATGTGCGCAGCGCACCATCATCGAGTTGGCTTGCGACGACTATTTCCAACCGGCTTTTTTCTAGCCGACGGCGCTGCTCCTAACTTTCTTGCACTATTTCCGTCCGTCTGTCTGTTTGTCTTTTCGTCTGTCCTCGCCGGCAATTTGTGTACGCCAGTTTGCAACTGTGCCACTGGCATTCAACTTATGCATAAGTATGTATATGTATGTAGAAATGCTTCCGGGCGATGATTTTGTAATTTTCCGCCGTAGTAATATTACTACTTCGACGACGACGACGACGACCGCAGGTCACGTCCAAGCGCTCGAGGAGCACCTGTGGTGTCCCATCACGCAGGAGCCACTGGTGGACCCCGTGGTGGCAGCAGATGGTGGGGGCCTGAGGGAATGGATGGGGCCATTGGTGTACGCAGTGTCGGGCAAAGAGAAAGCATTCCATTTATATCGAGTATTCTATTGAAGGATTAGAGCTATAAACAAAAAACAAACCGAAAGAGTATATAAATAGCAATTGGGGACAGTGCAGGTGGGAGGCTGCAAATTGAAAGGGAGGGAGTGAGGGAGTTGCTTATTGATATTATCTGCTATAATGAGACCAACCCGGAGTCTTTCTGGATAAATACCGGAAAGAAAAGGAATGATGTGGCGGAAATCACAGTAGCCTAAGTACGACACGAGCCCGACACAAACACAGTGTCGTATGATGAAATCCAACCCAACCCAACCCAGTCGGCTGAGTGCGTTCATTCCAATGTGGACTCAGTGTGCACACTGTATCGGTGTCCATTCATATAGCACTTGGCGGGCGGGGCACTTGGCGTTTGACTAGCCGTGTTCGTACAACCCCATCTTGCCTTACACCCGGGAACAGGTAATACGTACGAAAGGCTGGCCATCACGGCGTGGTTGGAGCAACATGATACGTCACCCCTGACGAATGAGGTGAGGAGGAATGGTTGAATGGAAAACAACGGATCCGGCTGAAGTCAGGTGTAGCGGGTTTGGGTGGGTGGAGGACCGGTGGCTGATTGAGTGAGTGAACGACTGGGTAGGATAAACACGGAGAATGGACGATGTGGGTCGGGACTGGGTGCACAGGTGTATAGGTGAGGGGAGAGACGGTGTGCAGGTGGGCGTATGGCGGGGAAAAGGCGAATGGACGAGAGCTAGTACTGCTGTTGAGCGGAAAACTATAATTACTAATCATCGTGATGGGTAAGGGGATGAGGACGAAAAGAACCACTTGCTAACATACAGCTCTGAGTCAATGTCGCGGGTTGCTACCTGCTTCAGCTTCAGCTTGGGCGGCTGCAGCGCTTGTTTTGGCATCTGCAAAATTGTGTGCTCATCGTTCTGCCTCGTGATCCGAATGCGGGTGTGACGTGGGTTCGTCTTTCTTCAGGTTCTGGCCCACAAGGGTCTGACTCCCAACAACCTGCTTCGGAAAATCGCCGAAGAGATCCAGGGGATCAGTCACCCCGCTGCGAATGGCGACGGCACGCCATCGGCGGCGGCCGCAGCGGTGCCGAGCGCGGCGTCCGGAGACTTGGGCGTTGTGACGGCGCCGCTGCCGTTACTGCCTCCAGTGGCCGTGCCGGCTCCTCCTCCACCTCCTCTGCAGCCAGAGGCACTGACACCGGTTCCAGTCCCAGTGCCGATCAGCGGCGCAGCGGTTGCACCATCGTACCACAATACACACCACGTCATCGCCCAGCAGCCCAACTCTAGTTCCCATTCACATGGCCAGGCACATGCATCACCCGCGCACGCTCGTCCGCAGCAGGCGCAGCCGCAGCCGGCAGTACAGCAGCAGTTCGCAGAGTATAACCAGCTGCCGACGGTCATGCGGCCAACTCTCATGCCCAGACCCGTTACATTCGTGCATGTTCCGCAGGCGCAGCCACAACCATACCAATTGCAGGGGACTACATATTACGCATACCGACCTATGGGTATGTGATGCCTTGACGTTAGGTAACCGCGTTGTTATGATGGTTACTGTTTCAAGTGCATGCTTGCAATGAGTATTTGCATGGCGGATGAGCGTGGAAATACGGCATGAAAATATTTTATACAGCAGGAGGTTGGAGCTTGTGTGGAATTTATTTCGGGTACCGTGAGAGGTGCGGCAGGAAGTTCATGTGCCCGCCGAGGAGCGGAAGGCAGGGCTCTGTACGACGTCTGCGTGGCCTGTTAAGGACATCGCGCTGAGAGGGGGGCATACAGTTGTGGTTTGTCGGTACCGCAATTAAATGGCACAGCTGCTCCTGTACGATTTTGAAATATCGAAAGAGACAAACGACACGGTATTGGTGTTATGGAACTGGGGCGACCCCATCTAGTTGGATGTAGATGACGGCAGCGGGGGGGTTCAAATTGCAGCTCCCGGATCGAGAAACGAGGCTTGTTGGAAGAGGGGCGCAGGAAAAGCTGCGGGCGGATGGTGATGGTGGTGACCGGGGTTGAAATTCCATGGCACAGGCTTGCGAATGATATTGTGTGGGAGGTACAACAGGGTAATTGCTACAATTGTGGTGTGGATAATAGGGGACAGTGAGCCAAAACTATAACAACGTCGCCATACTGTGGATGTGCTCCTTAGGTGGGAGTCCTTCCGTGGGTTTGGGGGCCAAACGGTTTTATTGTGGCAAATACAGACAGACAGACGAGCAAGCAGACAGATAGATAGGTAGGAAGAAAGCGGGAGCTCAGAACATGCCGGTCTGGGGAAAGCGTAAATCTGTGGGTTCTGCTGGTGATGCGGTGTGTAGGCGGACATATACCTCAAAGAGAGCTTTCTCTAGCCCCTACGCATGTGCGAGTGCGACTCGTGAGCTCTTGTCCATTCCGAGAGCCCTCCACCGAGCATGACGTCCGCCTGGGGAGCTACAGGCATCAGGGGAGCTGTATCAGATAGGGAGGGAACGGTAGGCTGCTCCCTTGCAGGTCTGTGCCTACCTTCATGGTGTCAATATGCTGTTCCTCTGTGCTAGTACACTGGAATCTGGAACGAGATCTGTGTGTGTGTGTGTGTGTGTGTGTGTGTGTGTGTGCTGGCACACCACTGCTTGACAGGGGTGGTGCTTACGGATGTTGCGAACACCATCTCTACTGCGTCTGCAACAGTCCTGGCTTGATGTCCGCACTCTGGAAACGTTTGGTGGTCCCCGCGACTCCACGCGTTATCATGAAGTTTGGAATTCGAAAGTTGCCGCAGATGGCGTGGGTTTTCCTTTAGAGGGCCTATCGACGTGGGCATTTCCATTTTCATCATCAGGCGGCTTCAGAGCAGTTAGCGATGTTTAGATGGGCTCCCCCTTATGTGCCGTACGCCTCTCGCTTTTAGCCAGGAACCAGAATTCATGTGTCATTTGATATGGCATGCGGAAGGGGCCACACGTCGGAATCACGAAGAGCTTCAGCTTGAAAGCTTCGTCTCTGACAAGTTTCCTGGATTGCTGCTCATTGATTATACGGGTGACGGACGAGTTCAGATAGATTGATGATATATAGGCCGGATACGGATACAGACACGCAAGTACGCTGTTGTATTGAGACGGAGGACGTTGTCCCTGGTGCGCTTAGTGCAGTGCAGGATACACGAAATTACGCATGCCACGAAATGAAACATTTACTCATGCCCTCATGAATTCGGAGGGGAAAGATGAAAGGAAGGGTAGGGGCTAGCAGCGCCTGATTAGCAGTCGCCTTACATCCATCGTAGGCTCTACGTCCACCCGTGGACTCTCTTCTTGGTACCCCTGCGCAGCGGACAGCGCAGCGGACAGCGCAGCGGACGAGGAGGACTGACTTAAACAAGGGCGAGGAGGCTGGGTGTGACTCAGCGGCTTGTACGGAGCCCTCCGGCCCAGCCAGTTATATAACTTTTGTTACCTTTCCGAGCGCACTGGGCAGTGGATTTGTATTCGTGGAGGAGGACTTGACTCTAAAGATTGACACGACTGGCATCAGGGGAATGACGACCCTGTCAGCCATTCAAATGGCCGTACACCAATGGGCAATGCATGTGGCTGCTAACTGCTCACCGGTTCCTCGTCGTGTTCGAGGGAGAGTGATGAACTGCACATGCACAGCATCCGGACACAGGAACCCACGGAGGTTGCTTGATACCTATGTGTAGGCAGATGAATCGGTCATTGTGAGAGGCCCCCTCTTGAATGCCGTACAACCTGCTTGCCGTACACACGATCAGATAGCATTTAGCTCGTGAGCGCGGTGTGAAGAGAGCTGCTCCTGGTCCTGATGTGAGAGAAGAGGAGGGGGCAAAGATGGTTACAGAGGGGTATAATGGTAGAAGTAGATGTAGTAAGATGGGTCCGAGTGTCTGGCGGCGATTTCACGGATGCAGTTTGGACGGGGAAGAAACCATGGATGATGTGCATTTGCGGCTTGCTACGGCGAGGGCAAGGGTTAGGTCGGCGGGTTCGGGCATTTGCAGGTATCGCAGGTAAAATTTCCAGAGCTTTCCATTACACGGCCACGAGCAGATTTGAGGATTTGAGATTTGAGTTCATCCTACGCACTCGTGAGAACGAAGAGACCCATATTGTTATACGCTCATATTCAGATCAGGAGGAGCAGGTCAATATATGCCGATAGAGAATGCCTGGGAAATAGCACGGGACGGTGGGAGCTGCATGCATGGAAAGAGAAATGCCCTTTATGGAGACTGGCTGCCTCTGCAGCGGACCCTAGCTCCACAAACCACAGGACAACTTAAGTTATACATGATCAATTGTATTCGGTCAGAGCTGTGTCCCCGCGGGTCACCCGGGTTTTACTGTCATAAGTAAGTTGGTAAAGAAGGGATTATTTAGGCCTGATGTTCCTAATATTTATATGGCAATGCGCGCAATGCAGAGTAAGAAAACCAAACCCAATTATGTGTTTCGGCTCATTTCCGCAGCTACGTTACCCGTGTTGGACCAAAGTGTCCTTCCTAGATTATCTTTTTGTTCCCAGTGGTGTGATGGTTGCTGATATATTGGAGAAGCAGCGGGAGTTTCCTTTCTTCGAAAGATTGCTCGCAAAATTTATGGATGAATATCCGTCAAACCAAAACCTTGTAACGCTTGCGAGTTTGCAAAGATCAACGATTGCAACTTGCACCCTGTAAGCTGCGGCTCCGAAACATCGGTGGATTGACAAATAGATAGTGTCACGCTCATTTGCAAATCAAATCATTAGGTGAAGATTTTAATTACTGTCTGTAATGGTGAAAACACCTCAGATTTAGAATGTTTTCGCGACAAACGCTCATGCGTATTCGGTGCTGGTAAAGGACACTTCGGCAAACTGGACTCGTATGATTCCGCAGCAACTTTTAATTCTTGTAAAGGCAAGTAATTACTCATGTGCCATCATTTGCGGTGTTTGTGTCTGGCTGCTCCAAGACAGTGCTTCCATCGCCAGTCCCCAGAAGGCTCGCCATATCCCATCACCCTTCTTCCATTATACTCCATCCCCCATACCAATACGCAGGGCCTGCCCGGTTGCGGCAAATCTACGATCGCTGAGGCGCTGGCTAGTGCGCTGCAGTGTCCGCTGGTAGATAAAGATGACGCACGGGATTGCTTTCAACCCCAAATTGCACAGGCGCCCGACATCGACTGGAATGCGCTGTCTTATGATGTCATGTTTCGAATTGCAGAACGACAGCTTGCACTAGGTTTATCTGTCGTGCTTGATTGTCCCTTCGCCAGGAGACAACTCTATGACCAAGCGTGCCAACTTGCGTGCCGGGTACGCTGTCCAGTACTGCAGTCGTACAAGAGGAGCATTATATACTCAATCATTTGTACCAACGTACCCGCAATTATAACTCGTTGCAAAGTGGGCATTGCTGCAGTCCTGCATGCAAAATTAGTTCCTGTAACAAACGGAACAAATAAAATATGATTCGAACGTGCCTGACCATGGCTTGTTTATGGCATACTTCTCCCCTTCCGACCGACCGCTCGCGAGGCAACCCGTTCAAAGCTAATGCGACATCGTGGCATGAATTGCAAACAGCACTCCCCGGGCGACTCGAACACAACAGCGCGAAGTCAATCAAAGTTAAACAATTGACAAATGACCTACCTTTTGTTCACACCACTCAACCAGCCCGATTACCAGTAACTGCATATCTTTAACCTTCCGTATCGTACGGGGTTCCTCGTTGATACAAGTTCCAGCCAACACCTGGTGCACCCACCTCACCTCGCTCAGGTTGCCACCTTGAGGGGCTCCCTGGGGCGGGACCCCGTTATGCCGCCAGCGGCCCTACCTGGGAATACGGCAGCAATCATAGGATTGGCAGCGCCAGAAGTGAATGCTCGACTGGCAGACCGTGAGATCGCTCCAGCGGAGGAGGCCGCAGCTCGGGGAAAAACAGCTTCACCAGTAGCACCAATGGCGTCAGAAGCAGCTGCGGAAAAGGCAGGAGAAGGGGATGTAAAAGCTGCATCAGATGCAGAGGTGGCTGATGCTGATACCGATGCGAGAGAGGCAACGATCATGGCAGCTTCGACGGTCGGGGATCGGACGACGCGGAGGTCAGATTCGGGTAGTACCATCAAAGTCGTGGTGGTGGATGTGGAGTGTGAGGACGAGGCGGTCTGGAGAAGACGCTTGGAGGCCCGAGGAGACTGCGACCGCGGCACGGACCGGGAGCATAAGCCATGTAGATGGGAGGAGCTGCAGGGGATCATTCAAAGGTGGGGAAATGGTTTCGGGGCGCGCAGAGGGCTTCTTTAGTGTTTCCGGAGCGCAACTGCAGATGTCGGGGATTGGGTTGGAGGAAATGGCGAGTGGGCTGATCAATCACCAACTGCCTCTGTATTATAAAGGAATGCGATATTAACGCGCAATTCATTGTTGAAATCGATGAAAATTGGCCTGATGTACAACGCATGATGTATGATATCTTTTTGAACTAAAATCTTCAAGGCATTCCTGCCAGATGTAGGCATTCAAGGCATTCCATATGTAATATGCCAGATATACACCATGACCTGACGGCGCAGTAGTTTTGCCTGAATACTGCGGCAGGTACGGCGGCAGCTGGACATGGAGCACCGACGGCAGTACGGCATTGCCATATCACATCCGCATCTGTACGGCGTCTAGCAATCTAGGTCAATGCGTACGGCAGGTGTTGAACTACTTGGAATCGCATATGCTGGTGAGGATACGAATTGAAGAGGGTAGAGCGGTTTAAAGGCTGCACAATTATAATGCAAGGATAGTCATATGGGCGGATGGGGGGGGAAGAAGGATGCGGATTGTTCGGAACGGGTTGGCGGCCCTTTGAGCCTTCAGCCAGGTATTAGGCATACATGTGTTTTTTCTCAAGTGTGACGTCTAGAGCTCCATCATGATCAAACCAGGACGGGAGAACATTCCAGAGCTGCCTATGTCAATGGCTCCGGGTACTGGGCTGCTGATCTTGCCTATTATGTGGTCTGTCCTGATGTGCGGCGGTGGAACTGCAGCACACTGGGCATGTGGCGATCATGTGCCTCGAAGAGTGAAGCTTACTGGACAGAGCATCCGACGCCCTGCTGCACAACCTTGTGTCTTTTGCCCATGAAATGTCGTAGAGTGTCGTACGTGCTGCTCATACGTGTTGATTTCCTGCCGCGGAGTATTTAATGATACTCTTCTGCTGTTCGACTGAAACCCAGAGACGAACCCTCCGCTTCCCCTTCCATTGGATTCAAAAAACCCAGTGGTCTGAATCCCACCCGCCGCCATACCGGGTCGAGCCCATGCCTCCTTCCGGCATGCGGCTCGCGTCGTCGCGCACACATCCACGCCTCCCTCACACTTAAGAGGGGCGCTGGAGTTAGGAGCCAATAGGAGGGGTTGGAAGGAGCTGTGCTGTCATCGATGGAGGCGGGACATTGCTGGAGGGGCTGGTGGCATTCAGAAGTTGGTCCTGGTGACTGTTGCAGTCGCAGTCTTGGGTTAGCGCAAGCATCTATGCCCCTGGATGATAAGCCCATGTTCGCATCCCCGTCTATCTGCCCCTGCTCATTTCCACTGTGAGCATATAGTACCGCGCCGCCGTAGCCAGAATCCCAGTTTGGAGTCTACGGTGTAGCCACCCAGAAGTCAGGGCGCGGGGAGGAGGGTGTAACCGCTACGATGTACAACTTCAATCAATCCTCAAATAGGTTGCAGTTCCTGCTCACATCTCGTGGCGGGAAGAAGCCTCCAGACCTCACGCCAGCATCCAGGCTAAAGGTTTCCGTGTACATTCCAGGAGGTTCGAGGAGAAATGCCGTAAGGAAACACCCTTGGAAGATCCCCTTTTTGTCTGCATCCCGCCACCTGGTTGGCAGACAATCACGTCTTCTTCGTCAAACGAGGACGGAAGCACTCACTGCAGAATTGGTTTACCCTTTCCGAAAGAAATGCCAAATTTTTGGTGGTACAGATTCTGCACGTCCCATATGTACGGTAAAAGCCATAAATTAGGTTATTCGCGAGCAGACTGCAAGGAAACTGAAAACTACTTTCAACATGCGACCGTTCTTGAGGAACCTTACGCAGCGTTAGTTCCGGGCATGTAGGGAGGGAGCGTCTAATATAGACAACAAATTTCAAGTCAAGTTCGACGACCACGACCCTACTGTGGGGCTCTACGAGGGCAAAGGAAATCGAACAACCTGCGACAGTCGTCGCTCATAGCAGCTGGCAAGGCTGCGATCCCACTGATGATGGAGAGTCATCAGCCTTATTTTCGGGAGTGATAAACCATCTTACCCTTCGGCATATCGTTAATGAACCCAGTTCAAGACAACCTGCGTCGAGGGGTCGCTGCAACGCGGCGCTTACATGTGGCGACAACCCCAACTTAAACAATCATAGTTTGCCGTGACACGTAACCATGAATCACCACTACTCCTTCTCGATGTGCCCAACCAGAAGAACCGACTACCGAAAAGTTAAGAGGAGACTCTCCTGTTCATAATAGCATCATGAGGCTCCTCGTGTGGACAACCTTACGAGTTCATCATTGCGCGGTGCCATTGAGACAGGGCACTAGGCTCACGCCCCACGCGCCTGCCTTCCGAGATCTACGCATGTACAGCCCTCATGCAGTGAGGCACAAGGGACGGAGAGGGGAGAAATAAGCATTGGATGTGTTACTAGTAGCGAGAAATAAGGCCCCCGATAAGTGTGACCTAAATGTGCGCGATAGAGTATGATCCCATACTACTGGCACACTGCGCCTCCGTCCGTCGTCAGGAAAAATATGTACGGAAATCTATCACCTGCCCCATCGGGTGGAAGAGACCCGCATAGAGCAGTTGATAGACGATGCAATAATCCGGCGTTCTTATATACCGTGAACCGCAAAGCCAAGAGGACACGAGGCCTTGGAATCTCAGCCTCCTCCTCCACCACCCCACTCCACGCCGACAGGAATTCTTGAACGCCCCGCAAAAGGCGCACAGCAGACGGTAAAAACACGCCGAGGTGTTCAACATGTGCCTGCGCTGAATCAATTGAGCCGCCAGAACGCGGTTTCCCTTCCAAACAAGGGGAAGCCGAAACCAAAAACTATCGATCCAAAATGCGCATGCTAACAGCACAGAGCTTCTTACCAGTCGGTGCCGGGGAACTCGCGATGCACAAACGCCATCCCAGGCAAGCAACCGCTTCGAAACCGTACCATTCTGCAGCCGTCAAGGGTGCTGTTTGAGTCGGGAGAAACTTGCAGCACATGTGAGCATTGATATGTTCATGGCCTAACACTAAGAAAAATTGCAGACAGGCAAGCGGTACAAACACACAAATAGCTAACCTTCAACACAAACACACACATCACGGCGCTAAGCATGCATGGAAGACTTCCCATAAGAGCTAAAGGGGAATAGCTACGGCAGCAAACTGATGGCGTATTGTCCCAAAAAGCAAACACGGAACACGTAGCGTTTTGGAAGAATCGCATTAACCGCAATCCTAGGCGCCGTAATTAGGCAAAAGGTTCGGCGGCAGCGGGAGGTGTCGGAACAGACGTTCTGTGAATCGTCCTTCATCCCCTCCGCGTTAATGCGTCTAGCCGGGCGTGAGTTCCCGAGCTCAGACTCGAATAAATGACACATAACGGTTTAAGCGCCGGTCATTCAGGAAAGGAGGAAGGGCGTTCCTGCGCACGACAATAATAAAACCTCGAGCTGTCGGAACACATCCCCTGCGGTCCGCAATGCCTCTTCGGCTCTGTTGTACACAACATCCGTCGTACACAACGCAAGATACCGGAGAGAATCAGCACCCTCCTGTGCACTGGTGAAAGTTCAATGAGATTGCAGCAGAGCCGTGCCAGAACCCATGTATAAACATAACAATAGAAAGCCTAATGAAAAAGAATCAGATCTGCAAAGTGGCTGCGCGCCTGCATGGCACGCACGCACCAGCATCCCACCTCCCAGACACTAACATTTGCCACGTTCTTGCTAACGACCATGAACAAACACACCTCGTAGAATAAACTTTCAGTGCCACCATAAGCAAGTTGGGTTGCGGCATTGGCAGCAGGGCACATCCGTCAGCATGTCATGTCCCATACGCGCCTCCCCGGTTGCCTGCTTGGGGATGGAGGACCCGACCTGGCGGTCCATGCCCTTCATGAAGAGGAAATCCGTGAGGCCACAGAAAGGCCAAGCCAGGGACTAGCTCCGGCAACACCGCATCAACGTGGTTCCGCAATCTCCCGGCTGCATGGCGTTCCTTGACCTCGCCCCGTGCAGCTCACCCGGAATCCGCCCCAGATTGGCACAACCAGTCCATGTGACAACCCTCACCATGTAAGCAGTGGTAATAATAAAAAAACATTGATGGCCGTCTCATGATGGGAAACCGTCAGGAACGGATATTGAAAAGAAAAGTAGCATTAAAGGGTTTGCAAACTGCCAGTTCGTCATCTCAAATAGTCTCAAGCCGGGGTTCTTGAGAACCGCCATAACACCTCCCTGCCAGGAAAACCAGTTACGAGAATGATGTTCAGGAGGATATTTGGGGCGCACGTGTGTCATGTCATGTCGTCAGCCCCGATGGGATATACAAGCTGCTACGTCGAGAAGGGGAAAAATGTCGCCCAGGATTGCAATACCTAGCGCACAGGCGCTCAGCAGGACCCCAGCGTGAATGTGAGCGGCTCGGCTTCCCGGATAGACCCAGCGCAACATAACCAGTTTGCTACCAGGGCTTTGGTCAGTTGCGCAGGCCAAGCGCCAAATGGAAGGACGCGTCGCTTCCACTGCTATCCAGGCTGCTGCGAGTGCTTGACCTACCGCTGCTGCCGAGACTGCTGCTGCAGCTGCTGCGCTGATGAGGACTAGTTGGACTGCTCCGGCTAGCAAGGAGGGCGCTGCTGGGCTCGACGGGCATCAGTAGTGATGACACCAACTGTTCCCTGCTAGCGCGTCCCACGCATCCCCTATCACCGCTGGCTACGTCAATTAAGTTGCGTTGCGCGGAAGTGTTGCATACCGCCTTAATCAATGCCGGTTTTGGTGCCGCTGCGCCGCCGCATCCCGTAAGCAGGTCCAGGATGACGCGCAGCACGTCATCTGCCGAACCGCGGTACGGATTCACGTAGCGCCGTACAGCTTGCTTAACAAGCGCGTGCAGTGCGCGGTGCTGGATCGCACGGGCTGCAGCCATGGCAGTGTCGTACAGCGGACTGGCCGCGTCCAGGAGCGCCTCACGGGTGCAGGCAGGGGCCCCGCCTGGGCCCCACACGTGGTCGTGGATTTGGGCCGCGAGCTGAAGCGCCTGCATGGCCAGACGCACGTCGTCGCCGTCCATCAAGCGAACAAGGTGACTGCCACGTGGTGGCTGCGGCTGGTGATGAGAATGCTGCTGGTGGTCGCTGTAGTGGCGCTGCCCATGCGGCTTCTCGCTGTCCTCTCGAAACAGTCGATTTGTGTCCGAGAGCTCCTTCGTTTTCACTCCCTTCGTCCACAGGAAACTGCAGCTTCCATTTGGGCTGTGACAGGGACCGGCAGTTGGGCAGATTTCCAGGGCTACCTTTGGTGGTCCCACACCAACATTGGCCTGGCCGGCGCTGACATTCTTCGCGCCATCTCTATTGCGACGGCTAGGCTGACCATGAGCAACGTCACGCTTCTGCCCACGGAGCACCCGACTAATGAACTTCCTTGTGAAAGTCACTATATTGGCAGCCGCACCAATCGCAAACTTTGTCAGTCGACGATCCCTGGCGGTACGTTGGCTGCAATCACCGCTCTCCATGCAGATGCGATCTTGACAATCCAAATTTCGCGTCGCAAAAGAGGCAGTTTTGAGGTTCGAACAAGTCGCAGCTAAGTCGATGACGTCCTCTTCATCCTCCTCTTGAATTGTTGTTGAAAGCAGCAGGGGCACCCCATATTTAGTTCCATAGACACATGCCATCTGCAAAAACATACATCAAAAACTGCTCGATTTTAAGAGGGGCAGCAATTACTGATTTCCAGTTTCCGCATGGCGCAGGACGGATAAAGCAACTCTTTAAAATCCAAACTTCAAAGCACATATCATACAAAAAAAATAAAAACCGTTCTCGAATCAGTGAAGGCGAAGTGTGATTGACTCCTGCAGGTATCAAGGTATGGTTCACGTGAGCAGCCAGCCCGGAGATTTGGCCCCCAAAAGGCAGAAAGCTGATGTGTTCAAGGCAGGAAATAAACTGGCATGAGTGTACTGCATCAACGAGCTTTTGGGCAGATGTACACGGAGGACAACCGTAGCCGTCTCTGGCTCAGAACAGGTCACGTCAACCTGGTTTCCCGTGTGCATCTTACGTCGGCAACTTGTCGTAAATCGGAATGGCCAACTTGATAAGTCCATCAGCCAGCACCTGTTTACAGTTCCCAGCTGTGTTAGAACGTGAAGCGCCAGGACACACAATGTCAAGTACGCTTGTTTATATGCACCAGTAAACGCATGTGGATGAAAATTCTCACATTAAGGGCTCACCTATGGCATTTCCTATATTGCTCCACGTATGCGCAATAATTCGGACAGGCGTGCTGGTCAAATCAGTTGCAAGCCTGTTTAGCTAATATCGGTAATAGCATGGTGACCCCAGATACCGAAGTATGTTATATTTCCAAAGAGTTACTTAACACCTGAGACACCATGTAAGCATGATAAGGTAACCAGCACGCAGGGACTTCGTACATGGCCGATTGGCTATCACGCTGCTCCTGCAAGCCTCTTCGAACGCCGTCACGGCTCCGCAACGCCCGCTTGACTACGTTAAATCCCATAATATGCAGGTCTAATATTTACTGTTGTGCAGTTCTTGGAAGTTTGCTTTCACACATCGCCTCCAATCGGAAGGCGGTTCCCGGGCGACTCTGACATCCCTCTGACATTTTTACAAAAGGTATTTCCATCATGCTCACTTTGTCATGTTGTACGTATTTTATTTCATAATTGATTTTGATTGGCGTTATGAAACGCCAAGCGCGGGAGCACGAGCGCGCGAAACACTGTACGTGCCATGCGAAACGACGCCAAAGGAAACAGATTCAATATGGGTGACATTTGCAGCGCTGACGTAAAGAGCAGTGGATGAAACGCCGTAGCGTCAGGCTCTTGCGCTTTCGCGATCCCCCTTTTTTCGCCCTGTCGTTGTTATTAGCAGGAGTCTGACCCCTGGCCATGAATTCGTTCCAGGAAAGGCAGGAACATAATGTTTGTGCAATGGCGCAAGAGCAAGCAATAACAGCTAGCTTTTTACTTAACTACTCCACGGTGCGGTAAATGCTGTCATCACGATACACCAGCTTCTTATTATTACTCATTAGATTTGAAGGGCGCCAGTCTCTACATGACTATCTTCAGGCTGTCCTGGCTCTCTCCTGTCCAGGCAGAAAGCTGCACCGGAAGCTGTGAGCTCATAAACACTGAAACTCGCCCCACGCCTAGGTCCAAATACCCGTGCCAGCAAAGGACAAGGTATCTGCTTATGCGTATCGTACCGACCTGCTGCCAGCCGCTGTCGCCCAATACCTTCCACTACTCTCCCAATACCTCCCACTTTACTCTCTATACCTCCCACTGCTGGTAGATAGTTGCAGCCGAAATGGTGCTACAACCTCGTACCCATAAGCCCAGGCATACACCCAGCCGCACTGCATCCGCCATTCGTTCATTCACGGCTAGCTGCTAGCGCAGTCCCATGCAGCTGGTCCCGTTGGACCCTTCGGTTGTCAATCGAGCTGTGTGGTGTTTGCATGCGTGGGGTTTATTTGCAGTCTATGCCTGGCCGATCAGGCTTGATGCTCCGTCCCCACATCCCAACCCCCACATCCCAACCCCCACCGCCGCCCCCACCGCCTCCTCCTCCACCGCCCCCGCCCCCGCCCCCACCTCCGCCGCCCCCGCCTCCTCCTCCACCGCCACCTCCACCGCCCCCGCCCCCGCCTCCTCCTCCACCGCCGCCACCGCCCCCGCCTCCTCCTCCACCGCCACCGCCACCGCCTCCTCCTCCACCGCCGCCGTCACCCCCACCCCCACCGCCACCACCGCCGCCCCCGCCCCCGCCCCCGCCCCGCCTCCACCTCCTCCAGCACCCCCGCCTCCTCCAGCACCCCCGCCTCCTCCAGCACCACCGGCCACCCCAGCCGCTCCGGCCGCACCGCCGCTGCCGCTGCAGCATCACTTTCTTCCCCCCTACATGAGGGCCTTCGGGGAAACCAGCGGCGAGGTCAGCAGGGTCTGCGGCTTGCCGCCGGTGCCCTCGCTCTTTACGTTGTCAGGGGACAACGAATCGTTCCCCAGCACGGCGCCAGGCACCCTGGCCGGGCAGAAGGAGTCGCCCAGTACCAACGGATTGCCGGCGGTGCCTGGCGCCGTGCTGTATTCGTTGTCCCCAGACAACGTAATGAGCGAGGGCACCGGCGGCAAGCCGCAGACCCTGCTGGTTTCCCCGAAGGCCCTTTTAAATAACGACTTCTAAAACCCTATACAAATTGTATTGCAGTCAAAGTAACAATCCCTGCGGCACAATCCACTTCGGTTGTAGTCGGCGAGAACGAACCTCCTTGCAGGGAGGGCAGGCAAGATGAGGGATGCCGTAATTGTAAAAAGGGTAGAACTTAGTCCCACTCAGTTCCGGTGGCCTTCTTCCAAGAGGAGCAGTGACAAGGGGCCACCGGCTCCCAAGGTTATGGTACAAAGGGAGGGCGGGAGGGAGAGAAGGGGTGTGAAGTAGGAGGGAGGGAGGGAGGGACAGGGAGGGAAGGAGGGAGGGAGGGAGGGACAGGGAGGGAGGGAGGGACAGGGAGGGAAGGAGGGAGGGAGGAGACGAATAGACGGCGTCTGGCTCCGTCCAAGAAGTGAGGAGAAGGTGAAATTGTTTGAACGTAAACTAGGTAACCGCCAAGGCCGCAAATAGACGCCCAAGATCAGGCAATAGAATCCATATTAAAGTTTGCTATTGACCTTGCTGCTGGTGCTGGCGAAAAGGTACCAAGTAAATATTCTTAGGTTTATTAAAGTGGGAAGCGCGAGATCTGAAAGCTGACCGCTGGTGCTGTCATGCTCGTGCACCTCCCAACCCTTTCTTAGGAAGACAAAGCGCCCGAACTCAAAGCCCCCCAAACCAGCCCAAACTACCCTGAAGCCCGCGCACGTGCGAATCAAACAAAGCGATATACAAAGTTTTGTACATCGTTTTGGCAATTTAAAAAAAGTCTGCTGTTGCTTTAACCGAGCAAATAGAAGGGCTATCTTCAGCAATAGGAAATTTAATGGAGAAGGGTGTTGAAATAACTAAACCTATTACATCTTCACTAGCTGAAGAAGATGCATAAGATACGCCATAAACAAATAAAATGATCTCTGCTCCTTCGATAAACCTAGGCCTCGTAGCTGCAAGGATAGCAACTAGCAGTATTTTGCTTGCATTATTTTTAGTTATTTTTTCTGCTAATTTTCCTGAATTATTTAATTTTTTTAGTATAGCCTTGCTACCATACTACCGTCCAGCTTATCATGCAAGTTTGTTAAAGCAGCTTGAACAAGAATGAGAAATAATCACATTGAACAAAGTGCACAGTCTGACGCGGACGCACCTGGGACAGCGGTGTGCGGTTGCAGCCGCAAAGGTCAAGGACATGCAAAGGTCAAGAACATGCAAAGGTCAAGGACATGCACATGCGAGAGGAAGAAGAAGGGTAAGGGCAAGGAAAAGGCAGACGTGAGAGGACGGGTCCAAGGCAGTTAAAGCAACGCTATTGAACCGTGCACCCCAGGAAAACTATGCCGTTGAGTTTTGCCGTAGAGAAGGACCGAAGAAATCGTCAGAAAGTAATAAGTACAATTTGGAAGAAGGATGGGAGGACTTCTGTGTCAGAAAACGACAGGACGACAGTCGAAGGGTACGGCATCGGCATGGGGGAATGGGAAGAGAACCGGAACCGGAAAGGGCGTTAAAAGGCACAGTTGTGAAAGAAGAAGGCGAAAGAAGAATAAACATATATGTTACATGTACATGTACATGGTCACCACGATGCAAGTGGACCGCTTCACCACCACTTGGCCGCCACCACCAGATGGCTCTGAAGGGGCTCAGAGGCTGAGTAGCGGGGTCAGCAGTCTGGGATGCCACAAGACTATAGTTGGTGCCAAGCACGCTACACGACATACTCACAGACTCGTGAGCCTCACGGCAGAAGATGGGCTCACTTGGCATGTGTGATTGGCCACACATCCAATACACATTGGATGCGTGATTCAGAAACAGTCCTTAGTGGGGGGGGTGTCCACATGCACTTGTTCACATCCAACCTCCTCATTGTGGTTGCTCTGTGCCGTTATATTGTTATACCATGTCCGTTCGTATTGTGTGTGAACCGATACTGGTTCCATCATCCTGGTCCCATCATATCATCAACGTCTCATCATGTGCCGACCTATCTCATTAAAATACAAGCCACTGGCGCCTTTCCTTATAAGGCGAGAGGGGTGTGCATGCACTCGAGCCACTGGGCCTCCTCCTCCTCTTTTACCCCCACCTCCTCCTCTTCCACCACAACATCATCATCATCATTATTGATATTCCCTAACACGTGTTGATGGTGTGCCAGGTGGCAGCTCACAAGCCACAACAGACATCCTCCTCCCCCGCCGCACGCAGTTCCTTGACAGGCAGACAGGTACTACCTGCGCTATAAGTTATCTGCGCGTCCCCACTGATACCATTACTACACCGTTCGGTGCTTTAGCAGCCTCTTGTCTCATGTTCGTCAAATCTGACCGCGTGACTTATCTTAGCCCTTCAATGGCCCGGGCCCTTGTGAGAAACATCTAGATTACCTCGCCGGCCGCTCAGAGTCTCCGATGAATGGTGAGAGGGCAGATAAAGCCCATCACCCTAAGTTGTTGTCAGCCTTCACAATCTCCTATAACCTGATGACGACAGTGATCTAAGTTCATTGAAAGGCAGGGCCGCCCTTACAGCATCCTGCCTCTGCTTGAAAAATGGTTGAGTTGTGGTGGTGGCAGAGGCAGCAAGCCCCCCTCCTCCTGCTGCTGCTGTTGTGGATGTGGTGATGGTGAGTGCAACAGCAAAAAGCCCTGCTGCTGCTGTTGTTAGCTGTGGTGACCGCCTCCACCGCCCCCGCCCCCGCCCCCGCCACCTCCACCGTCCCCGCCTCCTCCGCCTCCTCCGCCTCCTCCGCCTCCTCCGCCTCCTCCGCCTGCACCGCCTCCTCCGCCACCGCCGCCGCCACCCCCACCACCTCCACCACCTCCACCGCCTCCACCGCCTCCGCATCCGCCTCCACCTCCACCGCCCCCGCCCCTGCCCCCGCCACCTCCGCCTCCACCGCCCCCGCCTACTCGGAGAAGTGGAGGAACTGGCAACCTCGTTTACCTGCAGCGCAATCCGGGCGCATTGCGGCGTTGACAGCCTTCCGTTGGGCGAGCGCACGACCTGTCCCAGGGTCCCGTTGCCCACAAACTCGGTGACGATCCCCACGACTGGATCCGACACACCCGTCGCGGCGCCGCCGTTGCAGTCACCCGCGGGACGGAGAAGGCCAGTTCTGAACAAACTGAGCAACGCGCTTCCAATATCCATACGCCGATTGGGAACCAGTCAGTACGGGTGAGAAGCGCTTTCTCCCTCCCCAAGCTAGAGAAGCAGTGGAAGTATCAGGAAAAATGGTTGAGTTGTGGTGGTGGCAGAGGCAGCAAGCCCCCCTGCTGCTGCAGCTGCTGTTGTGGATGTGATGATGGTGAGAGCAGCAAGCCTTCCTGCTGCTGCTGTTGTGGCGCCGCTGGGAACAGGTGGAATAGCGGCTCCGGCTGTGGTGATGAGGCTGACAGCAAGAACCGATCCTTTTGCGACAACGACGACGGTAGAGACAGCCAGACCTCCTGATGCTGCAGTGGATGGAGCGGCGGGGATACCGGATGTTGATCCCACTGCTTTGGTGGCGGTGATGGCTGCCATGAGGACGGCAACACGTCTTCAAGGTGCTGCAACTGGCGGCGGCAGTGGAGGTGATGGAGGTGGTGGAGGCAGTGGAGGTGGAGGTGGAGCAAGCCCTGCTGCTGCAGCGGCAGCGGCGGTGCGGCGGGAGCGGCTGGGGTGGCCGGTGACAGCAGCACCTCAGACAACCTGGGCAATGTGCGGCCAATCGTGTCGCTGTCCAGCACCGCCACGGCCGCAGCTACCGCCACCTCGGCGCATGAGCAGCTCTTCTTTGCAGTCCACTGCTCTTGTACCAAGATTGCTTGCAGCTGATGGATGATCTCCCTGAAGCTGGGCCTGTTGTCTGGGTTCGGATCCATGCACGTCTCCACCAGCGACCGCCAATCAGGATCGCATGTGGAAGGGATGGGCAGGCGCTTAGCTTAACCTCATGTTTTGCCTCATATTGAGACGTCTTTATTGCACCGCGCCATCGATTAAAAGCAAGAAAGGACCTCGGCGCTCATTATTGGCAGTACCCGAAGCAACTTAGGTCAGCCATACTCGCTTTATTTTGCCTTCACCATACAATGTCACAACGAGTTTATTTAGAGATTTAAGATTACTTGCTTCTGATCCGATTTGGAAGAGTGCTCAGGGACATAGAGTTGCCTGAGTTCGGGTTGCCCGCCGCTTGCGATCCGTCCAACGGGTTTCGCCCTACGTGCCGGTTACTATTCTCCGATGCAGTCTAACATCAAATAAATAAAAGTCAAATTTTGGATTCCTGAATAAGCCTGGGGTATGTGATGACCAAATTGAAAGAGTACAGCCGCACACCAGGTACCATCAAGCCGCCGACACTGGTCGTGACCCTTGGACGTCTGAGGTCTGACCCATGATTTGACCGGGTGCAGAATCAGGGGCCCGTATTGAATGATTATATTTTAGTCCTAGGGTATCAGCGTGCGTACCATTTCCAACGTAAGCTCGGAGGGCGAAGGGATTAATTTCCCAGGGCCGTTGCACGCCGACCCTGCTCCGCGGCCGTCCTGGAGATGTCATACTGCTTTCATTACCAGGCGAGAAGAAAAATTAAAAATAACATCGTGGCAAGGACTTGCGGTTAAAACCCGTTAAATTAAAAACTGGGCCCGCGGTGCAAGCGCGACGATCCGTGCTAACGGCTTTCTAACTTCCAGGACCAGTACGACGTGCTCGTACTAACCGATAGATTACGTAGATAACATCGTTGCATTCAATTCGTAGTCTTGGATGTGTAATATCGATCTTGCTCCCGGGGCGCATGTTTGTGGAACAAGATCCACCATCCTGTCATGTGAAACATGTTACATGTGAGACTCACTCGATCTGAGACCAATTTGCTCGATATCTATAATTAGTATGTAATTAAATATAATTCTATTCTTACGTGTATATTCTTGTTTATTTTTATTTACGATGTTTTGAATGGACAACAAACCAAATGAGACGGACGACGGATGGACGAGCAGACGACATGGGAGGTTAAGAAATCGTCTTACGCAAACGAGAGCGGATTACGTCGTTCGATATCAGATTGAAGTAGCGCCTCCGAAGAGGTCCCGGAGATCTGGGTTGCAGTACACATAGTTGCAAAACATACACTAACACACACGCACACACACGTATACACACATTTAAGCTAAGTCTTGTTCCCCTGACCAACTACAGGCTGGGCTAATCCTGCCTGACAGGCCTGTCAGACCTAATTAGGCTTAGTAGCCCTTAACTAGCCCAGGCTATGGTTGGCAGGGGTTCCATGCCGCCAATCTACCTCCCCCCAACCCCCAACCCCCAAAGCTCCGTACGCGCTGCACTTGGCGTTTGGGTCACACTTGGCTAAAGTCATCCCACAACCGCCATCCAGCCACGGATGGGCAGATCCAGATCCAGATCCAGATCCAGATCCAGATCCAGCCCCGTGGCTCACCCCTTCCAACACACAACGTTGCACCTTGAGCCCTCAGTCAAGTCGTCTTCGCTCCATCACCACTAGCACCACCACTATCAGCAAATCGTCAGGAAATAGAAAAAGGTAGGTCCCTGCTTTGTACGATCTCGTTGTACTACACGTTTAGTGACGCAGCTCGATCCCCCGCCTGCCTCTGCTCCTCCTCCAGGATACGCTGCTCTTGCTCGCGGTGTTTCGCCAACGTCTCCTGCACCTTCTCCACGTTATATGCCGCCTCCAGGAGATTGGCCATCTGGGCCTCCGTACTTCGGGGCAAGTGGGGGGCGAGGGGAGGGGGAAGGGAAAAAAGGGTTTGTTAACGAACGCGTGCACTGCAAGAACCAATTATTGGAAAATTATGATATGCCTTTTTAAAAGTACGACAGGGGCTTTTCGTTGTATTATCGTACCTTATCGCATAGCGGTACATCTTTTCATTCCATTCGCCGTCCGTACCGGCGTCACCTTCACGATGCTGGGTCATCCACAAACTGTACCGCCGAGTGTACGGATCGGCGACATGCCAACTGGACTTGACGAATATCTGAAACACGAATGGCGCCAACAGGAGAGAGAAGAACTTCATTGTTGGAAGTTAGTGAAGTTACTACGGGGCATGCAATTTATCTGTTCGCCAGAGGAGGACATTGCAGAAAATGCGATGCTAGAGTGTTGTAAGCCAATGTACGGCATCGTACGGCCGTACTGCAATATTATAGTCTGCTCCAATAAATAATTTTTCATCATAAGATACCAAATTGTTTATATAATTAGTAAATTGCTTATTTTAAATGGATTCAATCGAACTGGAATAAAGTACAGAAGGATGCAAGCACTCGTACGGGACGTATTAGCTTTTCATCTTCTTTTTTAGAGGTATTGCCTGTAGACTTAATTACAATAATTGCAATTACAAAAATAACGGCGGGAACACTATTGCACAATAGCACTCATCCTAATCCCCGCATTCATTTCGAATAAAGCACCTAATTTACGAAATGAATGCGGGGATTTGGAGGAGCGCCTTCATCCGTACCGTTTCGTACGGATGAAAGGCGATGCCGTCGTACGTGCCGTGCCGTGACGGGTGAACCATGTCGTTGCAGCCCCAGTGCCGCTCGTCCCGCCAGTCGACATCCTGTGTGTGTGTGTGTGTGTTTGAAATTACGTAGTTAGGTTCCGGATACAATGACACGACGGATGCCGTACACACACACTCTCTCTCTTTCACCCCACGTCTCCCACGTCTCCACGTCCGCCGCTAAGGCATAACCAGTTACACCGCATAAAGGGCAACCTTTTTTGACCTAAATATATAGGCTTGGTGTTGACATAGGCAATTAGACAATCAGACTTACATACAGGCAGATACACGAACTCGCACGTCCCCATTCGTAAAGGCAGTCGATGCCGTACTTACTCGTGCGTACTTGGACATGAGAGTCGCCACGTTGTGTCCGCCCTATCCAACCAGGATCGGGCCGCGGACGTGCAAAATTTCAAAACAAAAATGTGGACATCAGATGTGGACATCAGCCTTTCAATATCGTTTCTAGTATTATTGTCGTACAACCAGGACCCGTACGGCAAAGAGTAACTTTACTGTTCTTGAGCCGGGAAAACACAGGGTGCAGCGTCCGCATCACTCTCGTCCCATCTATTGCCCACCCAACTGACCCTCGTGCTGTGCCGTTCAATGCCGTACCTCCAAAAGGACGGACGTAATGCCGTACTCGCCACCCACAATGATGCCGTCATCCTTATCTGCGCAGGTCTTGCATGTACGAACCTGAACAGATACATCACATGTCGTACGTGCAATGTGTCAATTAATTCATAATATTCGTACCCTACGACCAGGACTGTTGTCTTCTTCCCATCAAAACCCCAAGCTTCCATGCGAGTGTACATCGACACAATGCTGTTGGAGAAGATCTACTGGATCACGATATCACGAGCGGTGCGTGTGTGTTTTGCAGTTGCTGTACCTTAAACACCCCCTTCCGTATCACCAGCTCCATTCCCACGTCGTCCAGCGCTACTGCCCAGGACTCCAGTCGCGGCCCGGGACCGCCTGAGATCCACATTGGCAGTAGCGCCACGTCAGCAGATAGCGGCCACGAAAGATGTAAACGCATTAGCAGTGTGTGGGGGAGGAAGAGCAGCAAACGCTGCACTTACAGGCCAAGCTGAAGCCCTTCGCCACCATCGTCATTCCGGTAATTCGTGAAGGTGGTTGAGTACGAGTAACGTAAGAGTAAGGTTGAGAAAGAGCAACGTAATAAAGTACCAACAGATAACTATCATCATAGCACACCATTTAAGTCATTCCCATTTTGTACGAGCATAAAGACATACACAGGCACAGACATACACACACGCACCTGCGTCGACCTCCGGCAGGCACACGAGCGAGCAGCCCACCGCGCGCACCACAGCCGGACCCATGGGTCGCTGCCTGCGACGCATGGGACCGTACGGCGTTCCCGGCGGCAGAATCTGCATCGTCGGATGGTGCGTCCACCGCGGATCCCCCTGCACAGCGTAAGTACGACACACACACACACAGACACAGACGCCATGTGCGACGATGACAGAACAAAACCCACGGGTCCAAACCCACAGCTGCGCATAGAAACACACTTGTCCTCCCCCCGGCCCCCAGTACTGGCAACATACTCACACCCAGCTGTACATCACGGTTGTTGTGGTGGTTGTGGTGGTTGGGGGTAACTTATGATTTGTTCCAAGCAGCAGCACTAGGCCTCTCGTGTCTTTGCGTCCATCTTCCCCGCCTACCTTCCCCTCGCCTTTCCCCCCAGACATAATAACCCCCTTTCCAGTCGTACTTCGGGCAACGGTTGAAACCGCTCCAAAAACCCGTGGGTCCAGTGCCACCACGTGGGCAGGTATGCGGGGTAATAAGGCCCCTTGACGCTGCTGTTGATCAGGAGGAAGTAGCGGTAGCGCCTGCGGAAGGAAGGTAGGTAGAAATGTGTTGTGCGCAAGTGCTGTACCAAGGCAGGAAAAAGGTAAGTAGTAAATAGTACGGCAAGGTAACATAATAGTACGGCAGTACAGCAGACGTAACAGATGGAGGGGGAATGAGCAGGAGCTTGTGAAACCCATACGTGGGACTCCTATTCTTGCCTAGGGTTTTACCGTATTAGCTCATCGCAATGGCCTTTTACCGTACACAAATACATACACACACACGCCCGCTGTCCCTTCGTCACCTTCGTCCCTTTCTTTGACCGCCCCCTTGCCCCCTTGCCCCCTTGCCCCTTTTCCCTTTTCCCTCCCCTCCGCTCCCCTCCCCTCCACACACAAACACAAACACAAACATACGCACCTGATTCCCCCCGCGTGCCGTGTCAGGTACTCGAGGCTCGTGTTATGTGCGGCGAGATCCATACCCACGTTCTCCTCCCGCCACAGCAACAGAGTGGGACCCGCCGGGGGCCCACCGTAGGGACCCGCCAACACGTCGTTCGCCGTACTGGCACCGCTACGGCCCCCACCGCTACTGCGGCTGCTACCACCTCCCTGTGCCGCATCTTCTGGGTCCCCATCTATTCGCGCAGCTCTCGTAACGCCAATGAGGGGATCTGCTGCTATCGGTGTCCTGTGGGTCGGTTTGTACGATTGGCGGTTGGTCGTAAGAAGAGCAATAATGCCACCATAATCACGCCATCACGTTGATTAGTAATTTTGCTTTACAGCAGCAGTACCTTCCAGAACTCGTGTGTGTATTCGCCTTCCTCCCCCACCCCCAAACCCACACTCCATCCCCAACCACCACATCTCAACCTCCGTGTCCGTTACGTATCACTGCAGCACCCCCGAGCACTCACACGCCCCATAACGTAAAAGAAATATCGGATATACGGCACTCGCACACTTGCATTTCTCTCCCCACCGGGACCCCACCCGCACACACACACACAAACCCCCACTTCCGACCCCAGACTGGCAAGAGAGACCCACTTAATGGGGAAGGCTCCTACGCACGGCGAGCAGAGAGATCCGGTTACGACAAATACCCAAGTGATGGGGGAGGGGGAGGGGGGCGGGGGGCCAGTTCCCCCCTTCGCAAAGCCCACCACGGCCGGGGGGCCCACCCAGCCGTGCTGCAGAAAGAACTCCAGATTGCTCCGCTGCAGAGGACGGCGACGTGCGGGAAAGGGAAGGGGGCGAGAAATGTGTTTGTGTATCGGGGTTACGGAGCAGGGGTACGGCAGCGAGGTGCGGGAGTTTTGAAGGGGTTAGGGTTAGGGGGTTAGGGTTTGGCGGGTTGAGGTGTGGCGGATGGGCTAGGGCTTTCGCACGGCCGTTCCACCGTTTTCTGTTAACTTCCAGTCCGCATAATATCGTACTTTTTGCACTCAAACCGTAACTGGGTGAACCTAGAGCCAAGCCGCACGACAGAAGCTTCCTGGCATACGGCGGCTGCCGTACTGGTTTCTTTCCCCAATCTCCCAGATATCGGTGGTGGCGCTGAGAGGGTATCTTCGGATTGGTTGGGGTGGATAGCGGGTCGCGCCCTCCTTAGTCATAACCGCAACTACCGAACCTGAATGACGTCCTTCTCGTAGAATGCGTACGACACCAGCAGCGGTGCCGTACTATATTGCGGCTGACGTTGCGGAGCCGTTGTCGCTCCATGCTCGTCGGTGATGACTCCCTCCTGCACCTCTAACGGTGATGATGAGCCGGCAAGGAAAGCATTACGGGAGCGAAGGTGCCAGCCGTACAACAACAGGATAAGGCCGCAGAGTCCCAGGCAAATCCCCCAGATGACGTCAGCGGGTCGCAGCCGTAATGCACGGCGGCGGGCGCGGGACCCTTGCTGTAACAGAGGTGGAGGCTCCGCCATGATTTATTGACGAGATCTTTCTGGGCCTTATGACCCTGGGGGTCACCGGGGAGCAGCGTTTGCACAGGATCCGCACGGCACCTTAAAACTCGGCTCTGATGGGTTGACTCTATTGGCTCTTTTGTTGACTCGTCAGCGGGTGTTGGGGTCAGCCTCTCATACTTGCAGTCATGGTAGGAGGTGCTAGGTGCTATCGGTTCCTCCCATTCTTTCTCCAGAGGGTTGTTGGCACCGTGAGCCCGTGCCCGTGTCCGGGCGATCTTAGGGCAGAGGCGGGAGTCTGGGCTGCGATCCAAAACTGTACGCGAAGGACGTAATTAATCAGGATTATAATTTGAATGGGTTGTGGATGGAATCGTGTCTGGCGTGGTGTCCTTTGTTAGCGTTGGTTAGGTTGTCAAAGTTAGGTAGTTTCAGAGACTCGCAAATGTGCATGCAAATGAACTATTGACTGATCAGTAGATGTGCAGTTCATGTTGTATTTATTTTAAGGCATTCATGTTATGATGCTTATTGCTTAAGATGCTAACTACAGTAGGTTGACATGCAACCAACAAACATAAATGATAAAGAATTCCAACATAGGGAAGCTTGTTATCTCTAATATGCCTTGATTATTGTCTTTGTGTTTTGTTATGCTTTAAGACTCTCAGCTTTCATGTTGCTTTCAGGCTGATAAACACAGCCCTGGGACCTAACGCTGTTCATTCACAGTTATACTTCACGTTTCACTTTCATTGTTCTCAACAAAAGATTAAGTTAAGTTTGTACTGAACTTAAATAGATTAGGAGTGCTCAACACTTCCACACCTCAGAATGGCGGATTACCAGCTGGAAGCACTGTTTTCTCGGATTTTCGCTGTGGCCTTCTACAACTCCCCAGATCATGCCTCTCGAAGACCACCAGTTGTTGTCCTCTCTGTTCTAGCACAGGTAACTTCTTTTCTTGACGGTCGATCAAGAAAGTCTGTGGGCAATGATGATGATGATTCCCACAACCCAACGCAACTCAACCCAATCCGCATCAAATGCATGCACGGACGTGTCCAGGAGCTGGAGGCAGAGTTGGGTCAAAAGCCGGTTCTGGACACAGCTTTGCTGGACCGTGTGCTCGTATCGCGGCTCATCGAAGCTCCACCCGCTAACTATCCGCAACCGCCGATACAATACTTGATGGGTAGTTACGAGCGTGCTTCTGAGGAGCTTCGAAAAGCGGGAGCTAATGAGCAGATCAAGGTGTGAATTGTGAAGCATGTATTGGCCCGCTTTGGTATCCTACCGCCATGCGTGTTTCGGGTTGGCAACAGAACCTCTCCCCTTCTACCGCGCCGTGCCCTTAAGGGCCTCTTACTCTGTCCTAAACGAAGATATATGACTTGCGAAAGACATGAGAAGATCCCTGGAGCCAACTTGTACGAACATGATCTGGCTTCGATTTCCCGGAGTTGTCAGTGTGTTTTTGCCGTGGTCAACTGACTAACCAACATCGTATAAATTTGGGTTTATTGAGTCAACAAACGTCCTCCCCACACCTTGCCCGGCCTCCCCATAACACACACACACACAAATACACTTATACATGCATATACACGTATGCAGAGATACAAATATGTAAGCAGGCTGACATTTACAGGCAGACACGCAGACACACGTACAGATATATAGACAGGCACTCACCGACATGCATTCGGTCCTCCCTCTCCGCCCACGTCCTTGCTCTGGCAGGCAGCTGCGGCGACCAGTCGAGACCTCATCCTCAATTACGCAGGACTGGCGCTCTTCGCCGGGATCGTCGTACAGGTACGACAACGGAATCGAATATATATTCTGGGATTTGGTCATGTTGAAATCGGCAGAAGTTGCGACATTGTCGCTTTAGGTGAGGGAAGAAGGTGCGGGGCATTTGCGGGCGATGGCATGTACGGCCTGTACGACGACGACAGGTTCCTGCAGGTTCCTGCAAGCGCACGTGCTCATCGAAAGGTTTCACCAGGACCGGTGGGCTTGCCCGTGCTGTCCTTGCACAATACACATTCCTCAACCAGTGTTGTACGATATTTCGGTACAATATTTCCAAGTTTTGGATAACACTAAAGATATTATATTCAAGAAAGTACTGATTTAAACAATTGATGTGGGATGTAACCTTATTGCGGTTGCGGTCGTTATGTGTATTCGCCGTATGGAGTCTTGACCTTGTACGATTTGCATCGCCGTACTTCCGTATCCCCGGGGTGCGGCCCCCTGGAGCCTAAACCCCTCTTCCTCACCGTGGCCCCCCGGCTGGGCCGGTTGGCTGGTTGCTTCCCTGGCGGGTTTGAACCTCGGTTTAGAACCGTCAGTCCCTTTTTTTATACTTTTGGCCCTGCCGTACCGCAAACACGGGCGGCAGCCTCCCGTCCTGGAGACCCGTGGGTCAGTGCAGCTGATGGATGCGCTGCTACTGCGCTACGGCTTGCCTGCCGTCGCACTAACGGCGGCAGTAACGCCGGCGTTTGCAGGACCCGGCGGCGGCGGGGAGGCCGCAGCGGCGTCGTACGTTGCCGGCTCCGTACCGATGCCGCCGGGCTTCTTGGAGGAGCTGGCTGTACGCCACGACAGCGATGAAGGTCTTGCGGATGCGTCGGCTAAGATAGGTACGACACAAAATGACTGACTTGCCGTACTTCTATCCTTCCTCTTCCATAACCAAGTGCACAACGCAATTTCACTTGTCTTCCGCGCTGCAGAGGAAGCAGCTGCACCGTCAATGCCGGGTCTGGATCGGCCACTGCTCTCAATGCATCCGTATTCTAAATTAACGGATGTTGGCGTTGGTTGTTACAACGGTAATGCCGTACAGCGCCGCCAAGGTGTCCCCCCTTGCTGCACCGGTTTTCTTAATCCCCCTCCGCCCGTTCTGTGCCCCGTACAACCCTCGTCGTACAGTGGTGGAATTATCTCGCCTGGTCTCCGTCATCTCCCCCTTGGGCGACCCCGGCCCGCACCTCACTGCCCTCTCACACCTTCTCTCCCTGGAGTCACTGGCCCGTGGGTCAGTGGCGGCAAGATCCTGGATCCCGGCCGACATGCGGGCGGCCTCGGGGCGGGCGGTGGTGCTGCCGGGGGCCTGCTGGCTTGGGCCCTTCTTCAACATTAGGTGCGTGTGTGTATTTGTATATGTGTGTTTTATTGTACATTACAGTACCAATCGATGCTTTACAGAGCATCATGTGAGATGTCATTGTGTTGGCGGCTGGGGGATTTAGTGGGGGGGATTATCGTTGCGGATGAAACAGTTAAACGGAAATGATAACGATGATTTTCAACTTAGGGTGAAGTGAATTAGTCAATTCTTAATATTGGAATGATGCGAAACAGTTTGGAACATTATGGAATGCAAGGAACTTTGTTATTAACAGGAGAGATCTCACTAAACCAACTGCAGGTACGGCAGAAGGCAAACAACTGCGCCACGGACTGTGTGATGGGGTCTGGGGCGTGGAGGAAACGGTTTCTTTGGGGTCGGCAAAAAGTGGTTGTACGGCGGACTTCGATAGCAACTTCCTTTCCCACCTGGCTTGGCGTCGCAAGCCGCCTGCCCGATCCCACATCCCCCGTCCGTTTGCTTTCCTATCGCCACTTCTGCCCCCATCCGCCGCCGCCATTGTCGTTTCCTCAACCCCGTCATTGCCGTACAGCCCCATACCGGATGACGTCCGCGGCGCCGCCACCCAGGAGCCCTCCGTCCTGGCCCAGTGCTTCGTCGGGCTGGAGAATCGCCGCCCGGGTGACGTCAACAATGCGGTTTCGGGGCTGCGGCTGGCCATGAAGAACATCACGGGGCAGCTGCATGGCGTAGTTAAGGTAGGTGGATACGAGGAGGTGGGCGGATAGGAATTTGAGGGGAAGGAGGGCGGGAGGAGAGAAAGGGGGAAGGACTAATGAACGAGACATGATACCGCTGTATCATGGAAGGGGAGAGGGGGAAAAGGGAGGTAGGGTATGCGGATGTGGATGTGAAGGGCTGGGCTGGGGGTGTTATAACAAATGCCGTACTCGACGTATTACGTAGAGTTTGTGTCGGGTACGTATATTTTGCGAACGAACGCCTTCAATAATAAATATTTTTAACTACATCCGTTTTTCACTTGATAGCTATTCACTTCTTTGCTAGCTCGGAAGTTTGAAGTTTGTCGTCCTGGGAGAGCTGTGTAACGGATTCCTGTGCCTTTCAGCCACCACGTCCATATCGTCAGAAAGATGGAATGCAATTATTGGCGAGGGGGGCCGCGGCTAAGAACTCTGGAGCGCAATTGATCTGCGATTGTTCCGCCACCCACCCCTCCTCCTCCTGCTGCTGCTGCTGCCGCCGCCCTCAGTCCATGCTTAAGATGCGAACCACGAAGGCGAGGATGCTGACGTGGCTGGGAGCGGTGCTGGAGGGCAACGTCGGGAGGTCCAAGTTGCGGTTTGACCAGGAGGCTGTAGCGCCCGACGGATTCCTTACTAACGTGGCGGCGGGTACGGCGAGAAACGGGATGTTCAAAATGTGAATGCGAAGAAGCAATACATACATGGATATATATATATAATGTTATATAATATTTTTATTATTTTATAGTATATATTGTATATTATACTATGTCAATTCAATTATATTGGGGTCACGTCATGGACTGTGGGAATTCCTTTCGGGGGATTGGGATTCTGACACTTGCTCACCTGCCCGGATGGACAGACGTGTCCGTCAGCCATTTGCCCTTCCAGCCGTGTGGGAAATATCCCCACCACCACCACCACCACCACCGCCACGGTACCTGTTCGCCGCCACCAGCAGCAAGCCCAATAGTAAACTTTATTACGGATTCTATTGCTTTATTTCCTGCTTCTATTTGCGGCCTTGGCGACTACCTAGTTAACGTTCAAGCGTTTTCACCTTCCCTACCTTGAGAACGGAGCTATACCATCGTCGTCCTCCACCATCGCGGCTAGTCATTGTACTTCACAGCAGCGTCTACATCGGCAGTATCATGCCTCGTTTATTCGACTTTCCCCTTCTCCCCCTCCCCTTCAAAACCCTACAGCCTACACACACACATACCACCCAGCCTAACCCCTTTCCTTTCCATCTCTGTCCCTCCTAAAACCCCCTCCCCTCCCCAATATACACACAAACACACAAACATACAAATGCAGTGCTTTTGAAGCTGTGCGGTCCCTTCCTGGACACGTCTCCCGGATCTGCTTTTTGGAAGCGCGTGGATCCGGGATTCGTGGCGGCGGGCGGCATGTTGGACTCGTCGTACAGTGCCGAGACACGGCTGGCTGCGGCGAGCGATGAGGAGGCGGCATGGCGGGAGCGGGTCCGCAGCCATTTGGGCGCCTCGGCCTCAGCGCCTGCGGAGGTCAGTGGGCCAGGTGAGATTGTGGGGAGATGGGAGCGGGAGGGGGGAGCGGGAGATGGGAGCGGGAGGGGGGAGCGGGAGGGGGGAGCGGGAGATGGGAGCGGGAGGGGGGAGCGGGAGGGGGGAGCGGGAGATGGGAGCGGGAGGGGGGAGCGGGAGGGGGGAGCGGGAGATGGGAATGGGAGGGGGGAGCGGGAGGGGGGAGCGGGAGGGGGGAGCGGGAGGGGGGAGCGGGAGATGGGAATGGGAGGGGGGAGCGGGAGGGGGGAGCGGGAGGGGGGAGCGGGAGGGGGGAGCGGGAGATGGGAGCGGGAGGGGGGAGCGGGAGATGGGAATGGGAGGGGGGAGCGGGAGGGGGGAGCGGGAGGGGGGAGCGGGAGGGGGGAGCGGGAGGGGGAAGCGGGAGGGGGGAGCGGGAGATGGGAATGGGAGGGGGGAGCGGGAGGGGGGAGCGGGAGGGGGGAGCGGGAGGGGGGAGCGGGAGATGGGAGCGGGAGGGGGGAGCGGGAGGGGGGAGCGGGAGGGGGGAGCGGGAGGGGGGAGCGGGAGGGGGGAGCGGGAGATGGGAGCGGGAGGGGGGAGCGGGAGGGGGGAGCGGGAGGGGGGAGCGGGAGGGGCGAAGACGAATGAAACGAGCCAGCTGGTGCTACAAGTACTGAGGGAACGAGGACTAACCACCGTGAAGGTGGAGGATGATGGCTGACGCCGACCAAAAGCAGGAAAATTAGAAATCGGGGGGATGTTTGTTGTGCTGGTTCGTTTACGGTATATGTCTGTGTGTCTGCCTATCCATCTGTCTGTCTGTATTTACTTTCGTCTGTCCGTTTTTGTGGCTGCGAGCAAGCGTTGCTGCGATGGGCAACGAACCTAGGTTGGTTAGTTTCAGTTACAGTTGCAATTAGAATTGCCGTGTTTACCCACAAGCTATGAACCCTTTTTCCCGTCTGCCGTGGTATATAGCTTCCCCAACTGGCGACTCCGCCAGTCGTACGGCAGGGGCGGGAGCTGACGGCGGCGGCTTTCACTTCATCTGTCAGGCGTTCTTTCTGACAGCGCATGCGCTCCACATAGGGCCCGTGAGGTCTATGACGCACCTGGAGGGCGATTTTGGGCACAGCATCCACTTCATCCGGGTTGGTTGGTTGGAGGCGGTTGGGGTTGTTGTAGCTGTTAAGCTGTCGCAAAGCCGCTCGAAATCTGGATCTGTGTCTTCAGCACCTTATAATATTCTGGTTCTTGTGTGCCGTATTCTAATGTACGACTATTACAGGGTTACGACAGGGTTTTGAGATTCAGGAAGGGTTAAAAGAGCCATAAGGCTCCTGTTGGACCCGTTTTTCGAGTGACAGTAGCGGTATGATGAAAGCCTAGGAATATATGTAAATAATATTTTTTAATAATATTATACAGATTTAGATTTTTTTGGGGGTAGGATGGCAATCAGCATCTGCGAAGAATAGGGAGATAAGTCGAAATAGAAAGTCAAAACGGAATGCGGAAATAATTATTGGAATGATATTTGGTAAGTTTTGAAGATTTATCAGGAAAAGTGCCCCTTACATGCATGTGCGGTCATGCGACTTAATGATACCTTCCTTCTGCCCGTACGACTATCGTACTGTCGTATAATATCCTTTCGCAGAACCATGTGAGTCAAAGCGAGGCCATGATGCAAGAGTGAGTGGAGGGGGAGGGGGAGGGGGAGGGACTTGTTGTAGTCGCATACGCACATACACACACACACACACCAATACACACATAAACACACAAACACATACGATACGCACCGACTGGGTCATGACTGGGGCCGGAGCCGTCCGCAAATATCTCGACAGGACTGAGACTTTTTGGGTCCAGCTTCGATGATCGTGTTTTGTGTTTTTGCCATTTACCATTTCCCCCCACCACCCCCCCGCGGGACTGAGGCCTCGATTATTCGTCTTTCCCCCTCACTCCCTTCCTGGGTCCCTCACCTACTCACTCTAAAACATCGTGTCCACAACAAACCCCTTTATCTTAACACCTCCCCCCTTTCCTCAGTAGCTTCCAAACAGCTGCGCTAGCTCTCGTTTATTCTCAACACGTCAACCCCCCTTCCATTCGCCTTACCCCCCCCTCCTTCCCCGGCAACCCCCCCCCTACCCCCGATCCAGGATCACAAACCCCGGCGAGCGGGCTATGGCCCAAATGGCGCTCTCGCGGGCTAAGGCCCAACTGGACTACATGCAGGCCAGATACCAGGCCTTTCTTACAGTTCTGCTCGATACGGCACTGGTGGCGGACGTGTTGGCATTCTACAGGTGTGGTACGACACTATACGGATGTCGTACGGTAGTCGTATGATATACATTTTTATCACATTACACATTCACGACCCCTTCTTTCTCCCGTCCTCATTCTCCCCCTCCCCCCAACACCCACCCACATACACACACGCATACACACACGCACAGGCTGATGGCTGCCTGGCTAACCAGTTTGGCGACCGGCGTCCCGGGGCCCAATGGCTTTGCAGCCCTCTCACTGCCGCTGCCGGAACCCGCCCCGCAGGCCTTCACGTGCATGCCAGTGGGTAGCGGGAGGGATGGGGGGGAAAGGCGAATGGACGAGACATGAATCCGATTAGAGGAATGCTGCGTGTGTGTGTTTTGGGGGAAGGGCAAAACTTGGGGGGGAGGGTTGCTATGGTGGTGGCGCCAGATGGGACGCGTACGCCTTAGTCCAGGTTACGTACGACAATATGAATGCCGTGCTACCGTACATCTTGGTTTGTCAAGACTTTGGGAGCTGCTTTCCTGTTCTTCCATCTCTTCCCGCCTCTCCCGCCCGTGGGTGTGCCGCAGGAGTACTTCGTGGAAGACATGTGCTCGGTGCTGCTCTTCGTGAGCCGCTTCGCCCCGCAGCTGCTGTCGTCCGCCACCGACGGGGCGGGTGTACGACTGGACGAGTTTGCCGTGTTTTTCACCACGCTGATGGCGTCGCCCCAGTACATCCGCTCCGCTTTCCTCAGGCAAGTTGGGGCTGAGCGAGTGTGTGCGGAGTGAGTGTGAGGGGGGCCCCGGGGGGGGGGGGGAAACGGGCAGGGAGGGGGGAGTGTTGGCCGGGACTAGATAGAGCTGACAAATTGCCTTCCAGTAATGAAGACTCCGCGCGTATTGTTATACATTTATTGTTGAAGAGAGAAATCAATGTCTACATACACATTCATATATGTACCTTTGTATATGTGTATTATTCGTTTTAAATGCTGGATCCATTGTGCCGGATTCTCTTGCTTGCCGTACAGATCCAAGCTAAGCGAGGTTCTGGAGCTGTGGCTACCGCAAAATGAGGACGAAGAGCCGACCGGGTAATTAGGGGGTCGAGTGTGTGTGTGTGTGTGGGAGGGGGGTTGGGGCGAGGTTGTGTGCGTGTCTTTGCATGTGTATAATTTTTTCTGTTTCTGAATCTCCCTCCCGCTTTCCCTTTACCCCGGGCACCATTACAAGCGATATGACGCAAATCATAGCGATGGTACGTCATCTGAAGTAACGCCCTCATGAATTTTGTTCTGTCGATCCGGATCTTGTTTCGTCCGCAGCCGTGCCGCGTTCCGGCGCATTCGCGGTTCCTCAGGTCCCGCTGCAGAGCTTGCGGCGCTGTTCAACTGCCACCCAATCGTCGTACAGAACTTGGCACCCGTACTTGTACGGCTGTACAACGACATCGAGCATACCGAACGGGAGGGCGCCTTTTACTTCAAATTCAACATGCGCACCACCATTTCCAACATCCTCAAATACCTATGGGCACAGCAACACCACCGGTACGTCGTACTACCGTACTGTCGTACTGCAGTTTAACTGCTAACCGCTATGCAGGGCCCTGGGTCCTTGTGGGCTATTTCAGTCGTGGGCTCGTGTCCAGCCTTGGGTTGCGATAACACTGCTGCTCGTGCCTGCCCCAAGAACACGTGAACGCACTCTGACCTTTCGGAAAGAGTGTGTTTGTGTGTTTATCTACTTCTTCGGCCATCACGTTGGTTAGTAAATGTACTTGACAGCAGCAGTACGTCCCAGAACTCGTGTGTTTTCTTCTTCCCCCACCCCTACCCCCACCCCCCCACCCCCCACATACTGTGTTTGGTTTCCTTGAAAGTCGTTATATAATTACTCTTTCCCTCTGTCTCTCCGTCCGTCTCTCTGTCTGTCTGTCTTGTCCCTTCGTATCTTTCCTCCTCCACCCCAGAGCGGTGTGGCTGAAGGCCGTACGGGATGAGGAGTACCGAGGCAACAGCGAGCGATTCGCCAACATGCTGCTCAACGACCTGACGTACTTGTTGGACGAGGTACGGTAACGGCAGGATATATGATAGCTATGGCTATTGATTACCTAGCCATAGCGAGGTTATTGGCTATAGCGAGTCAGTGTACGGAATGGCGAACCTCAACCGCCCATTGATTGAACTAAACGTCAACTAACAACAGACAACTGTTGCGGGCATCTCTCTCTGACGGATATTGTTGATTCGACTGTCCGATTCTCGGGGGAGCAAGTGAAGACCTAATCCCCCAAAACACACACAAAAACACACGGACATACGCACAGACACGGAAAACCCGCCGTACACAGGCCCTGAAGCTGCTGAAGCTGCTGCGGGAGGCCGAGGACACGAGAACGGATGAGACACGCTGGACAGCCATGTCACGAGAGGTGGGGGTTGGGGTTTGAGGGGAGACAGCGTTCTGGTTGAGGGGTATGGACTGGGTGTGTGGAGGCCACCATGACCACATTTGGATTCCACGTGTGTGTGTTTTCCCCATCCCGTTCCCGACCGCCCTCGTTTGACAGGACCGCGACGAGCTGGTGCATATGCAGGAGCGCAACGGCCAGAACCTGACGGCCATGATCCGCTCAGCCACCTCCGTCATTGACACCCTTAACTTCATCACAGAGGAGGTGTGTATGTGTATGTGTATGTGTATGTGTATGCTTGTGTTTGGGAGGGAGACGGGGAATCGGGAGGGGAGAGAAGGGGTGTGGGGACTAGAGAAAGCGGGAACGGGAGGGGGTGAGAGAAATCGAATGCTCCATACACACACCCGCTGCACCTCCCCACCTCCCCCGCTGAGCTCTGAGCTCTGTCGTATATCCCCCCACCCTCGAGCTCTCTGTTTAGCAAACCCTCTCGTAACTGCACCCTCTTCCCCCCTTCCTCCTCCTCCCCCGGCCCCACAAGTTTTGTTTTCGGTTCCCCGTCCCGCGTTAATCGAGCTTGCTGTTGCGCTGATCTTCTTCCCCCAAAAACAATCAATCGCAAACAATCGCCCAACTCCCCCCCGCCACACACACGCATACACAATCGCCCCCTTTATTCCCCCTCCCCTCCCGCTTTACTTCGCGGCCTTGGCGATCACCTAGTTTACATCACAGCTTCTTTCCACTTTTCCGACTTCCGACGACGACAGCCATCATTCAACCCTCCCATAGTCCTCGTTTCTACAGTATCAGCACCAGCTGGTGTTCGTTTCATTCGCCTCCCCCTCACCCCCCCTAGGCCGACACTACCCGCACTCTGCTCCAGCCCCATATGGTGGAGCGGCTGAGGGACTCCCTCAACTACTTCCTCAAGTACCTGGTGGGGCCGGAGCGCCGCCTGCTGAGAGTACGGAACCCCGAGAAGTACAACTTCAACGCTCGGTGAGGCGCGTGGTCTGTCTGTGTGCACAGCCGAGGAGAGGGGGAGAGGGTGTATGTATGTGTGTGTGTGTGAATGCATATGTGTGTGTGTTTGTGCGGCATGCACATTTGTACTGCAATGAAATTTTGAATGAAGTCGTTATGCAGTGCATTATGGAACCACATATCCCCTCACAAGCAGCTAGGACGAAATAAGTGAGAATACACACGAAAGCCTAAGAATTCCCCATCCAATCTTGTCATGGTTTGTCCTGAGAGCTTAACGAAGCAGAGCCTTGCAAAAGCTTTAAAACTTTCAAGTTATTTTAAATTTTCACAGAGTTACGAATGGTTTCGAAACTTATTTTCTGTTGGTGGTTGGTGGTTGGTGGTTGCAGGTTGTTGCTGCGTGGATTAGTGACGGTCTACCTCCACGTTGACTCCATCGATCGGGTCATCGCGGCCAACGCCGGCGCGGGGGCCGCAGCGCCGGTGTTTGCGGCGGCGGTGGGCAGCGACAAGCGGTCCTTCAAACCCGAATACTTCTTGGAGGTGGGGGAGGGAGGTGGGGGTTGGAGGTGGGGGAGGGAGGTGGGGGAGGGGATGCCGGGCCCCTTGGCTGCGCAGGACATCGTGAACGAGTGAACAAGCAATCCGACGATCCGCATTCATTTCATGTTTCGGAGCGCCTTAATATACAAAATCCCTTCTCCACTCCCTTCCGGTCTTCAGCTGCATTTTTCACATTTCCTCGTCTTCCGCCTCTCCCACCATATTGGTACTATCCTCCCACCCAGCTGTATATCACGGCAATGGTTGATTGTGGTGGTTGTGGTGGTTATGGTGGTTAGGGGTAATTTGTTATTCGCGTCTCAACAGCAGGAGTGTAACTGTATTTGCTTTCTGTCTCTCTCAGCTAAACTCCTCCGTACGCACTCAGTCTTCACCCTTCTTTTCTACCCCCACCCAACCCCAACGCAAACCCCCAACCCGTCCCGGTGCTTTCCCTGCAGGCCCTGGCGGTGCTGGACGTCGCGGGCCTTATATCTCTCAGTCAGCGCGATCAGCTGGAGTCTCTGTCCCAGCGTGCACTGGCTGCCAGCAGTGTGGCGGAGGCGGAGGATGAGGTGATGGGCGAGGACGTGCCCGAGGAGTTCCTGTGTGCCATCATGTTCACGATCATGAAGGCAAGAGGGAGATGGGTTTTGGGGTTTCATTGCGGGAAGGATGAATCAAAACACATGAAGATGGGTGATGGAGCGGGGAGAGGGAGATGGGGGAGAGGAGGAACGGACAAGTCAGACATTCCATACTGTTAAAAGCCTGTCGTTGAACCGACCGACTTGATCGTGTGATTTACTCCGGCTCTTATCCCACCCACCCTTGGTTCACTTCGCTGCAGCGCCGCTTTGTCCTTTTTCTCCTTTCTCAGTTATGTCGACTATGAGCTTCTGTGATCCTTCGTGTTTTACTCCCAGCCACACATACACACGTACACATACTCCGTCTCTTTGGATGTTCCCAGGATCCGGTGATGCTGCCCAGCGGGGTGGTGGTCGACCGACCCAACATTCTGCGCCACCTGCTCTCAGACAACACCGACCCCTTCTCCCGACTGCCCCTTACGGAGGCGCAGCTGGTATCTGATGAGGGGCTGGCGGCCAGGATTGCGGATTGGCGCCGGACTCGCACACACTGAAGCCCCCCGTAGCTATCTTAGATAGTGTTTTCGGCTGTACAGCGTGTAGGAGGGGGGTGCGTTGGAGGGACGATGAATAGATGGATGGTTGTGTGTAGCTGTACGGCTTAGACAGGTAGAGTGTTTGATGCATGATCATCATGATGTGCTGGCGGATGAGGGAGTGGCCTGAGAGCACGATAGGGAGGTCGATGGGAGGGGAAGGGCATGGCACGGGGGAAATCACGGCCCTTTTGTGAGGGCGGAGGGGGTTATTGTTGTTTATCTGTCTGTGCATGTACGTGTGTACGTGTATGTTCAGGCGGGAACGGAAGCGAGGAGACGGGGGGGGAGGAGGTGGAGAGGCGCAGGTCCAGGGCGGCTTCGGGCAGACTTCATCTCTGTCCCAATGCATCAGAGGCACCTGCCATAGGGATGTAAGAATGCGAACACAACTCACCAAATGCTGCGTAAGTAGGGGGGAGGGCGGGCAAAGGAAATCCTAAACGACGCAGTGACGTAAAGACATTAAGATTTCTAAGATTTCTAAGAGTCCTTTTCCGTACAGCCCTCGGGATCCGCAAGGGCATGTGCGGGGTACCGCCCCACGTCGTACGCCGGTGTGCAGGTTTTCACAACGCAGCTGATATCTTCTTTGAAAGACTGCTTGTTCAAGGCAAATGTCCCACACCAAAGGGTCATTCCCTGTCGTACAAAGGCGCTCGCCCAGAAGAGTGTTCCTTGTGTTCCTTGTTCCAGAAGCGCCACCGACGAGAATTCCAAAACGTCATCGCATTTACATCCCCCTCTCCTCCCCTTCCCTAAGCACCAAAATCCGTAAAAACCCACGAGTAGAAAGGACCGGCTTACGTATGGATTAGGGGATGTATATAAGAACGAATACCAACAAATAGACGTATAATTTTCGAGATAGCGATTCCATTTCGCGATGGATTACCAAATTCTATCAGGTATGCGGAAGGGAAACGCGCAGGACGCAAAATAAGAGGAAGGGGCAAACCCGCACACCCGACTCTGCTTATCCGAGAGATTAATGTGCCTTATTGCTTGTCATCCGCTCCGCTCGCAATCGCAGCATGAAGTCTCACCCCGTTGCCCGACTCCCCATCATTCCGGTAGCCGTCCGATTATTGGGTTTGCACGAGGAAAACACTTTCTCATCGTCCGCCTTCCTTTCATCACAGGGGAGTTTGGACTTTTAGCTTAATCCACACCCCCTCTCTGTCTCAGAGCGCACGCGGCACTGTACGGCACTTCAACACTACAGACGCACGCCAGCTGCTCCGGCGTATCCGGGCAAAAATACCAATATACTCAAATAGTAAATTAGCAAAGACTTACAAACGGGCACGCGAAAAAACACCGCACGTACCAGCCTGAAACATCCTGGAAACGACCCCTTGATGGAGAGGTAAGCTAAGAGCTTCAGAGGAAAATAGTGTAACTGGCTCCCCTGCCTTCCCCTGCCTTTCCCTTCCCCCTGTTACACGCCCCCACTGAATACAGCCGTACGACCTTTTTGAGCTGTTGACTCTCGGGCCTTATCATATGTATACGTGCTATGCTGTTTGGGGTTGTGGTGCTAACGGCTCCATATTGTACCCCTTGGTATCGGGGGCGGAAGTTTCCCGATCAAGCGTGTCATATCCGGTCGTCCAAATGTCCTAACACGTGAGACAGAGGCAGAGAGAGAGTTATCGTAGGAGGCGAGGGTAACGGCGACTGCGACCGCCGTACAGTCCCCGATTAGGTATTGAGCAATCGCGCAGTCCATGACGCGGACTCAACGACCATCCACAGCATACTGAATCTGTTCAAGGAGGTCAAGAGGATTGATTCGATGTCGAGAGTTCACACAGAGACACACACAGACTGCACAGCATAGCACAGCATGCACGGCAATGCGCAGGAATGCATTACACGGCACCGCGCCGCGCCTTTCGTACTGCACTGCCCCCCTTCTTAGGGCTTCTCAAACAGATAGTGTCCAACGCCCCACTCCTCGCCATCACGGTAACGGAACAGCTCGCTGCGCGGGTACGTCACAAATGAGGTGGGGGGGCACACGGGGGTGAGGGCTGCAACGGGTGCCTGTAGTGCCCGAGGCAGGGTCTGGATAAGGTGGTGGCATCATACTGAACAGGTACCCAAGGAAGCTCAGAGGCCATGTAGGGCCTGACGCAAACGCGCAGATACAAAAAAAGATCAGCGGGCATTGGAGATGGGGTAGGGATGCATCAGGAATGAGCAAAGAAATCAGGCGGGGATAGATAGAGATACGGACATACCGGTTGGCGTTGCGTTGCGGTGATGTTACCCCCAAACGGCCCCAAACAAGAGTCATCCCCACCACCACCACCATCACCTTTACCCTCACAACCACCACTGCCACCATCTGCCTTTCCGCGCAGCCTTTCCTTCCTGTCCGCTCCCGCCTGACCTACGTCCCCTGACCGAAGATTTGCCGCAAACCTCTTCCCCCCTCACCCGCCCAAAATACCCCCCCCACAGGGTCCCGCCCTGCTCCCCTCCCTCGATCGCACCTGCATGCGATGTAGAAAACGCGCCAGCGGTGGTACCAGACGTACGCGGGGTCCTTGCTGCCCTGGTAGGCTCCATCCAGGATGCCAAGAATCTGGATCAGAATGGAGGGGCCGTGTGAGGGAAGGGGCCGTGTGAGGGATGTGACATCGCCGGAGAGACGGGATCGTAGGCGAGGTGACGTAAGTGCGCCACCTGCAGGAGACAGGATCGGAGACTTAACGAGAAAACCCTAAGAGGGCATGGGGGGCACTTCCTGTCTCGTCCAGCTTGGGGCTTCATCTGGGAAACAAGTACCTAGACCTGTCTGTCTGTCTATCAACCTATCTATCTGTCCTTGTCACTCCCACCTGTTTGCGGTGGCGGTCATGGCGCACCAGCCACTCCTCCAAAGTCCGGGAATAGTGGCGCCCGTTGACGTACCTGGCTCGGAGTGAATACAAGCGAGGAAGCGGGTAGGGGAAGCGGGTCGGGGAAGCGGGTCGGGGAAAGTGAGACGTCTACAATCGGAATCGGAAAAAAAACTGTTGAACGGAATCCAGATGTGGAGTGTCTGGACAGGAAGGGAAGGTGCGGGAAGAGGGAGGTCAGGAAACGCACTCGAACCGGTACACGCTGAGCGGACATCAGCTGTTGCGGTTTCTTTGTCCTTTCTCCATTGTCCACAATCCACAATCTCCACAAGTACATAGTGGGGGAATGTGTATGCGTATGCCTGCACGGGTGCGCTCTCGTGTTTCCCACCATTGGTCTCGGATGACCAGGTCGTCCTGGAAGTACAGCAGCAGGTCCAGTGAGGGCATGGTGCCGCCCGTGAAGAAGTACTTGCTCATCCAGTCTGCGGCGGGACCGGAGGACCGGAGGACCGGGGCAGTGGCGCCGTATTACCAGCAGCAGTGACAGCAGTCAAGATGACATAGCAACAAGAGCGAGCGACATCTCACTACCGGCAGCAGCATCGCAACCCTCAACGGGCGGCGGGAGGGAAACGGAGAAGAGCGTTACATGTTCTTAAACTTCGTCCCTGGCGTCAGGTCATAACGGCCATAACAATGGTTATAACGGAGATAACGATTTTCCCTAACTGCTCATGAGACCGCCATAAGCGAATGTTAACAACACCGTACAGAGCAACAGACACACCATGCGTCGTATATGAACGTTCCTCGCGTCGGGCGGCAAGCAGTTCTAGGATCCTACCTTCCTTGGATTGCACCTCGAAGTGGTACGGCATGGATCGGTGTACGAAGATGTGTACGAACAACAGGGCGCCGGTCTTCATCCATCGCGAGACCTGTACGGGTACGTGTGTCATACCCCCCGTACATGACAGGATGCGAGATGTGAGCATCATCATCAGCATTAGGATGAGGACGCGGAGGGCATCGGGAGCTCTGTGCACGAGGGTGAGGCTCTGGGTTGGGATTTAAACATTCCTGGCGTCAAGTGCAGTCTTGATGTAAAATACGGCAGCAACCGACCGACAAGCAGCGCTGGCAGATACCCCAACACCAAACTACGAAAGAACCGACGTATTGGTGGATCTGGGTGATGAAGGGCCACTGCAGTGGTGTTTGTGGTGTTTTTGTGATGGCGGTTATGGTTATGATGATGGCAGCTGTCTGCCTCTCTCTCTGCCTCTCTCTCTCTCTCCCTCTTTCTCTCTCTCACAGCCCTCGCACTCGGTCCCTTCCAGACCGGCCGCACCTTCTTCAGCAGCAGCTTGTAGTTCTTCATGTGCTCGAACATCTCGATGGAGACCACCCGGTCGTACGGCTCTCCGGGAGCCTCGAAGTCCACCATGTTGGCCGTGATCACCTGGGTTGAAAAGAGGACGGTTAGCAACGGTGAAGAGAGCTAGGTAATTGATTAGTGGACAGACAGATCCTGTAGGACGCAATGACAGCCGCCCCGGCAGCGCGCGCACACCTTACCCCTCTCTCCGTGTCTCCAAGCCCCAGAATGGTTGTCACTATCCACTCTGCACCCGCACCTTCCTGGCACACCTCCTCGGGTGCGGGTGGCGCAAACGCACCTACCAGGGTGTAGTTCACCAGGACAATATACGATGAGGGCGCACTGGCGTCCCGCACAGGCCAGGCCGGGGCCCGGGTACTCCGGTGCTGAAGACACGCCCCAACACCCCTTTCCCTCCCGGCCCCTCCATTGCACCTCTCCCCCGAACGGCTCACCAGTGTGTGTCGTCCTGTGACTGGGCCGCCTTTTTCCTGCCCTCTGTCCTCTCCGTCCTCTCTCTCTCTCTGTGCCTCTCTTTGCTCATGTTGGTGTTTCGTCAACCTTCCCATTTGGGCCCCTGTTTCCACCCGGCCCCCGGCCACCCGCTCCCCTGCTCACTCACTGTGAGGTTGTTAATGCCCCGCTTGCGCGCCTCCGCGTCAATAAATGCCTTCTGTGTGGCTGAGTTAGACACTGCCACGAAGGTGGATGCCGGATACCTGGCGGCAGCAAACAGCGAGAAGGAGCCCCAGCCACAACCGAGCTCTAAAACACGCTGTCCAGGGAACAACCGCGCATGGCTGCAGTACATATCTGCGGAAAGAGAGGGCACATACCACACCGCCCGTCATGGAGAACCCAGCCTCCGTCACGACCTGTCGGTCTATCAACCTTGAGCTCTGAAACACCCCTGTAACAAGCCATAGTGATAGATGTAGTAACAGTAAGAAATTGAATTTGTATAGAAGATTAGTATCCCTAGCCTGACCAATCTAGAAGATATAAATAGCAATCAGTTAAGCCCTCAGCTACTCAGCTATCCTACCACGTCGTACCACCAGCTTCAGCACTGGTCTACATCCCTAGAGGGTACTCCCTCATATCCTCACACCACTGGTCAGAGCACCCCCGGCGTCTGGAACCCAGAGCCCTCACCCAGCATATTGTACTCGGCTTGCTCCAGGGAGTCGCTCTCCTTGCCGTACAGACAGCTGCTGTACTTGAGGTGAGAGCCCAGGCACAGCTGGTAGTACGACGTTGGGATCTGGTAATGGTAATGGTAAGCAGCAGATGCAGTAACGGCATCGATGGAAGTAGAAATGACATTAGATATAAGGATGGGGAACCGACGACAACTTTGCGGCAAGGGTTTTGCTTCTTGAATATGTGTGAAAAGAATAGGGATGAAAAGAGGGGGATGGTCACGAGCATCAGCTTCGTGGAGCAGATTACGCCCACTCTGGTGCACCCTTCTAGCAGATACAGAAACATGACCAATCGGATCCAACCCAACAGACTACATCAGGCGATGTGTGGAAAAAGGATTATGGTTCCATTCATACTCTATCAAGGGGTTTTATGGGCAAGAGTGAAGGCGGATTCGGATTGGGATTGGTAGGTGATTACTTCTCATATGCTTTTGGAGACGCCGCTAAGCAACCTGGCTGTTCCCCGGGGTCTGGCCCCCATCCCTATGCGGGGAGAGAAAAACAAAGGAGCTCCTAGGGTAAGTGGAAGCCCTCCCCCTCGTTAAGACCAGTGGGTTTCTCCACCTCGTAATGCTGTTCGTTGGCTTCATCTGTGTTGACCGCAATTTCCATCCCCTTGAGCTCCTGAACGAAAGCGATAATCCGTCGCAGCCGTTTGCCATGGTCTTTGGGAACCTGGCAAAGAGCGGCCAGCCGGGGACACCCGCCGCCACAGACAGCGTTTAATTATTGACAGTGACTCGAATCCTAAATGTACAGATCCTGACTTTACCTCTGCTACGCGTACGCTTAAAAGATAGCGAATTCCAAGGCGTAAGATGAAATCCGGTATCATCCCAGCTTCTGTAGCATCAATAAATTTTTGAACAAGTGCATCATAGATCCCACTTAATCCAAGCTGCCTGCGCAGCGTCCTTAGGAAGGCGAAGAGCATGATTGCGCCAATGCTGGTAGTTCAAAACCTAGCACCACAAAGCATGTCCAGCGCGAATGTTAAGATTAGACACCACCCAAAGCAACTTATCATCCAAGTCTAAACACGTTTCTTGTGATTATAAGGATTTCACAATGACTGCAGTATTCGGTTTTCAGTTAACCAGCAGTCCGGTGCGTTCTTGTGATAAGCAGTATTGGTATCCAAAGCTGCAAACAATGCATGCGTAAAATATATATTAAATATTGCGAAACTTTAAATAGATGAAGTGCTAACCTTTGCTTTCATCTGGTATGATACATCCCCCTTGATCATTCTTGGTACAGATGCATACATTACTGAAACGTTCCTACTGTCCTGAGTTTAGATGTGCTAATTTTGGGAGAGTCGAAGAGGGCGTCAGAATGAGGATGCTCGTCGGGGTTATTGCTCTCCACGCCGACAGGGACACGCACCGAATAAATCGTGATCGTAATCATAGATCGTAGATTGTAGCTCTTTTGATCCTGGAGATCCCATTAACCTTTTATAACCCTATCGTGACAGCCCGCGGGTGGAGGAGTTGTCCTTAATTGCAGGGATGCGTAATGTGTATGTAAGTCATCGTATGCGATTGGGCTTTATGCCATCTGGTGCCATCATGTCAAAATCTATCATTGCACATCGTGATGATGTAATGAAGCAGCAAGCAAACTGCGCATGCATGATGGATTAATACGATCGCGTTGATTTTCAACCAAAGAGTTGTCACCCCAGCTAGTATACTGTGTCAACCCAGATCGTGTCAAATTTTTGATGAAAAAAGAAGGATGTCCAGAAGGTCGTTAAGGCACATTTGTGTGAGAATGCTCGGAGTACGAAACGTACATTGACTGAGAAGTACCTGACAGTCGCTACAGGCCTGATAGTTACCAGATGTGACCAATATGTACGTTTGGAACATATGCTTGCCCCGATGTCTTGGAATGCTGTTACATGAGCGAGGCCTGTAAAAGGTGTACGCATTACACAGATGCCGGTAATTTGGCATTAGCTTGAAGAGAGTGTTGCAATGTAGTCTCATGATATCATCCGTTTCATGCATTTGAAGCAAACATTTACTTGTTGAACCAAAGTGACACGCCGGCTGAAGTCGCTATGGGCAGCTGCCTGTCCTCGGAAAATGGGCAATTATTTCAGAGTTTTAAACAGTCTTCCACGACAGAGGCATCGATGGCTGTCGTGTCAGGTCCCAATCCTGGCCTTTTGTCCAACAGGTGCATATTAGAGGGCCAAGCGCAGTATCCATCGAAATATTTGCATGATATACCTGATATCGTTTCACTCCCATGCAAAAGCTCTCAGTCACCGTCCCAGCCGATTCCGCCTGTCAGCCCAGTTATGCAGCCATCTGCCGACGTTGTATCCATCGCGAACGACCAAGCGTCCGTGTTGCTTCCATCTGGCGGACCACGACTAGTTTATGTCCCGCAAGACAGCCAGATAACCGGTACGACTAATGATTTCTGTAGCAGCAGTTCAGCTATCCATTGTTACTGAGCTGTGTGCTGGAAATGGACTTGCAGTATACTCCGAAGTCATAGAGCTCGAGCCGGCTGTTGAACCGGGGTTGCCCACCTTGCCGCCAGCTGCGCAGCTACCATCGGCCTCTGTGACGGTGAGCAATAACTGCACTGATGGCCCTTGGTGAGGCACACGGTAAACCTTCCTTTCCCCTTGCTTCCATTACCTTCTCCACAAACCTGGCCGCCATGGCGGTGGATGGGTTGCGTGGTTGCTCTCAGCCTGTCGGGCACAACGTGCTCATGCAACTCGATCGCGCCGCAATCCTGCGAAACCGCATGGGCCCCTGCGGTGCCCTTCAGCCGGTAGCTGTTAAGCCATCCTTGCTAGCGCCAGAGGGGGCAGCCGGAAATGGCAGCTGTCCAGCCCGCGTGGACAATCAGATCCTTTCCGGTACTCAGCAGCCGCCATCTCACATAAACACATCGAACGGAATGGCAGCCGACTCGTCACCCTTCAGGACATGCAACAGCGTCATGGGAGGTGACATCACGTTTGACTCTGGTTTGCTCGATGTATCGGGGGCGCTTGCACCAGGTGCAAGTGCCATGGCCGTGAACAACGCACTGATGGGAAACCCAGCCCTTGTCCCTCAGAGCGGTGGCAGTACCGAGTCCACAGGGGTGAACTCCACCGGGGGCTGCCACTCGGTGGGGGCATCGGTGCTCAGCGGGGCTTGCAGTGGAACCGGCAAGCTCGCGTCACCGTTATACAACTTGGGCTTGGAGACAACGCTTCACGAAATGCAGCAGATGGCGCTCATCGGGAGCGGTGGCGGTGGCTGCGTGTATATCGGGCGATGGAGAGGTGTAACGGTCGCCATCAAGTTTATCGTAAGCAGGTACATGACTTGTGGGTTTGCAACAAACCTGAGCCGAACTCTTATTGAACCAAAGCGAACCGCCTACAGGCATCTTGAGAGGCGTTTGTGGGAGGAGAGGCTTTATGGGGTGGCCCCATTATGGGGACACGATGGGGCATCACATGTCCTACCTGCCGCGCGTGTGGGCCGCCAAAGAGAGGACTATAACCTAAGGGAAGGGAGCCACGGAAGTTGCTTCGGAAGCGTGAAAATGGTGTCTTTTGTCTTTGAATGCACATTCAACCTTGGGTCACTGTGGCAAGGGTTTTACAGTGTCTGGGTCATTCCTCAACGGATGAATGTTAAGTAATGCGATGAAGGCAGGAAGGCGTGACTTTACAACGGTGGTCAACAGCTGGGTGATTCCGCCGTCAAATGTCGTGCCGCGGCTGCACCATAGTTGAAGGGCTGTGTGAACATTTGCGATTGATTGGGGCCACAGGTGGGGATCCCGCTTGGCGATCCCTACCTGTGATCCATGGCGATATAACAGATTTGCGGGTTTAAGATATTGATAGTATGTAGACTCATTCTTTGCCGGCTTCGAAAGGTATCACATTTCTGCTATTGCTAGCCTGACGCCCCACGGCCACCGGCTCGCACCGCCATCTTCTGTTGTCTGTCTTTCTCCCAAACGGCCTATCTTCTTCTTCTTCTTTATTTTTCCTCCTCGTATTCGTTTTCTTCTCCCGCCGCAGCAATGACGACCAGCTCACTCGCAGCCAGCGGGAAGCGTTGCTTAGCCGCCTTGCCAGTCACCCCCACGTGGTGCAGACGTACGCGACGAGTGTGACTCAGCTCACGGAGCAGCTTTTTAAGTCAAGGGTGAGTCGACGCAGGCGTCGCGTGGACATCGTCCCCTTTTGTAGCTAGGTCCGGCATTGGTGGTGGGAAGCATTGGTCGTGTCGTCGCACTTTACACGTGTATAAGAGCCGAGACGCCATACGGTCTTTGCCTCCGTTTCCCATACAGCTTACTGGCACGAGGGCTTCCCTCTAGCAGCAGGGAGCAGCGGGGAACCGCCGAGATTAGGTGAATGGTTGCTGGTGGCTGATAAAAGGAAAAGGAAACCCTTTGACATCAACCCTGGTCTCCAGGGTATACCACCACCCTGTAACGCCGACAACATCCTGCTGGGTTTGCTTCGGCGCACCCACATCTTTAAGCACCCATATCTTTGAGCACCCACATCGTGCCCCCTCATGTACGCACCTTCTCTTTGCACACCGTCACACCGTCACACCGCCTAAACTTATTAACCTCTTTTGGTTATGGGCAATGCACCTGTCTGCACCCAGGACGACGATGCCCCGGGTGATATGCTGCAAGGCAGGATAAGCGCTCTCGATCCCAACATCTCCCATGACCTCCTCGCCGGCCTCACCTCCGGCTCCTGGATCCACGGTGAGCTGCAAATGGCAATAAATGGAGGAGCTTCTACGGTGCCCGGCACGCCACCGGGAGGCGCCCTGCTGACCATCATGGAAACCAACCCCCCGTCGGTTGAGTCAGTATCCACCTCCATGACTACTGCGAGCGGCCGCGGCGGGGCCACGTACGATACGATTGCCGCGAGTTCCGTCTCCGTGAACCACACGATGACTTATGAAAGCGACGGGCCGATGTCCTCTTCCTCGACGACGGCACCGGCCACGCGGGCCCGGAGTCCTGATGCCGTGGCTTCGCCCAGGGTGACTGCGATGCCCGCCGGACAGGTTGGTGCAGCAGCCAATGGCGATGGAAGCGCTTTATTTGGTTCGTGCCTTGCTGCAAAAAGGGAAATAAATAACCTCGACATTATGTGAACAACAACAACATTAACCACCAATGATCTCACCCTACATGAGGGAACACTTTCATCACGTGATGGAGGAAAGCTTTGATGAAAGAGGTTTATCCGTACATACACGACCCTTTCATTGTTCAGCGGGATGTCCTGCACCCTGTGGCAGGCGGTCCACCATTCTGCAAAAGGCAACCGCAAGTGCTTGTTTGCCCTGTTTCTGTAGTCCATCCAAGTTGAATGTCTTTTAACTCCTGGTAGCCTGAACGCGCACCAAACGGTGCTCTCTTCACGTCTTCAGCAGTGAGATCGCTGTCGCGCTCCACACCTTTTCGTAGGTGGACTCCCTCGCAGGCGCGACTGGAAGCGTCAACCTGTCCTGCCACACCAGCGGAGCCAGCAGCACATGCGGCGTGGGTGGCGCACAGAACCGTGTGATCAATACAGTGCTCGCTAGAGGGGGCCTTGGAGCCTTGGGCTCGGTACCTAGTCCTGGCTTAGCACCAGCGGAACCCCTTGCAGTGAAGGACGTACGAGCGGGCGGCGGCGGCGGTGGCGGCGGCAGCATCCAGCCAGATGATGCAGCAGCCCTGTACACAGTGGGAACAGCGGCGATTGAAGCGCCTGCAATGGTGTCTGCACCCAAAGAAGAAAACACAATCTCAGCGTCAGTGTCAACGAAGGAGGAAGTAACAATAGAGCAAGATGACAAGGCAGCGGCGGTGACAACAGCGCCGCCTTCCAACTCCCACCCTGACGGCGCGGTCGCCGCCGCCGCTGCTGCTGCTTCTGCTTCGTCTGCAGAAGAGGTACCAATCAAAACTGATCAGTGGAGATCGGCTCCCGCAGCAGTAGCCAAGGGGATGCGGGCTCCCGCAGGCGGGATACATTCTAGTGGCGTGGCAGACAGCTTTGACGCTTCTTTTGTGCGACACCACCTGGTGGGTTCGGGGTAGGGGTGTGTGATGATCGGGCTAATAGTCAGTCTCCTTTCATCAGAAAGGAATTAATAGACGTATGCGGCGCATGGGCTGAGGTTGGGGGTTATTTAGGCGGCTCTACGGGGATCAGGCGCTTAAGGTGGCCGGTGGCCGGTAACCTCGGCTGTTGAAGCTCCAAACTACCTTTATCCTTGTTAGTTGATCATTGCAAAGGAAATGAGAGGGATTGGGTAGAGAGCAGTGCATCCCAACACACACCAGCGGTTAAGTCACTGTCACAAGAGCAGACACGGAGACGGAAGGGAGACGGAGAGGGAGAGGGAGCCTGGTATGTGATTTAAAACTTTAAATTGCTTAATGTACAGAGATTGATCATTGAAGGAAGTCACGCTTCGACCGGCACGTCAGTATTTTCAATTAGACCGAAGCCAGGTACTGCGTAAGAGCCATCCGGCTGTCACACTTCCCATCCCACAGCTTTATATTGTCTTCTTCTGCCCATCACCTCTGGGACATGACTCCATGCTGCCTTACGCCCACCGCTTCAGCGCCTATTTGCTTAGTGATCCATTCCTTACAATAGGGGGCGGTACCAATCTTTAAGGCACAGTCCTGAACAGCTTCGTTGACGTCTCTTCGTTGACGTTCTATGCTTAACGTTGATCTGTAGGTTTGTTGGCCCCTTGACCAGATACAGTCCGTCGTACCCTCTGGCGGGCTGCCGCAGTCCTTTGCACATCACATAAATGTCGCTTTCCTTGTGCTGACCCCAGCGCCGGAACATAGCGTTGCGTGTTCAGATCGCACGACGTTGCCTAGCGGTGGCATTGTTCTGAACTCAAGCACAGGTAATAGAACCCCAGATTTCCATCACCCAATGCTGTCCTGTCTGAACATATCGCCAACTGGTTCAACCGCGTTCCAAAATCTCCTCCCATCAGGGTCGCGCCAAGTACTCGATCCACCAGGTGCTGCGACAGTTGGGTGCTCTGGAGGGCCAGTTCCTGACCATGGTGGTGATGGTGCGTCGCCTTCGATCAAACGGGAGGCTTGTCCCTGAGCGGCACGGACGAGGAAGATAGGAAAGGGAGAAGGGTTGGGGTGGTGGCTTGTCCTGCATTATGGCTGCTTCTGATATACTAGGTATACTTGTCTGGTTTGGTCAGCGGCCATATCCTACCCCAAGTACGCCGCTCCCCGCTGATCGCCTGTTCGCCTGTCGGGTCGGCCAGAGGGCGCTCTGGCCGACCCGACACAGCTCAGAGCTCAGTGCCCTTTGAGCAGGCGTTTTGTTTTTCTTGCGTACTCGGGACGCATTCGGTCTGGTCCTTAATGCTGAAGACACAATGGTCCATATCCCGCTTTGCACATGTCCCGCTTTGGTATGCACTTCAGGAATATTGCGACGGCGGAAGCCTGCTGGCGGCGCTTAAGGAGGTGAGCTTAAAGATGCCAAGGAGATTCCTATGGTGACCTGCCCTACATCGAGTCCAGCCAGAGGCCCATAATGCATCTAACACAAATATAGGTTTTTATTAGCAGGGGCGTTCGAGCTGTTAAATTAACGTCCAGCTGCATCTATGCACGCATGCAACGAGCCATCCCTCCACTCTTTTGTCCGTCAATCCATCCATCCTATAGCCCACCATTATAGGCCACCATTCTACCCTTTCCTCATGCCCTTCCCCCATCCCCTTCCTCTGCCCTGAAGGGTCCCTTCCACCGGGACACGACATCCTGGGGCAAACGAATGTTGCTGAGGTCCACTGTGCGGACGGCGCTGGAGATTGCACACGGCATGCAGCATCTGCACCTATCTGGGCTGGTGCATGGCGACCTTAAGCCTGGAAACGTGCTCTTAAAGGTGCGCACTGAACGACGCGGCGCAACCCACAGCTATGTATTCCATTTTTTTCCCACCCCATCCCCTCCTCCCAATCCAACCCACCGCTGTAAGGCTGTGAGGTAGCCTGTTCCCTGTCCCAGAGCGGCAGGCCTCCCAAAAGGCTGGGTTTAGGAATCCAACGGACCCAGTCACATGGAGGAGGGTATGCGTTTGGTGGTGTACCTTGCGTGCGGGACCTGAAAGAATTCCCCTGACTGAGACTCCCTTCAAAATGTCGGAATCGCCGGTCATGCCGGTCCGTCATTGCGTTTGAGAACTCATGAGACACGCATGGCCTTATGGCCTCCCACCACCAGTATGTCTTTTAGCTTGTAAACGGTAGCCCCCTGCAAGCTGCTATTTAGCTGTTCGGTGCAATTATACCTCGATATAGTTGACTCTCCGATATTGCTGACCGATGTATCGATGTCGATCGTGTGATTCAGATTCAGATGTGGGGCAGGCCGCCAGTACCGGCCTTCAGTACTTGGCACTTATGTGTGACATAACTTCGAACATGCGTTTGTTTATGCTTGCCCATTTTTTCGACGTTTGCACCTTGGGGGGGTTTTCCACAGGGCTCCAATCAGGACAAGCGCATGTTCGTTGCCAAGGTAAGCTAAATTTGAGGTTGCCCTTATTTGAGGCGCTTACGCTAAGACTAGCTGTTACATACATAAGGCTAGCTACTACATACATAAGGCTAGCTTTTATTCTGGAATAGAAAGGGCAGTGGAATGAACGTTGGGTCAGGCTTTGTCAACGAGTGGAGTTACCACCACTACCTTGCCTGGCGACGGGATGCGCTCCAGGTGGAGGCCAGAAGGGCCTTTAAGGGCCCTTCGAAAGGCCGGGCGGTCAATAGCCTTGGGTCTTGTGATAGGGACAGTGACGCAATTCCTGTCGTTGCCTGGCCCCCGATTCGTTCTTGGATGTGTCATCCGTGCGCCGAGTTGCCCTCCTCTCCGTGTCCTTGTTCTTCCCTGCTCCCGCTGACACCCCCAGGTCAGCGACCTAGGTACTGCCCATCCGCTGGGAACAGCGGACGAGATGGATATTGATGACGGCCAGATCGGCTCCATCGCTTACATGGTGCGTGATGGTGACCGCCGTGTCGTCTATTTGGGGTGGGATGGTTGGGTGGGTGTTACACTGTGTGGCATTATATGCGATGACACATGGGCCAAACGCCCCCGCCCCCGTGTCCTTCGCCCTGCTCCGATGTGCTTCTTTTACGGATAAGAATTTATGCATGAGGACACAGCCTGAAATGCCGTGTTGTCGGCTTGCTGTCGGACTGTTGCAAGAGCCTCACCAACCGGGTAGGCGACGCGATGACGGGCTAAAGCTATTGTGAGGCAACCTGAGCGGTGCGAGTGTGCTAGTCGTGATTCATGACAGCTCCAGGGTGCCTCGGCCGGCATATAATGTACTATCCTGCAGGAGAGACTTCGCAAAACCTGTTGCGTGCATTCAACCATGCATAATTGGATTCGGCATTACGATTTGGATTTGCGTTTTTGAGTTCCTTGCCTTCACAGCCGGAAAAGTCGTAAGTGTCTTTGGTCGTTTGGAACGTTTTTGTCCGTTCAAGCAACATGTATCCACCTCATCCTATCGTGCTGCCTGCCTCCTCTTGACCACATCGCCATGACTACCAATTAAGGCACCAGAAGTGTTTCGCGGCCGGATTATGAAGGCATCGGACGTATACTCGTTTGGAGTGGTGCTATGGCAACTGGCATGCGGCACAGGTGTGCGGTGTACGTGCATGGACGTAGCTGGGGAAAGAAAGTAAAAGAAGCGTTGAAGTCCTTTGACCAGGGATTCCAATCGACTACGCCAGTACAGTACCCGTCTATTTTAATACTAAGACAAACCAGTACACGTACCACAACCTACTGATACATGCTTGTATAAATATATTGAATATGTAAATAAACTAATGAATAAACTAATGAATAAACGAATAAATAAATAAGTAAATAAGTAAATAAATAAATATGAAGTAATGAAATACGATTATTAAGGTGGGAGTAGTGTAACCACATTCGGATGGAGTCGAAAAGCGGAGGGATGCGGGGCGGTCGGCACTACCGGTCAGGCACTACCACACTTCCCATAACCAAGGACCCATTGCGCGATGATCCACCACTATGATTCATCACTAGGTGTCCCAGTTCTCGGTGCGAGTTATGGCAAATGTGCTGATACCTCGTAGCGCTTGGCCGGATCCGGCACCCCACCAAGCCCACCTTGTTTCGTGTTTCCCACACACCTATCCGCAACCCTCTGCTCACTCCGTTCCTCCGTTCCGCCCTTCCTTCCCTGCTTGTGCGGCGCTGTCACGGCCTTGCGGCCCGTACCGGCTGCGTCATGCAGGCGCTGCGCCCTTCGAGGGCGCCCATCCCGTTGCCATTGCTCTAGGCGTCATGGAGGGCAGAATGACACTCCGGTGGCCGCCAGGCGTCTTTAGGCCTTTGCAGCAGCTTGGCGAGCTATGCCTGCAGACGGATCCCGCAGGCCGGCCGTCGTTTAAATCTGTTGTGGGTGCTCTTGAGAAGCTTGAACGCCACATGCAGCGGCTTGCTATGGCAGCGGCCTCGGGAGGAGGATCTGGATCCTGCACCGGGAATGCCGCTGTCACCTCGCCACCTGGCCCGTTCGGGACCCCGGTGCAGTTGCCAGCTGTCCAACGGCCGGCCTCAAGATCCAGCGGATTCAGTCTTCGTTGAAAAAGGATGGTGTTTAGACGCGCATGGTTTAGAAACGAACACGCAGAAGTTGCAGATGCGTAGGAAACGCCTGGCAGCAGTATTTTCATTTGTTTGTTTGCGTCATCTTTATGATACCTGGCGTCACCCGGACCCTTTCTTGTGCTTTTCCTTTTAGGCGGCGTTCATCATGTGCAGTTCAGGAATCGTGGTGGAATTGTTGTGAGAGGGATAATTTCACACTCTCACACTTACAGATGTACACTCTTGCTTTTTAATGTTTGTACTAATAATCTTGCTCGGTGCTATGCCCCTCAAGCCGGCATGGGATCGTCGGCGGAGAGATGAAACCAACTGCCAAAGTAGGTCGGTCGTTACGACGCCATCTGCGGACGCCAGCTGTGGGCTCGGATTATTATGCGCTATGTTGGTTTTGCTTTCACATCACGGGTTAAGAATACTTGCAGGAAACTTCGGAGGTACTTCATATTACTGCGCGCTGTGGTTTATTTGTTTCGATATGAAGGAGCAAAGCGCCGTCCATGCAACGTGAGAAAAGTGGTGAGGCCGTATTATCGTTCTGCTAACTCACAACACTGCACAATCGTTACGGAAGGAGCTGTAGAGTACCGGGGAGAGGCCCACCCGGATTGCCGCTCGTGGAGCCTGGAATGGGATTTCATGGAATTCCCGTGGAATGGGACACATGAAGATGTGAAGGCACAGGGTGCACGCTGGGCGCGTGTTTGTTTATTTGTTCGTGTGTATGTCTGTATGTATTTATGGTATGGGTATGGGTATGTGTGTGGCTGAAACCCTGGTTCTGGGGGTTCCCTCTTTGATTCTTGAAGTCTTCAGCATCCATATCACCCAGGGAGGAGAGAGGTGCGGCATTTACCCAGAAAGGAGCAGTATGGGGGACTCGGACAGCGCTTACGTATATGTGTGCGCTCGCGCGTATGTGTGCGCTCGCGCGTAATGTCGATCAATGTCAAGCATCATCTCCGCAAGCCGCGCACTTGGACGCATCTGATATAGGTCGTTCAATAGACCGGGATCAGCCGTGCCGGCATACTGGTTCCTACAGCACTTGTGAAATGCGATGCGGCTGCCGACCGGCAGGCGGGCGAGTGTGGGATGGTCATCAAGTGGGATTCCACTGCTTTGTGCTTCGGACGTGCCGGCACAAAATTGCCCTGTATAGCGCCTGTCAGGGCTCCCCAGGGTACCGGAGGACATTTGGGCATAGAGGTAGACCTTGCAACGTGCGACCCGGAGCATATGCAGCATGTCTTGCATTTTGCATAGAAAAACCGGACGCATTGGAAGCGTGTGCACAGGAAAGTGTCTCATGCTGTTGCGGTAACGATTCCCCATATTTGATGCGTCATTTATATTAATATGTCAATGAAATAAAGCAATAGGACCTTGATCTCTAAAACGACCGTAGTGTTTATCTTCATATGCTTTGGGATGCGTGGTGTATGGGCGGGGGCAATTGCTTTTGTGTGTGTCATGTGCCGTAGTCCGTTGGAACTGGGCAGCTGATGTGGGCCACTCCCCAGTTACGAAGATGTTGCTGCCCTTGTGTATGTGCATGTCTACGTGTACTAGTATATTTCTAGTTGTTTTTGTGTATATGTATGTGTACGTGTATTAAGGCGCAATAATCGCGGCAGGGCCTAGGGGAATGGAGGGTGCGGCATGTTTAGAAGAAAGCCTAAGTTGCTGTTCACGGTGGCGGTTCATGGTGAGGCACAGACATAGCTTTCTGACTGTTTCATTTGTTGGTGTCATTTCAACTGTCCTGAATTGGCTGGCCAAGAATTCCTCCTTGATAGGCACGGTGTTGTTGGCGTTTCGGTTGATGGCGTTCTGCGAAGTGATGATGACGATACTGCCGAATGCAGCACTCAGACGATGTTCAGACGGTGACAGACGATGTTCATTTCGCTAGCGGTAGACCAAGAATTCCTGTAAACAGCCAATCGCCAACAGGAGCGCCGATATGGCAAGTTGGCAGCGTAAGATCTGGAATCATGGGGTGTAATTGGAGGTAGCATGAAAATGGCTTGGACTGCTTTCCCTTGGGACATGATATGCCGTATGTGACGTGGCTGGACCTTGCAGTCATCAATCGCGAGCCCTGCAGTATCTGTTATCGTTTTGCGGAGAGCTGATATCGCAGCTGGGTATGAATTATTCGTGAATCATGTTACCAACCATCCAATCAACACCGTCGGGACTGACTTCTGGCGTTTCGAGACGCGACATCATTGTTGTTGTCTCTTTAACTGAAATCGGGTTACCGTGCTATCTTTCCGTGTGCCTGCTCAATCGTCTGCAAATTGGGAAAATTATCTCATATCATAACTACCAGGTCACTTCTCGGTTTCATGTCGCGGGATACGGCTGGCATCATAGCGCTTTCAAGCCTTTGGGCAAGCCCTTGACGACCACCTTTGTGATTATGAACATGTGTTAAAATATCTGTCTATCATGAAAGTCCTAAGCTAGGTGGCGTGCTTGATCGTTATTTGTGGCCTGCCAAGAATGGATGACATAAAGCAGGCTATTGTTCAAACTCTAGAGAAGCAGGGCATTATTGCGCAATTGAAGGTAATTTTGTCACGCATCAACATATTCAGACCTTGCAGCTATGAAACCCCCGCGTTGACCAAACAGCATTTTTACTCACAGGCCCAACTGCGCGCCCAAGTCTTCCTTGCCGTAGAGGAGTATGATAGCACGACGTCAGGTTCAGGTGCAACTTGTCTTTGGTGGATGAAGATTGCGAGAAAGCTGATGTTGGTTGGCTTTGCAGGACTTGCGTCCAAATCAGTCGTTCCTGCGCGGAATTCTTTGCTTTCGGAAGCTGATGGTAAGGTGAACCTTTTCGCGAAGTTTTAGCTGAGCCTCTCTCAAGGATTGCGGAACAGATTTTTACTGACACCTCCAGGTCAGCTGGCCATACAGCTCGTGTTGGACCTACTCGACTCTTGCAACCTAATATTCACAAAACGGGTACGTCAAACATGGCGGGGCCACTCACTCTCCATCCCCAAGGGGTAACCCATGGGTCACTGTACTGCAGGTGTTCCAGCCCGAGCTTGGCTCCAAAGCACCTGATAGCGGGCGCCATGTAGTGGCCCAAACACTGGTAGGATCACCTCCGCATACACTCCAGGGAAATATGACTCTTCCTCAAACCTTGTGGGTGTTCTTCATGCGCCAGGGCCTCAAGCCATCCTCCACCGATGAGCCACTGCTTGTAACTTTGTTGAGGACGTTTAAATCAGGTACAGTTGCCGCGAATGCCAGCCGTTCTTCACTTCTAATCTAATCTAAATTAATCTAATCTAATCACCTTAATGCTGTTAAAACACACCTTTGTGCCCTGCCTTACTCTCCCTTGCGTTCCAATCGCAAGGCTCCTCTACACGGCCTGCCGGCACCACCAGCACACCGGCCAGTGCCCCGCTTGCCCAATCACATCCTCTAGGTAGCAATAGCAGCAGCAGCAGCGGCCCCGTGACAGCAGCTCCTGATGCGGCACCGGCATTGGTATCCCAACCGAGCGCGATCCCGGCATCGTCGTCACTGTCCGGCCTTGCACCAGCCTCATCATCACGGGCTCCCGGACCGGTTGCGCCGCTGTCACGGCTCGAGCCACTGGGCAAACCTTCTTTGGGGCCACTGCCGCAGCTGGGGACTTCAGCGCCCGCATCAGTGAAACAAACGGACCTTGCACCTGCGCCATTCGGGAACAAGCCGCTACCAGAGCCTTCCGTGGGAGACACTGGCGGTTATGACGATGACTTTGAGGATGTGGACGAAGACGTGGATGCGCTGGCCACGGAGGAGGGAGACGATGACCTTGCAACAGCATTGGTGCGTTCGGTGGTGGAAATTTGGGCAAGGAGGAAATACGGGGGCTGCAGCTTTGGGGGGGGAGGGAGGGAGTTCATGAAACACGGGACATCGGGGGAGCGGGAGGGGAGGGGAGGGGAGGGGAGGGGGAAACACGGTACGATGTTCAATACACTTACCGAATGCTGTGGTCTGCTTGCCATCCGAAGGAGGCTTGGAGAGAGGAGGGAGGGACCATTCTGTTGTCTTATGCGTCGTGAGTATTAGTCAGCACAAGAGGTTTTGGCAGGGGCCATTAGCTCCTGTCTCGCTAGTGGTAATCAGTTGCACACCCACACGCATGCACACACCTCCCTTCGTCAACCCTGCATTGCTGTTCAGGGTTGCACCACCACGAGTGGGCCCTCAAGCAAAGGTAAGGTCATTTTGATACGTGCCTTTGGTCGTCCCGTGGTCAGGGGTCATACGGGTATGGGTCATACTGGCCCTAGTATGCTATATACGCGCGTACTAAGCGCAGTCAAACACTGATGCGATCCTGCATACCCAAGTACGGCCCGCACACTGGGGACTGCTGTGCTGCCAAGCGACACCGTAATTTATCTAGTGTATGTATTCGGAGGACAGCTCCGATGCTCAAATCAAATCGCGAGTTGCTCTGCCCGCTTGGTCTCTTTAATTTAATTCATCCACAGACCACCACAGGTGTCTTTGCCTTTGCCTGTGTTGCATGTCCAGTCCTCCTCTCTTGCCCGGGTTGAGACATATCAACATAGCCCCATGCCCCCGTCAATCTAGTATGGTGCTAGTATGGTAAGGTGTGACGTGTTGACCTGTCCCTCCAAATTCATGTGCTGAATTTTACCCTTTTGGTGTGCGCTCATAACCGCTTTAGGTGCAGCGGATATTGGGAAGGAGCGGCTCATGGGGGGCTTTGGCGGGAGTAGTAGCCGAGGGCGCACAGCTCTGGACGCAGACCTAATGGCTGGGGACAGGTGGGTTGTTGCACGGCGATTGTACGACCTCCTTCACGTTCTGCCATCAAATCTCGTGTGGTCTGTCAAAAAAGAAAACATTTCACGGGCCGCATGTGACCTGGCAAGGAGGGAATGAACAAAAGGCCATCTGCCCTTACGCGCTAAACTTAAGGAGCTCGGAGCGAAAGGGCTGTCTATTGATTCCCTGTTTACACGCGCGTGTGTGTGTATATATATATATATATATATATATGTATGTATATGTACGCGTGTTGTGTGTGAATGGGTGAATGCATGTTATTTGACGTAAGCACGAGATCTTCACAAGGTAACAATTTTTGGACCTCCTGCTTGCAGGAGCTTTGGCGTCAGCCAGGAGCTTGTTGGGCTCGATGCGGGTGAGTCAGCGCTCACCCAGCCGTGTCGGTATGTGCCTCCCTCCTCTCCACTCCCGCAACGTTTGGCAAAAAAAACCGGTTCACAAAAGATTGCGCCTCTTCGACTCCACGTGATTTTGCACCTCTTCGGCTCCCCGTCTCTTCGGTTTTTTCCTTAATCACGCCATACGTATTCTTAGGTCCGGAGCTCCTCCTCTCGCGATTTGATTTGAACATCGGAGCTGTCCTCCTCACGACCATCTGGACTCACGTACGCTTCTGGTACAGGTAACAGCGGCGGGCTCAGTTTCAGTACGGACTTCCCAGGCGGCGACATGCGGGCGTCCTTGTCGTCGAGCCAAGCGTTGCTCTCTCCCATAACCGAAGGACCGGCCAAGCTGTCGGCGAAGCTTGAGCCGCTGCGGTGAGCATTACCCGCCAGCTGTCAATGACCTCTCATGGTTCTGAGGAAGGGGGGGTCTGCACGTCCCAAATTGTTATGCGAATGTGTGTTTCCCTGCCCTCCTCTTAAGGGCACAGGTGCAAAGTTCCCTACACATGGCGCGTGCGGAGCCCAATGTATCTTTCTATCTCTCTTCCTTTGGTCTGCAGCTCTCATACATCGTTTTTGTTGGTTCGTCTGGTTGGCGACTGCCAGGAGGAAGTAGTTCTCCCCACGCGCTTCGAATTCATACGTATTATTATTATTATTATTATTATTATTATTATTATTATTAGCATCATTATCATCATTATCACCATCACCATCATCATTATTATAATGATGATGGTGATGATGATGCTAATAATGATGCTATTATCATTGTCGTTATTATTGTTATTGTTATTGTTATTATTCGGATGCCTAAACACGTGCTTGTGCATCTGGGTCTGCACCGTGCCGCGGGAACTTGCAGGCCGCTGGGGGCCAGCAAGCTGTCGCCCCTGGCTCCCTTGGCACCCCTCCCGTCCATATCTTCGAGCTTATCCTCTAGCAAGGACGACCCTCTGGGGACGAAGGGTAAGTCCTATCCTGCTGAACTGGCAAGCGCTGAGCTGCACCCTTGCGTTTAGTCCCCTGTGAAGAGGCCGAATGGGGGGCCCCAGAGGGGAAGGGCATCTCTCCCATGCAGAAACCTCCACGAGAGGGTGGGGGTGGGGATGGGGATGGGCTTCGCATACACATACGCGCTGCCCATCTAGATTGTGCTCTGATTCGGATCATGGGGGTTTAGTTGCTCTTGTCCCCTTCAGCTTTAAGCTTGGCAAGATGGAGTTATTGATAACGGCCAGCTGGAATTTTCCGTTGAGGACCTGCTCCCTTTCCCGCGTCCTGCCTTTCCGCCTATTACTATCTGTGTTGTGCGTGGCGCCGCTGTTTATGCATCTGTTAACGACCGAGGTGGTGAAAATGGCGCCCCGTCCCGTATCCTGTGCGCGCGTGTCAGGCCCCAAGCCCCTGGCACCTCTCGGTGCGCCGGTGGTTCGCAAGTCCATGGTGGACATCGAGAAGGAAAAAGAGGAGCTGCGCAGGTGGGTTGGGTGCACACACGCAAACACACACGCAAACACACACGCAAACACCTAGATAAGTTGCGGGTTCGCTCCGACCGACGTCGGATTTACTCCGCGTCCATCCTGGTATCCGACGGGCGGGCAGCAAAGGAGTAGCGAACGGCGAGCAACCCAATACCGTGTGCGGCTCCGCTCACGGCTCCACGAAGAAACACCCACTGCATGGAGGAGGGGTTACGCATGTCGGATTTCGCCACCTCTCAATATTTCTCCTTCTTTCTCTCTCCCCCCCCTTTGCCAATTCCCGCGCCTGCTTTTCGGTGAAGGATATCATCTCCCTGGCTGCATATCCCCCGTTTCAGGCCTTGTCTGCTTTCCATCAACCGACCTTGCCGGCTGGGTGAACCACGCGTGTCTCTCTCCCTCCCCCCTCCGCAGGCTGGGATTGCTGCAGTCCGGGGATTCCTTCTCGAACAGCATTGAGGTCGAGGTGCGCCGACCCACCCACCATTGCGGACACGCATAAACAGAAGCGTAGTGTACTATATAGCAGACGTTGCATGATGTCGTATCAGAGCCAGAGATGAACTGTGGGCATACTGGCCTTCATTTTGTCCGCGTGACGGTAGACGGAGTAGAAAGGCTTGGTTTCCATGGTCCTAGCTCGTAGCTCGATCCCACACCGCCAGTCCTAACCTGCTGTTCACGAGTTTTATTGTTTTTTTGTTATAATCATCATCATCACATTATTGTTATGTATATTATAACTATTATTCATGTTATTATTAAAGCGTTTCTCGGGCGTAATACATTACACGGCGTTGTATCAGTCAGTGTGAGCCTTCATTTTGGAGCTACCAACGCTGCTTTTACAGAGATCGACGTCTGGGTGTTTCACTGGTGCCGTGCTGCGCGACATATGCTGTGCTGTGTCTGTGTGCAGTCTCGACCGCGCCCCATGGGCGCGCCTTCCAACATCTACGACGCGGAGATGTCTGTGAGCGCAAGCATGGTACGTTACGGGTGGTGTGGTTGCAAGGTGTGCGCTCCTGAGTGCCATGGGACTTGGGGATGATGAGGTGTGAGGACCATTTGTCGGGTTCTTCGGAGAAATCTTGGTAGTCGAGACCATGCCGCACATTTATACGCATGCACAACATTTATACGCTTAAGCAATTGCCACATCGTGCACTCGGCGATGGGGATCACTGACAAGGATAGCTGCGCGTGCTATTCAGGGGGTGAGGGCGAGGGCGAAGGGGGCACTCTCCGGGAGCATCTGCCTGACTGCCTAGGGTGGTGAGGAGTACGGGAATCCCTGATGTGCGCGAATCAATCATAAACCCCCAGTTGTAACCAAGCGCCGTCACATGCGGTATGCTGTGTGCCCTGTGACTCCAGGTTAACTTAGTATGTTTATGCGTCACTAACTCAACTCTTATCCTCAACATGTATGCTCCTCCAGGACGACGGCACCTGGGGTGGTGGGGGTGGTGGCAGCGGCGGTGGCGGTGGCAGTGGCGGTGGCAGTGGTGCTGGCGGCGCCCGTGATGACAAAATGCCCGTGTTCGGCAACAACAAGGTGAGGCGTCCATTTTTCACTAAGCAAGGGTGAACAGAGGCTCCTTGTATGTTGGGGCCAACCCTTTCCTGCGCGTTGCGAACCTATACCTCCGACCTTACAACCCCCCCTTCCCCCGCCTGCCCTAAGCCTCTGATTCTGAGAGGCTCACTGTACCCAACTTTTCGCCTTTCCACTCCGCCTTCCCCTAACGGCTGAACTGGTCTTCGTCCCACATGGGCCTTTTTGCCTTATTTCCCACCACCACGACGCTCTGCGGCCTCTACCATTTGCACTTCTGCAGGGCATCAGCATGGATTTGGGAGCTACGGGGCTATCGGCATCGGACCGTTCCGGTGATATCGGCGACCTGGGTGTCGATTTCGCGGAGACAGCGGAGTGGCATTGAGCTCATTCCGCTGGGCTCTTTCTCCTTAGAACCTTAGAAGGGGCCATCTGCCCAAAGAGGAGTGTCGTTTCATGCAGCACAAACCATATGCGCATTTTGTGGCTTAAATGTGCAACACTTGGGATGTGGTGTCGGGCAGAGCGTTTTAATTATCACATCGTGGTTGCCGTTGTGTGTGTTATGTTACGAGATTCGTTTCGGAGCCCCTCACCAGATCTGATCTGGCCGGCCCTAACGAGTATGTATACGAGTGCTGACATCCTCACTGCTACGCGTGAAGAAGCAGAAGCTGCCTGGGTGCATGCCCCCAGTAACTACGACAATGGTGTGCTAAATCCGCAACATACACACAGCCAACTGCAAAATAGGAGTGCGTGTTCTGGTCAATGTGTGTGCTGTGTATGTATGTATGTATCTGTGTGCGTGCGTGTGTGCGCTTGTTTGTGTGTATGTGTTTGTGTGTGTGTGTGCGTGCGTGCGTGTGTGTGTATGTGTGCTGTATCCATCCCCGCTGCTGAGCCTTATCTATCTGGTCTCAGCTGCACCTCGCCCGGCCAAGGGAGGCGAAGTGGATTGCCGGTGCGTTGTCGTCCACATGACGTCCGTGCATCGTGCTGGCGACAGAATTGGCGATAGAACGCTGTGACAGAGAAGGAATATGTGGAGACGCCATTTGGCTGATGGGGGGGATTGAAGCCACGCAGAACAACGTGACTTGACTGCGTTATTAATTTGTTGCTTGGTTGCTTGCAGTGCGCCACGCTGGTGCAATGACGTCATCTTTGGATTTTGGCTTTTCCTCGTTTTGACGGCGCATGCGTGCATGCATCAGTGTGCACACCTGCACACCGATGCGTAGCGCACTGAGGTGTAGCGTAACACATTGGCACTTAGGAATTCAAGGTATGTTGACGTCATCGTTATTATTTCACATGCCACGTACATCCTGCAGGCGGCTCTGCGGGAACCGTGTGGACGCAGAGTGGAGCTGCCAAGGGATTGGCTTATCCGCAGTGAGCTGGCTGGAAAGAAGGAAAAGTTGTAAGAGAGGAATATCCTGGAACGAGACTGTACGGAACTGCCCTGCCCTACAACGCGCTGCTGCCGGTCCTAGTCCTGCAAGTCCAGCTTTTCCAGCTCCCCCAAAGAAGGGGCCTTCGGTGGCTACAGTCCAAGAAAGGAGGGGGAGTCCTGGAGGGGATAAGGCAGGAGTGGAGTAAGCAGGGTGCATAGCTCAAGACATCAACAAGATAACCATGCAAGCATGCCCAACTTCATAATAATCAAACTTCACTTATTAGGGGAACTCAGCCAAGCGCCGCAATAAACTTCATGCAATGTCTTAAAATTCAGCACATCAGACGTGTCATGGGAACGTGAGTGTCATGGGTGACCATCTCATGCATGTCCCTTCCACTGCCAACGTCCATGCATGTGCTGCTTTGCATCTTGTTAAATTTGGCCTCCGGCTCCTCCGTTTTCGCTCCCCCTCCGCCTTTACCATTCTCAAGTGTGGTACTGCATCATGCTCTAAGAAAGAGCTCCCGAGTTAATGCCAGGATTAGATATCCTGATCATTGTCCTGATACTACATGTGCTCCCTACACCAACCGTGAAGCAAGTATATCTGTTGTGTCCGCCTAAGCAAGTGTCAATCGGAAGATGGTCATCTTCATACACGGTCCATCCGGAACACTACCCGTAGATACCTCAGGGTACTACATGCCGCACCATATCATGGCTAGCCTTGCATGTGCAGCTTCTCTTTGAACCGTGTTCAGCAGGAGCTCCTCCATCCACGTATCCTCAGCTTTAGCTGCTATGCATGCCAAGCACCGTAGGGTGCAACAGGACCCCTTAGATTCCCAAACACAAAGCACTCTCGTGCACTCCAAACAACCTGCACCGGCTTCTCATTAATGAAGTTGGGCTGGGGGGGGGTCAAATACAGGGAAACCGCTGGACAAGGTGGACCTTGCTTACTTGAACAGCCCAAATCAAATATTTGATCTCGAGTTTTCGAGTGATATAACCATATTATAGGACAGGTACCAGCGTGGTGTGCCACCCACCCGTGACGTTGAACCATTTAACACTGTTTGGGGACATCTGAAGTTATATGTTTGAGTAATAGTCACGCAGTAGATGTGTCACAAGAAGGTAGGTAGATAGCTCCTATAACAATTATGTCGGGGGGACAGAAGAGGCGAGGGGAATAGAAGATACTGACCCTAACTGTCAGTCACCGCCGTACACCAGGAGATGTAAGGGTAATGTGATAAGAGCGGCGGGTTAAGGGCGGCAGGGGTAATCCAGCCGGGCATTCACATGCATGTGGGGCTATGAGGTGTGGGTGGTGATATCAGGGCCCATGTGTTGAGCTTTTGCAAGTATACATGTCCAGTAGACGGCTGTTGTAACATAGGGTGCACTAGCAGTGATGCTGGGGTGCAAATTCCCTGGTACCACTAGCTGTCATCTTAACCAGTACATAAGGGGGCATTTCTTCATTACTAGTCAACATTTGCAGCCTGATGTTACCTACCTGCTAGTCCCCACAGTTGGTTTTGCGACTTGACAAATTATCTGCAAAAACGTTTTCGATGAAATCTCTGCATACCCAGGAGCCATATATACACACGTTATCATCGATGGCCATGGGCCTGGGCCTGGGCCAAGTAAGAGACCGCGCACATAAACACATGAGAAATAGCACCTTGCTTCATCATTAGGCGATAAGTTCAACTGTGTCGGTGCTTCAAATGAACAAGACAACCTTGCAGTTGGGGGTACGCGTGTGCTCCCGACTGCAAGATTGGCTTAGTCATTTGACAGCAGGAAGACTGCTTCTATCTGGGGCCTAAGCAGCAAGTCCAGGAGCAGCATAGCTAGCGCTTCGGACACGATGTTGAAGCTGCTGGCGTCGCTCATCTATGGATATCATCTATGGACTCATCTGGGCACGCTGCAGGTGAATATGGCTAGATGGTGGCTAGTGGCTAGTGGCTAGACAAGTGGCTAGATGGTGCCAGATGATTAGATCTCGCTAACACCGCTTCACATTTGTCACCAGCTTGTTAAGCTTATTATTTATATATCTTTTGTGTCACACAGCATGTCTCTTCAACCCGCTCAGAGGGGGAGGGGAGAGGGAGGGGTGAGTTGTAGGGAAACAAAGCCACGCGGACGTAATAGCCATACATGGATGGGGTTGGTGCTATTGCGGGTATTCCCGCTAGCAACTGCTCATACCCTGAAAAACATGAATACCCCTCCGTCTCCCTCCACTTTGTAGACCCTTTTTTCCCCTCCATATTGTATCAGGCTCTGAGAAAGAGCTCGCGAGTTAACGTCAGGATTAGACATCCATGATACTAAACTCCATCCCTAGAACAGGCCGCAGCTCCCTCTGTGTTCGTACAGGCTGCCAACAGTGGCAACTAAGTAGTGGTGACAACCTCTTTCCACAGGAGCTTGTCCAGGATGGACGCATGGGCGGGGCACTCAAGTTGATGAGTACTCGTACGGCATGGATAGATGCCGAATGATGAAGCCCCGAGCCTGTCATGACGGATCGCTCACAATAGGCTCCAATGTTGCATAAGGTGGTTCCAATGTCATTATGTGCCCCGCAGGCCCCCCGCGTTAGCTGGGAGTTATCAGTAGGCCACTACTCGAGCGAGGGCATTGACGGTGGGCCGGACCTACCGTGGACCACCGTGCTATGTGCGCTACTGCTGTCCGTGGAAGGATATAGTCTTTTTTAGTTTTGCTGGTCGTCATTCGAAGAAGCCTAAGCAGCAGTGCCTGGAGCTTCGATTCCCTGCTGTGCAACCATATATGTTTTGCGTTCCTAAATTTGCGTGTGTCATGTTTCTTCGTATTCTGTAGCAGGCAGTGCTCGCCGGTACGTACGTACGTATACCCCCATTGCTGCTCACGTTTACCTGCCTAAATTTAGTGACCAGGTGCTTACAAAATGTAAGTGCCGGTATCTTTGCTCTATACATTAAAATATCCTTTCCAAACATCCCTTCCGATCTTTTCCAAGCGATCCTTTCACGTTCCCTGGGGCAATGAAAATCGCAACCTATACTGACAAACCTAAAGTGACATTTCGATTTGTTTTAAGCCGCTGAATAGCAACTGGCGGATGTCCTTGGATGGTCAATAGTAACGGTCGCCAACGGCACGTGTGACTATCGAATTGGTTTGGCATAGTGGCAATTTTCAGGCGTTGCATTTTTTCAACTTGTGTTATCTATATCTATCGTCGCTTTTCGCAAAATGGCCTTCAGAGCTACCAGATACTTTGCAGTGATCGCCGCGCTTATAATACTCGGCACGCGTTACATGAATACGAACAGGAAGCGAATCAACCTGAATGATGAGATAGGCATATGGGACACCGAGGCGAAGGATGGCCAACGGTGCGTAAGTAAACTGACGGTGAACCTCGAAAAAGACGGCTGTTGTCTTACTTCATTTCTCTCCTTACCAGGTACACCGTTGTAACCAGATCTAATGAAACCGGTAGCCAATTCTTCCTTATGCACGCTTACTGCTCAGGAAAGACCCAGGTCAGTACATTTCATCGACCGCTGCATCTGAAAATATCGCAAATGTGGAAATGTTTTGCTATTCCGATCGTGCATCGGATCTTGCGCATTCTCCTGACTATTATCATTAAACGGCTCCCGCCTTTCCGTTAAAATACACAAAAATGTGGCCCCGTGAAGACAGGGCTTCTACCCAGGTAAGCCTTGCAGCCCGCCCATGCACATCCACGACACACAAGACGAGGAATTCGAGGCTATCAGTAAGTCAACTCTCCTTTAGACGGACAGCTGAGGCTCCGTTGATATTTATCGTTGAAACTGCTGAGCACAACAGTGCCTAACTGTGCCTTGCTGCCTTGCTTGTGACCAAACGACACGAACGCGGCTGTTTCTTACACTACTTTTCCCCTGACATTTCAAAAAGCAGCATATGGAGTGGCGCACTGTTGGAATACTGAACCCCCCCCCGGCGTTTTGGCGCAGGCGGCGTGTTCATGGTTAACTTGAACGGGACGGAGGTCCAAATCCCGATCGGCGAGAAGGTTACAATCCCTGCGGGTAGGTTGCTGCTGTTTTTTCGCTGTGTGTCTGCCTATCCTCCTTTTGATGTGTATCTGGGGGAGATGTAAATCTGCGCTATTGATGTCGTCGAAGGGACAGCTAGGGCGCACCTGACGGGGAAGGGAGCTGCTACCTTAACATCTGGCCTTCGATCTGCTTTTTCGCTTACCTTTTTGCTGCTGCTCCGTTGGCTCAGCTGGAGTTGGTTTGGTCTTTGGTGGTGGCGATGTTACATTGGTGGGGTCTATACTGGCAATTCCTATAACGACGACTGGAGCGTCTCGCTTATTAGGTTTGCTTTGAAGATGAATAGCCTGTCTGGTTGCCGTCGACATACACACATACGCGAGCGAGCACGCGCACATGCACACACGCACATACACTCAGATGCACAGATCCCCACCCATCCCGGTCTCTGAAGCTGTTGTTCATGTATGGTGCGGGTACCGTCATGTCCCGCCCTCCACACTGTGTGATTTTCATACCTAATCACCCACATCCCCGATCTGATTTGATTTGGACGCCAAAGGCATTCCACATACATATTGGAACGGCGGCGGCTCCGAGCCCTTGCAGTTGTGGGTCCGAGTGACCCCGGGTACCCCTGACGAGGGTTTCTTGGAGATGGTGGTAGCGCTGTCGCAGCAGGTGTGCGCATCCGATGAAGCGGCGGGGCGGGGGCCAGATCAGATTGTGGGTCCTAGACCAGCCCTTCATAGCCATGCCGTGCATAGCACAGCACAGCATAGCATAGCATATCGCAGCCATAGCATGGTATATCGCAGATGAGTGAAGCCTAGGACAGCGTAGCAGATCAAAGCATGGCACAGTATGCCATACCGGAACACAGCATAGCGTACAGTCCCAAGTGCTACCATAGTGCTCCGTTTTGCATACTCCCTTAGCATCATGACCGATTGATTTGCGCCTCACTTATATGCCCACATTAACCGCTTGTCCGTGCACCTTCTGTTCTTTGCCTGCTCAAGTACTCTTTTATCCGAAGTACTTATTTAAAAACACCACCAACGAAAACAGCAAATCCGGGGCCTCACAGCCGCGCTTAGGGCATGCAATTAGGACCCACCTATCCCTCTATCATCCACACATCATGACACAGTTATAGCTTACAGCTGTCGGTAAGCGGACATTCGACCGTGACAGGAGGAGGGGTTCCTGCGTCCTGTGGGGCCTTTGTTATTTGTTTTAGTCGTCATGACACATCTACACTGATCCCCGTATGTGTCCGCCCCACCGCGCAGTTCGGTGGTCTGAACAAGGTCAATCCCATGCAGCTGGTGCTGCTATTCGCTGATTACGGAATTACTTTAGCCGACATGCCAGAACCACTTTGGCTGGCTGCTAAGAAGTTTCTGGTGCCGCTGGCGCGACTGTTAGGATTCCGCAGTCACTACCCGGAATATGCCTCCAAAGCGGGTCAGCCGCAACCGGTCGGCCAAGCCGCGGAAGAGGCTGCGGCTGCTGCTGCTACCGCCGCGGTTGAGCAGGTGGTGGCAGAGGTGGCGGACACCGTCCGGGGCGGGGCTGTTGAGGTGGTGGCAGAGGTGGTGGAGCAGGGGCAGGAGGATGCGAATGCGAAGACGGAGCTCTAGGCGTGGGTGGCTTGTCTGATGGGTAGCTTTATGGACCCGATGGATCCCTAAAAGGGCCTCGAGGGGAGGTTGCCTGGCGTGCTTTTTCGCTTAACTATCGTGTAGAGTCGCGTCGAATACTTCGGCGGATTTTGTCCTTGTACTTGGCTTTGTAGTTCACATCTTTCTAATATTGTGTGGTGTTCTTTACGCATGTTTATGATGTGTGGTAAGTTGCCTTGATGATTTATGAATGGATATCATATGACAGATCAATTGTGGCATGCGGTTCCGATTTCTTTTTTTAGTCGGGTCATCGGAACTCTACAACATGCTTGCTCGGCGCGCAGAGGATTGGCGCCTAGTGCTCAATGCTGCCGTCTCATTTGAGGATAGAAAATATATGCCATAATATAACAGACATGCACTTTAGTATTTTTTTAGTATTTTTCTACATGTCGTTATTGTTGTCCTCGGATTCGGTTGATAGGTTTGAAAGATACTCGGCATTTTAACAAGTGGTGCTTTTAGCCATTAGAAGAATCGATGGCTTGCTTTCTGAGTTCATGTGCGTATTTGATCCGACCGGTTTCGGCTGCTGCCGACTAATCTCGGGCTGGCACTGGCAGCCTGGATGTAAACCTTGATGGATTTGAAATAAACAATATCTCGCAGCTGATCGACTAACTTCCTGCGTTCACCCTACCTTTAACACGGCACCTTGACAAATTATTGAATAGTTACAAACAACATGCTTAGCTTGCTAGGGCAATACGGCACTCACGATCTCTCATCGCATAACCCATGTTGTCCACCTTTGGGATCGCATGTATGGCCTGCTTGCAGGGCAGTTCCATGCATGTCCACTTAGCTTGCTCTGCTGTCGCTTGCACCCTCTTGCACTTGCACTCGAGCAGGTATGGATTCTCCGCACTTTTGGCTGATCAGATGCACAGCAGCGGTCTGCGGTCCGGGTTGTGCATCTGCTGTCCAACGTCAGCAGAGCTCTCATATTGGTCTTGCCGTCGCAAGCTTGCGTCAAGCCGTGCACCTCGACGGAGCCATGTTTCAGTCTTGAACAAGCTAGTGCTACAACCCAGCGGTACCTTTTGCATTTAACTTTGGCTGCAACAGGCTGCAACATTAGCCAGGAAGGTAAATAACGCGTAGCCATTCCTATCAATCATATAGCTAATGGATTCAAAAGGCTGGGAGTGTTTTTCTGGGGTGGGTCGTACATGCTTGGAGTGCGGCGAGTGTGCGTTTGTTACGGGCATAGGTTTCGGTCATCCATTCTCCCCTTCACCATTCCAAAGACGCCATATCCGCCGCAGCAGTAGCAGCAGCCGGTGAAAAAGTGTCCGTCGCCTCGACGTGTCTCTTCCAATCCCCCTTGCGTTCCGTCGTCCGGCATGTCGCAGCGCGTGTCCTTCCCCCATCTGACCCAGATCGCCAAAGCAAAAGCCTATCGCATCGTTCCCAACAATCCGTTGAAACGCCATCTGCCTCGACATTGTCCCTTCCTTTCCCCGGCTGCCAATTCCATCATGCCTACCCTCTATAATGCTTACCTTATACGCTTGCTTGTGTCAGTTTTCTTGCCTTCAAACGTTCGCGTCTGCGGTCCTGGATCTGGGTCGGTCCTGCATCCAGGCCTTTATTTTATCACGGATACATCACGTGACCCTATGCAGAGGGTGACAAGGTGCTGGTCATTGACGTGGACGGCACCAACGGCACCACGACCAACGGCGCCAAGAGACGACGGCCATGTTGGATTCCAACGGGGACGAGGGGAATTGTTTCGTTGTCGGTAAGCTATTCAGTTGTCGAATTTCCGCTCATGTTCCTATGTCCCTTGTCTCACTCCTGAAAGACGATGTTGACGCTGTATGTAATAAGACTGGCTTGCAAAGGTGCGTTGTATGTGGCAGGCATGCTGGGGAGTCCGGCTTGCTCAGCTGCTTGGCACAGCAGACGTCGTAGGAATAAGAAGATAACTTTCAGGATTCGTTGTATTGGTGCACGTCCGGACAGTCGAGTTAATTGGATCTCTGCACTTGTCACATATGGGTAATAGCATTCCTGGGTTGCATTCACCCTTGCCACCCAGGGCGCAACCGGTGTTGCATTTACACGACGGCCAAATTAACTCTTCTTGAAACATGAGACACATACAATGTGGGCGTGCTAATCCATTTATTACCAAAGCGCTGCGCCTAGGTTTGCCTATGCATCGCTATCCGCCCCATGGGACAGCGCATACGAGTTCACATGGTTCAACAGTAATAGATATAACTCCTCATTTAATTTGCATGGAGAAGGATGACGGATCGGCTTCCATGCATGGCGCGAGTCCCGTCGTAAGTCGTCGTGTCTTGAGTCAGCTAGGGTGATTACGAAGACATGTTTGATGCCCAGCATCTTAACATAATTAGTGGAGGTTATACCGGCTCAAAGTGTATCAAGCGGAGCTCCCATTCCGCGGCTCGCAAGAGGCAGGCAAAACAGCTGTAACGGCTGTTTAATTCGCTACTGAAGAAAATATTATCATCCTGCAGTTTGGCAGTCATGCAGCTGTTGTGTCGGGAAGGCACTAATTTTAAAGCATGTTGTTTGTTTAGTGCATAGTACCGACATGGTGAAAGGCACAGAGCAGCCGAAGGCACCTTCAAGTAAAGCGTCCACTCAAGCGAAAGCTACAACTAAAGCTTCTGTTGCGACAGCCGCGACCAAGACGGGCAGCCCTGCGGCAGCAGGAGCTGGGCGGACCCAGCCAACAAAGGCCGGTCAAACATCCTCGGGAACAAAAGGGAATGGTTCCAAAGCAGAACCTCAGCCTCCCAGGCCAGCGCGCAGGGCTATGGACGGGCCCGAGCTGGCCGAACCGACGGAGGTGGAGATAGAAGCCCAGATCAAACAGCTCCTCAATAGCGCAGATGCCTCACCTCCACAGGAGCTAAACATGGTGCGCAGGACCCACATTGGGTTTGGGCTCTCCATTACTTGGATTTCCCATCACCTCGGGTGTATCACGAACCTCGGTTTTTGGGTTGGGGTTGTCCACAACAGCCGTTCATGCAAAAGCCCAGCTCTGCACCTCTGCCTATAAAGGCCAGGGCCGCCCAACCCTTCAGTTTGCGAGCAGTGCAACCCCATTACCGTCCACCCCTCCCAAATCCCGTCTACGTCCTTATACCTGATCTCTTCATACCGCTGGGTCTTCCTTCAGGAGTTAATCATTCGCTCGCACATCTCCAATGATCCGGCCTTGAGCGCTGCGCGACGAACAGCCAGGTAAGCGGCCTTTGCGTCTTGCCAACTACTTTTCCGCGCTTTCTGCACGAAACGTACCGTCTGTTATCAACTCCACACAATCATCATACCTGTCAGGTTCAACCCAGCCACAGAACTCACGGAACCATTGCCTTTCCTTGTCCAGTGTTTTCTTTGCTTGCTTCTGCACATGCTGATATGAGCTGCTTGCCAACGACAGAGAGGGATATGGCTCCCTGCTTTCACCATCACCATCATCATCATCATCATCAGCAGCAGCAGCAGCAGCACTCGGATTCGCTAGTTTCTTCTTAAAAAATTCTAAATTTCCCTAGGATGATACTGCTTAGGATTTAGGGTTTAGGGTGGTGCTAAGATGCTTCAAATCCCGGTATATAATCGCCCCTCTGCCGCCCCTCTGCCGCCCGGTGGCCTCGTTTTGCCGGCCTGCTGCCCGTCTCCGTGTCTCCTGCGCTTGCGCCGCAGCGAGGCTTTCGTGCAGCAGCTGACCCACATCAGGTTAGACCGACAACGCCTGGAGGCGCTTAACACAGATGTGCTGCGCCAGCTCAGCTCCGCCACGCACCTGTTCCTGCAACACAACCGCCTCGCCAGCATGGCGGCACTGTCGGCACTCCCCCGTCTGACGTTCCTGGCGATGGGGCACAACCGTATTGAGAAGGTAATGTGGAAAGTGACGGACTTCAGGGAACGGAATGAAGTGAGTAGGAGGTGAAATGGGAGTGACAGGTACCGGCCACCATGCACCACCATCACCACCACCAAGGGCAGTCCGACCACGATTTACAAGTACATATAATACACATCTCCTAATCCAGAAAACACACCTCTAGGTGTTTTAGAATTTCAGGCGTTAGGGTTGTATATACGTATACACTAAACCCTAAAACTCCTTCATAACACAACTCCAATGCATGAGTCGATCCTTGCTAAGCCCGGGTACAGCAACCCCTGTAGCGACAGACCTAACCACCGATCCACCCGAGTTCTTTCCTAGGGTTTCATTGTTGATGGAGCCGAATCATGATTGGAAGTCCGCCGTGCCGCTCATGTTACATGTGGTGCAGGTGGAGGGCCTTGCCAAGATGACTGAGCTTATGTTCCTGGATCTATCGCACAACCGCATCACAAGCCTGGACGAGCGTTCCTTGCCGCCCAGTCTGCGCTTCATCAAGGTGGGGCTAGCGGTTCGCCAGGGCCCGGCGGAGGGGGTTTGGTGGAGGGTTCGGCGATAGAGGGTTCTCCATTCCGCATTGAGGTCCTTTGGGGGCTTCCGGCAGAGGCTGCAGCCCCCTTGGGAAGGACAATTACTCTCTATCCGGCTTAAGGATGTGACCCTTAAGGATGTGACCCTCTTCCCAAACCCAGATCGCAAAGAAGTCACGACGTCATCGGCTGATGCGCCGTATTACAGATTGGGATTCTGCCGGGATTGAAGGAGTATGGAATAACAACCGGTTCGAGCTCGGTTTTGCGTAGTGGTTCGGGGGCGAGGGCCAGAAGGGCGTCATCACCGAGCCAGCGGACCCAAAATGTGAGGGGATCCCAAAACTCGCTCCATGCAATGTGAGCTTTAGCTGGGGCTTGGTGGAGCCGAAAGAGAAGGGCACAGCGAATCGTGTATTGTTTGGTGGTGGTGTTGAGTCGGGTATCGCGGTATCACGAGGAATTTGGGACACTTGCATATCTTCACATGCCAACCCGCTTCTTCGCGAGCCGGCTTCCCATGTGTATGGTCGTATATTCACCATTCGTTGAGAGCTGCACCGAGTGGTGGGAAAGGGACTTCGCTTTGCTCAAGATATCCCAAATCACAGATGGGTGGATGGGGAGATGCAGGGAAAATTACCTACGGTTTTATCAGTTTCTTAGGGGCAAATTCAATGTTTGAGAATAGATGGATGAATAAAGGGAATGAATGGATAGGTTCAAGACGCCGGGCGAGGATGCGGGCCAACCCGACCCCGCCACCGCGCACTCCTCTCCTCGTGAGGCGGGGAGCACAGCGGCCTGGTAGGGAAGGGACAAGCCCCCAGAGCGGATAGTGGAGGGCACGTGCCCCGGCCTGGGACCCGTAACGCACGTAGGGACCTCGCGCGCCGCAGAACCCTGCCGTACGTTGTCGTGCACAAACACAGCAGCGGTAATAGCGGGATCCGCGGCTGTGCGTGGTTTTCTGCGGCTGTGATGGCGGGCCGATGGGGTCTATGGGCGCGGTCCAATGCCAATACCTTCTCATGCTGAGCCCTGGCGGGGTCATGGGGGATGCAGGCTTTGCGAATGGGGTCTGTGAAGTACTACAGGGGTTATACTGAAACAACATTATACCATCAATTCCTCGTTTTTAAAAATTCCCATGAATCTAGTGAAGGGGGCATCTGACCTTCTCGGCTCCGTCCTTTGCTAGAGGGCAGGGCAGATGCTGGAGCTCGGACCGCATCCGCAATATCCGATGTCTTTTGATTTATCCGCTGTTTAATTGTTGTTATTTTGGTTTCTTTAAATTCACATTCCATGACTTCCTTCGTTCAGCTTTGGCGTTCAGTTGCAGTTTTCGTAGGTCACCCGTTTATCTGTGTAATGGATGTCTCGTATTGCTCCCTCCTCCGCTCCCCGCCTCACGCAGCTGGAAGGCAATCCATGCGCCACCGGACACGCCAATCGATACTGCCTTCGCCGAGCCCTCAAGGCCCGCTGCCCCCAGCTGCGCCACCTGGATCGCGATCTGGACGAAAACGGAGAGGAAGTCAGTGACGAGGACGACGAGGAGGAGGAGGAGGAGAAAGAAGGCGATGGCGACAGGGCTGGGGCCAAGGTGCGGGTTGCAGCCCGGACACATATGGGGGACGTCAGGGAACACCCGACTGGTATTGAAAGATGCCCTGCTTCGCTGTGCTGGTCGCCTGAGTTTGGCTGCGCCCAGTAGCAGCCCTTGTTACTGCTACTTCACCGGTACCGTTGCTTTCTCTGTATTGGTATGTTCTCCAGTTTTAAATTTCCACAACTTAAGGTGGCTTCAGTTCAAATCCTTTGTTTCTGAGATCCTGAAGCTCTCTCCTCTTGACCCCGCTTTCCTTGGACTGGTACTCGTCTCTTGCTGAAAACAACGCGTCGGCTCGCCATTCCTCAATTCCGACCCCGATCCCGATCTGCGGCTACCAGGTGATGACCGGCGGGGCTACCGCTGCTAGCATCACGGACGCCCCTGGAGCAGAACCTGACGGCGGGGCGAGTGATCTTCTGGAAGATATGCTCGATATGTTGGATGACCTTGAACGTAAGGCCTACAAAAGCGCCACCGCCCGATCAGGAGCGCTGCTAGGGGCCTCGTTGAGCAGGTATGGCTCTACGCCCTTGCGCACAGGCAGCTAGGTGGGTAGGTGATGGGTAGGCGCAGGAACGATGGTATCAGTGCGCTCGGGGGTGGGACGTGGGGGCTCCTTCTCCTTCGGCTCCGCCCTCACCCATCTGCGCCTGCAGCCAATGTGGGCTGCCTAGCTCCAGCGTGTCGGCGTCACCATAAAGAGAGCAAGTTGTCCTCCTTGCCTTCGGTTTCCCCGCGAACTATCCCCCTGTCTACCGTGCTTAAGGACTGGCGCAAGCAGTCGCACTGTATTAAGCGGCACAAAACCCTTGTTGCGCTGCAAGCTTCGTCCTCTGACCGGAAGTGGAAATTTCACCTTTTTCGCCTCCGCCGTTCCCATCCGGTGCTATCCAGATCCACTGAGCTGCACACCTCAATTCAACTCCGCGCCTCGGGGGCCGGCTCTCGGCCTGGTACCGCTGCCGGCACGGGCTCCCGTCCCGACACCGGCAGCGGCTCCGCCGTCGCTGCTGCAGCTGCTGCTGCTGCCTCACGACCTGGCACGGCCAGCACCCCTCCCCGACCGCGCAGCTCCGGAACCGGCGGTTCCGCCGCTGCCACTGTCGCCATGTCAGCCACGCGGGGCAGCACAGCTGAAGGCGTCCCTGCTGCTGTGGGTGCTTCGGCCCGCAGTCACTCCCCGGGGCCTGCGGGTGCGGGCACGCGGCCGGGTTCAGGTCGCCTGAGTTTCACTGGTGGCGGCAGCAGCCGTCCGAGCTCGGCTGGTTCTGGTGCCGTGGCGGCGGGACGGCTCGGCCCGGGCACGCCCCTGCCACCGCCGCCGCGGACGCAGCCCAGCGGTGGCACTCCGCAGCAGCGAGCGGCCGCCTTGGAGCGACAGGTGGAGGACGACCTGGGGATGTTGCAGGCGCGGCTGCAAACGCTGCTGGAGCCCGCGTCCAGCTCCACCTTGACTCAGGTATGTGTAAACAAGAAGGTGAGGGTCTGACCATTGCATGGCCATGGACGGTAGGCAGGTGCATCGAAGGTGAACTAAGACACACCAAAAACACGCTTTAGTAAAGCACCGCCCTGAATGCCAGCGAGCGAAATATATGCTAAGCGGCGACTTCACGGACCTGCTGGGTCGAGCCCGTTGCCGGGGTAACGTTTATACTACGTTAATTATATATGCAACGTTTATATAATACACTCATATACGATTATCCCGGATAAAGCATACACAGATCAAGTTGTGGTAAGCAGCTGGGGGCATATTCCGGACGCGTCCTTCACGGTTCACTTCAATAATTTTTTGACGTGATGTTTAACGTTAAACGTTGCAGGACGCCGCCATCTTCGACGCGCGCCAGCTGATCCACTCGCAGATGGATCGCATGCGCGGCCAGGCCAGTGAGCGCATCTCCGCTCAGCGTGAGGCTGACGCTGCTGTCAGCGACGCAATTCGGCGACTGCGCACCTCCTCCACGCTCGCCACCCTGCGGGACCAAATTAATCTGGGACCTTCCAGGGCGGCGGCGGCGCGGACTGCGGCGGCGGTGGCGGCAGCGCGGCGTGCAGGGCCGGCGGAGGCACCGGCTAGCACAACGCCCGCAGCCGCGAGACCAGGGGCGGCAGGGTCGGAGGCCGCCGTTGTCGCCGAAGGTGGCGGCAGCGGCGAGCAGCCTCCGCGCCCCTGGTCTTCAGGGAGCAGCGCTAGCAGCGGTGCGGCGTTGCAGCTGCCGCTCGGGCCGGGGCCCGTGCAGACGCTGCCGCATAACGTATTGCGAGAGTCTCTGTCGCGGCTCGAGAACATGCTCGGTGCGTCAGGCCGGCCCGGTAGCAGCGGCAGTGGCGGCGTCGGGCGGCCAGGGAGTGCGGGCGCTGCCGCCGCTGCAGGGGCGGCTGCGGGAGATAGGTCAGCAGCTGCCAGTGGGGCGGCGGAAAGCGGCGCAGGCAAGCCAGCCTCCATTGGTGGGAAGGCGACAGGGCGGTCTGGCAGCAGCGGTAGCGCCGCGGAGGGTGGTAAAGCTGCCATGCCAGGGCTGCCTGCTGCAGCCTCAGACGCTGTCGACAAGAATGGCGCGAAAAGCCGTGCCAGCAGCGGCGCTAGTAGTGGCGGTCCGGGCCCCGGGGCGGCAGCGTCACGCTTGCGTCCTGCCAGCGGTGGCAGACCCAGCTCTGCCAGCGGCCGGCCGGCAGGTGCCGTCATCGCAGCCGCCAAGGCGGCCGCGGCGACAGCTACTGGCGGTTCGGCAAAGGGCGCTGTCGCAGCGGCGGAGGTGGCGGCGGAGCGGCTTACGGGCGACGATGCGGGAACTGAAGGGCTATATTCAGAGGAAGAGGATCCGGAGGCAGCAATGGCAGCGGACGCACCGGACTTTGGTTTCATGTTCAAGACCTCATTGCCATTGAATCCGTTCGAGCCGAGCGGCGCTGGGGCCAGACGATAGGAATTTCCGCATGTGTGTGTCTTGTATTACGTGCATTGGTGTCGCGATATTTGTTCAGACAGGATGACAGGATGGCGTGCGCAAGAAGGTAGGACTCAGATGGGCTGCGGAGGGTTGGTCAGTTCGGATTTGCATTACGGTGAGAGAACCCCCAGGGCGAGCGCCATTGGGTTGTCCAATTACTGTACTTGGGTTTGTGGTATGATGTACTCGGACAGCCGGCACGCCACCGGACAACAACCTCCATAGATCAAACCAACAAATGCTTTAGTGCTACAGGATCCACTGCACAGGCACAACCGACGAACCCCGCCCTTTTGGTGCATATGCGACAGACACACCGATATTCTCAACGGGAGTAGGAGGGGGGATGTGACTCTCGAGGCAGGGGGATAAGGCGCCCGGATCGGCGATTGCTTTGATCCGACTTGTGGTATATATAATACGAGTGGTCGCACTAAACGCCGGTTCCAGATTTATTGCTAGGTAAATTATAATGGCCGACTTAAGAAGCCTTGCCACAGGGTTGCGCCGTTCTGATGGTGGGTCCATGGTGAGTATATGGATGGCACTAAGGGAGGTGTATTGCGGATACGCTTAATCTGATTCCCTGGGGGTGTGCCTCAACCTCTGATTTGCTTTTTAAGGTAAGCCTCTCAACTAATAATCTATAAGGTGCAAACCGCCAATTGAGCGGCAGTGCCTTTTGGTGTATCCTGGGAAACAGCTTGGGAGGGAGGGGGAGGTGACTTCATTCCCGCCCGAAAGGAACGGTAGTCACGTGGAACTCTTTCGTCGTGCAGTTCTTCGACGCTATAGGCTTTTGGACTGTCCATCTCAATCTTAACACTAGCTATGTATGTGACGCAGCGGTAACCCAACTGCAAGTGTATATGTCAATTTGGATTTTGAAGTTAGTTCACCGCGGGCGCTTGCACTGGCCAAGGGCAGCTATCCTTCCCTGGCGGACCGCTCTCCTTTGACGGATCTCCCTTCTTTAGCCCCTAAATTCTTAGGGAGGATGGAGAGAGGCTTCATCCAGAACCTTACATACTTGGCAGATCATGATCATCTTAAGGAATTAAGAGTATCTAAAGCCTCCCCTGACTTCAGTTGCCTCAGGTGCAGAACGGCCCCCGTAAAGATACGAAGTGCCTACCGCATCGCACCAATACGAACAATAACTGCTCGTATGCATTCTTCGTACTAAGATATTGCAATTACATACACGCCAACACACGAACACAACATACGAGAGGTGGAACGCCCTCCTCGCCGGAGTGTGCAATCGTACGTTCCCCTGATGCTAGAGTTAGCACATCTACGCGTGGTGCCCTCCAGTTGGTGGGATATAAGAAAGGGCCCCGGTCACACTACTGCAAATAAACCCCATTCTTGGTTGCTGACACCCCTTCTACAGCAGTCCTTCATCGGTGACCGGCAGCGTGTAATCGTATCCCGCATTAACGTAACCCACACGGTCCCAATTGAACGGGTTAACGCAGTCATACCATTTCTTGCCCCACGCACACGTGCCCATGCAATCCATGTAGCCCTCGGGGCATTGAAAGCAGCCCGCCGGCCCGGCCTCTATCCATGTGGTCTTGCACTGCGATTGGGAGCAGCCTGCGAGTGCATGCCAGATGACGTACGAATGAGGCGCAAAGTCCGGCAGCCAAAGGTGACAAGAGGAGAGATGTAACTGCGCGTACGTTGCAGGACATGATACGGTATTTAACGGTATCCGATTCAACGAGTGGGTCTGTCCCTCAGTTTGCATTCTTTCGGGAGTAATTAATACTTGGTAAGGGCGGCGAAAGAGGGAGTCTTATTGTTAAATACTAAGAAAATCTCAGCAGTCCGATGGAGCCAAATGCAAGTGACCACACAATCCCCGTGTAATGAGCGGCCCAACAGACTAATTCTTCCACGTAAGGTTTTTTGTGCAGTGACGCGCAGCCATATTCCCTGGCCAATATGTTACCCCGCACCTCGACACTCCCTGGGATCATATATAACCAGCTTTTGTCATCTACCTGGGTCCATAAAGCCGACGCCCGCGAAGCTGCTGAGGTCATATCCCACGCCCGTGCAAGCCTTCATGTCGCAGCTCGGCGCAAACTTAGCCACGCCGAGGCTGATTCCAGTTCCGGCATTCCACCAAATTGCTTGCCGGGGTTCTGCAACGGTGGCCTTGATCCAGGTCTCGTTGGAGTCGGCCTGCAGCCAGATGTCAAGGGGACGTACCGGCAGGCATGCGGGTAGGTAGCAGGCATCATCAGCTTACATTGATTGAGCTATGTAGAAGCCAAACCAGATAGGATGAAAGTTACCCACCTCATAGCTTTTAAGTGAAATTGCAGCAGCAGCCCAGATTCCTACTTCTTTGACAGGTGCGATAAATTTACGGAAATGCTATCTACGAATTGTTAAAGCAATTCCGTGTCAATCCAGGCAACGATAGCTTGTGGAAATTGGTCGCCTTGGTTGAGTAATTGCGAATTAGGATGCTCCCTATTTTGTACGATATTTCGGACTTTGACTTCAGTCATTTACAGATATGTGGATTATCGGCAAAGTGGACCGCAAGATCTTTGTCAGGAAAGCCATATCTTCTCTGTATTGTAGCCGATCTCTAAATGATTAATTAAGCACAGTTCAGGACCAAGGCCGTTTATGTTCAGCGTTTCAATAGCTCAGATTCAGATTTTAGTCTTGCCAAGAACACTTTATTTTATTGGAAGCCGAGGTCGCGCAGTGCGCGATTCTCAGCCTAACAAAAATTTAGCCCTGCCGGACACCCGAAGGGCCGACTACGAAAGGCCCTCGCAAAGTGCAAGGCGAAGACCAATCATACAACCGAGGCCATATTGACCACCTCGAGAAGCGGGCCAGGTAAGTATGCTTGAGTTGGGAAAGTTGCTGCCACTAACCTTGAGATGTTCAACGCATCGCCGACGTCAAGCCGATGGTGGGTCAACCGCATCACGTCCTTGAACAATTGATCCGCGACCAAAATATAATAAATTGTTCCAACCTTCACAAATTAAACCTCGGTACCGTCATCAGCTCTTCATTTCTTGCCTTTGACAAAAGACTTTAGATCAGACATCTGCACCTCCACACACCCAGCATTGCCTGTTCCCCTTCCACATATATTTTTTCTAACTCTTTCATCTTTTATAAGGGCTTATTGAGTTCACACTTTACACTGCGTCATGTTTTTAATTGCATTTCGTACCGTACTGCGACAGCCACTGATATGATACCATCGTGTCCGTCCCACCCGTTTCATCCCAACTACCCATCATTCCATGCATCCAAAGACGGAAGCCTTTGCTTTCCAACCTCACCCAACCCCATCCAACCTAACTCGAACCCCAGAAACGCACCGTAAGCTCCACTAGGGGCACTTCCCCGATGTCCCAACTGATTCCGTTGCCTCGCAGGTCTCCGAAGTACGCACATGACTGCACGTCAACGAACTCCGACGTGTGTGCATCGTGGTAGCAACCGTGGGCGGTCTGTCCCACGTATACCACGGGTTTGCCGTTCTCCGACTACGAAGCATGGTCAAAGCCAAACCAGCAAGCAAGGTGTCAGAATGCGCTCCATACTATATGCACGTCCCTACGCACACGTCCCCAACTCTTCGTTAGTTGGATACTTGGAAAGTCCGAATCACATTTCATTTCACATTTCGCTTCAAAGGGGATACCTAGGGATGAGGATCTGACGGGACTCTCTGCAGGTTGATGGATGGAAAACAGCAGCCCAAACGCTGAATCCTGGCGGCTGTGGCGTCGTACAGAAAGCGCCGTACAGAAAGCACCGTACATCACGGATCCAGATAATCCAGTTACGAATTGGACAAAACCTAACCCTCACCTCGAATCCATTTCTGCCAGCGACCCGGGTATACCAACCACCGTGCTGGTTGTACAACACAGCGGCGACGCGTGACCTGTCCTCTGACAGTACGACGGTGACAGTCTCCCAATCTGCCTGGTGTGCACCCACACTGATTTCCACTTCCGAAATGGGGCTGCTGGCGCAAGGCGGCTGCCAGGCGTAGAATACGTGGTATTTGATCCGGAGTTGAGAGCCGCAGGTGTTAACGCCGAAGTAGACATGTGCTTTGGGATCGCGGGGCTCGGACAGCCACTCGCCCATAGAGCACTCCTTCTTGTGGCAGCCTGTGTGTTTTGCAGTACGTCAGGGGCCAAAACGAACAACGAACAGCGAATAAGGAACAATGATTCCAAAAAACAATCCCTTCCCCACTCTTTTTTTCTCTCCCTCACCCGCTTCGTAGTAGGTCTGTGCAGTGATGGGGTACCCGCCAGCATCCGAGGAAAATTTCATTACCGGGGCGAACCTCCGAACGAGATCTGAGACGCCAGCGCCTGGCATTCGTCAAAAACATTCGTTCATTATTATTATTATTATTCGCCAAAAAGCAAAATGGGAGAAGAAAAGGCATCAAAAAATTCCAGGGAAACGCCTCATGTGAGGTGTGAATCCCGGGTACAGGGTTATAAGGTTTAGGTTTTCCCGTACACACAACAGACGTACTGCGCTGGTGGATTCGTAGAAATCGTACTTGGATGTAGGTTATATATATGTAGGTTACATATAGGTCACACTAGTTCACACTAAACTATTCCGACCTGCCCCAAAGTGCCAGGTGCATATTCCCTAAATTCCTGAATTTCATTGTAACATCCATTGAGAAGCCGATTTCACTAGGTGTCAGCTTGGCGGATCACTTTGCAACTGAGCTGCAGACATTAAGGTGTCTAGGATCCAGATATCCCGTACGGTAGTTCATAAACGGTTAGTATGGACCTGTAGATGGCCGTATTACCTGTGGACAAACCGTTGCAGGAGCGGTTGCCCCACGCGGGGCGCCGCCACTCCCAAGAGGGACGGAGGTGCTCCGGCAGTGAGCCCCAGGACACGTGTGTTTGGACGCCGTACTTTGCCTTCCAGTACTCGCAGACCTTGGCGTCGCAGCATGATGTGTTGTACACGTGGACTTGCTCCGAACCCGCAACCCCCCAACTGAAACCCGGCCGAATGCCGTACATCTCCACCAATGCACCGCAGCTGGCTGTTCCAAGGGAGTCTGGGAACGCAGATTCCCAACGGATAATGCATGGGTAAACAGGGTTAACGAACAATTGCAACGAACAACGATGGATAACGAGGTCATAAGTACTATCTTGTGCGAGTGGACGAGTTACCGGGCTCACCCGGGTGTGGTATTATTGTGGAGACACAGGCGGGAAGAGAAAAAAATAGCGAGACACAGCAAAATTTATCCAATAAGCTGCAACAACAATTTTAGTCCCTTTGATACCCCACACCCCCCTCTCATCCTGTTGGCAGGCATTCTTGGCGGGGGTCAGAGGAACGACGGGTTCACGGAGGGAAGAGGGAAGAGAAAACGAGGAGGAGATGCTCCCCGAAAGGGACCGAGTTATATGCCCCGGGTAGGGGGGCGTCAATGAGCGCAACCTACCGGTTAATAAGGCATTGCAAGTCATACCCCGAGGAGCTGGTCGTATCCATTCCCAGGAAGGACGAAGATACTCAGGAAGGGAGCCCCACGATACATACGGCATAACGCCGTACGTGTGATGCCAGTAGTCGCACACTTTCACATCACAGTCGGAGATGGTGTAGTTTTGTTTCATCGGCTTTGGGAGGTCACCCCAACTAAAACCTGGTCGTACGCCGTACCGCTCAACCAATAACCCGCAATCATTAAAACTCATCCAATGCGCGCGTGCTGAGAAAACAAGCATAGCGATGTGAATAGTTCGGATGAAAAGCTGCGTCGGGAGTGATGATGGAGATGGCTCCTTTTTCCCATGTGGCATTGTCCCACAGATGGGGTTCGAGGACACACGGTTACGGTTACGACCGTGCATGCCTGCGAGTCAGCAGGATTGTTGCCGGCAGGCAGGGGATAAGGAGGAGGAGGAGGTAGGAGGAGGGAGGAGGAGGAGGAATGAATGGAAGGGCGGCTGTAGGGCGGGACATGGGGCTGTAGCTGTAGAACAAGACGTTGCGCTATCCAAAGGGGCCTTTTATCACTCAATGCGGTATAAATAACAAACGTATATAAAAATATTTTTTATATATAAACAAGCATGTAAATAATTATGTACATTCATGTTTGTATGTGTAAGGCTTGTGTGTATGTGCGTGTGCAAGGACGCGAAAGAGTGTGTGCTTGAGGAAGATATGAGACATCGAAAAAGAGAGTCTCTATGCAGTATGTAGTTCTCGTTGGGGCGTAGGCGGGTTCAAATGCGGCCATCTGCAAACTCACCCGCATCGGCCGTAATGGCCATATTTTATATTATTGGGTCAGCAGCCCAATGAACGCCGCATGTACCAAGCCCATGTGCTTTATTGAAGGCCATTTCACGAGTATGAAATGATACGTGCGTGAAATCGCAGCGAGATGTCAATTTTTCGGTTTGTTGGATTGTGCGTTTCTTCCCATAATCCATTTAGGCTGTCATTGTTTCCGTAAGGCGTTGCGGGGAACCTAGGTGGGGAAACCTGACGGCCCCTCCCTCCCTCCCTCCCTCCCTCCCTCTCATTGCATCTGACAAATCAGTGCTCAAACCCAACCCAGCCTGGAAGGGACCCAAAAGAGAGAAACAAACGAAAGGACAAGGAAGCAATATTTTACCACGACGATGTTTATATACGCGACCTGACCACTTCATTAGGGCCTCGATAAGGCCCACTCACTGCTACCTCCGTATCCCCGTGTGTCCCCACATGCAGCAGCGAAAACGCACGTTGGCCAGGGGTTCTAAGAACTTAATCAAGTTCTCGGCGCCGCAACCTCGGCAACCTCGGGAGGTTCCAGGATGCCCGTACACGACCTAAGATTGGACGCTCCGCGGTGTTGGACACAACTGCCACGGCGCCCCGAGCGCGCCTCTGAGCGCCTAGTGCACGCAGTTATGCTTATCGGGCTCAGCCGATTCCTTAGTACAGCAGAGCTACTGCTGCAGCAGTCAGGCTGACCCCGGAGAGGCTTGCAATGCGCACTGGTGCAGGGACTTGATCAACCGGAGGCTGCCATCGTCTTTATGCAGGGAAGTAAATAAAAACATCGAGGTCAGGCCTTCCGGGAGACAGGATGTGGCATCAAGCTATCCTCATGTATTTGAGACCTCAATTCGCCACACTTCGGCTGATTTCCGATGCGGCCGCATCAGAGCCTGATTCTCGTCAGCGCCTGGTTGACGTGGAGCCGTAACTGACAGCTTATCTGCCTACCTAACTTATCTGCCTATCTTCTGCTGATCTACTGCTAACCTATCTGCTCATCTCACCTATCTGCCTACTTCTGTCAGCACTGGCTGAAGTATCTCACCAAGCCATTGGACACACAGTGACAAGTGTACAGCAGCAGCAGCAGCAGGAGCAGGAGCAGGAGAAGAAGAAGAAGATGCTAACCCCGAGGCAGTGTCGGATGAAAACTAAATTGCCGTACGGAGGATGTTTTATGAATAGCAGGGATCATTCGTAAAGCGGGTTGAAGTTGGAGTTCGTTGGAGAGGTTGATTCGCATAACCGGCTCCCGTGCTTGTCGCGGCTCTGATGGACGACGCCGAGGAGGTGCTAACTAAGGAACGTGACGACAGTGTCACGCCCGATTAATATATCGGTTATTGGAGGGGCTCTCTATTCGTTAGTCCGTTAGTTTGTTAGTTCGTTTTGTCAGCTGCCTCGAACGAGCCAACGTCGGTTAGTCCAAGAGGTGATGGAGATGGAAACATGATGGCAAGGTGTTGACATCAACAACCTTGGTGACGTACGTAGACTAGCAGCTTCATACGTCACCATCATGGCTGATCGATGATGTCGTTAACGGAAGCAACTTGGCGAGCGTGTACGGACGACGTGTACGGACATGTGTACGTTCAAACCATGCAGGACGCTAAGTACGACGAAACAAACGAGGATTAACGACAACGACAACGTCCCTACCCTTGATAGCGATTTACCTGGAGTCGTAAACTGAGTGTACAAAATGACGATAACGGGACGAGGACAGCTGCCGTGATACGGCCCAATGAAACAAATTTCCTCATCTCGCCAACAGCTAACCGCCAACAACCGACCGTTCTGGTTCGTCCAATCGCCAACTGTCGCGTTACAACCGAGACCATGTCCCCTGCCCTCGATTGGGTGCCGTTTGTTGTGCGGGGTGAGGGCCGGGGGGATGAACCGCGGACTGGCGGACTAGACACGCGGCGTGTGCAGACCCACGTCTGGTGCCCTCAACTGAAGAGTCCGGTCAGTCAGAGATCGCTGGTGGTATCGCAATCTTGGATCAACAGCCGATTCCTACACTTCCTCACACAGAATCGTCACACCCTTTTTCCTGCCAAAACACACACGCACACACACATAGACACACACCATTGCAGCATTGGCATCAAATTGCCCCTCACGCTTACCAACGGTATTGCTGATAGGATGCTGTGGTTTGGGGTAGTTTTTTATCAACAACACCCAACGAACAGATAAAGCCCCCGGCCGCCCCTGGTGGAGCTCCTCCGTCCATGTAATGGTGCCAATGACCTCCTGACGACGTCAGGGTTATAAGTAGGCTGGGAAGTAGTCCCCCTGGTCCTTTCTCATTCCGCAATCCAACGCCTCCCTTATCGCCGAATTCGTGCACAATCGCGATGTACATGTAACCCACCCTCACGACCTCACGACCTCCTTTCACTTTGCGGAGGTGCTGCTGTAGCAAAATACTACGAGTTCTATTAACAAACGGACCGGTATACAAGCGAATTGCCGAAGGAAGCTACGAGACACGTCTCCCACCCAACCCAAAATCCCAACCTCATCGGCACGATTATAGTCGCGGTCCTGGTCACGCAGGAACCGTTCCGATGTCCGTGTCTCCCCGTGTGTGTATGTGTGTGTGTGTGTAAAGGTGGAGGGGTGGAAGGGTGGGTATGCACTAACGTGGGCCAGGAACGCGGCTCCGCCCCCATCATACTTGGAGGAGGAAGGGAGATGGGAGGGTGAGAAATTTTCGGTCCTGCTGTATGCCCTGTCGGCAGCGTATTACCGTACAGCTTGTACTGCCAGTCACGGCGAATGGCCAAAGCCCTGGCGACAGATGACCGACAGATGCACGTTTTCTCTTCCTGTGAGATCCAGACAAACGTGGTGTGAATTGAGTCACACGGGCTGTATTTATTGATCCTCCTCCTCACCGCGTGTGTTTCCGTCTTCGGCAGAGATGGAGGCAGGTCGAGACGAGGAGGCAGGCGGGCACGTAGGTGGGTTGGTAAGACAGGTAGGTGAGGCTCAGCGGCGTCCGTTGGCTCCAGCCTAACGTACGGGAAGGCGGCGGCGGCGGTGCATGCACGGGATGTGTACGGGAATAGGTTCACCAGGTCTCCGGGGCAGAGTGGTGCAAAGAGAGAAGGAATTCACATTTCCACGTCGGTCGCTCACGAGGACAACGTTTGCGCCACCCCGCACGTAAAGGTTTAAATCGCATCCATCCATCCATTCATGTAACAAAGTATTTTTTTAATTGGATGATGAAAAGCCATGTTCCACAAAGTTAGACATCATCATGATGCAGACAGCAGATGCGTTAAGTCACTTGGCTGACTACCTACTTTCCTACCTACTTACCTACCTACCTACCTACCTATCTGTCTTTCTGTCTATCCTCAACAGGTCCTTCTACCTCCCTCCCTCCAATGGAGGCTAGCCTGGCAGGTAGGTTGTGGAGTACGACGTGTGACTTGCACGTGGATACCCTGACCACTAGGGGGGGTCCAGCCCTAGTCCACAATGACCTGGGAATATCCACAACACCTCCCTACCACCATCTCCTCCTCACCGATACGCAAAACCTCACCATGTTCCCCCTCTTCCCCGCGGCGAGATCCAATCCATCCGAATCATTTGGATTCGAGGGCGATGGCAGCGGAAGGCAAGGCACAATGGCACATACACACAGGGAGAGTCAAATTGGATTTAGGGCAGTGAAGAGGTGAAGAGGTGAAGAGGTGAAGAGGTGAAGAGGTGAAGAGGTGAAGAGGTGAAGAGGTGAACAGGGGGCCGCTTGTATACGTATTAATACACTGTATATGTATCGTTTGCCGTGCTGTCGTCAGCGGTCATCATTGGTATTTGCGATAGGTCCAACGGGAAGAGATTCGGGGCGCGGGTTGAGTGAGACCAGGTAACGAATCCAACGTTCACGTTGCGCGCCAAGCAAAGCACTTCCGTACCTTATTAAAGTTTCCCCCCTCAATCTCTATGGGGTTTGAGATGGACAGTGGATTTGAGCTCACGACGTTGAGCGCCCCGCCGCCCCCCCCGCCGCCGCCATTCTGGAGCCCGAGCGCCCTGGCAGCCGCCATAGCGACCGGGTCGCTATTCGGAATCCCCGCCGTGAGCGGACTACCGGTGGAGGCGGCGCCGCCAGCCGAAGATGTCGCAGCGGCGGACGTCGCCGACGCTGACGCCGATGCTGATGCTGGATCCGCCATGGCGACGGGCGCGGGGGAGGCGAGATGAAAGGGCCTTATCCATCTTCGGAACGCCGACTGCTGCATTTGAAAGGTGTCGGTTGCCGCGGCCTGTGTTTGCAGATCGCAGAGATGACCATGAGACGCTGCGGACCGTGGCCTTGCATGACAGCATCAACAGCATTAAACCCACGATCGATAGGAGCGATGAATCGTAAGGATACACCCCAATTGATACAAGGGTACGTGTTCTAAACATAAGGCCCCTGCATATGAGCTTGCGCCGTTGGTAAGGCCCCCAGTGAGTTCTTGTAACGCACCGGTACGGCAGTAGGGATGGTGGATGTGGAGGTGGGCTTGAGGATGGCGACAGCGGGCACGGACGTGGCCGTGGCCGTGAGTGAGGGCCCGGGCCCAGATGCGGATGCGGGAACAAACGCAGAAGCAGAAGCGGGTGCGGGTGCGGGTGCGGGTGCGGGTGCAGCAGCAGCCGCAGCGAAAGTTGGAGTGCTCAGTAAACCACTTGCCAAAGTGTCCATGTGCGACTGCGTCGTTATCGGGTCCACAAGAAGTCATGCATGTGAAAACGCGGGAAACGTGTTGGAAAAAGAGTGATTTCCGTTGAGTTCAGTTATTCCGTTATAAAATTCCGGTAGGAGGAGATTTACCAGTGCTACTATACATATGTATGAAGGTTGTGGTTGTGGTGTGGACTCTGTGTGAGGGGTAATGGGCCTTATGTGACGAGTGCAAATCCACAAGTCCTACACAGCCGGGCGGAGGGGCGCCTTCAAATGAAAGCAACGTGAGGTTTCGTACACCATGCGTTTGTGGTGGCGATATGCCGCATCTCTTTATGACATCACCCCTTGCTTTGCTGCTATTTGAGAGGTGCCGTGCACTGCTGTGAACTGCTGTGCTGTGCCTTGCTGTGTAGTGCTGTGCTGTGCTGTGCTGACATGATGCAAAGGGCCGCATCCCTTCGGCCGGACTCCCAAGTATCCTTATTCATAGCCGCCTTCAGCCGGACTCATCTCCAACCATTCACTCATCTAAGTGATATCTCCCGGGCGGTATGCGTTCACATGCACACACCCGTATATCCGTACACCCGCACACCCGTACACATGTCAAACCTGCCGAAATGCGGTCGGGATCGTACTGCCTTCCCCGTTGAAGCTGTCAAGGAGATCGCTGCTCAGGGATCGCAATCAAAAAACAATCGTTAAGGTAGTTTGGGCAGTTAGGCTATTGCCGTACATCTGGGAACGTCGAGAGGCCCTTTCAGGCGGGTATGAGCCCTTCCTGGGAAACCTCACCTGTACGATTTACCTGTACGAGTCACCTGTACGATTCGTACATTGATCACCCTCCTGGAGTGTCATATTACTTTCCCGTCCCAGCTGCTGAAAAAACCCTATTGAAAGCCCGATACATCGCATTGCCCATGTCCCACACACGTCCCAAAGCATGCATGGCGCCGCATGTGGGCACCTATGTGGTACCCAAGAAGCAGCTTAAAGGATTGTACGCTCCAGGAGGGGTGTGGCAGATGTCAATTCGAGTTCGAGAAGTCAAATTTGAATCTTGGTGGAGGGGGGAGGGAAATTAGTGAGCTCAAGTCCAACGAGTCCAACGCGCTGTTAGCGATCCTCGGTGTAAGCGCAAAGAAAACCAAACGGAGGTCGCTTCGCCGGGTGCATATGGCTCCACCCATCCACCCCAACCCCCCCCCCAACTGCCACCCACATCGAACCCCCATCCCCCACCCTCCCACCAATCCATACCAATGATCCCCATATGCTCTCGGCATCTAAATGGCCCTTCCAATGCCCTCCACTTCCGACCCCGGAAGCTGAATAGTCGTCCGCGCGCTCACCCTTGCAGTGTGCGACGTGCAGAGAGGGGCTCGACACCTCCTACGAGTGCAGCGCAGGCAGAGCCCCACAACCGATGGGGTCGGGATGGCCGTGATGGAGATCTTACACTCACTTTCGTTTCACATATTTTATTTATTAGATACTTTGGGATTGGAACGATAATCCGACAGGGATGGAATGATGGAAAGGATTTGCATCTCTATTAACGCCACATTTGCTGATGACGTTGTAAGCTGTTGTGAGCTGTTGTGAGATCAGGGAACGGACTCGGCAGTGGCGGTTGGAACATGGCAACATGGTGACGACATACCGGTCACCCCGCTACTGACCAGCGCTGACGGCGGGCGCCATTAGGAGGAGTGCTGACACCGTGCTCAAGGCGAACGCTGCCGCGAGTGTGTAACGGAATAGTTGTGGGAGATTTGGGCGCGCTAGTGCCGGGACTGGGACTGGGACTGGGACCCGCCGGGGAACCAGGGTTACAGCGGAAGCGGCGCCACAGGAGCGCCTTCCAGACACCGTCAGCATTCCGGAGGCGATGTTCAATCGTATGTGGCTTCTAACCGTATGTGGCTCAGCTGTCCCCCGCTGTGAGGGTTGTTTGCTTCTGAAATCTGCCGGATGGCGATGATGACGATGATGATGATGATGATGGTGATATTTATGATGATCTAGAGTGATGGCACAATTTGGTGAAACCGAACGTCTTACAGGGTATAGCAGAGGGGATACTGCAGGTTTTCTACCACTGTCAGCGAAGGATGGAATGGGAGAGTTATGGAGCTGCCAGGCAATTCATGTTTGCGCGCACATAAGGATGACAAATAGATTCGCTTAAGTGGGGGCAAGGTATAAGGTTGTCGTACACGGTTGATGGATATGTACGTTGTGTGCTTCTGGCGGTCCGTCTGGCGTGATGTGCGAGCTGTCGGATTCCCGTCGCCCATCACCCTAGCGCCCCTCCGAAAGCTGCTGACGTGGGTTCAGATCAGTAAAATCTCTTTCAAGGTTGTGATGCACGTCACAGATACTTAACGCGTTCTGGGTTACCTTCTGCTCGTTGTTGACACGGGGGCGTGTAGTCTAGGGCCCAGGATGTAAATGTATAAGTTCGTGTTGGAGTTTAGCATGTCGCGTCCGTTTCCGAAGCCGAAATTTAAGTAAAGGAAATTCTTAGAATTGTTGGTTGTATCATAACGGGGCGTCTCATTCACAGACGAGAAATTGTCAGAGCTGACCCCCGGGTCAAACAAGGCCACTTGACTGGGCGTTCATGTGCGGACGGAAGATCGTTGTTAAACATAAAATATGTAAGAAATATAATTAAGTTATTTCAAATGGTCATTTTCCCTGGATGCCCGCATCAGATCTTCGATTCCTGACAAGATGGGCAGTTGATGGTTACTGACTAGAGCCTGGCACCTTGTGTACTTAAAATTTAACAAAACTCTGGGTGAAATTGACCCTTTATTATTGAGTCCAGCGTCATGGATGGTCGCAGAGTTAGCCGGCTAACCACCCCAGGCGTTGTCGTACATAGACGGTCCTGTTGCTTGTCTTCGAGGGGTGTTGTAAAATTAACCTTGTATACATGATCGATTAACATACATTAAAGCGTAAATGGATACGCCCCATAGATAGTTGCAACTCAGTTTCACCGGAACGATTTTACCAACATCAGAATCAAATTACATTCAAGGGAATGTTTTAATAATATGTGTGAATAATTTTGACCTGCTTGATTAGTGTCATAGGGCCGGGTCAGGAAAGCAAGCCGGCGGCTGACTTGGTCGCATTCAGCGAGCTCACGCTGCATGCGAGCTGGACCCAATCCTTTGGATACATCTGGACAGCAGCATCCGGTTTCTAACTTGCTATCACTTCGCAGGTTCGGTCCTGTTCGCGTTATTAATATAACATCTCGTTTTAAACAAGAGCAGATGTTCTTACCGGGACGATATTTTAATTTGCAGATGTAATCATAATATACGTGTTCGGCGCCTCGGATCATTGCATGTGGTATCGAGGGGCGTTCGGGTGAGTCGGCGGCTGGGAATCGACAGCCGATTCCACTCTACGTTTGGCGACGCAGTCATTATGTTAAGTAAGATTTGTAAGGTTAGTCTAGGGTCTAAAATTAAATCGATCTGTTCTTTTTCTCCGTTTGTCCACAGGAGCCTCTACGGCGACGCTTCGCTGCACGTGCCCTTGCAGCGTCCCCAGATCACCCACTCGATAGTTCTGACCTCACGCTGCGGCTATTGCATGCGCGAGCAGCCTCCGACAAAGATTTTCCCCTATCAGACCACCTATCGGCGTTTCCGGACGCCGAAGCGTCAGGCTGGACAACATTAGCTCCTGTGCTGGAGCAACCATCTCCCTCCCTCCCATGGCGCGAAGGCGTCACCGACCAGAACCTCGTAGCGAGCACGAGCAGCGGCGATTGCAGCAAGCTCGCGGCATGCCACACCGTTGATCCCAGCGATGAACACGGCAGGAGCACTAGCAGCAGTGGCAACCTCAGCAGCAGCATCGGCAGCAGCAGTGGTGGCGGCGGCAGCACCAGGAACATAACCATGACCAGTGCTGCCACTTCCGCCGACAGCTCTGACACCCCCGAACGCCTCCACGGCCGTCCCGGCTACGGTGAGGATGACGCCAATCAAACCCAATTCCCGGACCTCCTAGATGTTGGGGACACAGTGACCGCCCTGGGAAGTCTGTCCTCGGTGCCAGATGTCCGCCGCCTTAGCCTCAGCGGCGGAACCCACAGCGTCAGCGATTTAACCGCCTGCGTCTCCCGCTGGCTGGAAGGCAGCGGCACTGGCCTCCGCCACTGGCTCCTCACCGCCCTCCAAGCGCATCACCCTCCGTCGGTGGACCTTTTCTTGCGCGACGGCGGCAACACCAGTACGGAATCACCAAGCAGTAGTAACTCCGTGCAGCCCTCTTCCGCTACGCAAGCAGGCCAGGCGTGGGCAGCGGGAGTTGCGGAGTGCATTGATCTAAATGGGAGCTGGAGCCGCCGGCAGGCGTCCACGGCGGCCGGAATCCACGATGTGGGTCAGGAAACCAAAACAGCGGTTGCGGGGCATGTGGAACTCGCGGGGCCAGGCGCTTGCGTGCTCGGTCTGGATGCGGGCGCCGAGTCGACGTCACGGCGTGCTGCATTGGACGACGATTCAGACGACGTTCTCTTTGCACAGGAGCCATTTAGTGACCAGGAAGACGATGACGCGGTCGAGTGGGTAACCCTTTCAGGTGTTGATGTTGGTGATGAAGGGAGACACCACTGTGCTAAGGATTCGCGCGGGGATGGTAGGGTGAAAGGTGGCGTGTGCGTGCTGGGCCGCCGCGCTGCCACCGCTGCACGGCAAACGATGGAGCAGCAGCAGCAGCAGCAGTGGGTCTCGGCTGCATCTGACCAGTCGGCACCTTCAACTACAGAGAGTCCAGAGGCAGCAGCGGCGGCAGCAGGAGGGGACGTGCTTCAGTTGCAGCCTACATCAACGGCAAGAACAACGCTGTTGACAGTATTGGGGAAGAGGGTGTCGGAGACGCTAGGGGCGGGACCAATCGCACTAAACGTCGCTACACCAGCATCCGGGCAAGGAAACCTGCACATTGGCAGATCCAAAGCGGCGCCCAGTGTGCTGGATGACGATCATGCCTCTCGGGAGCCGATGGGGGAGTGGTGGACTTCCACTGCTGGGGTTAGCCGCAGCGGTTTCGCTTCAAACTACACGGGATGCAGAAACGTCAGCCTGGCGCCTCCTCCGGTTCGTCGTACATCCTCAGCAACCGTCGGTACCCCTGCCAGTAGTAGCAATGGCAGTAACAGCAGGGGCCTTCCTGGGTTTTTTTATCGCAGCGAGGAGGCCGAATGGAAATCCAGTTCCGAATCCAGTTCCATGTCACCGGCTCGGCTCACTTGGGAGCTTTCACACGCAGCCGATTGGCGGCGTGTGTCGGTACTCGTTCAGTTGTACCTTGAACATCTGGACTGCATCCACGTCAGTGCAGCGCTTGTACGGCTGGCCAAGCTGCACCGCAGCGACGCAGCGGCGCTGACTGTCATCGAGGCTGACATACCGACGTCAACGTCGGTGGTGCCGCCGCTGCCGCAAGACGGCAGCTGCTTCAGTAGCAGTAATAGCGCTAGTAGTGCAGGGGCAAGATTTGCTAAGGCATGGGCAAAGTCGAGAGCGAGGGCTGTGGCTAAGGAGGGATCTGACGGGGCCTGGCTTGCGGCGATTGAGGAGCGACGGCTGCGGCGGAAGGTGGTCGAGCGGCATCCGGGCGGCGCTTGCCCAGCATCGTCGTTATTGTCCAGCGATAAGAGTTCAAAAGGACAGGAGCCGAAGACTGCACCAGCGGGACGCCCACGAATAGTGCACCCTGACGTGACGCGACTGATACTCTCCCTTCTAGCGCGCGTCCCAGGCCTTATGCCGCGCGCGGATTATCGTACAGTATCAAACATGCTTTGGGCGTTGGGTGTACTGCGACCCCTGACGGCGTCGTGGCCCCGGTGTCGTGACGGCGGCGGTGGCGACAGTGTATTTCCGCGCGTCACCACTACGGCCGCCGTCCTGGCAGCGAAGATGCGGCACTTCTGGCAGGATGTGGAACCCCGGGCATTGGCGCTGGCGCTGTGGGGCCTAGCGCGATTGGGGATGCGCCCAGGGCCAGTGTGGATCGCAGAGTTTGAGTGTGCCAGCATGCGGCTACTGCCGCGCTTCAATGCGCGGGAGCTGAGCTGCAGCCTCTGGGCCCTGGCGGCGCTGCGTCTGCGTCCCGATGCGCTCTGGCTGACGTTAGTACAGAGGGTGATCGTGACGATGCTTGACATCCCCGCGAGTGCCTCCAACCTTCGCTCTGTTGCCACGCTGCTCTGGGCATTTGCTGTATTACGGGTACAGCTTGATGGCCCGGCGGCAGCGGCCATGCTGTCAGCGCTGAATGGTAGTCTTCACGCCGAACGCACTCGGACCGGGCCGCAAGTGCTTTGCATGGCAATCTGGGCTTGTGCCCGACTAGGTTTGCGCCCGGAGGGTGATCTGCTGGCAGCGTGGCGGCAGGCCGCGTCGGGGCCGGTGCTCGCAGCGGCGCCGGCACGCGCAGTGTCGTGTATGCTGTGGTCTCTGGCGCGGCTGCATTGTGTTCCGCCGGGGTCCTGGGTGGACGAGGCAGCGGCGGCGCTACTGGCGCGGGCCCAGGAAAGTGGCCTGGGCCGCCAGTCTCTGTGCCTGGCGGTGGGATCCCTGGCACATCTCGACTCGCGGATATCGCCTGAGTGGCTGCGGGACTTCACGGCGGCGGCGCCGCCGCTCCTACAGCAGCTGGATTCAAGTGAATTGGGCATGGTGCTGCACGGCCTGGGGCGGATGGTGAAAGGTGGTGGCGGCGTCAGAGGGGGCAATGCCGCGTCGCAAGAGGATGTGGCGGCGGAGTTCATTGCCGCTGCTGACACTGCGGCAGCGGTGGTGCTGCCGTCAGCCTCTGCGGCAGACGTGGCGGGCATTGCCGGGGGCCTGGCGGCGTTGGGTGCGGTACGTAGCACACGCCTGCACGACGCCTTTATACGGCAGGCGACGGAGCTTCTTCGCACGGGATCACTGGAACCACGCCACGCAGCAGTCTGCCTAGCGTTTCTGGCGGCATCAGCGCGATCCACCGCACGATGTCCTGTAGCTGCCACCAGAGGCGGCGGCGCCTGCACAGATTCTGGTAGCAGCACAGGGGTTGGGATTGACGGCGCACCAGAACGTTGCCATGACACGCTACACGCGTGCGTCCCGGTGGAAACAAAGCAGCCGCTGCCGCCGCCGCAGCCGCCGCCCTCACGACCGCAGCGTAGGCTCGTCTTGGAGCTGCTAGGGATGGTTCTGGCGGCTGAATTAGACGAGCATGACGTGTACGATGTCAGCCAGGCGCTGTGCGCCGCTGCAGAGCTTGGCATCGTCGCCGTGACGCCGTTTGCCAAGTCAGCCGTCATTGGTGCCGCAGCACGAGTCTGCGGTCGCGCTCCAGGGGCGCGACCACTGCTGCGATTACTGCAGGGTATGTACGGCCTTCGTGTGCGGCCCCCGGAGACTTGGCTGAAACATGTAGCGTCGCAAGTGGGCCGCAGGTTGCGCTCCCTGACCGGTGACGAGCTGGAGCTGATGCTGCGGCTTCTGGGTGCAATGCAGTTGCGGAAATCGGCAGCAGCAGAAGCCACAGCGCCGTCAAAACCGCCAGCGACCAAGGCAGCGGAACCGAAAGCAAACCTTGCCGGGAAAGCCTCAGCCTCTGAAACAACTACAAGAGGAGGGCCGACTGCGGGTCCTGTGCAGGCGGAGCAGCACCAGCAACAACGGCAGAAGGTATTGCACCCACCATCAGCCCTGACGGCGCTTCTGTCCGCTGCTCGGCCAGCCTTGGCTGCGGCCCCCATCCAGCACTTAATGCAGCTGGTATCTGCCCTTGTGGCCGCGACAACCGGGCCGATCGCTGCTGCAGCTGCTGACACGGCGATGCCAGCGACAACACGGGCACTGCCGCCGCCACTGGCACAGCTTGAGCTGCCGACGGGATGGATGCAGGCGTTTGAGAGCGCAACCGTTACCAAGCTTTCCCACGGATGTGTTACAGGAGCCTCACTCGTTGAGCTGCTGGCGTGTTTCGCAGTGCTGGGACACACGCCAGGTGCAGAATGGGCCGCCGCTTGGTACGACAGTACGGCCCGACGGCTTAGGGGGCTGCGTCCGACGCACCTCTGCATGGCCCTTCAGCTCCAACGGCGTCTAGGACTGCATCCGCCGTTAGTGTGGCTGCGTGAACACGCTGCGGCGTTGCTGGCGGCGGCGACCGGCCAACACGGGCGGCTGCAACTACCACCTCTGGAGGTCTTGGCGGCTGTGGCGGAGCTCCAGCGTCTCGGCCTGGACGATGCGGTGCTGGCGGAAGGGCCTTGGCCCGACACAGCGGCCGCCCCGCAGGCCGCAGCATTGAGCGGCCTCGTGGCGGCGGCGGCGACGCAGCTACATGAGGAGATGCTGGCAGCAGAGCCGGCAGCGCAGTTGGCGACGCTGGCGACCCTGCAGACAATTGCGGATCCACGGACTGCAGCGCCTGTGCCCCATGCGGAGGGTTGGGCTGTTGGCGTGTTGGCGATGGTTCACAGTGTCATCGCGCAGCGACCACTCCACCTGCTTCTGTCAGGGTTGCGGCCCATACCGCCGCCTGCGCCAGTGCTAGGACTGTCGGAGGCGGCCGATGGTGATGTGCCATCATACGGCATCAGTGATGGCATCGGTCTCGGTGTTAGCGGCGCCATCGCAAATCAAAATCAAAGCTCAGAGCCGATTGTGGTTCTCCTGGCGTCAATGGCCCGTTGGGGCCATGCACCAGACCACCGCTGGCTCTCCGGAATTGCGCGGCACGTGTGTCGCCAGGCGGAGTTGGCTGCCGCAAGTGCCAGTGGTGCCTGGCCCGCCGCTGACGCAGCACGTGCTGTGTGCTGCTTGGCGGCGCTAGGCTATGTCCCTGACGCGGCAGTTTCAGAGCGGCTGCAGCAGCTGTTACAGCCAGCGCTGGCGGCAGGCGGGCTGCCGCCAGGCCTGGCAGCAGAGCTGTGCTGCGCCTGGGCGATGGTGGGACGGCGGCCGCGGCCAGCATGGTGGCGAGCGGCGGAGGAGGGCGTGCTTGCGCCCGGCGCGCTGGCGGACTTGACGGCGCCAGCACTATTACGGTTGCCGTACAGCATGGCGCAACTGGGTCACGTGCCATCGTACAAGTGGTTTGCATGCTACCTGACGCACCTTCCAGCGGCGCTGATGGCGACGCCACCAGTAGCGCCAGCAGCGGTGCCGGGGCATGTCACCGGCGCACCCGGCACCACCACAACCGCCAACAACAGGGGCACCCGCGCGGCAGATTTGTCCAATTTGGCTTGGGCCCTTGGGTCTGCCGTACATGAGGGAAGCTACCCGCCGAACGTTCTGTCTTCCAGTGGGGCCTTACAGGCGCTGCTGGCGGCGACGGAGCCGCTGCTGCGCGCCATGGGCCCTGGTCAGCTTGTGCTTCTGGTGGAGGGCCTCGCGAGGTGCAGCCACCGCCTGCCCCAGAACTGGGTGTCAATATTTACGGGTCAGGTAGCTCGGCAGCTTCATGCTTGCGGGTGAGCAATCAGCGTACAGCATACGTCGTACAGTGTATAGCTTTGTTTACAGCATGCGTGAGGTCGTTGGATCTTTTTGTTGAGAGCAGCGTCTCTGCCAAACTTTAGATATAGCCCTTTTACGAGCCCTACATTGCCAGGAGGGATCAAGGTCCGCAGCACACACATGCGGCCGATACAGAAAGCCACTCACGTGGCCCCGGCAATAAAAAACACCAACCTGACCCGGGTATAGGTGCTGTCCCTGCCTATTTTCCCCTGTTTGCTCGAGTATTACTTACTGGTCTTAAACACACACCTTTCCCCCTCCCTCCCATCCACCATTCCTCCCGTCCGTTACTCTTTTGACGTCGCCGGGACCGCCGCCACTGCCGCCATTGCCGTGCAGCCCATCCGACCTCATCAGCTTCCTGTACTGCCTCGCTTTCCTCGATGCGCAACTCTCGGTGCGCTGGCTGTTAGCCGCGCTGCGGCGTACTGCGCAGCTACTGCCGCCGCTGCTGCGTTCCGCCGAGGCATACCGTGCTGACGACCTAGCCTGGGCCGTAGCCAAGCTGGACCCCCGTGGGTCTGTCGCCACTCCCTTCTTGGACCTGCTGGAACGGCAACGCTTCACCACTGCCGCCACAGCGACAACGGCAGCGGTGGAGCCGATGACGCCGCCAGCCTGGTTCCTGCGCGCCCTCGGCAGGGACGGCAGCAATCCCGCTGATGCATCTGGCGATGACGGGGCAGATATTGCCGATGAAATTGGAGCCCGAGTCCTCGGCCGCCCTAGGGCTGCGTCAGTGGGCTGCCGTGACCGCCAGCGGCGGTGTCGATCCCAAGTTGGCATTGCCGAGAAAAACACTGTGGTCCCCGCCGCCACTGCCACGAAACTGGCGGAATTGAATGACGCCGTCGATTGTTCCACGGAAACGGCGGAAGGAGAAGGGAGAAAATTGAAAGCTGCCACACAGCGCAGCGGCCGGGTCCGGAGCTATGGCCGAGGTGGGGCCCGAAGAGTGGGGGTCGGGGCGGGAGGCGTGCTGCGTGTCCTCCGGGTACCAGCCTCGCGCAGTGAAAGCTGAACACATCCCTGTCTGCTGGGGGCTATGCGGTGCCGGGACCAGTCGTCTGAGTCATCTGCATGTACGGCTCAGCTCTTAAGAGAGGCTGCGCCTGTCTGGTGGCGGTGGCGGTGCTGGAGTGTTGGGGTTGCTGGGGTCGGTGGATAAGTAGAGTAAGGTTGTACATGAAGGCTTCATGAAGTGGCTGATGCTGTGTTGGAAAACAGAAACTACAAAATTGCGAGGGGGGCCCATAGGCGCTCGTATACCGGCGGGGCCTTGTCTTGTATATGCATGTGTGTATGTGTATTTGTGTATGCGTATGTGGCACCTGCACATGCGTATGATCTGGGCTCTGGTTGGGGTGAGGTGACTTCCGTGCACATGTACGATACAGTACGGAGGCAATGCAGCGGCGGGGGCAAGCACACACAGACACAGACAAGGGATGTTTTGGTGGCCTTTTCAATATCCAGAATGTAAACAAACAGGCAGACGAAAGAAAATGAGTTTATATAGCTCTTAGGAATTTATATACATACGGATTCTATATGAATTGTTGTGCGGCCAGTGCATGGTCCCGGAGCGCTATCCCGTGTGCAGTGTTAGAAAGGGGAGATGGGAAGCTGGGAAGCTGCCTTAGCACGGAAATTGTTATATGGAATGGTATGGTAGATATCGCAGCTGTGTGTAGGCGTGTGTGTGTGCCAAATGTTTGTGTTTGTGCCAAATCTATCGCGGCTTTGCTTTGCTTTTGATGCGGAATTCGAATTGGGTGGGGCACTGTTTTGAGCTGCCGAGTTAATCGATGTTGACGACAGCCCTCGAAGCCACGATGGCGCCTGCGCGCCTACGTGTGTTGTTGTGACCGTGCAAGGTGCTTCCAGTTGCCTGCCTGCCTGTTGGACGACAAGTTCCACAGCCCCTAACGCCTAACGGCTTGATCTTCTGCTCATGCTTGTTTGTCAACTTGCAGCATGTATGTTTGCGTTTGTGTTTGTATGTGCATCCAAGGACTGATTGGGTGAGAGCCTGTGTATACGAGAGAGATGTCGAACGAGAGAAAGAGGGACAACCGAGTATGGAATGCGGAACTAAGGATAAGCTTTTTGCGTGTTTATGTGCATGTTTTGCGCTCCGTCTTTTGGCCATTGTGTCTGGGGATAGATATTATTGGTGGTGGCGCTGGCTGCATGCAGCTCGTAAGGCTCGTAAGGCCAGGCATGTGGTACCGCTAGGGGCACCGAGAACGCAGGCACTGCTGATGGGTGAAGTATGTGGATGGGGAAATAGGAGAAACATGTGGGTTTAGTGCCGTACCCGTGTATCACGTGGGAAGCTGGGGATTTTCAGCCCGTCTGGCGGCTCGTCAAGAACCTGGTACATGGTTGGGCTGGAAGGGGGATTCTGTCATTATGAACTCCCAGTCAATTGAACGGCTTTGGGGTTGTGGGGTCGCACGAGGCCGGGGAGATTTAGGCTGAGCCGCAGTTGGTGTGATGTGCCCACGCCGCTACCTTGGCTATCCTTTGCAATATTGCCAATATTGTGATATGTGCCATCTTGTATGGTGGGGTGGGGTATGGTTGTGTAATGGAGATTCGGAAGGATGTGGTGCGTGGGAGGCTGTCTGCCATAGCAACACCAAGCAGTTGCTTTTGCCGCTTCTACTGCGTTATGAAGGAGTATGCACGGCAGGGCAGGGCGGGGCGAGGTGATGTAACGGGCGGTGAGTTCTTTCTTCTTACTGAGACCTCCTCTTCTTTTCACTGCCAGCACCAAATCTGCCTGCGTGCCGGCTCTCACTTCCTTCCCCGGCTACGTATATTTCCTTCGCCCTGCGTGTCGTCTATATACAGGGAGTGTGTATGTGTGTGTATGGTGGCTTGATGTCGGGCTGCCGTGCGTCTGCTTCCGTAACGAAACGTTCATCCTATAATGTGTTCCGTTCCATATCGGACGGACTTACGACTTGGGGAGTTTGGCTGTGGTCTAAGAAAGTCAAGAAAGGTTCTGAGGAATTAAAGATTTAATGTCCGGGATACTCGTGGCTGACAAGGAGTTGATGGCCAATTCTATAATACTGTCGGTTCGCCTCCTCTTTCCCATTCTGATAACTGTTGCTTTTGTGCTGAATATCTTGATGTGCAACCTCAACCTTATATGCATATTATGGCCTCCGCGTCACCGCGTACAGAAGCATAGCTCTCGCATAAACCTGTAAGGCAGGCAGGGGTTTGTGTTGTAGATCTCAAGGATGCTAAGCTGCCTGGTCGCCGCGCTGTTCAGCGTACCTCGTCCTGCGCATAATGTCCCTGTCCCTTGATAGCCGCCTTCCCAAATGCGGAAGTATGCCACAGCTGAGTGCGTGTGGCTGGGGGGCCTTGACCGCCAAGCATGCTGCAGTATGATTGTCCATGCTCATGATGCCGGTTTTGCATTGATGCGATGCAATATCCAGGCAGGTCTCGGGAGTGTGAGTTGCGTTGATGCGGGTACTGCCTTGGCTTCGGTTTTCAAATCGCGAGACGAGGGGGTCGATGAGCAGGGGTTTGGGGTGGGGGAGTTCGAACAAGCACGGAGCGGTACGATCGTCCGTCACCCTCCCACCAAGCCTACCGATCTTGTAGCTGCCGCTGTTGTTGCCGCTGGAGGCACCACGTATTGAGCTGTGGGGGCATAAGCTGTAAATGATTCTCATTAGGATGGGGAACATTAATTACTTCACGATGCATGTTATTGACCATTTACGTGTTGAGGCTTACATCTCCTTCAGAGCCCCCCGCACGTGCACATGACATCGTAGTCGCGGCGGTGGGCCCCAGAGACCCCGCTGATCTGAAGGGGCCTCTCCAGGACTCTCGCAACAGGACTCACACATCAGGACATTGCACCTGCACAATACTGCTTCCGTACAGTGTCCTCTGCCTCCCTGCATCTTCTAATCCTTTCTGATAGTCATCATGTTTCCATTATTACGCTGCTGTAGGCGTTGCCTGGTGCTGCTATGGGCCCGCAGGTTGTGCAGGTGCATTGCAACATAATAGTGGAAACGTGATGGCTATCGGAAAGGATGAGAAGATGCAGAGGAGGCAGAGGACACTGTACGGAAGCAGTATTGGGGTTTCGTTCTAAGGGAGGTAGGAAGGGAATAGCGGCAATTGGTCCTGGCTTGACAGCGGATTCCTTTTCGTGTACAGCAGTCCCACTAAGTGTGGATTGTAATGCCAGTTTCATGGCCCAGGGGGGCACAAGGCCTTGCTATGCGGACACAAAAGACGTAAATGGTAAAATATACATATGGTATATGGTCGTTTGTCCTTTCTGAATAGTGGATGACTTGGGCCCGCTGCGTTCAGAACAGAACAAGCAGGAGGATATACCAATATATATGTGGGTGCGTATACCAACACGTATGTGTGTATACTGCTCTTCTCCACTCTATAGAGGTATCATTCGAAATCATCAATCCTCGACCTGAGCTCAGGCAAGTGTACCCGCTGAACTTAAGCATATCATTAAGCGGTGGAAAAGAAACTAACAAGGATTCCCCTAGTAACGGCGAGCGAACCGGGAATAGTCCTGTAGAATAAGTGGGAGCTTCGGCAACGGTGAAATACCACTACTTTTAACGTTGTTTTACTTATTCCATTATTTGGAGGCGGGACTTGGTCCCTGCTTCTGGCTTAAGGCGGAAAAGGTAGCTCGGGACACGTAATGCGGAACAGCATACCGCAATTCTTAGGCATCCTCCCTCCTCAGCCGCTGCATCCTCTTTACCGGCTCGTGCCCTTACCCCAGCCCCAGCCCCCTGCAGCGGCAGGTAGATTCACGCTTGCACGAAGCTCACCTTCTGTGCTACGAAACCTTTGCTTCTGCTACGGTTACTGCTTTGCGTGTTGGCGGATGCTCTAGTGCATTACCGGTTTTAGAATTTCAGGTCTGGCAAGTTTGGGGTCTGCCTTATATCGCTGCATTGCAATCACATGTACGACTACATTTCAGAACACCGTAACGCCATGCACCATAACACATTTCAATCATCGCATTCATCCAAGGCCCTGTGGACATGATGTCGATGCGCAGGTGACCACAAGCATCAGGCAGGTCTTGGCCATGGCAAGTCTCAGTGGCGTTCTTGTGAATCGCGAATTATACAGAGTCGTGTCTCGCCCTATGTATCGCGCCCTGTATGTGCTCGCCATCGTGGATCATCGGGCTGGTCGGTGGCTATTGTGAAAGATCTAGATTGAATATTACCACAATCAAACCAGAAAAAAGTCCATCGTCCAGATACCGAGGGTAATCACTCGGGGAATCCGTTCGGCCTTATCCATGGGCCCGATAAGGGACGCGACTTTAGGACGGAACGGAGCGGGAAAAAGTTTGACAGCCGATGAATCTCTTTGCAAACCCCTGAGAACCCAAGCATGAGGCGAGCCTCGGAGTGCTTTGCGTGCTCATAACCTAAGTCTCTGGCAGTAGGAGCCATCATGATAAACGCACAGACTTAATGCATAAAGCAAGGCAGCGGGCAGGGACGCGGCATGCAGGTCGGCCGGTCGTACGGAAACTGAGGTAATAGTTCGGGACCCAACTTACGCAAGGTTTGGCTGACAAAAAATTGAAAGGAGGCCAGATCCACTACGCATTTTTGGTGCGCACTGCTTATTTGATCGTGGATTGCTAGTGTCTCGGGGATAGGGTAACCACTATATCCAATACAATTCGGTAGCCAATATTTAAATATAGGCAGTGCATGAAGGAGGTACATTACTGGGATATGACTGGCACTCTTCTAAAGCAAAAATTATTCTACCGGCAGGGTCAGCATATTCAGGTGCTTTCCTTTGACCCTGTTGTTGCTCAAGAACAGTTAATATAGTTTATCAAAATCTGCAATGGGTCACATGACGAGCTTAACAAGCTAAGGATTTGACGTGACTGGTAAGGTGCTCCATCATCAGCCGGGGACCTGAATGCCTGCGATGGGAATGGGATGAGTATCTTCAAGGATATCAAGCGATTTGAACGATTTTGGTTTGTTAAATCAAGCTCAGCATCTGTGCGTATTCCCCTGAGCTCTATCCTTTCTGAGAGCTCGCGCAACATCCTCTTTGTAGCCCAGATTGTAAAGAATGAATGATTGCTGTGCCTCTCCGGCGGACTGAATGCCTCTCCGACGACTGAAAGACGTCGCGCCACCACGGCCATTTTTTCAGGCTGAACGACAGTTCAAACCCTAGGTTCCCTCGTCCTGTTCCGCCTCTCCTCAGACATTTTTGCGGAAAGCAGTACTGGAGTGTGGCATTTCGGTTCGGAGGACGGGGCTTACTCCGCACGTCAAGTCTGCGGCGTCACAGGCGGCACTTCTCCAAATAGCATTTAGGGCGGCGGGTGCCCTAACATAACATACCCGCAGTAAGCTTCCGTAGGTTGTGGTGGTGGTGGTGGTGGGCTTTAACAGTGAGGGGATGGAGGTGCCGGTGACGTGACAATTGCGTGTTGAACGCTGCAGAGATGGCAATACCATCTGCGAATGGCGTCTGCAATTACAATGTTGACGAAAGCAGCAGCTGTTGAAGCCGCTTTGTACGGCCCGTATTTTCTTGGGTTACCTTAGCGTAAGCTTATTACACACCCTGGCTGTCGTCACTCGGCAGTAGCCGGCAGTGGCGGACCCATGCCGCCCCAGGAGCCTCGCCATTGCATTGCACCTACCTAGACACAGACACATAAACCCATATCACTTTTATCCCCCTCATATCAGGTCTCGTGTATTCGTCTTACCTCTTCACGTCCCTAACCTTCCGGACTGTGTATGATAGTGCACCGTATCTCCGCACAACTTTTTATCAGCGCATCTTTACGCGTCCTTCAAATCTCTGCTCCCAAGCGCCTAAGCTCTGGACTCCTCCCTTCGAAACGTCGTGTCCTCTTCCGTGGCCTTATCTCGCCCTACCCCCCCCCCTTTTCACATTATCGCGCCTATCAACCTCGGTGACAAGCCTTCCGTTCAGGGCCGGCCTATGGCGCCTTCAAAGCTGCCCTCGCCGTCGACGCCGGGTGATGCCGGCCACTTGGCCGGGCAGTCACAGCCGTCGAACCAGGGGGTGGCTCCCGCAGTCGTGCCGAGTCGGAGCAGCCTAGGCGGGGCCCACCCGCCGCAGTCCTCGTCCCCAGTCGCCCTGGCGGAGACTGCCTCTCCTGTTGGCCACGGCGGAGGGCATTCAGCGACTCCAAGCAGCCCGCCCAGCTTAACCAAGCGGTCCGATAGCGGTGGTGCTAGCGCCGGTGCGGGCGTGGGCAGCGCCGGTTCCGCTGCTGCTCCTGCCGGCGCTGCCGCCTTCTACAGCGGCGGCGAGTCCGGCCAAAGCGGCCCCCACAGCGGATCCAATCACCAGCATGATAAGTACGTGAAGCGGGCATCAGATTCCGGCGGCGGGTCAGTCGGCACAGGCCTAGGTTTCCGAATGTCGCCGTCGATGCCCAAGGGCGCTTCCATTTCGGGCGCGGGCCCGACTTTGGGCGCGACGGGCGGACAGTCGTCGGGGTCATTTGTATCCCAACAATCCAGCCAGCAGGGCCAGCAACAGGCGGCGCAAGGCTTTACAGGTCGCAGGCTGCAGCAGCTCGGTCAGCGGCTTAATTTTGGGTTAAATCTGGGGCGTAAAAAGCAGACGACGTTCGCGCCAGGGGTGACGGGCGGCGGCGGCAGCGGCGGCAGCGTGCAGGTGTCCTACCCTGAGGACGTCAGCAGCGCCGGCGGCGGCGGCAGCAGCACCATCGGTGTCACCGTCAGCGCCCCCGCTGGCGCTGCACCCATGGCCACTAGCTTCGGAAGCACAGGAATCGCTACATTTGGACATGGCGCTTCGGCTCACAGCGTTGGCGCGAATGGGGGTGGAGGAGGCGGTGGTGGTAAGCTGACGGCGGAGGAGTTCAACCCGCCCAATCACCCCGTGAATCCCTTCTCTTACCTGGCGACCCCCTTTAGGGTTATGGCGAGGACCAAAGCGGGCGTCGCAATGGGCAGGTGCGTCGCAGCCGCCCCTGGAGGGAGCAACCTGCTACTTGCCTGCCTGGAATCTCCTTTGGGGTCTGGTTTTAGGTTTGCCTCGGAGATGCGCCGCAGGGGATGTATGTATCGCTAGGGAGTTGGGACGGAACAAACGCTAAGTCCACAAAACAGCCGTCTGACAGCACATGATGGACATGAGTTAAAGTGGATTGGTTTTGTTCTCGTGCTGCTCTTGTGGTGATGTGCACTACCCAATCCAAACCCAACCGCGCGCTGCTCTCAGGTACGCCACAACGGCGTTACGGCTCAAGCGCGATGGCTTGCCACCTGCCTCCTACATGTGGCTGTGGCTGGGCAACTTCAAGCGATGGCATCGTCGGTACTTCGTCGCCTCCGAGGCACCGGGAGTGCTGCTGATCTATAAGCGTGCGAACATGAAGGGGAAGGTCCGTGACGCACTGGATGGCAGGGTGGTGGTGCCACACGGCTGGCAGGGCGCTGCTGATGTCTCTGCTGTTGCCGTCCGCACCGACCTACAATCCGGGGCGATCCAGTCCATTTGCACTCCCCTCTGAATTGTCAACCCGAAGGACGAGGCCAGCCGCCATCATCGAACTTCACAGCTAGTCTTTGTGCGTCATATATATATATATATATATATATGCACTTCCTCTGTTTGGTTTCTTGGCATTTCCACACCCCCAGTCCCCAGTCCCCCAGTCCCTAGTCCCCCAGTCTGTCCCCTCTCGGCTTCGTCTCATATGCGTACTGTTGCTCTCCCTCTTCCCGCACCCCGTCTGCAGCGTCTTCATAGGGGCAATATCAGGTCTCCTTTATTTTCCTTTCCCCCCACCCCGAACCCTGCACCTCAACCCTCAGGTTTGGAGCACCAGCCTGTCCGACGCGACCGTGTCTCAGGATGACTCCCACCCCCGGCAGATCCGGCTGGCCACCCCCTCCGGCACCATCTTCCTCAGGGTGCTGCGGCCGGAGGAGCGCCAACCCTGGATTGCATGTATGCGGGCGTCACAGGAGGTTTACCGCAAACACAAGGAGGTGGTAGACACGCTTACGGCCGCAGCTGGGGAGACTGGCGAAGCGGCTGGCACGGGTGAGGACGGGCGGGCAGTGGAAGCTGTCTGCTGCATGATGGCTGCTGACGGCGGTGGTGGTGGTGGCGGTATTGGCCGTTGTGGAGCAGTGAAGTAAGAAACATGAGTGCAGACGCATTATTCTGTTTCCACCCCTATCTTTAGCTATGCCCCCTCTGTGTTTCCCCCTCTCTCTGGTCTCCTCCCGTGCGTAGTGGCGGGCACACTGCCATCCGTGGCCTCTGGGGCGGTGGAGCAAGACGCGGAGCAGCGGCGCCGGATCCGGGCGCGACTGAACGATCGGTTGGCGGAGCTGGCGCCGCTGGTTTCTGAGGTGGAACGTCACTTGTCCCTGGTTGGCACCCATCTCGCAGGCGCAGCGGCGGGTAAGGGCTCGGCGGGGTAGGTTAGGCACAAGGATCATGCAAGGGAACCGGACAGCGCAGCGGGCTCAGGGGAAGGGGGGTGCGGGCCAAGGGATCAGCGGGGACCGGGCCAAGGACAGCAAAGACGGATTTATCGGACGAGGGATTTTCGTTTCGGGAAGTAAGCAAAGTGTATATAATGTTTTCCGCAAACGTTTAGCTGGTGTGGTGGCGGTCGGTCGTTTTCAGCGGTGGCGATCGCTTAAAGTGGGCTTTTTTCGCATCTTAGAGTGTCTGCCTTTTACATCTGTGTTATTCCTGGCAGGACGTTGGTGACTTGGTTGTTACCGTCTGTTACCGTTACACTTCTTTTGCGCGCGTGCCTGCGCGTTCACGTTTTCCATTTGAGTCTTTCTTTTGCATGGGACCGAGATGCTGAAAAAGGGCCGTGGGAGCGTTTGGTTGGATGTCCCGGGCATCCGGTCCAATGGATGCATCCGATGGATCCATGTTTTCTATGGCCTCCGCTTGCGGGCTCTCCTTCTTGGAGCTTCTCTTTGGGTTCCCATGGCTTCTCTTATGCGCGGCTATGAGTTCCCATGGCATTGTGCGTGCTCTGCGTTTTCCCCCGGGCCCCCATCTCATGCTGCTACCTGCACCCCTTTGCCTGCTGCACGCCCTGCTGCCGCCGACGTCGGTCCCCAAGCTGGTCTTAGGGCTCACTGTCCCAAGCCCCCAACCCCAACCCTCCCTCCACTACCGGAATCATGAAATGTGGGAAGGATTCTCCCGGTCCGTCTTCCCCGCCTGTCTCCCGGTCCGACGTCGCTACGCATGTTGATACTCTTATTGTCATCCGTTGTCCGCAGGCATTGGGCACCTGAGCACGCCCCTGGCTCAGTACAGCTCATTCTCACAAATCAACAACCGTGGGTTGCGGTCCCCAGTACCCGGCGATAGCCATGCCGCCGCCGCTGCGGCCGCCTCATCGACTGCCGTCTGTGCTGCCGCCGCCACCGCCGCCGCCCAGGCGGCAGCGGAGGGGCTGCCAGCCGCCGCTGGCGTGGATGGCTCCGGAGGTCAGTCTGTTGCCGTCCTGGCGCAAGCGTCTGTGGGTGCAGGTGCGAGTCCACGGAGGGGGGACATGCATGTCACGACGACGACCACGGCCGCGCCGGTCACTGCGAGCCTTCTTCAGTGGACGGCATCGGAGGTGGCGGACATGGCGCCGCATGACAGGACGGGGGCGGCGGCGCGCAGCCGGAGCCGTAGCCGTGTGGTGCCATCGTCGACGCCTTTGCACTGTGAGCTGGCTATCCCAGGCAGGGGCTCCGTGCGGCTCCCGAGCAAAGAGGGGATTTCAGACGTGCCGGGAAAGAAGGCCCCGAGCAGCATGATTCAAAACTACCGATTTGAAAGGATAAGCTGGACCTGAATTTGGATCGGGATCCAGATGTCGTAATGCTTCATTGGCTATAATTCAAGTACGGTAGTTTTAGGGTTTAGGGTTGTGAGCCTATTGCTGCTGTGTTACGCCACCCCGCAAATCCCTGACTGGTAATGATTTCGTAGGTTTCGGAGATGTGTATCCTCTCGCTCACACACATCCACATACTTGCACATACTTGCACATTCTCTCGCTCTCTCTCTCCATCCTCTCGTTTCTTCCTCTCTCTCCGTCTCTTTACTCTCTTTCTCTCCACCCTCCCATTTTCCTCTCTCTCCCCTCACGCTTGCCACAGCGCCAACACTAGCCGGAGCCGTGGCGGCCCTGGTGGACGCCTTCCGCGCCACGCTCCACAACGAAGCTGTGCGTATCGCCACTCTGGAGGCGGAGAACGCGGCTCTCAACAAGTGGGGGATTGGGGCAGAGAGGGAAGCAATGATTGGGATTGGCCGGCCCCCGCATCAGCAGGGGGCGTGTGTATCATGCATGTGGGGCTGTGGGGATAGGCCGCAGGGCTTTGCGTTTGGACAGGCTTGGTACCTAGGCGTCCCGTCCCTGGAATTTATTTTCCATTGGCGCTCGGCACCGGGCTCATTATCGGGCGTTGTGTTGAGATGTAATTTTGCTCGTGGCAGGTTATGTCTCGTCATCCTTTTCGATGAGGCTTAACCCTCTTTTCCTCCCGGAGGGGGAGAGGGAGGGGGAGGGAAGGTCTCTGATTTAAATGTTTATTGCATGGCTCGTTGACGAGGGCCCCACTGCCCCTCCGCTGCCCCCACTGCTGCCCCACTGCCCCTCCGCTGCCGCTGCTGTGATGAATGTGATGATTGAACCTTACCTCCGGCAATGACATCGCGCCAAAGGACTGTGAATATCCTGAGGGCCAACACGCACCGCAACGCTGGCAGATCCCGTGGCGCCAGCACTCCAGGACTTAACGCCACCAGCGCCGTGGCGGCTGGCGGCGGTGCTGCTGCCGGCGGGACACAAGCTGCGCACCGAGCATCAGGTAGCGTGGCGCCTGCCGCCGCCGCACTGGCGGCGCAAGCCACCGCCACTGTCACCAGCGGCGTCATGGACGACGCCGCGAGTGAGGGCAGCGCATGTACTGCAGACGAGGATGCCTTTGATGTGGTGGAGTCATTTGACGATGGTGGGTTCACTGGCGGCACCTGCGCGGCATTCAACATAAATGAGATCACCCGCACCCGCACCCACAATTGCACACCAATTGAGGCTACATACCGTGTGATTCGGTTTGGAGGGGGGAAGGCGCAGGGAAAACTGCGATATGCTCCGCTGCTAGTACTAGATCACTACTCTTGCTCTTCCTTCTCACCTTCTGGCCCCTGGACAAAATTAAACCTCAACCCATCTCTCATCCGTGAAAGGGGTGGACTACTCCATTTTGGACGATGACGCCCCACACCTGCACCGCCGGTTAGGCGTGGACGATGACTTGCCACCCTACGTGCAGCACGGCAACTACCCCGGCGTCGCCGACGAGGAGGTGGGGAGCTCCCTCAGTCCTTCTTTCTAGTCGCCAGGGCCAGGACTCGTATGTCGTATTTGAGCGTGGAAAGAAAACACATATGCAAACACACACACACACACAGACGCATGCACAATACATACACAGGCGCGGCCCCGTGTCAATGAACCCGCGCGCGCGTTGGTGTATGTTTCGTGAGTGTCGAATGTGTACGGTGTGTATTGCGAGCAGGAGCAGGGCGTTTTGCAAGGCATTGTTGACTTTTGACTTTGATCTGCGCTCTTAAATAGGCAACTCGTGGTTTTCATGCAGAGCAGCACGTTGTCGTTTTGTTATTAGCCGTTTGCGCGCGTCTGGTGGCGTAACGGACTGGCGTGTAGGTTCTTGATCGACTGTCTTTTCGCTTCTGCCTTCTGCCTCCTGCCGATTGGCTGTCCGTTCCTTGCACAGGAGAGCGACGAGGACGCGGAGGAGGATGCTGCGGAGCTCGCGCAGCAGGCGGAGGTGCTCAATGCGCTGGAGGTCGTTCGTCAGGTGTGTATGTGTGTGTGTGTTTCTTTGTGTGTATGTGTGTGTGTGTTTCACGGTGCTTGGACGCATGGGGGGTTCACGATACATTTGACCGTACGGGACCTTATTACCATGCCGATATAAGACGTTCCCTTACTTTAACAAGTTCGATTTTGAAAGGAGCTCCCAATAATTGTCGGGTAGCCTTGTAGCACCTTAATAGTGCTTTTATGGCACCTTGTAACGACGTGTAGCGAGATCTGGCACACCACATGACTTCCGAATGATGCTCCCAGACCGGGCAGCGTGTAAGGGGGTGTCTGCCCGTGGTGTCACCGGTAGCATACACTCTCCTCTCCGTTGCCGCAACGATCGCCACCTGGTCGGTCGGTCACACGGCAATCCCCGCAAAAGCCCCCGACCATCCCCCTCCCCGGCCACCTGATCTTTCCTGGCTAGGTTGAGTACATCACTGCCAATGACAACAACGCGCAGCTCAAGACCCTGTTGACTGCAGACACTCCGCCACCTCCAGATGCAGAGGAGGACGAGGAGGAGGGGGGAAAGCAGAAGCTGAAGTCCCGCGCAAAGGGAGAGGTAGGTAGCTGAAGTCCCGTTCTCCCCCCCTCCGCTCCCATCTCCACCATTTTATGACTTCTTGCTTTCTTCTTCCTGCCATCCCCATCACTTTCAAGCATCTCCTTGCCACATTCCACATTCCACATTCCACATTCCAATTTTATGTAGTGTCTGTTGACACATGTGTTTCACGTGTCGTTGAACCGAACTTCCCACCTCCCCACCCTCTCACCCCCTTCCGCCCCGACTTCACGCAGGATACAGATGTCACGCTGGATGATGAGGATGATGATGATAGCGAGACCGGCGCCGGGGGTGGAGGTGCAGAGGCGACGCGGCGGCCGTATGCCGGTCGTTCCCGGTTACCTGCTCCGAAACCGCTAGGCCGTGGCTTTTCCATCTGGAGCATCCTTAAGAACATGATTGGCCGCGATTTAACAAAGATTACTATGCCCGCCACCATCAACGAGCCGCTGTCCATGACGCAGAGGTACGGCCTCCCCTCCTCCGGCGTGTTTTTTAATTTGTTGGGTCGGGTGTCAGCGAAACAACGGCGTTAGCGAAACAACGAACGAAACGGAATGCGTTATGGGTTGTTGGTTGGTTGGTACTTCTTGTGCTTGTTGGTTGTTATGCTGGTTGGAGAAGGAAACCAGGATGAGTCCAGGGAAAGTCCCGCTGGGTTGGGTGGTGTGCTAACTCAGTGTGGTAGTCCTTTTTAGGTCCTCGACCCAGCTCAGCCAGGTGGCTCAACGTTTTACAGCGAGCTACAATTATATTGTACGATGATGTGTTGGTGCACCCACGCGTGGTAGGAAGATTGAACGGGTCTGCGCTATGAACGGGTGGATGGTGAGGAGTTGGGTTGGATTGTATCACCCCCCTCTGCCGGCTGCAAGTACGCCAAGCTCGTCCCGTAGATCACAGGTCCCCTCAAACCCCGACCCATGCCGCGCGCTTTCTGTCTGTACGTTTGTCCATCCGTTTCATCGTCTTTTCTGTGCCCTGCAATTCGCTCACCGGCTTTATGTCACGGCTTTCAATCCCCCCTTTCCTCTCCGAGCATCTACAGTGGTATTATGCCTCGTTTATTCAACCTGACCACCACCACCTTCGGCATTGCCTCTGCCGCCTCCACCACTGCCGCTGCCGCTTCTGTCGCTTCCGGCCCCGTTTCTGCGGCCTTCACCCCTCGTACCATCACTGGCATGACATTGTCTGGAATCTTCTATTCCAGATGCTCATCTCCGGCGTGTGTGTGTATTTGTGTGTGTATGTTGCATCTCCAGGATGGCGGAGGTCCTGGAGAACCGGTCGCTGCTTGAGCGAGCCTGCAGCACCGCGGACAGCGTAGACAGGCTGATGCTGGTGAGCTGCTGGCTGCTGGCGGGGTATAACAGCCAGCCGCTGAGGGATAGCAAGCCCTTCAACCCGCTGCTGGGGGAGACGTTCGAGTGGCAGGCGCCCGACGGTACCTCCAGGTAGGAGAGCATTTACGTCCCCAATGTGGACCGCTGTTGAGTGAAAAGCGAATACGGTACGTAGTGGTGCCGATGCAAGAGGGAGGGAAGAGGGGTCTCCCTGTCTTTCTCTCTGTCTGGGTCTGCGTCTGCGTCTCGGTCTGCGTCTCGGTCTGCGTCTGGGTCTGGGTCTGGGTCTGTGTGTATGTGTGTGTACGCAGCGACTTCGCATACCGCCCATCTCACAGCACTAAACGGAGGGTATCATGATCATCATTATGTGACGGGAAATGTCCCGGCACCGACCACCGACCACCACCGACCAAAACGCAGGTATCTCTGCGAGCAGGTCAGCCACCACCCGCCCGTCTCCTGCTTCGTGGCGGAGGGAGCAGGTGAGACCGCCAAATGACTCGTCCCAATTTCTCCCTTCTATCATTGTCATTGTGCGCCTTCTTCCTTTCTCGTCATCGCCTTCTTTGAGGGCGCACTTCGCTTCACTTCACCCAACCGGGCGAAGGACTTCCGAATGGGGACACGAATCTGGAATGTCCCACGGAAAGCGTCAATATAATTTGAAAAATTATTTGCGACCTTCGGCTGTAAGAGCTACATTTGTCTCTACGTAGAGCTGGGCTAAGCACTCCCATCTCCTCACCACGCTGTTTTCGTTACTCCATTTATGGACCCGCAATGGACGGAGCGGGACCGGAAAGCCAGCCCATCCCTCGATTCTTTGTGTCATACGACACAAGGGGTACGCCATGGGGGCCTTATAGAACTTTTTCGATTCAAATTAATGCATTTAAGTTAACGCATTCCCATCGGCTGCCGGTGGCTTCCGTGCACCCTGTACGACCTGTAGGTCCGCAGGGTTACGAGCTGTACGGCGAGGTTGAGACCAAGACCAAGTTCTGGGGGAAGACCATCGACTGCATCCTTGCGGGCCACATGTCGTTAAAGCTCAAGGCGTTCGGGGAGGAGTACAGGTACCTAAGAGTGCAGATGAGAGTAGATAGGTGCATTCAACTGCTGCCCTCACAACTCCTCGCAACTGCTCCTGTTTTTTGTTCCTAAGCTTTCCATCTGAGGTTTTCAGCAACACCTACTCAGCACCTCCTGTGCGGGCGGTGCCACGCCGTGCCGTGCGGTGCACTCCTCCGCTCCCCGTACGACAACTCCCTCAATCCCAGGTTCAACCTGGGCACGCTGGTGATCAATGACATCATCCTGGGTCGCTTCTGGATTGACCTCTCCTGCGACATGAAGATCCGAAACCAGCAAACAGGTGCTTTTGGTGGGCCGTGGGCGGGGGAGGGGCATGGGATACAGCGGGCTCTTGTTCGGGTTCGATTAATGAATCATGCACGATACAGCGTGTCTCGGTAGTAGGGTGGGGTGGGGTGGGGTGGGGTGGGGTGGGGTATGACCCTATGGTGTATGCGACCGCACGCGGTTTGACTCCCTGTACATCATAAACCCAACGCATGTGGTATCGCGCCCAAGGGCTTCTTCGGGAAAGCACGAAGGCATACACACAAATACACACACACGCCGGGGTACCCGAGGCTCCGCCTCTCCAGCGCGACCCATGGGACCTGCTACTGCCCTCGTAAAAAGCACGGCTGCATAACAAAGCCATCGTCAAGTTGTTTCAGTGTTGCCTTTTCTGCACATACAATATGTATATATAAGCCTTTAGATCTTAAGACATGAGCTTCTCATATGTATTTTTTATATATATCCTTCACGGCATAGCTGTGTCCCTTCCTGCCTAACGCGTCCTGCTCTGCTCTGCTCTACGCTGCGCTGCTCTGCTGTCCACCTCCACCGCCACCTCCACCTCCATCACCACCTCCAGGCGACACCGCCCGTCTGGTCATCAAGCCATGCCGCGGCTACCTGCACCTGAAGGAGCGCGGGAAGTGCGAGGGGGTGGTGTGCGACGCGGAGGGACGCGAGGTTAGTGACGACAGGAGAGGACCGTGTGGGGCATGTGTGGGAAATGGAGAAGGCTGCTAGGGGAGTTTAAGGCAAATACACGTGACCTGATTCTGCCGCTGCAAAGACGAGGGGGTTTGTGGGTTATGAGTTACTGATGCACCCCGGGGGTCAGCCTGCACGGCACTGCACCGCACCGCATTCGGGCTTTCGGATGAGAGGAGGTGGGGAGGTGGTGCATCAGGGCCGAATGGGGCAACTCGGTACCATTTTTGCTCACCAGTACCATTTTTGCGCGTTCTTGTATTAAGCGCTTGACAGCACTCGTGGCTCTCCGCCCACACATGCCCATACACATCCGCCCTCACATCTTCCCACCTCTCTGTAGGTGTGGCGGATCAGCGGCTCCTCTATGGGGACGCTGTTCGCAGCTTTGACCCCGGAGGCGGCGGCTGCGCGGGGCCAGGACTCAGAACCTCAGCTCATCTGGAGCAAAGAGCCGGAGCTGCCCAATCCCATGGAGCAGTATTGCATGACGCGGTGAGTTCTGACCTCGAAAATGGTACTCACCAAGATATGCATACTGGATACGGCTAATTCCTGATTATTCGGTGTCTCCGTCGACATCCCTTGGTTTGTACGTTTGTACGTTTCGTACACACATAATATGCACTACTCCACTACCCACACCGTGCCGACGCCTCCCCCCGCGATCTTGCCTCTCTGTCACTCCTTGAACTGACACCGCCGCCGCGATCTTGCCTCTCCTCTCTGTCGCTCCTTGAAATCCCCTAGGTTCGCCCTGGGCTTGAACGACCCCGCCGACCCCGTGGTGCCCCACCTGCCGCCCACGGACGCCCGCTTCCGACCCGACATGCGCGCACTGGAGCTGGGGGAATGGAACAGGGCCACATCGGTGGGTTGGGACGCTGCGGTGCAGTGCAGAGAATGCTGTCCTTTGCAGTGCTATGTTGTGCAGTGCTATGCTATCCAGTGCGGTGCGGTGCTGTGCTGTGCAGTGCTGTGCAGTGCTGCGCAGTGCATTGCGGCATCCAGTTCTGTGCTGTACGCTGTACGCTCTTACTGTACGCTCTTCTGTCGTTGCGAGGGATACCGTCGGTTTGCCTTAAAAGTTCCGTCTTCTTCAATCCACACCTCGCGTAATCACTGATGTCGCAACGAAAACTGTACACCATGATGTTGACTGCCAATGCGAGCTGTCCTACATCTCTTTCTACCAGAACGAAACGTCCTGGCTGTCGTTTTTTCAGTTGTATCACTTACCCCGGACTGAGATGGCCTTTTCCCGCATACCTTCCGCAGGAGAAGCTTCGCTTGGAGGAGAAGCAGCGCGCTGTGCGGCGGATGCGGAAGGAGGCCGGTCAAGACTACCAACCCAAATGGTTCCGACAGGTCGGTGCCTCCAAGTCCCCAGAGGCGGGGCCGGAGCCGGGGGCGGGGGTTGCTGCAGCTTCTCCTGTAAATCGGCTCTCTCGGATAACGCTGCTCCAGCAGTTTAGGTATTTCCTTTTTCTGCAACTCACAATTACACCTCCTCCCCGCGTTGCCGCGTTTCAATCACCTCGCCATCTGCTATTTTCAACGATAGTGATGCTGACGCTGACCCTGACGCTGACGCTGACGTTGATGCTGACACTGACGTTGATGCTGACGCTGACGCTGATGCTGATGACGGTGATAGTTTCTGCGGAATATTCGGCTCCACTTCCTCCCTCTCGCACCTCCCTGCCCTCTACAGGTCCTTTTCAACACGAAGGACGCCACCCAGGCCGCGAGCCAGCCAGGCAGCGTATGGGAGTTCACTCACGAGTACTGGGACGCCAGAAATCGTAAGGACTGGGGCGAGCTGCCGGACATCTACTGAGGTATGGTTGAAGTCGCCGCCTCAATAGGCCCAATGGAAAGCTCTCAAGGATGATGATGTGGGGGGGGGAGCAAAAGCCGTCCGTAGGGGCGGCTGAGGGGCTATGGGGCAACCTCAAGCCCAATGGAAACCCGCGCCGCTTGTAGCACTGCGTCGGGAAAGGGCGAAAGGAGGCGGCCGCGGAGGCCCCGGCGGTGAAATCATCCATCCGCAAGAGGGACACACATCTCCCTGTTCCCCCCACTTCACGACCTGGGCCTTCCCCCCGCGATGCCAGTCTAGTCTACGGGAAGCCGTATATGTTAAATAGCGAGAGGGTGAACATAAGATACAACATGTTCATGTTGGGGCAGGTTGCTGTTGTACAGAGTTTGCGTCCCCCTCCTGGAGTTTTCTACCATGTGCGACTGCGGGCTTCCAGCACACGTTAGGTTGTGGGGAATGGTGGTGGTGGTGAGGAGTGGGGGTGAGTGGAGGTGGTGGTGGGATGGCTCTTGGTTTCGGCTTAGTGTAACACTTAGTCTGCTGCCTCCACCGTGATGGTGCCGCTGACGGGGCCAGGGCTATGGCCGGCCGCAACGAGACCTCGCATCAATCTTCCCTGAGGAAACGAGCAGCTTGTTTGTGTGGAAGGAGTCATGCCGGAGGGTAGGAGGTTCAGGTGGAGATGGTGACGATGATGAGGATAGCAAGCGGGTAAAATGATGATGGCGGGGTGGGAGCAAGGTGCTTGTGGAGCTCTGGTGCAGAACGACACATACACATACACACACAGTCTGTTCCCTGCGCTTTTCCATTTCCCCCCTGTGGTCTGAGACTTATTTCCCAATGATATGGGCGGCCTCGCGCACATACCCTTGATTCGTTTCCCGTTTGCATTTTCGGCTGTTAACTCCGTGGATGTGATGTCGTTCCGAAGCCTCGTTTGTTATTAAATGGGGTTGGGAGAAACACGAGCACGTACGTACGTACGCATATGCGCGTGCACATACTCAACAGTCTCCTCTGCACATGCATTCGGATAGGCCTTCCTTTTTGTGTTTCTTTTTGTGCTCACTAAGTGTCACCCTCTTTTGTTACGACTTAGGGTGAGGACCGTGTTGCCTCTCTGTGTTGCGTCTCGGCAGTTGGCCGGCTTCCATTCCTAGCAGTGTTACATTTGAGGCTTTCCATCACCCGTTAGCCCTTTCCAAGACCCTTATGATACGAAATGCCAGCTGCTCCTATTTTGCTCTGTCTGTCTGGCTGTCTATCTGTCTGTCTACCTGTCTGCTGTCTGGTCTGTCGGTCAGTCCATAAACGAAGCAGTCGATTGGTCGGCAGGGCCAAGTGACAATGCCAGCAGGTTCCGCTCGGCAGCGCATGACCCGGGCAGGGTGGATGGATCGAACGGCCGAGACGGAGGTGAGGAGCGCTGACTGGGCGAGGGGCGCCCCGATGGGGCCGGTACGTGGAAGGGCTGAGGAAGACAATTCGTGGAAAGGCAGAGAGAGGCAATTATGTTGGCTTGTTTAGATCTCGGGAAGGAGGAACTTGTGCCACGTTACACTTGTGCGCCAGGGCACCTCTGCCACCAAATAAAAGAAGGCGTTAGAGCTGGGATTGAGGTGGAGATGAGGGCCCCGGGGTTGAGAGGAATGAATTGACGAGGGCCTTTGGCTGGGGTTGGGGTCTGGAGCCACAAAGCGGCGTTCAGCAAGAAGAGCGCAGGAGGGCAATGAAGGTAAGAGGGGCTTTGGCATCAAGGCATCTCAAAATGCTGTTAGGGCCGAGGACCCCCGCTCGGAGAGCCTTTACATTTGCGTTGTGGGAGTGAAGGCGAAAAGAAAAGCTCAAGCACCCGGCGACTGCAGGCGAGAAGGGAGGACGCGGGTGAGGAGAAGGAAGTAAGCCTTGTGGTGCGTACGACGTGCTGGGGCTGGGAAGGGGCCGGCGGCAAAACGCACTTGCGGTGCGTTCGATGCGTGAGGGGAGAGAGGGGAGGAGGAAGCGGGGTTACGGCCCCTGACTCCCACAATGTTGGTTTCGTTGGCGCTGCTTTGGACATATTAAAGGTATATATCAATTCCTTGCTTCGCATTTCAGATTTGATAAGGGTTAGGGTTGTAGGACTTCTATACTGTTCAAATCTGGCGCGCTGTCGAATTATTTGGGACATAGATGGAAGGTACAATCTGTTGGGTTGGGTGGGTGGGTGCACGTGTGTGTGTGTGTAGGATAGGGGGGTACATCACCCGTGGCCACTAACCTGGCAGTCCCTACCTTCCCCGGTGTTTCGGGGCACCCTCATCCAGTCTCCCATGCCGACTTCTCCGAAATCAGTGGTTTTCCCAGGTTCAGCACCCACCACCACCAGCATCCAGGTGCAGGGAATTTGTAGACTCAGAAACGGGCAGGGGCGTACCTTGCTGAGTGAGATGCATGTACCGTACCACAGGGTGTAACAGCCCACGTAATCCTCCCGGAAAATCCCTGCTACCTACAGCCACTTTCTCGCTTCTGGCCGCAATATCCAATCTACAACGTACAATTTACAACTTACAAGCATTCAGCCAGGGCATTCAGCCCTTCCAAGGACCAGACGAACACACGCTTCATTACAAATGTTTATTGTGAGTGGCAGTGAGCAGTGGCGTGGGATCGGAATGATTCTCTATCGGTCTAATTCTGAACAGCAAAGCCTCTCGACCTTTGCCACAAAGCCTGCGGGCCCGACGTGTTTGATGATTATGGCTTTATTACTTTCTGCATAATTCTTGTGTGAGATATTACTGGTCGTCCAGCACCAGATTATAAACCGCCTGACAGACTCGTTGTTATGGCTTGTCACAGTCGCATAGAGCAGCTAATATCATATGAAATAGAGATGACCTTTCCCAACCTTAACTGGGCTCCAGCTGGTCGCTGTAGATGGCCGCTACCTCGACATTACTGTAAACGTCGCGAACCGTCTATGCCGTAGTCCATTTGCGGCCGCATACTAACGACTCCCAAACCTTCTGGAGAGGCAGGAGTGAGGATGATGACTCCACAACAACGTGTGTCAAAGATGCGCTATGTGCTGACGGACTCGCGTGGCGGTTGGCAAACGTCAAGAAGGCTCGATGACGTTCGGCGTGTACATGTCTGTGTGTCTGTGTTTTATAGAAGACCGCACGATATCCGGTTAAGTTACAGATATTTCTTACCTGATATTCACTGGACTAAGGCAGCATGACAAATGAAACCGTTTCCCAGCTATAGCAATTATGACGATGACTTCCTCAAGTAATCGCACAATCCGGTCTCATTTACGACGTAGAAATATTGGAAACCCCGATTTCTTTGCCTTGGGTCAGACCATCGGGTACGGCGACGATTTGGTCGAGAGCGTTGCGGCCACATACTGTTAAGTTCTGACAGGCCAGTCAATCTCCCAGATTATTCCGTCGGAGTTTTTATCAGCAGCGGTTCTGTTTTGGCACGAAGGAGAAAGCCCCTTATGTAATTGTCCAGCCATCTCGGGCCGCTTGCGAGCAGCCTCTTTTTTGGGGGGCCCAAGGCCGAACATCTGGCCTGTTAACAAGAACTTATTTATATAATTGGAGAGGTACCTCATCTACCTAGTGTACCGCTTGCTAGAGCGACAGCCGCAGCAAACGTCGCTGCAATTTCTTCTAGGTTGCAAGGTTATTCAGAGGTCTTCCCATCTTCACGCTCAAGCTCTACCTATATAGACGCTACCAATAGCGTTATATATATAGTGTATCTTTTCCGCGGGCGAAATATAACATGCCCGACCCGCTTGACTCCGGCCCTGCCCCTGACAAAAGCGGAGGTCCTCATATTTCCATAGCGGTTAAAGATGGAATCAAGGCGCCACAGTGCGATCTCCATGGAGCGGCGGAGAACTCCGGCTTAAAGCGGGTTCAAACCAGCGCAAACATTCTAAAGGCAATCGACAAGCGCGCCCAAGTCGTCATTCGTTTCGAGAGCTTATGTGCTTGGGTGCCCACGCTGGTCGTTCCTGGTGGACAGGGGGGACGTCCATCGCTAAGGTCCTGTCTCGGCATGCGTCAGGAAGAGGGTGAGGTAAAACCTCAGGCCCCCAAAGAACGTCAAATTCTCTTCAACGTTACCGGAGAAGTAAACCCCGGAGAGGTGAGATCTGAAGCCGCAGGTGCTGTCGCCTTTGCTACATGTCAGCCTCCTTCCCTGAGCCCCGCATCGCCGCACGCACGAAATCTCGGCTCCCCCGATCCCATTTATCCTAAAGAAGTGTAAATTATGTAGAGTATTTTGGGTTTGGTTCGGCTTCGGCTCTCGCATCCCCCGTTCCCTGATTATTGCAAACGTGACCAATGTTTTCTTGGATACCTTTTGCGACCCTTTGCATAACTTTCAACATCAACCACATGACCTTGAAACTAATTTCTTGTGCTCTACCTCCACTTCTCATCTTGTCCCCATTCGCTTCCGTTTTGTGTCTTGTACTCAGCACAAAGGGTTTCTACCTATATCCCCCCCCCCGCGGCTCCACGCTAATTCTAAACCCTGTCACGTAATCCGGCATATCCTGGGTCCGTTTACTCCTCCCAATTCCCTCAGCAACCTCAAGGATCTCTCCCAATCCGAATTTTACCTTCCCACCATCGCCACTGCCACCGCCACGGCGCAGGTACTCGCGCTCATGGGCCCGAGCGGCGGCGGCAAGACCAGTCTGTTAACGCTGCTGGGCGGCCGCTCCACCGCCCGCCTGGAGGGCAGTGTCACCTTCAACGGGGCCAAGATGTCCAAAACACTTAAGCGCAAGTTGGGATACGTGATGCAGGTACATCTCACGCGTGTTGCTGGTGTGCTGGTTGCATGGGAATCGGGAATGCGTAGGGGTGGGGTGGGGTGGGGCGGGATGGGGTGCCGTTCGGGCAGGAGACCTTAACTACTGATACTTACTCATATGAGCCATCCAGCGAACCGGTTGAAAAGTAAACAGAGGCTTAAATCGTTTGTTCGCGCGCGTGTGTGTGTGAGTTCTGAAGGGGCCGTTCTGGAAGAATTCTTTCGTTTCTCCCTTCACGTTAACTTGCCCTCCACGCGCCCTTTCCTCTTTCCGCCCTTCGTCGCTGTGCTTCCCAGGACGACCTGCTCTTCGCGGAGCTAACGGTGTACGAGACACTGTACTTCGCGGCGCTGTTACGTCTGCCCCGCAGCTGGTCCAGGGCGGACAAGCTGGCACGTGTGGATCTAGTGATTGCGGGTTTGGGACTGGAGCGGTGCCGGGACACAATCATCGGCTCCCACATGATGCGGGGCGTTAGTGGAGGGGAGCGCAAGCGCGTGTCGATCGGTGAGGCGTGACCGAGGGGAGAGTTTGGGAGGGGGCGGACTTGTCGAAACGGCCAAACCCAACCCATTGGGACCAAAGAAAAAACGCACAAGGGTGCCGCACGGGCGGATACGACAAATTGGTAACGTTGGTCTCCGCTGCAAAAGGGATGTGGCATTTTCTGCCATAATGAGCAAGTTCGGGACGTAGGAAGGTCAGAGCGCGAATGAGGCGGTGCTTAAAGCGGTTCAACGGTCCTACCCGGTTGGGAGGGCTGGGAAGGGGGGGGTCGTTAGGGACGTACCGGTTGATAGCATAGCGGTGGGTGAGTAAGAGTGCGCTGGGGAGGGAGGCCTCCGGTGAATGGAGTGGGGGACAGGGACAGGGATGCGGAGGTGCCTTTGGCGGTACGGAGCAGTTTGGGGTTGAAAATGGGTTGAGGATGCGGGATGAGGTGGAGCGCCGGGCCCATCGTGAGGCTGAGGGGCATTATGGATATGAAGACACGACTTAAAGGGGAAACAACCCGTAGCTGCCGCTCTTCCTGCTGCTTGGGTCCCGTGCCCGTACCTGGTATGTGGTGTGAACGCTTCCCCTCCATCAGCCTTTCCACTTCCGCCCTTCCCTCCCATGTTTTCAGGTCACGAGCTCCTTATCAACCCTAGCATGCTTCTGCTGGATGAGCCCACGAGCGGACTGGGTGAGCGCCCTCACATTGGGCCCGAGGGGGGGAAGGGGGCAGCCCGCGGCGGCAAGTCCAGCGACTGCGCCACCAGCGAGGTAACCTGCTGGGACACCATGAGTGGATCCGGTAATTAGAGGAGGAGGGGTCACCGGTCCCAGCAGCATCGAAGTGTGTAGAGAGCGCGAGAGCCTTTTTACGTCCTCGTGACCACCTACCAGGTGGTCTGCTATGCGGGATATCTGGAGTCCGAACATGCCGCCGCTGGAGCCACCATTTGCCAAACCAGCCTCGGGGGCTGGGGTGAGCGAGATGGCCGCATGCTGCTGTGGCTGTTGTGGATGGGCCCGCGCATAGATACCTGCACCCTATGGTGATGCAGCGTTGCTGGCGACATGCATATGCCTGTGCACGGTCGCAACCCCATGCGCCATGTTACCGGTGCTCCCACCCGCGCCGCCCAGTGGTGTGCTGTTGCCAATGGCAGATGTAAGGCGGGTGATGCCTGATGGTTCCACAGTGCGGTGTGGGATGGCGGGAGAGAGAGAGGGGAAGAGGGAGGGAGGAAACGGGCTGTTACTGGCGGGGCCCTTGGTCCCTGAGCGGATGCGGCCAGAGGACCTGTCCGCAGGGGCGGTGTCCTCCTCTTCTCAGCCTGACATAAACACCTTTTCCATTGTGCTGTCCCCCTCTCGCCCGCACCCACCCGCCGCAGACAGCACCACGGCCCTGCGTCTGTTGCACACGCTCCGCTCCCTAGCGAGTGGAGGTCGTACCATCGTGACCTCCATTCACCAGCCATCCAGCCGCCTTTATCACCAGATGGATAAGGTGGGGCTCGGGGTGGGAGTGGGTGCAAGGTGGGGCTTCGGAGGGGTTTGGGGGTTGGGGGCGCCTTGGCGGCCTAGGGAGATGTGGGCCGGTGATGGGGTGATGGGGTGTCTGAAGGCCATCTGGTAATTGTTTTGCTGCTCCCGTGGCTACTGAAATGGCCAATGCTGCAGCCGCCGTGTCCCCTTTATGGTGATCGTACCTTCGCGGGCTTGGATGGCTGCGTCGGCAGATATGGTCCGCTGTAGCAATATTACCCCACCCCTTCTCTCCTCCTCCTCCTCCTCCCTTTTTCTCATACTTTCCCGATCACTTTACTTTCTGCCGATACTGGAAGCACCGCAGTGTTTGCCACATTTGCCTAACCAGGGGGGTTCCGGTGGTGCGGTCGGGCATGCAGGGGAGGCAATGCCACCGCTCAGATCCCCACCCCCGTAACACGCGCCAGGCTACGGCCGGCGTTCTACTACTATTATTACTATTATTACTATTATTATTGTTGTTGTTATTATTGTTATTGTTATTATTGTTATTATTATTAACCCCGGGGAATGTCTTCATCCCTTCCGTTCTTCCTGACAGCTCCCTTCAGCTTCTGGCTCTGTTGTTGGTCTCCCCGTAGCCTCCTCAACACTCTCACACTGACGCAGCTGCCTATCACCCCCTTCCCTCCCCTCCCGTCTCCTCCCCCGCACGTCTTACACAGCTGATGCTACTAGCGCAGGGCCGCGTGATGTACTACGGAGACGCGCAGTGCGTGGCGCTCTGGTTCAAGATGTTAGGACAGCCCTGTCCCTTTGGAACCAATATTGCGGGTTAGTGTGCGGTGGGGAAAGAGTTTGTATGTGTACTTGCACGTGAAGTGGAGACAGTTGATAGAGGGCGGGTGCAGGAAGGTCTATTTAGAAGGACAAGTTACGACAGGACAACATCCACATCCTCCTGCAAAAAATCTGTCACTGTCAGTTCCTTCACCCTGCCCTGCCCCATTTCTTCCCCCTTTCTCTGCCGTACTCTACCGTAGACCACATCCTGGACCTGGCCAACGGCGACGTCGTCACGCAGAGCGGTGCCAGCGCGGCGTCCGGGCTGAGCAGTATGGCCACAGGAAACCGCGGCGGCGGCGGCACTGTACGCCGCCGCGGCGCAGGCTCTGCGACCGGAGGCGATGACGACATGGCTGACGATGGCCGGATGGATGACCGCGCCGTGGGTGACGGAGGGGACGCAGCGGCTTGCTCGTCCAGTACGGAGGACTCCGCTGACGAAATCCATCGGCAGCTGATTGAGGCGTACGAGAAGCGAACCATTGGTACGATGTGGGTCAGTAATCCCATGTGCCAGTGAGCGCATCGCCAGGGGATTGACGGTTTGCTTAGTATGGCAGTACGTCGTGTCCCACATCCCTCATTTTGCTTGTCGTACCAGGATTCATGACCAGGATTCATGTCTGTGCCTCATGTGCACCCTCATAAGCCTGCATAAATCCGCTTCACTAATTGTTGTGACGAGTTATGCATACATGTATGTGTATTGTATCTGTGTGTGTTTCATCCTGCTTGCTGCAGGCCACGGCCCGGGCGGCATCCGCGCGTCCGAGCTTCAGGATGAGATGCGGGACGAGATTGCCGTACCCGGTGGCGGTGGCCGCGAGGGCAGTCCGCTGCCCAGCGGTAACGGCGCGAGAGGGGGCAGTGAGGTGGATGTGCTGAACCTGGCCGCATCAACGGATGCGGGGGACAAGTGGGGCGCGCCCTGGGTGCAGCAAGTAGGTGTCCGTCCATCTCTATCTGCCTCGACGTGCTGCTCGGGAGTCCGTCTGTGTGTCTGTTCGCCTGCCTGTAGCTGACTGGAGTGTTTGTGGAAGTTTGTGTTCCCCTCGAGAAGGGGGAGCAGCGCCGGGAGGCTTTGTGTTTTTGTGCGCTAAGGACCGGCCAAACCAGATATCTCGAGGGTTAAGTGCTCAATTTGTGGGCTGCGTGTGTGTATGTGTTTGTTGTTCACCCCTTCTTCCCTCCTTCGGGCATATTTCATGAACGTTATTGGCCGTATTTTTTACCCGTACCCGTACCTGTGCCCGTACCCGTACCCGTACTCGTATTCCTCATCTAACCAGGTCCGTTATTTGGCAGTCCGCTCCGTCAAGACGCGGCGCTTCCAGTCCCTGTCCGTCCAGAAGACGGCTCAGCTGCTGGTGGTTGCGGTGCTGGCGGGGCTGTTTTGGTGGCAGATCGGCACCCGGCTGAACTCCACGCAGGCGGCTCTGGATGTTGGCGGACTGCTGTTCTTCGTGGAGCTCTTCATCGGTTTCGCCACTTTGTTTGCGGCGCTGTTCACATTCCCGTTAGAGTTCCAGGTGGGGTGGGTTGACTGGGTGGGGGGGATCGTATTGCCGGTACTTCCCTGGGTTGGGGTCCTGTTTTCACCACGTGCACACACAAACACAAACACAAACACAAACACAAACACAAACACAAACACAAACACAAACACAAACACACAGACATACACCGTTCCCCTGTTCCCCTGGCCGATAATCGCCGTCCGCCATGCCACAGGCAGACTCTCGTCTTACCCCCCCCCCCCTCACACACACCCTCTGTCTGAACCTCCGGACTTTCGCATGGAAAGCAGTCGCCTCGGCGCCCCTCCGCCGACCCCTTCCCGCATTCGCCCATTCACTTTTCCAGATGCTGGTCAAGGAGCGCCAGAGCGGCATGTACAGGTTGTCCGCCTATTACCTGGCCCGCACTGCCTCCGACTTGCCCATGGACTGCTTCCTGCCCTCGCTGTTCGTGTGGATCATTTACTGGATGACGGGGCTTCGAATACATCCAGGTGACAGCTGTGGGGGTCGGGAGGAGGGGAGGGGCCCAAGGGGCGCACGATATCTGGGGAACCTGATTGTTTGGAATTGAGAAATGGAAGGCAAGGATAACCTAACTAACTGACAGCGGGGAACAAACTCAAAAACTGAATAGAAGGAACAGAGGGAGCGTGAGGCTGAAACGCTGGTTAATGGTTGACGTTATGTGGGAGGTGGAGAGCGGCGGAGAAAAGAGAACAAAATGATCTGCAACACGAGGAGCTTATGGGCGATATGTACCCTCCTGCCTACCTGCCAGCCTGCCTAAGCGGTACCCCTTCGGTACCCGGCCACCACTTCTTCAACCCCATCATCCTGCACGTCCGCATACACCTACAAATTGAAATGAGAATAAGAATAAAAATAAAATTACACAGGCGCCTTCTTCGCACACTGGGCGTCCGTACTTCTCATCGTGCTCACGAGCCAATCGGTTGGCCTCCTAATCGGCGCAACCGTCATCAACCCACAAAACGGTCAGACCATCGCCACTATCTTCATGCTCGCCACCATGTTGGTTGGCGGATACTACGTGCGGGGTATGCCGGTGTGGATCGCCTGGCTCAAGTACGCGTCCTTCATCTACTGGGGATGGAACCTGCTGCTTAAGATTGAGTTCCGACACCGCCCATACGACTGCGGGTTGGTGGAGGGCGCGGAGGCGGGCTCGAAGCACTGCAGCATTAAGCAAGCCGCCATTTTTGACATCGATGTCGATGTAAGTTTTTGCGGGTTTGCGGGATTTAGGGTGGTTTGCATGGGCGGTTCTCGGGGTTTGGGGACTGGGGAGGGGGTCCTTTCTGGAGAGGGCAGGATATAGCTAACAACATGCATGTGTTTGGAAAGGCAATAAGGATCCTGTCTATCTATCTGTCTGTCTGTCTGTCTGTGGGTACCCCTTCTTATATTCGCACTTTGCTTCTACCTTCGTTAGATCTCCCCTCTCCCTCTCCCATTTTTACCTCCCGTGCCCCCTCCCTTTTCACACACACACACACGCACGCGCTCGCGCACGTGTCCCGCAGGCATCCGTCATGAAGGATGTTTGCATCTTGATTGCCATGTTGATCTTCTTGCGCCTGGTGATCTATTACGCGCTCAAACACAAAACCACTTTCAAAGGACACAAATGAAAGGGTGCCAGAGGGGCCAGAGGGGCCAGATCGCAGTGGTGTGACTGCTGCGACGCGGGCGGGAAACGGGAAAGGGGAAATTGCCCTGCCCCTTAACGTCCCTGGGGGGCCTGCTGGGACGGGGGGATGCGCTCCATTGCCGAAGTGGGTGACGTCAATCTAACGGCCGTTCGTGATTCCCCCGTGTGCACCTGGGAAGCTGCTGCTGCGGATGATTGTCGTGAACGTCCGACTCACGGAATGCCCCAACGAACATAACGAGGGAGAGAGGCCAGAGGCCACATATGGTATGAGGTTTTCGGGAATGGCTTTTGGAAATGTGAATTGGTGTTATGTATATTGCAGGGATGCCGGCGGGGGCGGTAATGCCACTGCGTTACTAAAGAGGGTCATGGCGGGCTTTTGGTGCCGGAATTTATTATTACAGAACAAGGGGCAAGACGACGGGTTAGGAAGCGTGAATAGGAAAAAGGGGGGATTCATGTCTAAGCTGCCATTTTAAGGAGGAGGTGGTAGAAGTGGAGAAAGTGTGAGACAGAGAGAGACTGAAGTGTGAGACTGAAAGGAGCTTGTGGCTGGCTGTCAAAAGAGAGGCAATAAGAAAGAGAGGGAAGAGAGAAAAAGAGAGGAGAGAATACGAGAGGAGAAGCGGAGCTTAGCTTGGGCGCCGAACTACCATTATTTGTCATGTGTTAGCGCTCCAGAAGGGGTGTTTAATGTTTATCTGGTGATAAATGAGAAGATGCTAGGTTTTTCTGGCAATTATGTTCAAACGAATAATCGGATGGGATAGGTCGTTGGCTCCTGTTTCAATACGTTCTTGCGGATTGCGGATGGGCCCTGTGGGGTGGGGTAGTAAGGGCGGCAGTCGGCGGCATCCAGGATAGCCACTGGGTTTGGATGTCATGACTGTTGACGGAAGAGATGTCTATGACGGCGTTTGTACGTGGGTAAGCTAGGGCTTGGGGATGGTTGCCACGCCAAGTTTATGAGGGAAGAGCTGCGTTATGTGACAGAACATCTCTTCACTGCGACGGTAGCTCTGTGGCGCTCCAGCTATGTAACTACACCGAACTCCACGACAACGCGATTTAACAACCGTTTGTACGGCGACGGAATTTTGCGCACCATCGCGCAATTCTTTAGAAGGCGTCAATTGTGTATTGTGAATTGTGAATGTGGAGCACCGCAGAGAAATTGATACTGCTTCTGGTCGGGCGGGTGGGTGGACGCAGGGTCGGGTGGCAAGGGCGGTGGTGGCAACATGCGTCCACAATCGAGAAATGGATTAAGAAAAGAGGTTTTGACTTGCTCACCGCCTTGGTTTACGACGGATACGTGTCCTTTTCCGTTATGTAGGGCTTTACCTGGCTTCCCAACTTCCTTTTTGTGTGAGTCTTGGTATTAAAAATATGCAATGATTTAACCCCCCCCCCAATTTGGAGCTTTGTCACGCTCTGTTTCGCTCTATCCCTCCTCTCCTTCATATCCCTCTGCCCATACTTCCCATTTCTTCCGGTCCCCAAGGTCACTGGTGTGGCGGGTTATTATGCCAAGAATCCCGAGCTGTCGGCGCCTATTCCTATGCTCATCGACATCGCGCTCAACGCAAACCGCATGGTGCAGATGGCGCACGGCATCGTGAAGGGCATTCTGCTAGTAGGCTATACGTAACCGAGTTGGGCGGAAGCGTAAAGTGTCGAAGGGAAACGGAATGTTTTAAAAACGAAATAAATTAAAAAGCAGAAGATTAGTTAGTGAATGGATTTGCATAAGAGTCCAAATATGGACTGGAGTGTCTTATTTACATATCATAAATGTCCTGCGCCCTCGGTACGGTTAGCCGTACAGACGGATTAGGGGCGCGGCAAACTGCCACTGCGCGTGAAGTACATGCACGAGGGGGGCGCTACAGCAAAGATACTTCGATGTATACGCTGATGGTCCGTCCGGAACTCGGAATGTGAGGCCGGGTAAGGGCATTACCTGCATGGAGGACGGCGACATGCCGCTCGTATAGTCGTATAGGGTGCGGATGGGGTACATAAATGGGTGAATGGATTTATGGAATTCAGGCGGCATGTGGGATTTATGTGTCTGCCGGGCGGGGTGGCGGAGAGGTGGGGAGTTACGTTTTCAAAGATTACGTTTGGGATTAATACGAACTGTGCGGGTGGAACGTTGGGCTGGGTTCGGATTTTGGGTTTAAGAATTTTGGAATTGGGTCGGGTGGTGGTGGGGAGGGGGATGGGACGCGAAAGCCTGCAGTACAGGATATGACAGTCTCTGTGTCTACGTATGTGTGTGTTACTGTAGCGGATAGAGGTTGAAGTAACAATTGCAAGTCCCAATCCAAAATGAAAAAATGGAAAAGCAGAGGACCACAAACAGTATCAAGGGTGGCTGTGGGGGTAAAGTTCGGGGAAAAACCAATGCACACGTCGCGCAAGCCAGCCTATTGACGCATCTGCCTGTGTCTGCGACGTTGGCTGCAGGTGCGAGAGCCTCGACATGGCAGGGAGGACAACATACATCGGCTACGAGCTCGCCTAATATTGTGGTGAGTTAGTTTCATATTCTGATCTTCCATTTTACTAAGATGTCTGCAATACTTTATGGATCGCTGTGGCCCGCGACCAGAGGTTCAATTGCGCCGTGGATGGGAATGTTGCAGAATTTATAGGAATACAGCGCATTATGAACACGTGGGTTTAGATATGACGATGGCAGAGGAGGCGATTCATTTGGGGGATTTTATGGGGGATCACAGCAGCTGCTCTGTTGGGGCTTTTGTACGTGGGCGCTAGGGTTTGTGGATGGTTGCCACGCCAAGCTTTTAAAGAAAGAGCTACGTTACAAGACAATGTCTTCATTGCGACGGTAGTGGTTTGGCGCTCCGACTGTGTAACTACACCGAATTCCACGTCAACGATTCAACAACCGCTTATACGGCGACGGGATTTTGCGCACCATTGCACATGTCTTCAGAAGGCATCAATTGTGTAATTGGACACCACGAAGAAATTTGATACTGCTTCTAATCTTCAGATCAGAGTTGTTGGCACCCTTCGGAACCGCTGCTTACATAAGGATTGGCTTATTGAACTTAGCCTGTGAATAGTCCTTCATCCTCCTGCTGCACGATGGCTCCAACATACGCCGATCACCTTAATGTTAGTATAAAGAATTCCACTTCGTCCTGTCGTGAATTATTGTCGCAGATAGCCTTATTCGGCGAACGTTTCGCTGGTTAAATTTCAGGTTATCAAGGGCTTTTGCGACAAGGCTGATGGCAAGGATAAGCTGACGGCACTTATACAGGTGCTTTCAAACGCTCTTCCGTAATTGTCCCGGCAATTTTTTAACGCCTTATGTGTTGTCTCTTGCTGCCACACCGCAGTATGCGTGTATGTTCATCTCAGCCGGTGAACCTGGCAACATCAAGAAGATTCAGGCGTCTGTGACAGCCGCACGGAAGGTCTTTCGTGTAATGCGGGTGAGTGACTAGGTTTGTCGTCAAGAGCGGCACGAAGTGAAGAATTGACCTTTTGAAGAATTAATGTATCATTTGATTATTTATGCAGCCTCTCGAGCTCGTGACACCATTGCTCATCCAGCCGGGCTTTACGGGGAAGCAGCCGGTGCTGCTGGAGGGAATCAACAAGGTGCGTCGCTGCCCAAGATGCAATTCGCTTGCATTTATTAAATGAACTCATTATATTTCACACAGCTGATGTCGCCAACTATTTCGTGTATTGTGTTGCAGAGCCCGTACGTATAGCGGGCAATTTTCCGTGCCACATGCAGCAGATGCATTGGAGGCATACTCCATGGTGTCAGGGGCTAGCATTCTCGGGGGAATGAGCATGCACTACGACAGAGATTGCACAGAACGTGTCTCTATATAGACGCACTGAGGTTCATGCTGGGCAAAATCGTCTTGGGGGCACGGAACAGGCTATGGTCTGCATCCCTGCGTAGTTCTAATTTCCTAAGCCTATAAGCGGCACATATGTGTGTAGGATAGGGGGGTACATCACCCGTGGCCACTAACCTGGCAGTCCCTACCTTCCCCGGTGTTTCGGGGCACCCTCATCCAGTCTCCCATGCCGACTTCTCCGAAATCAGTGGTTTTCCCAGGTTCAGCACCCACCACCAGCATCCAGCGGAATCTGCCGAATCAATTAAGGCGTCAACTCCGCTACTGGTCAGCTCGCAGGTCACTTTAATTGGGGTCGTCACCGTCCATCGACATGGGGGCACCCTGCCCTTAACATTAGGGTCTTTGGCCCGCACATATGTCTCACACCAGTGCAATCTTGAAGATGCTCGTGTGAGCTCGCGGAACTACTTATTCCACATGCGCATTCTGGGGATGACCCAGTTGTCAGCAAGTGATGAACTTGGCGTTACTCTCGACCGCAATCATGTTGTCTGTCGCCCTCGTATAAACACACAGGTGAAGTCAGTTCTGATGGCTATTTACTTCGGTGCTGACCACGTTGTCTGGGCTCACCAAATTGGTCTCATTTCGGACAAGAAGATCGGAGAGCGGTGAGCATTGCATATGCATGTTGTCGTGTCTCGTACGTAACTTTCATGATTTAAAATGGGTTCCACTTGAGGTGATGGTGCGATGTGGTAGTCCTCAGTTCCTCTCGACGTCAGTTCGGTGATCAGAGAAATCTGACACCTGATTGGGAAGGCGCTTGGGGCATGAGGCAGCTGTCAAACATCTCGTGATTCTCAAGCAAACCTTGATTGCATACTGGATGGTTGGTTGCATTCTGATAGCAGCATGAACTGGCAATTGTTTTCCCAGCCTAACGCTCAAGCATCGGTATCATCTCTGCTTCTGGCTAGAGGTGTTTCCTTCAGGCTTCCCTTCATTTTCAATTCGTGTTTGCTCCCACCATTATATACGCGGTATATAGTAATGACGACACTTGCTCCGGCGGAACGCTGCCTTCTCGCAGGTATCAGAAGCTGTCCCTCTGGTGTTGGGCGCTTGGGTCTGTGTGCACTATAGCTGCCGAGGGCTGGCAGATTACGGCCGCGAACGTGGCTCGCAAAGAGGGAGAGACAGAAGAGGAGTATGGCAAGCGCGTGGAGGAGATCAAGAAACAGATTAACCAGCGCATGTTCGTCTTCATCCATGCGCTGTTCCAGGTGCGTTGCTGTAGGGTTCGGTTTTGGATCTTTGGAACAGTTTATACTTGGGTAAACAAGTTTCCTTTGGGCCGTGGTATGTAGGGTCATGACGCCGTAGGGCTATGACATGGCAAGATGATATCAATTGGTGCTACGCAGAGTGGGCTAAATACGGATAAATGGCTGAATGGATTTTTTTACCCATTTGCCCTCTAAACTATGTTTGTGGGTAAATGTCTTTTGTACGCCGCATCCACTGCATCCATGACTGTTTCGTCTTGCAGGCTGCGCTTGCGATGGGTCTTCTGCAGTTGGCGCCGCTGAAGCCACGCACGGTTGGCTTCCTGGGAGTGGTGGCTTCGGCGATGAACTGCTACATGCTGCTACCGGCATACCCCAAGCTGGCGCTCAAGCCCAAGACGCAGTGAGAAGGCCCAAGGTCAAGACCGCTGCTTTTGGGCCGTGCGAATTCTGGGATAATGTGATTATCCCGATGGCCCTGCTGTACGCACCAGGAGGCGCCACTTTGTCTTTTGCCTCGCCTTGCCTTGGGGTGATGCATGCAATGAGTGGGAGGTCGCGTTCTTTATTATATGCCTGGTAGATGGAGTGGTAGGTGGCCATTGTAACAGCTGTGGCCGACCGGCGGGCGTTGAGCGTCGCGATCTGTGTCTGCCTGCCTCTCGATTTCCGTCTTAAGATAGTTGGCGGAGCAGGGAAACAGGTGTCTCGTATGGTTCCCGGCGCAGGGAGGAAGCTGTTTTTACTTGCTGCTACATTGGCAGTCTGTACTGACCGGACCCCGATGGTTCTGGTGCTGATGTTTTGCCATGTTTTTTAGGGATGAGGATTAGCATGGCGTCCTCCCTGTCATAACATGGTCATGCAATGGCTAAGGCCATCAAGTTCGAAAGGAAGCTGCGGGCTGACCGTTAGTTGCTGCTGGCTCGTCCGATGCTTAGCCGCTTTGGACGTCAAAATTGTTTCGCTGCTTGAGAGTTAGCAATTGATAGTCAAGGATCAACGGTACTGTACCAAGGCCATTGTGAATCTACCAAGACATCCAGCTCGGGGGCGAACGGTTTTGGCTGCAATGCTGGTCTGCGTGTGGCATCTGATCGCAGGCAGGCGGTTTCAATTGCATGGGTATCCAAGAGGCAATTGTCCTCTTAGCATTGCGTCTAAATCACTGCTCAATCAGGTTGTTGAGCAGCACCTCAAATCTTGAGCTTGCACCGTTGGCGCCACTGATGTACTGTTGTATTTTGTCGTACAATTCGAAATTGGCCCATATGTTCCGGTTCATGATGTAATCCAAGACGCTTTGTTACCTGCCATCACAATTGATTATTCATGTGGCGCCCTCGTATTAACTTGTGATTTTGGTTTGCACGCACAATGCATTCACAGCAACTAAACTTGCCATGGCCTATTCCTGTTGGACTGACTTGCAGATGCGTTGATTCCCAATTTTGTGGAGGTTGCAATCAGATGGATGTGGCATGCAACCGCAGGATCTTGCATTGTGTGCGTGGATCCTGTATGGTATTGTGACAACCTGTCTTTTCAAAATTGGGAACCCGTTTTCGTGTGTTATAATTTTTTTCTACCTGGGGGTTTAGGTGACAATACGCTAAAGCTAACCAACACTCCCCAAAACAGGAACTTACCTGCCATAAAATTGTTGATTCTGTGGAAAATCCAGAAGTGATACACACGAAGACGACTTATTGTTGAAAGGCCGAGGAAGATAGATAAAATCCTAATCCCCATCCTTGAGGCCATCCATGGCAATGTCAGTGCTAGAACCGTCAGACCTTTTTAGGCAAACGCCAAAGGACTATTTTTTCGAATATTTCAATACATTCTCCAGTCACCAGTGTGAGCAATGGTCCACCGCCACCGCCACCGCCACCGCCTACTAGGAGAAGTGGAGGAACTGACAACCTCATTTACCTGCAGCGCAATCCGGGCGCATAGCCGCGTTGACAGCCTTCCGCTGGGCGAGCGCACGACCTGTCCCAGGGTCCCGTTGCCCACAAACTCGGTGACGATCCCCACGACTGGATCCGACACACCCGTCGCGGCGCCGCCGTTGCAGTCGCCCGTGTTGTCCCCGGCTGGCTGGCTGGTGACCACACCGAGCATGCGGACGATATTCGGGTGGTTGAGGTTGGCCAGCATGTCGGCCTCAACAAGGAACGCATCCGAGTGGGGGGGGATGTCCACATGCACTTGTTCACATCCAACCTCATTGTGGTTGCTCTGTGCCGTTATATTGTTATACCATGTCCGTTCGTATTGTGTGTGAACCGATACTGGTTCCATCATCCTGGTCCCATCATATCATCAACGTCTCATCATGTGCCGACCTATCTCATTAAAATACAAGCCACTGGCGCCTTTCCTTATAAGGCGAGAGGGGTGTGCATGCACCCGAGCCACTGGGCCTCCTCCTCCTCTTTTACCCCCACCTCCTCCTCTTCCACCACAACATCATCATCATCATTATTGATATTCCCTAACACGTGTTGATGGTGTGCCAGGTGGCAGCTCACAAGTCACAACAGACATCCTCCTCCCCCGCCGCACGCAGTTCCTTGACAGGCAGACAGATACTACCTGCGCTATATTATCTGCGCGTCCCCACTGATACCATTACTACACCGTTCGGTGCTTTAGCAGCCTCTTGTCTCATGTTCGTCAAATCTGACCGCGTGACTTATCTTAGCCCTTCAGGCAATGGCCCGGGCCCTTGTGAGAAACATCTAGATTACCTCGCCGGCCGCTCAGAGTCTCCGATGAATGGTGAGAGGGCAGAGGAAGCCCATCACCCTAAGTTGTTGTCAACCTTCACAATCTCCTATAACCTGATGACGACAGTGATCTAAGTTCATCGAAAGGCAGGGCCGCCCTTACAGCATCCTGCCTCTGCTTGAAAAATGGTTGAGTTGTGGTGGTGGCAGAGGCAGCAAGCCCCCCTCCTCCTGCTGCTGCTGTTGTGGATGTGGTGATGGTGAGTGCAACAGCAAGCCCTGCTGCTGCTGTTGTTAGCTGTGGTGACCGCCTCCACCGCCCCCGCCCCCGCCCCCGCCACCTCCACCGCCCCCGCCTCCTCCGCCACCGCCTCCGCCACCCCCACCACCTTCGTTTCAATCGTTGCCAGTATACTATATCGGCACTTGTATGCAGAATTGCTAGCTGGAGTGAGCGAGTGGAGCTAAGTGAAATATGGATGATGTATTGGTGTATAAATACATCGTAGCAAACGCGATTCCGTACTGGCGATGTGACATTCACGGCGGCGACGGTTGCGGTTGTCCACCTGTCATTTGCTCCATATCGGGGATAATCCCCTTCCTTCCCCCTGCTCTAAAACGCTAAGCCTCAATTCTTTAATACTCAAATTGTATTACCTTCCGCGAGTATTTCCCCAATCTATATTGAATATAACTCAATCTAACATGGCCTTTTTATTTCATCAACCGCCCCGATTGCTTAGGGACATCCCGTGTGATCGCCCTTCCCACTGCACCCTTCGGCGCTCAGAACACATTCCCCTGTATCCCATTCCACTTCGCGCAGCGGTAGATCCCTTCGCAGCGCCATTCGTAAATCGTGTTCCTGTGCCTTCTGCCGCAGGGGACCGCCATCGCCCATCGCTCTCGCAATCCCCGTGCGGGTACCGGCATTCGCCAGGCGGCATCCTTCTAAGTACCACTTCTAAAGCGCACTTCATCTCCATCGCGCCTTTTTCCAATTGTTTCCTGTTGTGAAACTCGCGTCGCAACAGTTGAGATAAGGTCCAGTTCAGCACAAGCTGGACAAGTGAGCTGCCACTATGCCTCAAGCCACTAGGACACAACAAAGTCTGGGCGAGCAATAGTTGTTACAAACAGCTAAAGATGCAAGTCAGCTTCGGGGAATAAGTAGTGACTTGGTGAAGGATCGTACATAAGACCCTTCACATTTGAAATTCAGCCGCAGTACGTTCCTGACAATGCGTTCAACCAATGAACACATGAAGAAGTCTGACCGAATATCACATCATTTCCGATGAGGTCTTGCATTGCATTCGGGCTAGTTAAGTTCCCGAGCGCTGACAACTGCCCTTGCCGGGAGTAGCTCTGATCAATCCAATTTCCTGCCTTTCATTATATTTTTCCTCCAAACTGTCACCACCGCAACGCATCATCCGGGGGCATAAATCACTTATTTAAATGGGGTGATCAGCACCCGTGGTAGATTATTATTATGATGATAATGATTTGAAAAGAGGTTTGGGTCTTCCATTCTTTTCCTTTTTGCGTGGACCTTAGTGGTACCTATGCCGGGCATCCGTGTGTGCATTGCTGCATACCCCGTGAAACGAAAGATATACTTACTTAGCTTACGTAGGCTTGGAGGTTGTGCACTTTATGTATTTAAAGAGATTTCTTGCTATTTGGGAACGTTTGGCCTCCAAGGACGCTAGCTGTGTAGCCAGATCATGTAGCCAGATCCAAAGCTCGCGTCATTTTGGAGAGGTCGCACGTCAGCTATAAAATATTTTCGCCAGTCATCAGTCGGTTAGGAATCGAATCCCGCGTACAGCTGGTCATAACGCATAGGGGAACTTACTGGGACGCCTTGCGCTGTTTTTTGAACCCCGCTTGGCCCCACCCATTGAAACGTTATAGGCAGGCATTCTACCTTGCTAAAAAGCTTTTATTTATGGACGTGATGTGAATATAATTTTCTTGTCACTTGCGGATGGGTGCCGGACTCTTGGGACCGCTACTAATCACGAAAACGTAGGGGCTACCGTTCATCACCCAGGCTGGTCCGCAGCGCCCCCGTCTTGACAAAAGGAGGGAAGGAGGGAAGGAGGGAAAGGAGCGCAGATGGGAAACGTCCTCCTATCGCAGGGCTCGGTTTACGAGGTACACATCAGGCGCACTTGACCTCAGTAAATCATGTTACATGCAGCTTGCAGATCGAAATCACCGCGTCCTGGATCCTGGATAAGGCACTGTCAACTTGAAGGATTGTGAGCTGGGAGCTTTTATTGAACGATGTAAAGCTCTGGATTGAACGATACACTTTCAGAAGGACAATGCTGCCAGTGTTTGGGGTTATAGATTTGTTGGAATGTGAGCAACACTCATATACGAAAGAATGTCAGAGCAAGTAGTACGGCCCAGGAGGGGCCGGGCGCTTTGCTGACTTCAACAAGATTATTTACATGATTTATATATTATTTTATTATTGTGAAGGGGGAAGACTTTTCGTTATTTGCATTCATTAAGTAGGCGTGCGAGGGGATGGTTATATTATGAAGCGTCTTGGGGCATCCAAATCGCAGCTCCGTTCAACCCTGTGTCAACTTTGCTTTCAGCACCAGGCATAGTAGTTTGCAGTATACTGTAGATATCCCAGAGAAGGAAATCTGTGGCCGCTAGCGCCAGAGCAAGGTGCAAGAGTGTGCTATCTGTCAGGCTTGCAGCAGAAAAAAGCACGGGGCCAGGAATTTGAAAGGAAGTAGCAAATTCTGCTGGTCAGGTGATAGTCTTGATGCTTATTGATTGATTGATGCAAATAAGGTAAGCGGTCGGCATGCAGCACCAGAATCCAGAAAGCTTCTGCCGTGCGTCACGATACGTGCTCGTCCCATTATGAGCAGCGAAGCAATTTCGAGATTTCGACAGCAAAGTCGCATGGGTCTTCACACAAGTAGTTTTGAGTTCCTTAATATTCATAGGTCGCATAGCGTTAACTTTTGTTTGATCTCAGCTGGGTGAAGTTTGCGGTCATTAGTGGACTCTTAAATCCCCTTTGGGGCAGCTATGGCTGCCTCAGGGGCTTCAATGCTTCGGCAGCAGCAACTGCGAACTGGCCGGGTAAAGAATTTTTCATTTCTTCAGTGGCCTTTGGCCGCTGTGCTTCCGCGCTCATGAATGACTTTTTTCTTGTAGGTGACACTATTTATGCGTCCAACAACTCTAGCACAAAGTGGGGTTAAGTTTGTCCTGCGGCCGACTCAGGAAAGTTCTTTGTTTGGTGCTTGCCATTTGCGCCCTAACACCATAGACGTAAAATGTACGTATGCTGTTTTTAATGACAGGTTTTCGTATGCTCGGCGACGGCTCGTATGCGGCAAGCGTCGGCGTTTCCACAAAATCGCCGACGCAGTGGAAGGCAGCTTGTTGTGCGCACGGTGGCCATGGTCAATGTAGACTTTGCAAGCCCATCGCTTTTGCTTGGCACCATGTTGATTGGGTGCGGAGTACTGCTCTTAAATGTGAGCCTCTTGCCGTCGTATCCGAAACTTTACGAATGATTGAACCGATCACAATCTGCTTCTTCTATAATCTGTGCAGCTTCGGAATTTCCAAAACAAGGTCTCGCGGGATGCGGACATCGTTGTGGCAGCCATGGTGAGCATCGTGGGCAGCACGCTCATCTTTCAGGGGTGGCGCCTGGACCCCCTGTTGCTCCTGTGCCAGGCACTGACCACGTCAGTTGCATTCTGGTACGGGCTGGAGACGTTTCGGCTACGGTCAAAGGAGGCAGACGTGGTGGGTGTTTATGATGTGGGGGGAGCAGATGGGCATCTTAACGCACAAGTATTCTGGCAATCCAACGCTTCGGATGCATGCCAAAATCACAGCTTTGCCTTTGCAGCTCTTTTGGGCAGCTTCCTCACGTGCCCGGTCTTGCGGGTTTGTATTTGCGCAGCGAGCATGTCTATAAGGGATGTCTTCCGTGAAAAAAGTTGTTGCGGCCCACGGGGGCGGTTTGCCCCTGTAGTGGCTTACATCGACATTCTGGATCATATCTGCTATTGTTGCGTGATGGTGCATCGACGAAACTTTTGTTTTTCACAGACCTGAATCAAAGCCGGACAGAATCATTTATTTATACATCACCAACACACTTGTGGTCAAGCCATCCAATAAAATCATCGTTCACAGCTTCTCGCGCACGAACGCACCTTGCTTCTGCAGCAGCTGATGCGAAATGCCGTAAGCTTGCATATTGTGATGGTTGGTTCTCTGCCTAGTGTGAACTGACAGCTGAAGCAACACAACCGTCACAACATCTCTCTCGGCTCAATAAGCTGTTAACCCTCGTAAGTTATATTTTAAAAAATGATGTAATCTTACAAAGAGAGAATATTATATTGACTCGCCAATATGTCATCATATACAGCCTCCCCCGCAGCTTCCCATGGGTATTGGATTGGACTCTCCACCGTTGGACCCCGTACAGCAGGCCGCAGCGGCGGCGGCGCAGCAACAGCAGTTCTATCAGGCCAACGCCGGGTTTCCGCCAGGTGGACCCGGGATACCCTTCTTGCCAGCCGGAAGCGAGTCGTACTATCCTTGGGCACCCAATGCCGCCGACTCGGTGGCATCAACATCGGGACGAGCTGCTGGGCTGTTCAATGAAACTATTCAGTACGACTATTACGGCAATCCCATCATGCCGCAAGAGTCCGTCTACACCAGCACCAGCACCAGCAACGGTAATGGAAATGGTAACAGTGGGGGATACAATGGATACAATGAGCCGGCGGCGTATGGTGCAGCTAGCGGTCCGTCATACGATGCTGGCGGCAGCGGCGGTGGCGGTGCTGCATACGGAGGCGGCGGTGGCGTCTTCGGCGCCGCTGTGGGACCTCCAGGAGGCGGGTACGGTACAAGAGGAGGCCCAGTACCGACCCCTGGATCGTCGTACGGGGGCCCTTATGTTCCTTTAGGACCGCCATCGCCATCGCTGCCTCAAATGCCTTCAGAGCTGGAGGAGGGGCAGCAGCAGCCGTTAGCAAGCAGCAGCGGTAGTGGCAGTAGCAGCTCGAGCTACTTCGGCCCAGGGGCCGCACCGATGGGGTCTTTTGGCGGGACGCTCGGCCCTTTTTACGACGGGTTTGGTGCAAGTACGGCAGATCCTGGGCCTGTTGGGCAAAGTTTAGGCAGCGCGGGTGCGAATGGGGCCAGTGGTCGCGGGAAGGCCGCAAGCCGGCTTGATCTCTTCGAGCAAGTCGACGATTGGGAGTGATTCGCAAAAGAGTGAATGGAGCTGTAGCTGTAGCCTGGGTGGGAGGGGACGGGAGGGAGAAAGGCGTGGACACAACAAACGGTCCCCGCAACAGACAGCCCGCGGTACTTACGACACGTCATAAGAGAACGAGGGATTCGGCAGTGCGAGAGGGAGGGGTTAGTTCCACAGCGGACTCTGAAGTTGCCAGGTAATGGTTTTTAATTCCATCGCATGAAAACAGATGTATGCCGTGCCGTACAATATGGCACCGGGAGGAGAACGGGGAGTGTTGAAGTGTTGGGCAGGTGTACCAAACACACACATACACACATGTACAGGTTTCCTGACGTCATGGCAGAGCTGTTCCTGCAGGGCATGGTAGAAGCCCCTAGCCAAACAGCCCGGGCACTGGACTCCGGAAGGGAAAGGGTGGGAGCGGTGTCTAGGGGTTCGCTACAGGCCATTTATGTTATGCAGCTAATACACGGATGGGACACCAAGTTGGCGTTCGCCCTCCTCCTGCTACTGGTGGTTGTGTTGTTGGTTAGCGCAGTGGCAGTGAAGGTGGCGACACGTTCTTAATGGCGGCGGCGATTGGAGTGAGAGGCTGCCGGCATTGTGGGTGTCCTTTCTCAGGAGGTCGGGAGCGGATGCTGAGGACGGCTGGACGGAGGATGAGATACCGGGAGGAGGAGGGCGAAGAGGAGGAGGAGAGAGGAGAGAGGAGGGGGGTTTGGAATGCGGTGCCTTTTCGGAGCCGTTTAAGGCCCCCTGGCTCTCTCCCGCCTCCCTTCTGCCACCGCCATCTCCCCCCCATCTCCCCAGCTGCTGCTGCTGCTGCTGCTCACAAGTCAATTGCACTGCACTAATTGTGTTGTCGTTTTAGACACGCCATACGGCTTTTTCCAAAACGAACGGTTGTAGGTTATTTTCTGCATTTCGGCGGCCGTCTGGTGCTGTGACAACCTGGTGTCGTGACAGACTGGTCTCATGTTGTGAACCTGACGATTATTCCTAGTATAGTGGGCGCTGGGTTATCTCCCACCCTTCAACCCTGCTCTCGCCAGGAGGACGTGTAGGGTGTTTCATTGTACTTTTTGTCGCCGCAGTGCGATCGGAGTCATTGCTCTGCCATACAGGGCTATATGCTTGTATCATAGCCGCTTGTTAGCACAGGCGCAAGCCACGTGAGGGATGTTGTGAGATCTCACCGATGATAATTCAAATCCTCAACTGGTGGCATCCAGCAAGTTATAAAACGACTATATGGTAGTGATTATGATGATAAGGATGAGGACGACGTCATCCTACCCTGATGCGCAATTTGCTGTATAATGGTAATGGTGACGAGCTCGCATCCACTTTCCGGCGGATCCAAATCCCTTCCACCACTTTTCGAATTCAGCCACTGCTGCATCCCGTCTGTTCGCTGCGGCCGCTGCAGCAGCCGTGAGCGAACCCATCGCTATTGAGGCTGGGAACCTCTCCCTCCTTCCCCCTTTCAATACCGTTTAACCTCAGCAAGCAAAAGCAAGAAGGTGATAATGTAAATTACACAATACCTTGCAAAGTTGCAATAGCCATACAGATGTATGGTTGCAATGTTACATGCAACCAACATTGCGCGTGCGTGCACGACAATCCAATGAACCCCCATCATGTGACTTGCCCGAGAGTGTAAGAGCACTGACAACAAGGCAGGCAAACGTGCCTCTACCAGCGCGTCTTTGATTATGAACGAGACAATTTAAAACGCGCGGGCAGGTCAACATATAACCATAACCTGCACATGAAAACCTAAAAGGCTTTATACCGCAGCACCTCCCGCGGCACCACTGCCTCAAACCGGCATGCACTCGGTGCTGTGGGGGTTAGGAGATTGTGCATGGGTCGATACCACACACACAACACACACACGACGGAGCGTTTGAGCCGCCCTCAACCAGATCCACAGGACTTAAGGTCCTTCGTTAAGGTCAGAGTCCGCATCGGCCGACGACGGGGGTGGTGGCTGTCCTCCTCCTGTCACGCCCTTCATAGCCTCTCTCTTCCCGACGATGGGGTTACGATGAGGACAACCTTCACCCTTCCTCCCCTCCCCCTCCCCTCCCCCTCCACACACACACACATACAGACATTCATACAGATACCCAAGCACGCACGCAACATGAATGCAATGCTCCCGGGTTAGATGTGCACTTTGAAGTCGATTGCGAGAGTTTGTCATGACACCCCACCACACCACACCGTACTTGGCAATCACGTAACGTCTCTTCATTTCATTCCATTGCGCGCCTCACAGCGCATCTCAGCATCTCAGCCCCACACCTCACACTGCATCCACAAACCCCGCTTGTGACTTGCCAAGGGAGAATAGAACAGCCCCCAGCTGCTAGCCACCAACTGCCAGCCCCCAGCCGGATGGAGGAAAGGTCAAAAGGACAAAACACAATTTCACAGATAAATACACCGCAACACGAACTTACATTGTTGCATACCGCACCCCACATATAGTTAGTCAACAAACCTCATGCCGAGCACAGGTGTGCGCCGCGCTGGCGGTCGCAACTCGTCAAGCACCCAGAGAGGCTCGACCTCGTATCCCCAAGCACTGGCTCAGAGTCTTTCGGAATGGGGAAAAGGGGCGAGGGGGAGAGGAGAGAGATATGCCCCATTACCTCAAACGGATACCCCCTCTCTCATTTTCTCCTGTCATTTCCACAACACCTACAACAGGTTGACCGGGAGCTGCTGTATTCGCAGTGCAAATTTCGCAGTTTATTCGCGCCCTTGCAACCTCCATCCATCCCTGCGCGTGAGGAGCTCCTAGGCGACGAAAATGGCCCCAAAACACGCGTGTGGGGTATGAAGCAAGGCAATGAACGCATTTCGCTTAGCGTACCCATAATCATGATTTCTAAATGTGTCGCATGACGTCATAAGGTACGGCTGCGTGTACGGATAAAAGCCGGGTGTGTAACAAGTGACAACACACGATGGGGGGCTATAGCTGGGAGCACTAAGTTGCCGCCACTCACTGATCCGAATTCAGGCGAGGCTGTACAATCAATGTACATTGGGACGAGCTGAAAGACAGATACTCAGGGGGGCCACAGACCTAAGATAACTTAAACCTACTTGTCCGATACGGAATACGGGATACGGGATGTGGAAAACCGTCATGCCGACTATGCTACAACCAATCACCTGCCAGCCTCAGTCATATCCCCCACAGAAATGGACGACGAGATGGGAAGCCCCAAAAACCAAAAATGCAGCTTTAGAGATTGATCGCTGAATATCTCTGAACAACTGCTGCTGGAGACAGATCACTTAAGGCCAGTTGCGGCCAACAGCCCACCCGCACACGGTCATCATCACGGCGTCAACACCGCGATTCCTCGCAAATCGCTTGGCGCTCAGCGAGGGTTGAGCTCATGGGGCATACACATCCCATAATGCACGACCTCCGCCTCCCATCAGAATCTGAGGATTAGCATCTGATGCTTTAATCGTACAGTCGTACACAATCGTACACAGTCATATACAGTCGTATACAGTAATTTTTCAACTCGTTGCGTTGCCTACCGCTAAGTCTGACGCTGTGAGGCTCCGCAGAGGGCACGTAAACCTAACGCTAGCTACATGTCAACTGGCACCCACTGTCTTTATATCACGCTGACTACTTAATGATTCAAGCAATTTTATCACTGAACAGTGCAACTGAGATCGCTAGGCCACTGGATCAGTGCTGGTGTCCGTAAATACTGCGCACAATGGGAGGTGGTTGCGGTGGTTGTAGTGGTTGTGGTGGTTGCGGTCACATCAACCGCAGGCCAAGGTCCCCTGCCGCCCCGCCGCCTCATTGATCTCCCACAGCAGCCACAGCATTGCCTCCTCCAGTGACCCACGGGTCGGATCTACGTGCCGCAACACCACCTCCTCCATGACCTCCCGGAGAGGTCTGTACGACACCCCCCCCGCCGCTGCCATGGCATGATGTAACAGAGAATGGTTCAGCTGCGATGTGAAACGGGGCGCGGGGCAATGAAGCTCAGGCTGAGTTCCCTCGCCACGGCCGGGTGTGAGTGGTGTCGTCGCCACCACTGACATCGCCTCGTGTAGCTTACTCAGTTTTCCCGCCAAAATCAGAGCATCAGACGCCAGGCGGAAGTCGCGTCGGGACGCGAAGCCCTTTCGGTTGGCAGTCGGTGCTGCCGCCGCCACTGCCTGCATATGTCGTGGCAACTGCTCTAACCGCCAGGGCAGGTAATCTTCATCTACGGCAACACAATCCACGTCATCATAATCATCATCATCATCATCGCAACCGGATCGCAAATTGGGCCAAGTCTGGTTGGTTATGTCCGTTGACGGACGGAGCAAACCCTTTCGCTCGTCCATGATCAGGTATCGCCAGTAATGTCGTACACGGGCGCCAGCAGCCGCAAACATCTTGGCGACAGCTGCGGAGAACCGGGATGACGGGACTGGCCGATAACGTTCCTCCGCCTCCGCCTCCGCCGCCGTCACCTCATCCATCCCCTGAACGTCCGCGCCTCCGCCACCGCCACCGCCGTCACAGCTGAAGTTGCTTTGATAGGAAACGTCGCCGTCGCCGTCGCCGTCGCCGTCGCCACCCCGCGTAGTTCTGTCTGCGTGTGACAAGGTCCGATCGCCTCTCGGTCTGAGGGCTGCGCGTATTGGGAGGCTGAGGGAGCGGAGCAGACCGCCCTCGAGCTCTCGTGAGGAAGATCGTCTTCCTCTTATGTCACAATCGCCGTAACCTTGCTCCGCCACCGCCTCCGCCACCGCCTCCGCCACCGCCTCCGTCGGTCGCAGATCCCCGTTAATGCCTTTGGGAAGCCCCAGACCAGCAGAATTCCTTCTTTGTCCGTATCCTCCTCCTCCACCGTCGCCACCGCCGCCGCCGCTGCCACGCCGTTGTGTCGCCGCTGGGGTCATCGTCACCATGACCGCCCCTGCGCCGGCAGTAAGGGCTCCGGCGGCGCTAGCAGCGCTGGAAATAAAGGATGACGTACCGGCACCAGAGCGCCTGCAGTCGCCCTTGCCGCTGCTGGGCAGCGGCGGCTGCGGAAGCGGAAGCGCCTGTGGGATAACTATCAGTTGCCGCAACGCCATAGGATTGCTGCTGGGGTTGAAAGCTGCAGTCGGCGACGGGGGCACTCTCTTAGGCCTTATCTGCTTCTGCTGTTGCCATTGGGGTGAAGACTCCTGCCGCTCGCTCAGCTGATCCTCGCCCTCCGAATCCTCCGGAATGGCCGAGAGCCAGGACCGAGCTTCCGGTGGGGAGCGGCTTCCACGCTTCACGCGCTGCCAACGCCGCGATGAAGCGGCGGCGGCGGCGGCAGTGGTGGCGGCAGCACCGGTTGCGGCGACAACGCGGCCGACGTCACATGACCCTTCGTTGCTGCCCTGTCGTTTACTGCTTCTGCTGAGATTGCACCAGGCCAATGTGGCGGAGGAGGCCGCCGCTAAAGATTGCGAAAGCAACCCTTGATTCGCGACACCACTCGGCTCTATGGGGCCGGGCGACAGTCCCAACTGCTCCAGAACGTGCCGTACCTTGCCGTTTGCAGATTTAAATCCAGCTTTCAGTCCGATACCCGGATTATTCTGTATCGGCGAATGGCAGCAAGTGCTGTTATTCGATTGTTTGCAGTGCAATTGTGCGCGATGACGCACAAGAATGGCCGCGATGTGGTCTAATACATCATCGTATCGCTTAGATGAGCTGTCGTACGGTACGACCTGAATGACGTTGTCGGATAAAACACCGTACAGGTCACGACTGGCGCAGGTGACGATGACGGTGTCGGCGGAAGCGGCTCCAACTCCAACTCTGGGAAAGGCCGCGACTAGCTGTGCCAGCGACCGCGCTTGACATGGCTGTGACGCACAACCCTGCAGCCCCGACCCATGGGTCGGCGTCGCTGATGGCCACTGAGAGCACCTGCGTGTCGCCATTCAGGATATCCTATTTCACATTGTTTCCAAACAGAATGGTTGGGGAGCTGTGACAGGGGAACGAATGCCGAAGAGCTCGCCTGCGTATTACACACGCCGAGCGCGTGTGTAATACGCAGGCGACACCACGCGCTCGCCCCTGACACACACATGCGCCAAGCAGTCCACAATGAAGACGGATTGGAACCCTCAGGAGTTGGGTTTTAGAGTTTTAGTTCCTTAAGCGTTTTTTATGGTCCTCACGCGTTTGGGTCTAAACAAGCAACATATCAGGACCGTACATTATATTCGTTCTGTAAATTCAGTTAGCGGTGACGTACATACATACACGACCAACTTACCGGTGAACGGGGAAGGTTTTCAACGGGTCTATGAGATCCAGAGCCAGATCGACCCATTCGTCGGCGCTTTTGTCGCTGCCGTCGATGTTACAATTAAACGACGAAGAGAAGGCGTAGAGGGCAAAGTACGGCTTCATGGCTGATAAAAACCGCCGTGCACCAGGACGAGTGGTAAAGCCAGGGATCGTGCGCTTCAAAGCACGCACACCATTTTGTTCTGTGCGCTGCACTGTGCACTGCCGCGGCGTCGGCGGCGGTGGTGCCGCCGCCGCTGTGCTCATCGTATGCGTTTTGGCTTCCGCCGCCGTCAGGGAAATTTTCGTGGACCCCGTAGCATCGGATATGACGGGATCAAAGCCGCTCAAGGTTTGGCGGCGCGGCGCAGCCCCAGCGTCAGCACGATTCGCGTAGCCTCTCACCCTGCTGCCACAGTCGTTGAATGCGCCAATATCATTCTCCCTGTCTTCATCCACAAGGCTTCGGCCCCAACGCGGGCTTCCGGAGTTCAACAGAGAGTTTCCCAGTTTGAGGCTGTCGCTGTCGCTAACATTGACCGGCATTACCTGGCACCTCCCAAGGTGCGCACCAGCTGCCGCCGTAGCATTTACCACAGCAGCAGTAGGCGCAGTACCAGGTGCTTTGACCAGGGCAGCAACTGTGGTACCGTGACCAGAAGAGACATGCCTGCATTTACATAAGGGAAAATGCAGCTGTATGTTGGTATACGGGAATTGTTTGTCAATTAACCCTAACGGCTGTGGGAAGGGTGCCTCGTGCAAGGCCTACGACCAGGCGCCTCGGAAGCCCTACCTGCGCTCATCTTTTTTATATATACATGCGGATAATGAAGTTGAGACATTCACTACTAGCCACAGATTCCATTGCTATTATGGCGATTAGGTATATTTCGCATGTGTCAGAAATCGCAACAACGCAATAGGGTTTTGGCGAATTATTCACGGACTCGCTGTCTTAAACTTTTCACCTTCCGAGGAGCGCGTCCACGTCAAGGAAAAGGCAAGGAAGCAAATTTGTAGCAGCCATGGGAGCGTTTCCTGCTGAAATTGGTTGGCTGATGTCAGCGTAATTCACGGCCAGCGGCGGACTGCCGGTGTTAGCCGGACATCTTGTGCCTTTTGGGCGGATGGTCACGGTCTGAGCGAGCTCCGACGGATTACAGGTGGGGCAATTATTGTCTTCCATGATTTGTATGTTGGGCGCCTGCCATATGAGATAGGTACATGTCACGTAGGGTTTGTAGGGCCGTATCCTGGACATGAGCGGCTGGCTCAAGAGGAACGTAGATTGACCGATGGGCAATCATAATTCGTAAGCCTTACCATTAGACTAGATGTAGATTGCACATGATACGCCTGCTGGGCGGCCTTAAGGAGGACTCGCCGCCGCAAATAGTCGTTGTCTTCCCTCAAGTCTTGAGGTAAGGTGCGGGAAATCTCAACTTCGGCAACGCGGATTACGCCGTTACACATGAGTAGATTTTGGGTTAAAATTGTGCGAACTCGGATGCTACTGACACTAAGTGCTTGTAGTTAGGGCCAGACTGGCCTCAGATTACGAACGGTGTAAGGAAGAACAACGGTGTATCTAGTAAAAACATTAAGATTTGTAAGAACAAGAATATTAAGATAACTGCGACAAATTGCAATTCATCGCCTTAGGTGCAGGTGGTTGCCTAATGTTGTTCCGGAATCTAACAGTCATCCAGGCATCACATGCCTCCATAAGCCCATGTTTGTAATGATAAAACCTATGTACAAGCACTTTGGGACCGTTCCTAGTCGGCGGTTAGGGTTTGAGGTTACATTAACTAACCGAATACTGTTATTACAGGAACCTGGGAGCCTGGGTCCCCGGGAGGCGAGACCATGAGGCCCTGGCCCAAGCGGCCTGCAAATTGATCATTATTCGAATGACTTCGTTATTAACGACTTGTCTTATAATGTGTCATATCGCGGGATGGGGATTTTTCGCGCGCACGCACGCTGACTTTTGCACATCCCTGTACGATAACTTCTGAAATTTCCGCGACTTGTATCAGATGGGAATGTATAGTGTTAGGATGAGTAAACTTTAAGGAAAACATTTTCTGCGAAGTCCGTGCGCCTGCTATGGAAGCACACGTTTCACCTAACAGTAGATACACGCGAATACGATATCTTTGTATAGCGTGCACTTATTTGTACTATTCTGCTGTTTCTTAAGCAAGGTGCGCTGCTGGCGCACTTTACCAGTGCCGTGTCAGACAGCAGAGCCCTCACTGCTCTTCAAACTCAAATACAAATTTGTGTCAGTAGTAATCAGCTTGGAAGCACCTAAGAAAGGCATTAGGGTTCAGCCCGAGCTGAACTGGGCATGCGAGGAAAGAGAGAGCAGCTGTGTTTAAGGCAGGAATTTTAAGTCGAGATCTAACGCTAAAGTTTTTGAAATTGGGAGGAAGGTGCCGACCTCGCCGTTCCTTCTACCTACCTGCAGTATTGCCTTACAGAGCAACGTTGCCTATCCTGTAAGCGCATTCTTTATTGACGCTCTACATCAATATGCGAAACCGGTTGTGCTTAAGAAACATCTCGCAGTCGAGGTTAAAGCTCTTGCATGCATCTGGGGGACCTCAAACAGCTAACTATCTGGCTAACTGCGTACGGCTTTGCCACCTAGGATGCCCAGCGGACGCGCCTGCACCAGAGGTTCGTGCTTTTCTGTGTGTCGGTTCATTTTAGCAGGTCATTACATTTGTACAGGTACATACAGGTCTAGGGGCAGGGTGAGCGGCGGAGTGAGTGGGCTGTTCCGCACCAGGAAGCCCCGAGGGCCTGGAACAGCGAGTTCTCCATCTAAGACTTTGGGTCGTCCTTTCCTCTCATAACCCAGCGCGCGTGTACAACATCATCTCCTCATCCCCCAACCTCGAGGGTCCTCCTTCCCCGACCCATTCGCTCAACCTGCCGATTTCCGATCGATCTGTTTATAACTTAATCTAACGCAGATAGCAACGTCCCCCGACAGCCTGGCTAAGATTCCTTCCTTATGCACCTGCGCGGGTCTATGTGCTAGCAGGCTTCCTTCCGAAGTAGATTAGCAGAGTGCCAGCGTTGCGGCGCCAGAACTGCTTTTATGAACTTTGCGGGACGGAACTTCCAAAACCCCATGTTCCTCGGCATTAGGCGAATCCCCCAGCTGCTGCCAGCCGGGGAAAGCGCAACCACCATAATGCAATCAATGTAAACTCCCGACTAGCAGAACGAAGCCGCTCGCAGCGGTACCGCGCGTAAATACGTCTGGCATCAGCATTAGCATCCTGCGGCACTGCAATCCCCAATAGTCAGCCAAGTAGTCGAGCACATCGCGCGGAGGGGACATCTTCGCCTTGCATGTCCATAGTGCCTTTGATTATTGTCGTCTGTATAATAGGATTAAAATGCTATGCATTGCATGTCACAGCTGTGCAGAAGGGGGGGCGTATATATGCTCTTCTCTTTTGTCGCATTGATGACACCGCATATTTTGGTTGGATTCACCCTCGCTTCACTGAACTTGTCTCGCAACCCAGCGGACCCCATCAGCCCGCCCCTCCTGCGTCCCTCTACGCCTCTTCACGCAGCATGAGACAGGCAACCAAACGAATACACGCACAGAACATATATATGCAACGAAATCCATCTCACGTGCCAACTTGCTTTCCCTCATCAAGCCCGCACATTTTTCCGTGGCGTAGTGGAAACGCGCGGAAGGGCCCGTTATGGCCGCGGCAGAGCGTATAGTCAATGCCTGGCGAAGGGGCAACACCCAACGGGTGCATGCCGAACAAGATGTCAAGGTGTCTGGACCGGTTAGGCTAACGGCCATGTAGTCCTGGCTGTAGCTACTGTCGCCAGCATCGCCCCTATCCAAGCGACTCTGCGGATGCCATGAAGCCGTCACCTTCAGCAAGGTGGACAACGATCCGTATGGCCCTCAGGGCGTAAGCTGGCCCCAGTAGCGGCGCCGAGTCCAACCTCCTCTATGCACTTGAACAGCAACGCACCGTACCCCTGTTGCCGCATCGACACGCGCAATCTAACATCCCACCAATCGAAGCCCCTCCGTCCAGCGTCGTCAATTCACAGCATGCAGTCCAACTCGAGCTTAGCATTACTCAGCTGCTTAACAATCCACAGCGAGCGAGCCTAGCTTGAGCCGGAGGGCAGTTAACCGTGGCCCTGGCCTCACGCTCACTAGGCGGATCTCCACAGCGTCCCACTAAGGCCAGGCAAGGCAAGGTGTGCATCGCGGCCCGAATGATGAATCGCGATGCAGTTGTCGGTTACGCGACCCACCCATACATGGTGGCTCCAATAGGGGCATTGGGCTCTGGGTGGTAGTAGTGGATAGACAGGTGACTCGCAAGACAACACGACCAGGAGCAAAGCGCAAAGGTGGCGCCATACATGGGCCTTATGGGTCGCGCCATACTGTCCTGCTACAGGAGCGCCCCGGGCTAGTGCTTCTGTCCTACCGTTGGGCGTTGCCCTCACACATACCCATCGTTTACCGGGTATCATCGACCGCCCTTCTGCCCCTTAAATTACCCACCCATGACGCCATACGTGCAGCGCTATAAATACATGAAACACTCATTTAAACACTAGGTCGCATCGCACGCTGCACACGAGCAAAGGTGGCTAAAGCCAGTTATGCGCCGCCGCAAGTTACTCGCCGTCAACTTTACCCGCAGCCCTAATACGGGCACAATACCATCACCAGCCCTCCTTGCCATCCGGCACAAGACTCCGCCTGCCGCAACCCGAAGGGCCCCTACCTTGTCTCTCTTTCATGCAATATACAAGAGACCGACCCAACAGCAATTTGTAGCAAGGCGCGCAGCCCTAGACTCACCTGTTACCTCCCGCCCAACATCTCACGACAATCGAAATGTGGGAGGATGCTCCGCTGTGGACCGGACCCGCTTAGAGCTCCTTCCCCATCGCCTCTTCCCCCCCTTCCTCAATCGCTCGATTTTGATGTGTGTCTCCGGCGTGTCAAACTTAATTGAGTTGGTATGTGTGTGTGCGTGCGGGTCTGTATACGCTGCGCATGCGCACCTCTTGCCCCTGTCCCAGGCAAACAACCAACTGCAATGGCCTGCAGCGGGGACCAGTCCCATAGCCATACTACCCATCACTCGACCAATAACGTTAACCCACGCAAGACTCTTCTGCCTTTATTGTCAGCTCTTATGGTCGTCACAACGAACATTTCTCAGTTCGCCGGCGGCAGTTCCATGAAAGGCACCTCATTCGTCGACCATAGCAATCGAAACCTCACTCATCAGATGATTGTCGTCATCATCAGCACTAGCAAACCCATATACGAAGTCATGCTGTCCTTCTCCTTTCCGTTGCTCACTTGGTAATTGCTCAATGGTGACTGTCAGAGCCGCAGCAGCCATAGGAGACGTTGCCCTGGCTCCTTCCCCTGGTTGACTCGAGTCCGCAGCCCTAACCAAGCCCTCGGGAAGGAGATGTCGTGATGACCAGCGCAGTCCAATGCGCGATGCGCGATTGACACAACAACATACTTTGTGCAGCTGCTGCCTGGCGCGCACGTGGCGCTCACGGGTTTGGTCACAGGAAGCGAGATCCCTGTGTGTGGGGTGTGTGTGCTAAGCCCCTTGCGTGGGACAACGTGGAAGCTTCTTCACTCTTACTCATATTTCCGCCCCGTCCTCTCTTTCTGTCACCTTCGAACCCGTGGAGTGCGGTACGCGAGGCGGTTGCGGAAGCACATAACGCCGTCTGCTAGCCTATCTTTTGACCTCCCTCAGCCCGGGAAGACGCCCGAGTGCATGTCAAATGCTATTTGCTTCTCCCCCCAGTAAGCTCCGCGTGGTCGACCTCACCCATAGCCCTGCGCTGCTCTGCTACCCAGTTTTTAATATACCCCAGCTCTGTATGAATGGCCTTAAACTCGGACTCAGTTCGGTCTTTGAGTTCTTTCAGCCGGGGCTCCACATCTCGCTTGAGCGCCTGCAGGGCGAGGGAGCCCCGAGGAGGCAGGAGAGTGAGTGCAGCAGGCGGAAACAAACAGTGCCCGTTGGGGCCGCGGCGACGTGGAGCCGGCGATGACGGAGTTACGCATGTTTGTGATGTCCAAAACCAAAAGCTTCTCTGATATCAGTATGCCAGGATAAACGCGCGAGGAAGCAGCCCTCCAATGCCCACACGCGTGGATTACGGCTGCTCTCCGAAACCCCTCCAAGAATGCCCTACGCCTCTCTTAACGTCGCTTTCCACGCCCCATGGTCCATAACCCCTGTCACGTGCTCACCTGCGAAAATGCCCGCATGCGGCCCTTCCACTCGCCCTCCACACTCTCCGACGACGCCATGAACTTGTTAAATTTATTGTCAGCTGGGACCAGCACATGAAGGTAATCGCCCAGAAGTCGGGCCTGCGTAGGGAAGGGATGGGGCGAAGAAAGAGGTGGAACGAAGGCAGGGAAAGGATGGAAGGGACAGGGCAGTATCGGTGTGTATGAAAATATTGGTAGGGTGCGTTACGGGTTATTTTGGTGGGTGTATGTTCCGCCCCAAGTACGATGTGCAAGGGACGTGGACGGACCACGAAAGCGGCACCCCAAATGTCACAGGAGGCGGGATAGCACAGGAGCGCCAGCCCTTTTCCCGACCCAAATGACCATCACATAAACAAGCAAAATATATTCCTCCTCCTTTTTCTTCCCCAAGTGCACCACCTGTTGCCCCTCCCTAACCAGTTCGGCCCAAGCCTGACAGACGAACCTGCAGCTTGTCACGCATGTCCCTTGTGAGCAGCGACTCCAGATCCACGATGAGGCGCGCCCGGTTGTGCAGTACCTCGATCTCCTCAGTCTCCTTGATCCGGTCGTACGTGTCGTTCATGATGGCGATCAGTAGGTTCACCAGCACAATCAGCATCAGGATGCCGTACACGCTCATCAACAGGACGCTTAGCCGGGGAACGTACCTAGGGGCGGACGGGTTGAGAGAGAGAGGATACACGGAGTTAAGGAAACCCGAAACATGCAAACGATGTAAGTTGTTCCTGAAGAGGTGAATGCACCGATGCATGTTCTCCTGGAAGATGTTGCCCTCGCCTTTGTTTGCATCTTTAAGCAGGGCGCGCAATCTTTCGCAAACGTGTTGATACTTGCCATGTTGGTTACATTACAACGTACATGCCTTGTCTCATGGAAACCGTCCGATTGCCATGATAGTGTCCGCGTCAACAACACGGACACATGTGCCACTGCCACCTCTTGCGAATCGCCTGCCGTATCATACTCGGGACCCTAATGTCCTCCCACAAACTAGAAACCGCAAAAACCCAACAAACACAGACTCAGACACAACACTGCACGATCTGATTGAGTCTGGTTTGACCATATTTCGCCCTCACTCAGTCGCCCTTCGTCCGTCCGTTTTGCTCTTACCATTGGTGGTCTGTGTGCAGCATATCCACAAGGTAGTCAAACTGCCAGTCGCCAAGCATCACGGAAAATAATTTGAACGCTACGCTCTCGAAGCTGTTCTCTGGGCCCTGTGAGTAAAGAAGAGAAAGCAAGGAGAGCGGTGGAGGACGCGAAAAAAGGGACTGGATGGATCCACGCACACCGGGAGGACGTTAGCCAGCTCAAGAGTTGGGGACCGCCCTCAGCCAATCCCCGCAACATAGACACGTCTAAAGGTTGTTCCACCAAAATGAGTGCATATTAAAATTTCCTCATTTCAGTTTGTCCTCTGCTTGTCCGCTTTCCCGCCTTGCTGCCCTTCCTTGTCCTGTCTTGCTCTCGGCCTACAACAAACTTTAGCCCCAAGGCCCCCTTGTCCGCCCGCCCGTTCTCACTATCAGCACTGCGAAGGCGATGATGAAGCCGCCAAAGATCATGCCCAACAGCGTGAAGAAATATCGCATGTCCTTTATAATTTCGATGACCATGCGCATCAGGCTCCCCATGGAGTCGGTCATGGACGCGAAGAACACCAGTCGCACAAACAGCACCAGGGTCTCGATAGCGCCCACCGCCAGGATCACATCGTACTTGAAGTCGGACCAAACCATCCCGAACAGCACCATGAAGAGTCCGAAGGAGGTCAGGTCCACCAGGTTGCCCAGGTAGTTCCGCCAGGTGCGCCAAGTCAGCTCCATCATCTGCAAAGGACACAAGGGAGATACAACGGGAGGAGGAGCAAGGGATTCGGAGCAAAGAGATCGCCAGGGCAGGGTAAACATAGGAAAGAACCGGAACCGAGCGGGTTGCAATGGAGCGCTGATCTCCTGACTGCTCGGTCATTTGCTCACTACCGGATGGTGCGCTATGCCGAGCCCGCCTGGAAAGATGCTTTGGGGCTTCAATTGCGCCGCTTCCCATCCCTTGGCCCGTCCCTCACGATAAGGTTGCCGACCCAGCAGATAGACTAGTGGAAGTGCCGCTACTGAAGTGCCCAACTGACTATCCACGGCTGGTGTCCTTGTCCTCATAATCATCCTCAAGCGTCCCCGAATGAACCTGCAAAAGCCAGCTAACCTAACCCACCTCTCCCTCACGGTCAAAACACAAAAGCCTCACGGCAGCACCCCAAGTCCCATACCTCCAGGCTGACTTCCCCCTCCACACCCATCCCATTCCGTGTACCCACCTGCGACGTCTCCTCTGCCAATCCGCCCACGCTCATAAGACCCAAGACGATTAGCAGCGCCATCACCTTCGGTTGCTCTCGGACCTGGGACAGCAAGCGAAGTGGAGCATCACGTGCGGAGAAAGGGTATGGAACGCGGGAGGCAGGGACCGGGGCGCAAAAGCGTCAAACGTCTGAACCAGGAGGGAACCTGAACCAGCCAGCACATTGTACGTGTCAACGTACGGTAAGAATACGACGCGAGAGTCGCGTAGGTGCAAGCTGAAGGGGCTCTGGTACGTGTCCATATCTTGGAAGCAGATGTGAGAAATTAAGGGCCGGGCGCAGTTCGGGTCGTCATCCGCCCCCACTTGCCAACATCGCCAAACAAGGGCCCCGGCAAAGACTCATATAGTTGGTGCGCATTGCAGTTCTGGGCTCCAGCTACAGTATTCGCCTTTCGCCTTCCCCCCTCGCCCAATCCGTTATGCGCACCGCACCTTGCTCATGACCCCGTTCTCTTGTTCGCCTACGTTTCGCAATACCAGCAAGAAACCTCCAAACAGCGACATGAAGATAACGTGGGCAAGAGCTGACATGAGCATTAGGACCTGCCCAAACTCCTCTGCGGGGACAACAAAGACAAGGGAAGGGTCATATACACCCAGGGAAAAAACCGACACGGGGAAAGACAGCGTGGATCCAAGAGTACAACTACAGTTGTCCGGATTTAGTACAAATTTACTAAAAACCCAAGAAACACCTACGGGACGACAAAGCTCAATCCACAGCAACACCGGTGGCGACCGTGACGGTCCGCGACAGCTACCGCAGCGGCAAAACCACGAGCACGACAGTAATTTAGCAGGAGGAGTAGGAGCTAAAACAAATGACAGTGTCCGTGGTGTGGCTTGCAGTGCTAATGGCCGCGGCTGCTTGCATACTTCCAGCCCTTCCCCTTGCCACTCACGCCACTGCACGGTGATGGCCGCCTTGACGGCCGCGAACCCGAACCAGCGGACCGGCACGTCCACGTCGATGAGGCCGGTCAGGATTCCCTTGCTACTGCCCATGTCAGCCATACCCTTCCAGGGGATAACCTGGGAAAGGAGGGAACAGGAGCGAGAGGAAGCATCGGAAAACGCGGTGCGAAGGCCCGGGAGTGTGGGCACGGGTCCGTGTAGGTACTTCCTATGTCGGCTAGAAGGTGGGCCACACGGTGCCCAAAGCCTCGCTACTAAGGCGCGTGGCCCATGGCGCCGCGAGTAATGGATACACCGTGTAAGGATGCTGTCAAGACGTGTGGGTAGTGGAGGGTAGTAATGGCACTGCATAAGTCACTTAGCACCTATTCTTCTCATAGGCACCCTGCCCCAACCCCACCCCAGTCATCGGGACATTCCATTATTACCAATCCAACAATGCCCTTTACAACTGCCTTATTTCTGTTACTTGGGACGCTTGCACGCTTCCGAGGTCCGAACCGGACGTCTGTGACCGGATCCGTAATTTAACACCACACACTCACACAAACACGTCCTTGCAGCCCAGTTAAAAACGACATGCAAGCATCCGTAAGGGATGAGCTCTCACCAGCGCCCTTGCATCCACCGAGTGGCTTGTGTGCGGCTCCCCGAAGGTGCCCCATTCCCACCCCATCCAGAACCACAGCGCCTTGAGCAGGTCTTTAATGGGCAGTAGCATGTGCATCAGGAAGAACACCGGCCACCGGTGAAGAAGGAAAGGGTTGCACACGAAGGCGCTGCAGGGCGGGTGGGGGAAATTAATAACCGTTCACGGGGGACGAAGGATAAGGGAAGAATGAGTAACAGAATGCAAGTGGAAAGAAAAGGTACGAGAAAAATTGCGGCGAAGCTCCGGAACCAGACGAGGACCTAACATGTCCGGCAGACGGCCTTGAAATCGCATGTACTGATGAGAGGGGTCGGGTTTACAATTGCCTCTTGTATACTTGCACACGCATCGAACGGCCACACTCTCCTCCCGGTAGGCTAAAGTTCCATGTCTTTGTTGCTCATCCCCCTCCACCCTGCGCCCGGAACGTTTTGCAATCACATACCTGAGCACCAAATGCCTGTTTTGCCTTAGCTTCTTGGCCCAACCCTCCGCAGCGGCACTGTTTTCAATGTACACCTGCGTGTCCTTGAGCTTGTTATCGTATGCACTCTTGAGCGCCGTACAAAGCGGGTCGTTGGGCGCGAAGATGCTGTCAATGAACTGCGGTCAAGGAAACCGGGTTTTGAAAGATAGAAGAAAACATTGCACATTGCACCTTAAAACTCTATCACGCAAATGCACTGTGTTGCCTGTCGTGCCATAATCACACCTTCTTGTCCCACGGACGGAGCGTCCAGTTTCCTTGGCCGTCTTTGACGCCCTTCTTCCAGTTTGTCAAGAGCAACTGTCGAGCAACGCAACGCAAAATCAGGGAGGTTCTTAACTGGGGTGATGCCAAGAGCGGCAAGTGGATCCCAAAAGAGACCTGATCCACATAGGCATTATGGCCGACTTCAGCCGCATGAATGGGGAAAAGTGAACCTAGGGTTCTAATCTACATTACGTCATAAAGCTGCTTTGGATACCGTACCTGCACGAAATGGTGTGTGTACACGGGTTTGTAGAGGTTGGCGTGGTAGGTGTTGTAAAGCGGGTTTCCAGGCCGAAAGTTTGTGTACACAGTGGCCTCATTCATGGAGCCTGTTGCGGGAACGGTCAGGCGAGGGAAGCGTAGCAAGGGCCCGAGTAAGAGTGCAGGTGCTGGAGGGCAGCTCTGCTAGGACAAAAAGACATTCTGACAAAGGGTGGTGAGAGGAGACTGCGGGCGCGGTTGCCGTCGCACGTCCGTCGCAACCAGGAGCGCGGTGACGGCCAGGGTTAATCAAGCACAGGGCCCCTCTGATGTCAAACCAAGGTAAAACTGATACTTCCCTACATCTATGCACTCCCCTTTCCGCCCAGGCCCGAACCTTACACACCTGCTTCCAAAATGGCTTCCACAATCCTAAAGCTAAGCTTTTCGCGCAGCATGTCCTTGATCAACGCGGTCATCGGATCTGCCTTGAAAGCCCCCGCTGGCATGTCGATGGGGGGCTGCGGGACAAAACAGGAAACATGTTTGGGACTAAACTTGTATATAGATGTTGTGAGCGTTAGAGACTTAAGCGTCGCATCGTTATAAGATCCCGTTAACCCATCCCCTCATTTCTGTACCTTGGCACCCTACTCCTATGCACCAGCCCCCGCACAGACACCAATTCGATTCCCCTAGTCTCCGCGGCGGCTTCATCCAGCGCCCCAACACACAGTAACTTCCCACCTAAGTCACATCCATACCTGTGAGCAGCGGTTAATGATGTCAGTCACTTTTGACAATTGGATATCATTTGAGATAAGCTCCTTGAGCTCCGCCCCCGTGAACTGCTCAGCGATGAGTGCTGCAAAGTGCTCACGTGTGGTGTCCCACTCCATGGCCGCCTTGTATGTGCATTCGAATGGGATGCCATAATCCGCCAGCGCGTCCACCACTCGTTCAGAAAACCCCTACGGGTTGAGAAAGAGAAAGAAAACGAGCAAACCGAAAGGAGTGACTGCCACCGGGGATCCCAACCGATAATCACAATGTTTTCATTACAGCCTCTTGAAACGGGTGTTACGTACGTGCGTCCGTGCGTGCGTGGGATTAGGGAAGAAGAATCTAGGCGTAGGACGTTTGTTTGGGAGCTGGATGTTGGTAACGGCTGAACAAGGCTCAAGGACAGGGCGGTATTGTATGGCCATGCGGACAGAACGGAGAAAGGGAGACGGCTCGAAAGCAGGAGCGCACCGTGCTTGCAAACTAAACAATACTGGCAGGTAGAGCACCCTACCTTTTCATCCGCCAGGTGCTGTAGCTCCGGCGCCCTCCACGTGAAATGGTTGCGCACGTCACTGCATTTGACCAGCTGATCCTTGCGGTGTAGCAGGTTGGCGGACACCTGCAGCGTGACCAGCTGCTCCAGGACATCACGACTCACCTGCTCGGGAAAATTTAGAATAGTTTTTTTTCATAAATTATGGTCCATGATGGTAATGGAATACTTTTGCAATACATGTGTTTTTAATGAAATGGATGCCACGTTTTACAAAGACAGGTAGGAAAGAGATTCGGAAGGATCTGGTATTAAGAAAAATATGAAAGATAAATCGATGAATTTAAGCGGAAAAATCTTGTTGAAGAAGCAAGAAGTATAATTGTTTTTGATTACCTTGAAAACCCTTAAGAATAAGATGGAAATTTAGCATACTAGGCACAGAACATTTGTCAATGCGTTCGTGCACATTATCTCTACCGTAGTTGCTTATCCTTTGAAAAAGCAAAAACCATACATAAATCTTAGCTATTCAGTCAAGAGGAAAAATGCGGAAGATTAGAAGGGCGGAGAAATGGCGGAGACTGTCAAGAAAGTATGGGCAGGAAGCAGAGCCATCATACATCGAGAGGAAGGAAAAGAAACAATTGACTGGAAGGGGAAAAGGCTGCAGGCGAAATATGCATGCGGGAAAACCCAGGCGCGATGCGATTGGAAGCCGTACCAGGTTAAGCAGCTTGGCGCAACCTGAAGGGAATCGCTTGGCCATCTCTTTGAGTAGGTCCGTGGTAATTCCCGTGATGAAGACCGCCTGGCAAAACACAAAGCCGATTAGGGCAAAAGGCGGGCGGGATTCAGCAAAAAATAACAAACTGAAATGCGCTTCCCCATGAGATGTATCCCCGTACCTTGACACACCCCACCGTGGTCCGTCCGCGTCCACCCACGGCGATGTTATATTAGAACCTTGCATAGTATGCTAGTTCAGGGCTGACACAGTATAATCACGCATAATGGATGAGCTCACGCTTTACGTACAGGTTACGTTTTTGTTTGCCTCTTCGACCCACTTACCCGTCGGTCCTTGCTGTTGAGATTCACCCAGCTGGTAATGCTGAGCACCGTGGCCTCCACGTTCATGGACTTGCGGGCCGCCACCGCAGCTCTAAGCACGCGCGACACGTTGAGTGTCTGAACAGCCAAATCTGCAGACAGCTGCTGCTCTGGGTCTGCAGGGACCTCCTCATCAACGGCCCCACCGGAAGCAGATATTCGGGCAGTGGCTCTGCGGCCGGGCGCGACCTTCCGACCGCCGCCATGGAGGAAACCGGCCATGTGTAAGAAGCCGCCGCCGCCGCCGCTGGGGCGTTGAATGCTGCCCCTGCGGACAGTGATGGAGTTGCGGGCGGTGACGGAGCTGCCGGCGGCCCCATTGCTGGGGCTCTCCTTGCCAGGGCTGTCCTTGCCCAGGCCTAGAAACCGCGCAATACTGCTGCCGCCGCTGTCGCTACTGCGGTTTACGCTGCGAGCCTCGGATTTGAACTTGGTGGACAGTGCCCTGCGGGTAGAGACGGGAGGTGCACGGAAGAAGCGAACGTCGAGGCAGGGATAGTCAGGACGAACAAAGGTCAGGACGAAAAAACTGTAAAAGTAGGACAAAGGAACAGAGGACCCTTGCACAATGCACTTTTGAGATAAGATCTTGTGAGCGGGAGTATCACGTGGGCATCCGGCAGGGGGTGTGGAATAAACGAAAAAGGGGAACGGGTCGCCGGAAGGAGTGGGTCATTGCCGTGGTGCGAAATCGGATGACGAAACTCATGGAGCAAATCGGACGTTGTCGCGTACCCGTGCCGGTCAAGCAGGTTTGGACGTTCCCTGCCGTCGAACGACAGCCTCTTTACGTCCCGCAGCATGTCCAGCAGCCGAATGCGGCCGCTGTCCGACTCCGTGAAGCCCTGCGGACGAGCAGAGTTGCGTGTTTACCCAGAGGAACGGTAATATCCGGGCTGAAGTTGCTCGAGAGTGGAGCATTGCTTCATTCATATGCAGCTGTGCTGTTCGGTGGCGCAGCGGCAAGCTTGCCTTTCCCTGAAGTACTTGCGAACATGTCCAGCCTTAACCTTCCCCCTCTTCAAAATGCAGGCGAACATAACTGCATCTACCCAAGTAATTTCGGTTTCCAGTAAATCCTGCCAAAAAACCCCGCATAAAATTTCAAATTGATTCAATGCCAAAGACCAATTTTTAATCGGCATTCATTGATTTTTCTCCAAATTTTTCTACCGATAAACCAAGATCAGATAAGGCAATTATGTAGCTAATTCAACCTAAAAGACTATTAGTTATTTTTTACCTACAAGGCCGGTAGCAGACTCGTATATAAGCGATATCAGGCGAAGACCCGAGCCACGCCCAATATTACTAACGAAATTGCAGACACGACATGGCGGGCCCTCTTGTTGCTATGTTGTTGTTGCTCGTTGCTCGAATGCGTCTCTCTTATATCCCCCACGCCACACAACAGTACATAACAGGGCACAACAGTACGTACAAGCGCACCTCTGCGGTTCGTTTCTTGGATATGAGCATGACGAAGTCCTTGAAGATTGGATACAGCGCCATGTCGTTGAGCACCTGCTGATCCGCCTTTTCGAAAAAAGCCTTGACCACCACGTAATTGACCTGAGCGAATAACAAAGGGTTTCGAACACATCACATCTCAGATGGAAACTTATACATGTCTGCTGTTGTGCCAAAATCCAGTTTCCTTCCCCCATCCCCTTTTTTCCAGGGGTCCCACCTGTTTAAGACCCTCCACCAGTTGCTGGTAGATTAGGATCTTGCCCTGCGCTGCGGAGCCCTTGCCCACGCTGCGTGCAAGGCTCAGCGATGGACGGCCGAAGCCCTTGCCCGTGGCGGAGGCAAAGACGGAGCTCATGCTGTTCACAGGTGCCAGTGGGCTATTGAGCCGCAGCGACTTGACAAAGCCGACGACGTCGTAATCCGACATGTCCTGATGGAGAGAAGCGCGGAAAGTGTGCAGGCGTAAAAGAGGATCTGGGATAGCAATAGAGCCGGGTAGAGAAGTCCACGGTCCGCAAGACTGGAGCTATTGAGGGGGGGGATGGAACGGAAGCCGACGTTCCCCCACTGGACGAGTCGCAGGGAGAAAGAGCGCGAGGCATGAAAGCTTTACTTTGGAGTTCGACCTAACAGAAGCGAGTCAGATGCCGTGGTCCATAGAAACCCTGCGTTCACCCACAGGCCCCGGTAAGGCACATACACGCGCTTTACCTCTCTGATAACCCATCCAATCAGCCAATGAGCTCGTTTTAGCCAAAGAAAACCAACCCGGCAGGCGAAACCCCGCCTGTATGTGCGCACATGCCATAAACCACTAAGCAACCGCCCTGCCTCGCTGACCTGAAGCTTGACGAGGAGATTGTGGAAAAGGTCGGGAAAGCAAGCAATGAGGGGTCCCATAGTCGCCTCCCAATTGCAAGACGCCAGAGCGCGAGGGCAGTCCGCGGAGATGATGTCGAGCATCATTTTGGTAAGCTTGTAGTTATTGTAGTCCACGGCGGACTGCACGTACTCCCACAGCTCGTTGTGCTTGTCCTGTAGGTGTCAGCGATATGTATATGGAGGGTAGGAGTTTGGTGCCGGGCTTGGTGGCGAATACTGTGAAGACCGGGTTTTTGGCTTGTTGGGCAAACAAATATCAGAGAAGCAATGCCCGCTGACATGATGCCTGACAACACACGGACGCAAGCCTGCCCCGGTAAGTTCAAACCTTTGTCCAGGGATGTGGCTGAAGAGAAGCGACATCGAGCAGACATACGCTAAAAACTTCCAGACGGTGGATGTGAACTACCGATACGGGCGACTTGCAGTGGACCGGCTGGAACGCAGGTTGGTACCTTTTGGTCCCATAAAACTTGCGCTGACATTCCATAATTTATATGGTTCATATCGGCATTGCAGAGATGCCACCCGTAAGGCGAACCTTGATTTCATGCCAGTCAGCAGCCATCAGCAACACTGAGTCAACAGTTGTTCGGTAACAGCCCCCAAGCTCCTGGAGGAAAAGCGTAATGCTACGTTTCCCTCCGCCTCACCCGCTCTAACGGGAACGCAGGTACGTAAACTGAAAGCTAAGAAAAGCGCAGGAGTATTACTGATTTTCATGCCCATGCAGGCAATGCTACCAGCAAGCCTACCCCACACGCTAGCCCAGTCCCAGCCTTGTGTCTCCGCACCAAAAATGTCCAGTTCCGTACCTCGCCTTTGCTGTACAGCTCCTTAAACAGGCGCTTGATGATGGCACCCACTTCGCCCCCTGCCTCCGCTGCGCGCGCCGCTGCAGCTTCCAACTGGCTGGCCTCCGAGTCAGCGCCTGGCCCATGGGACACGCTGCTGACGAGCTTGTTAATCGCCACGAACAACATACGCTGCGCGGTGCGAATCGAAAGGGAGCGTGGGGCTAAGTGCGGCACATGAGGGGAAATTGTACTGTGGACTTCAAGGCTCCAGGCAGATCGCACCATTCCTTAAGAATCTTGTAAGAACATATATGGATTGCGAATGCAACGGAACACAACAAATAAGCTTCAAATACAAATGGCGACAACGCTGGGGGCGCTGTACTTGAGAGCGGCGGCGCACAAGTGGACGACCTCTGAAGAGATAGACTAAATCCTGAGAAGACGGGAGAACGATAGAAGACGAAGCGAAGCATACACGTACGCGCTGTTCACCACTATGCCCTGCTTCCACGCGGTTACACGCACGGCGCAGTAACAAACACTCAGCATATACATACCCCACATCCGAACGATGATGGCTTACGCCAATGATCACGACACATGCGCCCATGCAATCATGGACAGCGCGCACCTGTGTGTAGTCCATGTTTGTTGAGGTGAGCGCTTTTGCCCAGTCCAGTTTTGACTTGCCGTCCTCATCGGCAGCATTCAGTCGCGCCGCCGCTGCCGCCTCCGCTGCCGCCGCCGCCGCCTTGAGCCGGTCCGCCTTCTCCTTTTTCTCCCGAGCCTCCTGCTGCTTAATAACTTCAATCATAAGCTGGGCGATGGCAGGGGTCTGCGCGAGCGGTGAGAAGGGGTGGGCGAGCGGAAATGCGTGCAAGTAAAACCGTAAGTCCAAGTAGTCGGATGGTGGGCTGCCGTGAATCGATGGGGTGAAGGGGAAAGTGGGTAGGAATGGGGCCATAGGGGCCAGTGCAACCTAATCCTCAAATGCATTGATGAGTACAGCCAGCAGACCAGGAGGGGTGATGGGAGAAAAATAACGGAACCTGACCTAAGTGTTATAAACGAGATTGCCACAATCCCACAGAGGTGCAAACGGCAGTAGTTAAGTTTGGGCAGGGGCAGGCCGTAAGCAGTGGCAGGTTGCAAGCAGGCAACAGGCGCCTGTTAAGCACAGCTAAACAAAAAACATTAAAAGCACTAGCTTCTTGGCAACAAATTCAACAATTATTTGAAATGCTTTGCTGATCATGCAATTCTGTTGTGGCATCCCTTGCAGCCTCTCCAAAAGCCGCTTGCTATTTGCCCTTGCCTCAGGCCCACGCTGTCCTCCCCTTTGCTCCCAAGTCATTATAACCCCAACCTCGCGGCATCAATCCTGACCCACCGGCACTGCTTCCTCGTGCAGCACTACTAACCGCAGCAGCTCCTGGAGCGCCTCCAGGGTGGGTACCACCTTGATAAAATGACCGAGTTGCAGGAAGGCAAAATGTACGAGCAGTAAGACCGACATATCTAATCATCGTCACTCACCCGCCGGGCTCCACCTGATCCTGGCTGATCGAATGTGTGTTCCCAACCGTTATGGACTGAAACCATGCATCATAGGAACACATAACTGCAGTGAGGGATTTCGTGATCCAGACTGCCGCTTTCCTGATCTCCAAGAGCCCTATCCCTTATCATGCACACTGCAGCGGTCAGGCAGCCACTTCTCAGCGATGAGTCAGGCCCAGTGAAGTGCAGCGAGGTGGCAAATTTATTTGTATCAAGCCCATGGGGCCACCCGCACCAACCATAGGGAACGCTTGAAGCTACGACTTCCAACGACTCGTGCTTCCGTGTCGTGTCCGTTAGCATTCCTGCCCGTTTTAAGTTGTGTACGGCTGCAACATGGATCTGATCACTGCAACGCCAGAACAACATACCTGAAACGCATTATTCCGCGTAATGTCGAGAATCTGCGGATTGGCCCCGTGCTCCAGCAGCAGCACTGCTACCTCGTGCTGCCCGTGATTCAACGCGCCGTGAAGCGCTGTAAAACGGATCTGCGGAAATCATTTACACGCGTTTGCATCAGTGAGCTTAGGAAAAGCTTAGGACAACCCTAATTAGGCAAGTTACAGGCGACTCCTGGATGAAGGGATTTCCCATCGAGTCGTTAGGAGAACAGCAGTGGCGACCCTATTATATTTATACAAGTCTGCCAAGGTATTCTTGACCGGAGCCGAGTCGTCATAATCCAGGTTTACAGAGCCGCTACTCCAAACCGCAGCTGCAGACGAATGACCTGCCTAGCCGCTTGCGGGGCAGCAGGCGGAAGGGGGGGCAGGCCATATCTCCAGCTGTAAAAGCTCTGTGCTTCCCAGTTCCCACTCCAGCTCTTTGTCGCGCTTGTTTATAGCATGCACGGCTGCTGCGGCGGCCTGCAATATCTTTATTGCTGCCTAAGCCTCACGATCAATCGCCAATCCGCTGCACGACACCTTCACGCGACATTCAGCACGACACTCGGCAGGCGGACCTTTTCATGTAGGAAAGTTAATGAACAAATTGTTATGCATCACCCTGTTGCTGGTATGGACTTTCCACATGGACGCTGCTGCTGCGGCTCCTGGCGCGACTGTTTCCTCCTCAAAGGCTACAGTGGTACAGCGGCCTGCTTCCCGGGCAGAGTGAAGCAGCCTGGCGCAAGGATGTTGGGGTAGCTGCTCGACAGTCCCGCAGCAAAGCTGAGCTGGTAAGGCTGAGCTGGCTGGCTGCTTGGCGACACAAGCCAAGCTCCTGGCTGCCGCGAAAGCAAACGCAGGTTAGGATAGCGGCCATGGGTGCCATGCCCTGTTGACTCCTTTACCACACTCTCCGCCGTGGTCTGTCAGCACCTCATTAGCGCCATCGCCATCGCCATTTCCATCGCCTCTCCGGCTGCTTTCTACTGTTGCTGTTTTACTGCTGCTCCTGTTCACAGCCAACCGCGCCGCCGCAGCTGCTGGTGCTTGGTGTATATCGCTGCCATTGAAATTGATACTGCCTACGCTCCTATGTCCCACCACCGCAATTTCCATTGGTGTTGGTTCAATCGCTGCTCCTTATGGTGGGGCTCACGCTCCCCCAGCTGATATGGCCAGGTTGCAGACCCAAGATGCACATCTTTAACCTCATTATTAGCAGGCTGCCGAGAGGGTTTTGCCGCCAGTGCTGCGGGGTAATTGCTCTGGCTCCAATCCGGCAAAGCCCTTGTCGGACTTTACATGCAGTTGCGGCGTAGCTGGAGCAGTGACTGGGTTTCTCGTCATGGGCCTTGATAAGGTGTATTGTGCCAAAGTGGCCCGAGCGCTTTTATAACCCCCCCCCAACAACGCTACCGTTTGACTTAGAATAGAACTAGCAGAGCCCTGTCAACCATCTATCCAGCCCCTTCCCTACCTGGGTGTCCTGGTGGTTGAGGTACTCGTTCCGCTTGACCTTTCGCACAATGGTCGACTCATACGGCTCAAGCAAGGCGTTAACCATCTCCTTGTTCCCAACAGATGCTGCCAGTTGAAGCGGTATGCAACCATACTGTGCGCAGAGCAACTCCGTCAAGGCTGTGAAGGCGCTTCACTTGCATGAAAACGGAAACAACTTACCTTGTCTGCAACGAATACATCGTGGTTACGTTTGACCAAGTACCTACGAGTTGTGAAATATTACAGCGTGCTTGAAACCCAACTGCAGGTCGACCGCAAACCAAGAAGCACAGGGCCCATGCAACTGCCAAAAATTAAGAAGCCAATGTTTTAATCTACATACCGTGCAAGGGCTGCGAAATGGTGCATCCCTTCAGGCGTTGCGTCGGCAATGGCTTCAGCCATGGTGGTATGGCCCAGCATTGCAACATAGTGCAAAAGTGTAAAGCCTGGGTCCTGTATATACAGATACAATTGTTCACAGCTGCCGAGCCGTGAAGTGCCTTGCACATGCGAGAATTACCAACGGCGCACCTGCGCTTTTGCTGACAAAAAAGCTGCAGATTCGCTAAGATGTTGTATATCAGATATCTCCTCAAGAAATTCAGTGCTATTGCCAGATGGCAGCGGTCCTCCCGACTCAAGAACTGCTGTGGCACGGCCCCCATACTGTGTCCCATCGGAGCTTTGTGTGCCACCAAACAGCTTGAGAGCCACCTGTTTGATGGTCCCGTGCCCACTCCTGTGCGCCATAAAACGCTGGGTAATAGGACTGCTCCTTCCCGAGATACTATCTTGCGTTCTACTTACTGGGCCATTGGAACCACCTTACTGGAGGAATTTCTCATACAATCATAATATTTATTGTTGCATCATGTTGATTCTACACCAAGAGACATTTTAACAACGTGCGCATCGCAACGCTTTGTAAGAGCTATACAAGAATATATATTTTTCTGTCACTATTTAATTCATGCCGTCAATGCACCATAACAAGCCAAAGCAACTTAGGTTATGTCACAGCCCAAGCCACAGGACACTGGAAGTTCCGGCAACCGAACAGTACGGCAGAATTTGCGTGGGACAGAGTGCTGGACCTGAATTGATAATTTCTAAATATAAATACAGCGCCTGACCTGTACATCCTGATTGGTTTTTTTCGGTTTTTTTCGGTTCTGCAAACACAGGTTTTAGTAGCAACTGGACGGAAAGGTTTACTGGACGAAGTTGTTGCATGGTTTATCATTTCCATTCAAAGTTGTCAATTTAAATCGAGCCGCATAATGCAGAGTTTATCTCAGGTTGATGTCGCCCATGAGGCTGCCGGTTTCACAGGGCGCTTTACAGCAGGGCTTCGGTATGTCGAGAGCACGTGCGTGCCCGAGCCAATCCTCCTGTCGGATCCCCTAGCTGGAGCTTTAGCGGGGAATCGCGGTCTGACTCTTGCCAAGCAGGAGCTGGAACAGCTTACCCGTAATCAGGTACTCTGTATTACAGAGCGCGACGGGTGTGCGCGGGACTGCTAGCATCACCCTCTATATGACCGGCTGCCCTGCTGCCAGCAGCTGTCCTGCCCTATTCCTCCTTGTCTTTATGCTGTTGTGTAAAAATCCAACCGTTTACGTCCACATAAGCCTGCTGCAGGTTTTCGTATTTTCATTATGCTTGTCTACCCCTCTTGCTCCCTCGCGCCTCAGGGTCCTGGCAAGCACCTGCGGGTTCCTGCCCGCAGTCGCCTGATTGACGACATGCTCGGACAGGAGATCCACGAGTTGCAAAATCCCTTAGGTAAAAGACTAAAAGGTCGGCAGCAGCAGCGCGTGTGGCTTCTGCTATTCTTTCCTTTCACCTGGGGTTTGTTGCGGACCTGCTGCTCCCTGGCTAGGCTATGGAAACAGCAGCAGATGCTGCAGCAGGGAAAAAAAGATATGCCCCGAATACGCCACAGGGGACGCGGAGAAGCCTTAGGTAAAAAGAAGTGTATTTGCGAGGGGATTACCCAGGACACGTGTGACACCCATGTGTGTGTGTGTGTGTGTGTGAGAGAGAGAGAGAGAGAGACAGTTTGTGTGACAACAATGGACACAGCCTGCGAGATGTAGGTTTAAATGAGATGTCCATTGCATGCGCATGTGCATCTGCATGTGGGGACCATAACGCAAGTTTAGCCGCAACTGCGACCCCGAAGTTGCCCAGACGTGAAGAAGAGCGAGTAAACCCCGGAGCCGCCTAGAATGAATATGTTGATGGTCGGTGGTGTTTCATTCACCCCTGTTGCCACATATGATCCTCACTGGGTTGCAGTCATTCATGAAGCGCATCACATTTGAACCTCGTCGGCAATCGATCCGGGGGGTGGGACTTTCCAGGTCCCTTGATAAGGTGGCCACCTGCATTTGCTAACCCCTCACCCGACTGCCCCTTCCTGGGACTCCCCTTCTCAGAGCGCAGAAGTGCGAGACCGGCATCCGCTTTCAACAGTGCTCTCGCCGGTGATGCTGTCGTGGTCACTTCCGCCCGTCAGGATGGGAGTCAATCGAAATCTGGGTCGAATCCTAGATCTGGTTCTGGAGCCGGTCCTGAGTCGAATCCTAGATCTGGTTCTGGATCTGGGTCAGATCTGAATTCTCCCGCACGTGATGGAGGCAGCAATCCTAGTTCTGTAACTCACGCGGTCTGTCAGGTGGTCAGCTTGGGCGCCGGTATGTGCACGCGACCCTGGCGGCTGCCTTTCCTCGCCAGCTGCCACGTCTTTGAACTGGACTTGCCGCATATCACCCGCAAGAAGGCGGAGCTGCTGAGGAAGGCGGGCGCGCAGTGCACTGCCCGGCAACAAAAGCCGGTGGCGGGTGGCGGGTCCGACGCGGCAGTGGCTCCCGCGGCAATGGCTCCGTCGGTAGCGCCCATTAGCGGCAGTGGAGCGGCTCCCGGCACCACCACCAGCAATCGTGTCTGTGACTCCCGACTGCACCAGGAGGAGGGTTCATCTGCGGCAGAGCAGCAGCAGCCATGGCAGAATGGCGAGGAGGAGGAGGGGGACGGGGAGGAGCAGGGGGAGGCAGGGGAACAGCAGCAGCAACACCAACAGCATAAGCTAGTGTTCCCTCTGCTGGCCGCCAGCTACACCTGCATTGGCGCCGACTTGTCTGCCGGCATTCCAGGCGCGCTGACGGCTTCGCTGACCGACCGCGGCTTCGACCCAGCCACTCCAACAATTTGGATCTTGGAGGCGCTCCTGTACTACATGCCGTTAGCGGCGGCCTCTGAACTGCTATGCCAGCTAGCAGGGCTGTCCGCTCCAGGCAGCCGACTCATCGCCACCTGCGTCGACCTGGAGCTCTTAGAAGCCAGCCTGAGGGGTGTGCCCAAGGTAGCGGAGATTGGTTGAGGAGAGGGTGCAGTATGCGACCACTTGCTGCTGGAGGTCTGGTTAGTAGGCCCCACATGAGCCAGCCTCCCGACCCCTATCGCCCGATTTCGTTTTTAGACCCTCAACCGTAGGCTTGCCATCTGCTCAAGTCCTCGTGCTGCTGCGTGTCAACTGCCAAGTCCTCCCTCACCCGCTCGTCCGTCTGCCTTAATCCTCGTTGGCTTTAGTGGGACCCTAAGTCTCTCCGCCGGGCGCCCTGTGTTTCACCTAGGCCGTGTGCTGCTACCCTTCCCGGTGTTCAGGGCCACATCTTCGCAGATCTGTGGCACTTTGAGGCGGAGGCGTTATTGTACAGCACGACCGCGTTCCGTGACTTTTGGCAAGTGGATTGGGTGGGACAGCCGGAGGCGGAAGTCGGCAACCGCGGGGTTGAGGATTCGTCGTCCCGTGACTCGCCTGCCCCTCCTCGCCGCCTGCCCGCCAGCACCCGGCGTCTTGCGAAGGAGCGCCTGGGGGTGGACACGTACGTCGCACTGTACGGCGGCAGTGAGCTGTTGTTTGCTGCCGGGCTGCGGCAGCCTCCTGGCCCCCACAGAATAGCACCACCCAATTAACAAAATCGCGAACCTGGTACCTCTATTTTTGTAGCTTGCTTTCACCACAGACTTAAAGCCTGCTTGTTAAATTGTGACAGACTGTGATGCAGATTCATGGCAGGGCAGGCTGAAACCTAATAAATCGTGATGTTAAGAGTAGGTGAGAGGTGTGGGGGAGGGTTTCTCAGGAGAATGCAGTGGCATCTAGGTTTGTGAGGGTGCGGATGGGTTCACATGCAGGCATCTCTGCGAGTGATGTCGTCTGTATGATTTCGAAGACCCGTTGACGAATTTGACGTAATTTCATCCTGTAGACGTCTAGGGGAGATCCAGGGAAGTCAGGGAGGTCTTTTCCTTATTCCGATTACTAGACGTTTGGCCAGGAGAAAGGTAGAAAGGTAGGAAGGAGGGAGGGAGGGAGGGAGGGAGGGCGGCCATAGTTATCAGGTTTCGTTCGACGGACGATGCTTTTCGTAAGTGTGGAAGCTCTGTACTGTACTGGGACTGGACTAAGATTGGACTGTACTGGGCTGAGGTGCAAGCGGCGGTCATCCGCCCGAACGGCCCGAACGAGGCACTGCGTACTGTCACGCGGTGCAAGTGGAGGTCGGAACGAGAGCAGCTGAATGCGCCGGGCTGGGTTCCACCAGCTGGCTTCATGATTGGTATGATGGCAGTTATGATCCTGACGTGCAATCCTGACAAGAGGTGAGAATGCTACAGGTCCGGTTGTATGGCCTGGTGCCCAGCACGGTCTCGGCCTGGGGGCAGTCTGAACACCGGTCATACTGGTGGTCGTTGCCGAACCGAAAGGGTGGCGATATGTGTGTATGTGAGTATGTGTGTGTGTGTGTGTGAGTATGTATGTATGGGGGGGGAAGGTTATGAGGTTTCGGAGCTCGGGCTAGTTTTTTTTCATATTTCCGCATCTAACAGAGGAGCTTGAGCTTGAAAGTTTACTAGTTGGTTTACTAAGTGGACGCACATGTGATAATCGATAACAGACAGGAGGAGCTCATTGCTCGTTGCAGAGATGCTACCCGTCCAGAGTAGCATGCGGAACACGTTTCACCCGTAAGATGTACGGCTGCATGGGCCGGTGATCTGAATAGTGGACCGATGGCCTGAACGGACGGAATTTGTCGAGTTTTACGCGCACATACGCATATACACAAAGAGGCAACCAGACACACACACACACGCGCGCGCGCAACCGTTTCCATACAGCCCTCACTCCGGCTGCTTCACTCCTTTCTTGCCCGCGCCCGCCGGTAGGGGTATGACTGGATGTATGGCCGCTCCCAGCTGCTGCAGTGTGTACGCCGCGTTGGCGTGGGACACCTTGCGCGCGATGCGGCCGCCTCTGAGTGTCAATGTCGTCACTCCGCGAACCAGTAGTGGAGCACCGTTTGCGACCACCCCAAGCAGCTTGCTGTCCGGTGTAGAGTGCGTGCCCTGCAATGGTGGCATCGTGGGCGGAGGGACATAATGAGGTTAGGGAGGTCGTGGGCCCACCCTTGCTGCCCCCCGGATACATCATGATGCATTTGCTGGGGGTAGGGTAACAATGATGGTTGTTAACGATGATTATTTGCGGAGGCAGCCTCAGTTGTCAAGACTTGTTTCTAAGAGAGTCAGGCAACACACCTGGGTCATTGACTCTTACTATAATCCGCCCAGCAAGGCATGCCAGTGCCCGGGAGTCCACATCCACGCTTTCCGAAGCGTTGCCGTACAAGATACTCGCGCAGTGAGGCATACTATCGGTAGGAGGATGGACGGGAATGAGCGCCCTTACACAGCACCGAATAACGCATGCATGACAGCGTGCACCATGCCCGGGCGCATCATCGTATTGCAAAGTACGGCATAGGCTCCGCACACTGCGCCTCCCTCCCTCCCTCCCTCCCTCATTCACTCACTCACCCGAATGACCCAGCGGAAGGTGACCTTATCGTTGCCCACTGCCGCGAGCAGCTCATGCCCAATGGCCATATCGGGAACGCAGTCCCGCCAGCCCTCCATCATGGCCGCCATCGCCTCGCGGCCCCGCCTGAACCCCGGATGAAATCGGATCCAAAACCGTATTAAATAACAATCAATAATAACATTCAGATTCTTATTGATATTTTCATTGCATTTGTGTTTCCGTGGCCTCAATTCAAATGGGTTGGGTTGTCTGTACGAGCTAGACGTTTTGATCCGGGGGCGATTGCGTAATGAGGCAGGGAAAAACACACAGACGGGCTTTTATGCGGACTCGCTCTTATGGGGCGTAGACACAAGCCACCTCCGTGGTTGTAGCTTTGATTCGACACCCCTTTACACCTTCTTAACCATACCGTCCATACAGTCCAAGACCCTCTCCTTTGGTTTCGCAGAGATTCGCCGGTATAGCCCCTGCGTCGACTTGGGTCAGCTGTAGCCGTTCCGCATCCTGTCACACCCGTACCCAGGAGGCTGCTTTCCACGCTCGGCCCCATCACCTCGAGAAACGGAATCGGCTTTTTGGAAGAGATGCGTTGCGTTGTTTGTGCAAGAGCCCTTCACGCACCCTCCTTTCCCAGGCGCATTCCGGGGCCCGAGCGTGCTGCGTTCCACATCTCCGTCACCCTTCCATGTCCCCGCTGTCATAGGCAGGAAAGCTATAGACGCACCTCCCGCAGAGATCCAGCAGCCCGTCGTACTGATACTCGGGATGAACGATGTGATCTAAGACCGCGTAGTGACCTGGTGTGCATGAAGGGAGCCGGCGGGGTAGGTGGCTGAGTCCAGGCCAGGACTGAAACTGAGGGTCGGGGTCGAGCAAAATGTCATTACCGCACAAACTACAGCGAAGCACAACACCCACTGAACCTAGAATGTGAAAGTTGTGTGGAAGCTACTCACGGCCCCCGGAATCGGGCCTTCTCTGAAATGATGGGAACCGACGGATGTTCCCGTACACCAGTGCAAAGTGTTGCGGTAGTACACAGCTGTGCAGAACCTGCTACACAAAGATTTGTACGGATCTTATAGATGGTACGCTCCGAGAAGTGAACGATGCATCGACGTTCTGGTAAGCAGAAATACAAATGTCTTGAGCAAAGGGACATGAAGGCAGAGCAGTGAGGATGGTAGTTCCAACACCTACCGGTGTTGTAGGTGTGGAAGTACATTTCAACCACCGCTCGATTCGCCGCCTGCGCCGCCGCTTGCGCCTCTGGAGACTCCGCAAAGCGCGCCGCCGCCACGCCAGCTGCGGCGACCACGGCAGTGGCCGCCCCTGCTGCTTCGGCCTCCGTCGCATAGGCATCTCGCGCCTCCTTCGCCGTACGCATCGCCAAATCTCCTGTTACGACAGCACCATGCACTGACGTTAAAGTACTCATTAAAGCACAATAGCGGGTACGGAGCCCGCTGCCCCTCAACTCTCAACTCCCGCGCTTTCGCACTAATCTGCACCTTGTAACGCTTTCACCACCCCATTGCCGCCCTTCTTCCCCTGCCCTAAACCCCAATGAAGCTCACCCTCCGCCGGTGGCGTTGGCGCCGCAACCGCCGTAGCAGCGGTCTCTGCATCACCGGCCGCAAGGATGTGTCCTTTCCAGCCGAGCTCTCTGAACAAGAAAATGGGGTCCCAGGACCACCAAACTGTCCTTCCGAGCAACTGCCCCTTCACTGCTCCCGAGGCAACGCCGCCGTCTTCATCGCCCGGCGTCGGTCCAACAGCCTGCTCCTTGCCACCAGGCTGGGACGGCTCCGCGAGTGCGGGTTCTGTACGGATGACGACGCTTCCCGCCCAGGAGGCTTTGGCGCCCGAGGGCGGCAGGGAGGGTCCCAGCGTGCCGGTGTGCGTACCTAGGGTCGGGGAAATGTAAATGGGGAGAAAAGGATGGTAGAGGCAGGCCGTGCAGGACAGCGCCGCGCCGCGCTTTGCGTTGTGTTGCGTTGGCGGACATACAGGTTCATGAGAGCCCGAGCGAGCGCCCCCCAGGAGGTCATCCAGAGGTTTGTCACGCACCAGAGGCATAGAGATATACCTTAGGGCGCCGCCTTAGGGTGACAGGAAAGAGGGGACACGGGCTGATGCATGCGTGCGACACTCGCAAGAGTACGTAGCTGTCCAAACCTAGCAGTTGGTTCTTGGATCTTGTTCGTTAGGAGCTAGTCGTTGTTAACCCACCCCCAAACACCCTATCCAACAGCACTCTTACACTGAGCTACTCAGCCCGCCGCGTGTTCTCATTTCGGTGGATGGCAGATTTACTGCAGCACAAGGGCTACTCCCCTGTGCACCTGGTACCCGGTACCCGGTATACCGGGTACGTGTGTGTATGCGAAGTAAGCAACATCTGCGCTACCTGTTCCTGCTTGCTGGAATGCGCTTTGACAACAACAGGCAGGCACTCGACTGAAGTGAACCTTACTAGCGATCTGTTAGAGTCTGACTGGCAGACAGCTTTTTTTTCTAAGCACCAGCACCAGCACCGGCACGAGGACCAGCACCGACCCCATTACGACACCGCACCCGAGGCTTTCCAATAGCCGAGCACCACGCCCTGCTCCCCAACATGCAAGGGGCGCTGCAGCGTGAGGCTCAGGTCAGGCATCGCCCCGCGGATAAAGTCAACCAGGCCCTGGTCATGCATGGAGTAAGAAGGGGTTTCCGTCAACGTGAGACCCGGGGTAAAGGCTCCGGTGTAACAACTGACTTAAGAATAGGACGATACGATAAGGCCTGAGATTCTGGGCCATGCTGGTTACAACTGGCAAGCCAGTCTCATAGACACGGGCGCGGTCCTTTCTTTCCTCCGTATCTTCCCTGGAACAGGCGCGTGCTTGAAGTTACATACGGAACATCATCCAACTCAATCTATCACTAATAGGAGAGAGAGCAGTATTAGCGCCCCATATTGGATCAGGCCGAATACCAGAGGGTAGGTACCAGTACCAGAGAAGAGATTGTTTTGACGGGGCGTCGCCTCTTACCCTCTTACCTTCAGCTGCTCTTGACCAGAAAGGGGTTCTTCTGGCAGCAGAGAATCGTGCCAGATTACCTGGAAAATAGGGCCCGGGTACGACCCGGCGACGGAAGAGAAAGGACCTAGAATAAGAAGGAGTGTGAAGTACGAAGGGAGGGTTGGTACGAAGGGCAAGGGAGGTATACTGAAACACATCAGGCCCCCCGCCGCCGTACAATATGGTAAAACGGAAAACATGAGTATGCGCGGGAGGAAAATACTGCGATAGTATGCTGACTGTAGGAGTGCCGCAACACGTATCGTTCCTTGGAGTGCCTGGCGTTGAGACGCGCACCTACTTGGCCATCAAACAAGCACAAGTCTTCATCTGCGGACATTTTGCCCTGCCATAAATCAGTAAGTAAATCTGCGACAGCCTCCGCATAACACTCCAGATCGCCTGAAATCGGTCATTGGGACTATCAGCTTGCAGGCGGTTCTGCAATCATCATGCATCATGCGCAGATACGATGTATAAAGTTTACTTGTCATAATGGTTCGAAAGAATCAATAAAATTGTCCCTACCTGCGGGCCTTGATCTCTTGGCCAGCTGTTCTTGCTCACAGCTTGCACTATCGGGTGCCATGGCCGAAGATACGAGCAAGGCGCTGTCTGTAGAATGTAGAAGCTTCTACAAAATTATCCGTAATGCCTAGGTTCCGACACAATGCCACAGAGGGATAAGACTGCAATATTAACGATGTTGCTGATGAGTGATAACCTGCTACTGCTGGTAATCGAGCAAATGCATGTGACGACGGCTCAGAGTATGAAATTGCATTATCGTTGCTGGACTGTCACTGAAGCCTCTTAACATATAGAGCTATGATGCTATAAATCGCCCAGGCCGTTGGTGGTGACGGTTGGTAGTACGATCGTGCAACTCCACTGTAATGCGGGCTTAAGCCCATGTCCTCAGGGCAGGATCTATTCACATGCAATGGCTGTCTTCCTATCAGGTCTTTCTATTTTGTTGTTGTTGTTCAGCATGCGCATCAGACCTTGGATCTCCTTGCCTCGGTCTCTTAGCCCCAGGGATGAACCCTGCTTAGCACGGCATTCTGTTGACAGAAATGGCAATCGCCATTCTTCTGCATATCTTTGCCAAGCAACAATTAACAGCCTGCTATCGACGGTAAGGGCCTTGATAAAAAATTGCGAACAAAAGCAAGGCCTTTTCAAGCGGTAACGACAAAGCTGTCGTGCGGCACATGTGCTCCCCTTGGAAATCCTAAACTCTGAAATCCCACCACCACTGGCGCAAGGTGTTGAGAACCTGGGGCTCTGATTACCGGTATTGTTCCCATCATGAGTTTCCGCACCCTACCTCACCTCACGCTTCCTCCGCTTCCCCTCCAACGCGCCCCACCGGGGGCTTTGGGGTTGGCTATGGGAATGGGTTTCCTGTCTGAGGGTTAGGGATGCATTACCAGTCTGAGTTCCGAGGCCGGTGCTGCCACATACACCCCCTCTCCAGCATGATGCCGGTTCGGGTGGCGGCAGACACCGTGGCGGGATCGGCTCCTCTGGCGTCACAGCCGTTAATGGCTGTTGTGATGACCATCTAGGGACCGATCACGCAGTGTGTTATGACAGGGATACGCATGCCGGTTACCCAAAGGTGACAGTAGGAATAGGCCATATTCGTTTCCAAGCCCGTAAAGGACATCGTAACGTGACAGCGATGACCCTAGCGTTTCCACTGTTGTGATTGCCAACCATTGAGATGCTTACATTGTACGATGATGTCGTACTTCTAACCGAAATCCTTGCATGGTGCAAGGGGCCCGGGACGTCGGGAGGGGTCCATTACAGATAACAGCCAGACTTAGCACGTTAATATTGTACCATATGATGAATTTCTTGGCCCTACAGCATACGGGCTCAGGACTACTGCGATGATCATCTCACGCAGTTCTTATCCGTACGAGTTACAACATTAATCACGTTCTTATGAAAATCGCACTTCTGGTCAATCCTGATGCTCTTCACAACATCCTTTGCAAAGAATGTGAATCAAAACTCGACAGCAGCATATCAACCTGCACAACAAAGAGAGAGAGAATCGATATAAGAGACATCGTTGTTTGGTACTGAGCACTTAAGGTGGTGTTAGGATAGGAACCTAGAAGTTAACGCCACCCCACCCGTGGATATACACACAAACAACCTGCAAGGAGCTTTTCGCACACCACCATCAGCGCCGAAAGCCCGTTCTCATTCGGTGTATCATGTGCATGACTTAAATGAAAATATTTGCTGCATCAGCATCATCAACATCAGCATCATCAGACTCAATGTCACGCCACCAGCCCGACCTCGCCCACACAGTTCAATCCGCTCTCTCTTCTCTGGCCTGTACGACAAAAACCCGATGCGAAAACACATACACAGAGGAGATTTGCGACATTAAAAACTGCCGTGGAAGCGTTCGATTAGCATTCCAGCTTTTCTTGACATTTCAACGACGACCACAACAACCAACTACATCCCCGTCACGCACGTCAGCTAGTTCATCCATCCTATGCACTGATCTGGGACAAACTCACAAACATCGCACTTGCCACGCCTGGCTTGCTTCTTCTGTACCAGCCATGTCCCTAAATAGCTTCACGCCTTAACTCCCCTCCCCTCCCCTCCTCCGCGTCCCTCCCAGGCTTTGACGGCGATGTCAAAGCGCTTTGCTCGGGAGTGGCCGGCTGCAATATAGTTTCCTTCCGTCACCCCAGATTGGCCACGTAGGTAGGCTCCCCTTCCCGGGACCCGGGAGCTTCCTGGAGACTAGCCTTGTGATTGCTCTCGGATCCACGCCAGCGCCGGGGTGTAGGAGTAACTACTGCGGTAACCTTCGTCCAAGAATAGTATCCAGTAGCGCTTGCATCACCGCCACCGCTGCAACCAGCGGCTCTTGCAATGGCTTGACAACGCCCCCGACGAATCCACCCAAACCGGATGTATCGCCGCTCCCGCCAGCCCTCGCGCCAGCTACCGAGCCTGCCACTGAATCTCCACGTATGGCTGCAAGCTCCCTGCCCAGATACAGCTGATGAAGTACCGTAAAGGCCAGAACCGCTAACACGACAAGCGAGCGGACCTACGTGGAGCGGATATCGGAAATCCAAGTGGCAGCAGCAGTGTTATTGTTAAGGCACGTAAAGGACATAAAACGAGACGACAGGAAAGAAAGGCTTGCGGTAGAAAGGCAGTGGGAGTGGTTGCCACGTTGAAAGAGTGATCATGCTGCACACGAGTTGTTACCAATACCCCTCAACCCCGACCCCAATCCCCTAAGCTTAAGCCCCGCCCAGAGCGCCGCCCCTCCTGTTCGTCATCCTCACACACACACATACATAGATCCCCCGCCGCGTCTTCGGAGGGGTCTAACTTTTCTGGTGGGTAGTTCGGGAGGTTCCGAGCTTTTTGCTTTTTTCCCTAGAGTGTCCCTGATAGGGAGGACCAGGCGTTTTGCTTGGGAGGCAGGGAAGGTGGAGGAGGCGGGGCTTTCTTGCTTTTAGGGAGGTAGGGGTGCTCTCTTGCCCTCTCCGTCTGGGAGCTGGTGGGGTTGGCTGAGGCTCTGTTCCTTTGGCTAGCCAGGCTTGAGGCTCGTGAGGCCTGTGTCCCCTTGCTGGCTGAGCAAGGGGAAGAGTGCACGGCAGGACGAACAGACTAAGCCGTGTGTTTCCCCCCCTCCTGCTGCGCTGTGGTTCGGCCCGGACAGGGCCCCCGGTGTTTGTCCTCTCAGGGCAAGTCGCCCACAGTGTAACACCCGTTCATCCATAACATACATACATACATACATACACCGGGGAAGGTAGGGACTGCCAGGTTAGTGGCCACGGGTGATGTACCCCCCTATCCTACACACATATACATACACATGCAGACATATACAAACATGCACAAAATACTTAACACACACATACCTGCTTCCAAGCGGGCAGCGGCTGCTGCAGATGGGTGCTGACGCCGCAGTGTCCACCGGCTGTGACAGCCGGTGCCGGTGCCGGTGGCGGCAGCGACCCCGAGACCGCCGCGAAGGGCGACACCAGTGCGTTGCGGGAAACACTCCGGGGCAGGCGAGAGCCTGTGCGTGTATGGACAAGGGACCGAGGGCAGCCGGGGAGCAGGCAGATTGTGTACGATGAAGAATCATAGAGGGAATACGACGTGGCAGAAAACTTGGCGCTGCGCCTGTGACTGCCTTGCACACAGAGTCTTCAATGATAACGCAGCCCCTGACTCCGTGGTACAGTTGATTCTAAATCAACTGAACCACTTCTCTCAATCTGCAACTGAATGGCAATCAACTCGAGCGCACATACTAGTAATTAATAATTGATAATTATTCAATAATTGCGTCTTTATGCTTGTGTTTATGCTCATATGTCCCTTGCTTTGACCTGCTGCGCCCGGGAACGATGAATCGTGCAAATCACGGCGTCGGCGCCAGGACTTGAAGCGCTGAGGACTCGGCAAGGTGCACAAGAAACACCGGGATCAGCACCCCTAAATACCCCTCAGCACCACAAGTCCTGCCAACGCGGTCACGCCCCTCCACGCTTTTTATATCCCACCTTGTTGGGATGATCCCGCAGTAGTGGCGACAGCGGGTAGTGGTAGCGGTGCCGGAAGCGGTGAAGCGGTCTGCTGACGGATGGCGACGATGTGGGCCTCCACGTTGTTTATGAAAGCTGTGAAGAACGCGGTGGACTCACGCATGGTGGTTGCGGAGACGATGCCACCCACGCCCATTGCCCGCTTGATGAAGTTGACCTGCAACACGTGCCCCCGGGGAGGAGCAGAGATTGGGATTGGGGAGTTTGAAGGGAGATTAACAAACGAATCCGATGTCAAACATCACAAATAAAGGCGATGCAGATGGAGGGTGCCGCTATGAAATCAAGAAGCTGTCATCATGTGTGATGTAAGTTGCGGATCAGAGAATGGGAAAGGAAGGTGCGGGCGAGATGCGGTTGGGGAACTGAAACATATATCTAATCTGATCTAAGAAGCTGAATTCAGGAAAAATGGGCGCGGAGGAAGGGGACAAAAGGCTAATGGTGTGGGAGAGGATTGCTAGTAAGGTACCAATGTTGCAGCATCCTCTCTTCCGCACCCTCTTTCCCATCCATCGCTTCCTTTTCAGATTACCTCCAATATTTCGTGGCGCTTTATTACTACCCCATCCCATACCACGGCGCACAAAGTTTGCGTCACACTCACTTTCAGTTAACTGCTGCCCTCCCTCCCTCCCTCCCTCCCTATCTCCCTCCCTATCTCCCTCCCTCCCTGTCCCTCCCTCCCTCCCTGTCCCTCCCTCCCTCCCTGTCCCTCCCTCCCTCCCTGTCCCTCCCTCCCTCCCTGTCCCTCCCTCCCTCCCTGTCTCCCAGCCTTCCTCCCTCCCTGTCCCTCCCTATCTCCCAGCCTTCCTCCCTCCCAGCCTCCCTCCCTCCCAGCCTCCCTCCCTATCTTTCTCCCTCCCTATCTTCCTCCCTCCCTGTCCCTCCCTCCCTCCTTATCTCCCAGCCCTCCTCCCTCCCTCCCTCCCTGTCCCTCCCTATCTCCCAGCCTTCCTCCCTCCCTGCGCAAGAGCCCCACCTTGAGGTGAATGGTGACCGTGGAGGTGCCCGGCTGCACACCAGGCTCCACTCTCCAGAAGGAGTTGACTGTGAAGCAGTCCTTGAAGGGGATGTCCAGCATGCTCATAGCGGTTGCGAACACAAGGACACCCCCCTGGTAGACACCGAACTGCTGCCGCTGGACGCAGCTGCGCGCCACCAGGATGCCGAAAACGGGTAGACATCACATTACACCACATGGTGAGCAGTAAGGGGTGGCATAATTGGTTACTCTTGTTTAAGATGTAGCACCAACCATGTGGTGTAGCACTAACACCAACAGTATTGCAATACTGTGTCAACATTTAAGTAGCCAAGAGACAGGATCCGAGAGTGCATACAAGTGGAGGGATGTTAAGGGTTTCGAGCTTACAACAATCAACCTGAGAATGCCAGCTGTACAGATCCCGGAAGGAAGGGACGTGGCGTTAAGCTGAGGACTGAACAGGCAAAACTGGGAGCACGTGGCAAGGTCGCCAGGTAGTATGGATTGTTCCTCTTGCTTCCTCTCTTCCGGCCCCGGCCCTCCAACGCATCTCCAGCCCCCTCCCCCCCCCAAACCTCACCGCGTGTCAACGGTGTTCGGCGGCTTCTTGGGGTTCACGAACGTGAGGAGTCGGGTGAAGCTGCCGGAACCGGGTTGACCCAACTGCGACCGTAACAGCAACGTAATGGTGACAGTGGCGGTTGCAATGGGAAGTTAGGAACGTGGAGATTAATATGGTGGTGGTGAGGAGGAGAACGAGGACGAGGAGAACGAGGAGAGGGGAGGAGGAGAACAAGGAGGAGAAGAGAGGAGAGAGGAGGAGAGAGGTATCATTAGCGTGGGCAAAACGATACGGCGTAAAAATATGTAGAGGGGTTTAACAGGAGCGCACGTGTGGTGGTGAATCTACCAAGCAGCCAGCCCTGGTAAAACATTAAGGCCTTAGGGTCAAGTCCGGTCAAGTCAATACAAATAACCCAAGCGTGATATGCTAAACCTTCTTATCCCCTGCGAAAGTGCGGCCTGTCACATCGCAAATATCCATGCGATCTGGCACGCACTCATTGCAGCTGGAGCCCATTTTTTCAGTTGGGGCCTTACACATGGGGCTAGTCGAGCCAAAACTCCCATTGCAAGTCAACTGTTCTGTGTAAAGGCTTGACACTTGCTCCTCACGTGCGCCACACGTGCAGCTGGTGCGCGACATATTTGGGTCGCAAGGAAACCTTTCGGACTTTGGCCCTGCGTTGTGTCACCCTCACAACGGCTCACAAAGACGCGGCCTCCCCGTGTTCTCAATGATCTCTCCTCGCTTGCCGAAACTCACCACCCACTCAAACACGCTTTTCCGGCCCAGCAGGCTGCCATCTGGCACGTGCCCAGAATCCGCATCCGCTTCACGAGCTGGTTCTGGGGCCGCTGTGGAGGCGCGGCGCCATGACGTGGCAACGAGGTCCCATTGCTTGCCAATTTCTCGATGCTGCTTCAGGTAGAAGCTGGCTCCGGAGCTGGAGAACAGGAGGCCGTATAGCTCCTGGGGTCGGCATGGCAGGGTCTTGGTGACAATCTGCTTATAGCCCTCAGGTGCGGTCGGCGCCAACGTGTCGACAGGCGCCCAGGAATCCTCAGCCGTCGTGGTGATGGTGGCCTGGACAAGGGACGGAACGCTTCAAAACCCCTCACTATTAGCGAGAAATCTAGAGGTGAGGCATCAGAGATGTGTTTGAGAGAGAGAGAGAGGGAGAGAGAGAGAGAGAGAGAGAGAGAGAAAGAGAGAGAGAGAGAGGGAGAGAGAGGGAGGGAGGGAGGGAGGGAGGGAGGGAGAGGGGGGGAGGGAGAGGGAGGGAGAGGGAGAAGGAGAGGGGGGAGAAAGAAAGAGAGAGGGAGAGAGAAAGAGGGAGAGCGACAGGTGCCACCTCGCCAGAAGGGGGTTAAGGGTCCCGCTAAACGGGGCTTGAATGCCCTGGCCAGAGTGTTGACAGCCGCAGAAAGACTTTTGGTGTTCGGTGTCGCGTATAGCCGTATACGTCTGCGCTGTCCCGCAAAGTCGTGTTCTGTTTCAGGGAACCCCGCCTTCTCCCGACCAGCTAGGATGCGAGCAGAAACCCCACGCCGCAATAACGCTGCCCGACCTGACATCTAACACACCTGCGTAGATGCTGCTGAAGACGAGGATTGCTGTCGCTGCTGCTTCTTTGGTCCTGCATTCTGCCCAGTTTTGCCCCTGAATCTCCGACCTGCAGTGTTTAACAGGCGTGAATTGCAAGGAACAAGCTAAGCACTCTGCTCTTTGTTGGATGCAGAGAGAGCACGCAAAGTTACTTCACGGTAATAAAAATAGAGCGTTTATTTTGAGGTAAAGGGATACAAGCTTCCCAAAAGATCATAACAGATGCCTTGCATACCGATAAATTTGAGTGCAGCTATCCCCAGATGCAAACCAACGTATGCAGCAGCAACTCCTTTTACAACATCAACGATGTTCTTAGTGCGAATGTGAACTTTCTGCTGTCCATTTCGGCCTGGATGTTCAGTTGCCATCGGAAAACGGGGCGTCTAGACTGCCAAAGCTAAACCTCTTTATTGTATAAGCTGCAACGAGCAAGATACATAAATTAGGAAATTTCCTTATAAAGACCCAGGTTGACCCAGACCCAGTTCAGCCGTTAAAAGATACAAAGGATGGGCATGGTCCCCGATTCCCTTAGGATAGTATGAATGCTAAACGTTTACATAAAATTCTTATAGTGTCTTTGGGGTCAAAGCAGAACGGTTGTTCGACCAACACACGGTCGTACGCGGTGGCAGCTGGCAGGGACAAAGCGCCTCGCAAGGTGACATTCAGCCCTTGCTTTAATACCGAATGGTACATGCTCGTTTCGCTGTCCTCGGATGCAAGCTTTGGGGATCCGCCCCGTACTAAAGCTAGGCAGTCTAGGGCAGTTCGCCCAGTGCCCATTATCACCAATTCAGATGAAGCATTTCATCGAATTCTTTTCCAAAGATAACCAGGAAACCATAAGGAGGACCAAACCTGAAGAGGCTACAACCACATTGCTCATGGCGTCCGGCAACCTCGGGTCCGAGGCCCTCGGGTCTGTGGGATCCAGGACGCGGTGATTTCAAGGTGTAATCTGCATGTAACAAGATTTTCTGAGCTCCTGACCTGTACCTCGAAAGCAGAGCCCTGCGACATGAGGCCGTTTCCCATCTCCGTTCTTTTTCCCCCTTCCCTTTTCAAGACCCGGCCGATGTGGTCCTTTCCTTCCTTTTCCCTCACTCTTTCACTTTCGAAGACTGTTTTAAGGAGTAGTTGATGAGCTGGGGCCCCAGCTCCCATATTAATTGGCGCATCTGCGTCCAACAAGGCCCATCACACTGTTTAGCGAAGTGAGGGCAGATATGCTGCCCCTGCCCCTACTGCCGTGCTCCATACTTACTAAAATGTAAACATAATGGAAAATTATTTCTATTGTATACACAATTGAATTTTTTCCATCGAGCGTGTCCCACATGCTTCCCAGTGTTGTGTTAACCACGCCATATCCCTCTCTACATCTTCACATTGCCCCCCACTACATGTCCACATCTCACCACTCCAACAGGCGCCTGACAGCCCATCAGGGGGGCACACGCGGGTATTTAGCTGATGGGCCCCAGCCAACCCGACCCATTATAGGGCCCAGTTAACACGTTAAAGGTTTCCAGCTGTTCCAAGCATTCGCCACCCTTAGAAGTCCATGACGCCCTGTTGTTGCTGCTCCTGCGTATATCCTTTTGCCGGCACAAAAGATTTGTAGCTAGTACCATACCTCCTGGCGGCTGGCGTTGGTTTGGTGTAAAGCGTGTCGTACAGTGTCGTACGTATGTGGAATTGCAAACCATACGACGCATTTTCTTCTGGACCATTCCCGAAAAGGACATTTCGGGCATTTTGTCACTTTCGTAATGAAGAGGTCCCAAATAGGCAATCATCAAATAAGCGTCTCAGTTTTGAGTCTCAACCCGAAGCCTAGGTATTTATATTGAAGTTCATAGGGCCCATGCATGTTTCAGCCGCACAACATTTTGCAGAAGCGCCCTTTAAACGCCCTAACACGGCCTATCATCGCGCGCCAACGCTATTATTAGTAATTACATGGAAAGACAAGCTTCGCCAATATCCAGCCTGCGACACGGCTTGTACGGCAAGATGTACGTGCATGTGAAACGCCCTAACACGGTCTATCATCAGCACACGCGCGCACCGGTCTAAACCTGCCTTGGACGATCATGCGTTAATCGAAGCTCCACCGTACGTTTGGCGTGGTTGCCGTACTTACAAGTCTCACCGGAGGCCAGGCAGCGCGCGTTACAACAGGCGATACACAATCCCCAGCTGCACGAACGGGCGGCGTTGCCGCTACCGCAATCCGCCGCGCAGCGGGCGCGCTTTCGACCAGCGCCCATATGAACTTCCCCGTCATCCCGCTGCGCCAACGGGACGGAAGCACCGGCTGCCCATCTGGAGTTACGATGGCCACCGCCGCCGCTACCGCCACCAGAGCCCGCGGGCGTGCTACTCGTCGATGCCGTCGGCGCCGCCGCTGCCGCCGCCGCTGTCCCCGTGCCGGTGCCCGCTGCCGCCAGCGGTGACAGATCCAAGCCGGCCTGTCCATCATCCCATTGGTCGCTGCTGCCGGCGCCGGACCTAATTGCAGTTCTCCGCCGACCCGTGGGTCTTTTGCCAATGCCGGCTCCCGGCAGCCCTGCTACGGCAGAGCTGGCAGCGGCGGCTGTACCACCGCCGCCGCCGCCGCCGCCGCCGCCGCCAGTTGATGCTTCCGATAAAGCCTGCCGCTGCAGCATTAGGACCTGCGGCAGGAGTTGTGGCTGATGCATCCCATGGGTCGGCTGCTGCTGCTGGTGCAGGTGCTGCTTCTGCATTTGCACTTGCACCTGTGGTTCAAGTAACTGTGGTGCTGGCGTCCGGACTGCCTGTGCAACGGCGCTGGTGCCGCCGGTTCCACCGCCGCCGCTGGCGGCACGGCGGCCGCCAGGCAAATTGCTGCTGCTGCGAACCTCCGCCACAACTCCCATGGACCTACTGACCGGGCCGCCCGCCAGCAGCGGACCTTCTCCCGAAGCAGCTTGATGACGCCCTACAAGCGGCGAAAGAGGCGGAGGTGGCGCCGCTGCCGCTACTGCTGCTACTTCCGCCGATATGTTCTCCGCGCCCATGCCCGCCCCTGCTGCTGTAGCCGCCGTTGACGGCGCACTCTCCGCTGCAACGCTGTATTGCATCTGCACCTGTAACTGCACCTGGGCCTGATGCATCTGGATCTGGATCTGGTTCAGCAGCGTTTGCAGCTGCGGAAGGTACTGCGTTTGAAACCACAGCGGTCCTTGCTCCGGACCCAGCTGGGCAACCAGCTGCTGTAGCACCTGCCGCGCCTGCGCCAACGTCTGTTCGTACTGCAGCTGCAGCTGCAACAGTAGCTGCTGAAGCTGATGCTGTATCTGCAGATGCGTCAATAACTGCTGCTGCGGTGGCAGTTGACGTTGCTGTGGCGCCAATCGCGATTGCAGTAATGTCTGCTGCGATTGCTGCTCCAGCGGTTGTGGTGGTTGTGGTGGTTGTGGTGGTTGTGGTGGTTGTGGTGGTTGCTGTTTGTGCTGCAATTCCTGTGACTCATTAGGTTGAGCTGCGGGTGACAGTCCTAGTGCCTGTTCCCCTGCCACTCCTACATCATGAGAATCCCGGTGTTGATGTGGATGTGGATGTGGGGGTTGAGGTTGCATCTGCCCAACCGGATTATGGGTCTGGAGCAGTGGGGGCAACGGCGGCGGCGGCATCTGGTACGACGAATTATTCCATGGGAACCCGGCTCCAGATCCGGATCTAGATGGCGCGCTGCCACCGCCCGGCCTGGCGACCCCTGCCTCCTTCGGGGCTCTCTCCGAGGCGCCGCTGGTGGCCTCACACCCCTCCAGGTCCAGTGCTGAGGCGGAGGCGCAATGAACAAATGATCCGAGGAGAGAGTGAGAAGCGCTGCCGCCGCCGTTGCCACCGCCGTTGCCACCGCGACTGTCACCACCATCGCCGCTACTGTCGCCGCTGTTATCATCGCCACCGCCGCCATCATCGCCGCCGCCATCATCGCCGCCGCCATCGCTGACGGCCACATCGCCGCCAGTGCGTTCGAGGGCAGGCCGTCGTCGCGGAGGTGCTGACCTCTCAAGCTGCGGCAGTAGCTGCGGCAGTGGCGGTGGATTTCCGTGGGGCTGTTGTAGATGCAGCGATTGACGCGGTTGTGGTTGCGGTTGTAGTTGCGGTTGCGGTTGCGGTTGCGGTTGCGGCAACGAGCCATGTGGTCGCTGCAGCTGATGTTCTTGTCCTGCTGGCCCTGCTGCTTGTTGCGCCGCCTGGCTGGCAGCAGAGATCTAGAAGTGCGGGAATGCAAGGGGAAAGGGGCGATGACGTAAGGGGTAGGTCGTACGCGTGCGTGGAAAACATAACGAAGCTCACGAGTACGAGAGAGCTCACGCCGTACCCGTCCCAGTGCGTGAGTGAGTGATCAAGTGATTGCCGTATAGATGTGTTTGATGAGGGATGTACCTTCCTTCATCCCACCTTCCCGCCACCAGCTCGCCTGCCTCACCCTTAGCGTCGTCCGACCACACCTCACACCCCCAAACCCCCACACGGCCACACTTACCAGGCCCCCCAGGGTTCTCAACACCGCCTTAAGCTGCTCCAAAGTGTCGACGCGTACTGGTATCAGCAGTGGCCCGCCACCGCCACCCCAACCACCAGAGCCGCCGCCGCCGCCGCCGCCGACACCGCTGCTTGCTGTTGCGGCGTTGGCTGTGGCTGTAGCTGGGTCGGCCGCACCAAGGGTAAGCTGTACGGGCACGCCGCCGGGTGACGTCATCCAGACTTCACGCGACGGGGCCACCTCCACCACCAGAAGAGGCGGCGTGGTGGCGAGGGATGATCCGACTGGCGGCATTAGCGCGAAGCGCGCAAAGTAGCGGTCGCCGCCGCCGCCGCCGCTGCCGCCGCCGCCGCTGCCGGCAGTGGCGGAGGCGGGGTTCTCACGAGCGCCCTGTTGTGCAGTGGGAATAGTTCATGATAGATGGAGTAGATGAGGCGAGGACACATAGCGAAGTGGTTTCCGTTACGGCGTCGTTGTATTTCGCAGTTTGTTGGCAACTTGAACGAATTCAAGCAAAAGCCACATCCACCCCCCGCCATCACCATCACCATCACCATCACCATCACCATCACCGCCCGTCGGCGGCCCCCCCCCCCCCACACAACAACAACAGAAAACACCATTCATTCGCCCTACCTCCTGCACATCGTACCCTATCGCTCCCCTCTAGCGCCTTGCAAGCAGCTTACCAATAACCCAGCAGATCCCCCCGGCTGCGGCGGCTGTAATGGCGGCGGAGGGAGCTCTTCACGAAACGCATCTCCTCCCCACGCGAGTGCCAGGTCCACATCCCAGCCCGTCAGCAGGGCATACTCCCTCGCCAGCTCTACCTCCAGACCGCCGCCTGCATCGGCTCGTATCTGTCTGCTAGGCCCCGTATCTGTCCTGTCTGTCACAGCTGCCCCTCCAGCACCTCCGCTCGCATCGCCTGCTTGCTGCCGTTGTTGTTGTTGTTGCTGCTGCAGGCGTGTTTGCGCCCCCATCACGAGCTCACCCAGCTTTTCTCTCAGTATGCGCAGCTTCCAAACCCACTGCACGTGCTCGGGGCACGCGTCCATAACTTGGTTCTGCGGCAATGCGGCGGCGGCGGCAGTGGCGGCGGCGTTTGCGGCGGCGGCGGCGGTTGGCGCCAGTGCACAAGCATCCACAGCGGCGATGGTGGTAGCAGCAGCCGGAGCAGACTCAGGAGCCTCCGCCTCCTTCTCCGCCTCCTTGCTCAAGCCGGCCGAACCCCATCGCTGTTTTAGCTCCTGCTGGTGCTGATGTTGGCGTTGGCGTTGGTGTTGGTGTTGATAATTACCATCATCCTCACCACCATCAACCTGACGGTGCGGCAGAGGCGCCGCCACCGACATTTCTGCGTATTCCTTCAGCGGCCCGTGCGCGCACTCCTGCACCCGCACCCGCATCTGCACCTGCACCTGCTGTTGCTGATCACTTAGCTGCATGGGAGATAGCGGACATGGCGCGAAAGGCCTTATGCCCCGGACGGATACTTCTTCTCCACATCCCACCGTGCCGCCGCTACCCCCGACATCATCGCCGCCACCCCTGCCATCGCCATCGCCTCCAGTGCCGACCGTCCCCGCGTTCGATTGCGGCTGGGAAAGGGACGGTCTTGAACGACCCTCCCCCGGCGGCACCGCTGCCGCCGCCGCTGCCGCCGCCGTCTGTCGATCTGTATCCTGCTCGTCAGTCGGTTGATGTCCTCTGGGAATCCAAAGTTGCTGCTGTCCTGCACTACTCATCCCGCCAGCAACAGGACCGCCCGGAAGCAGACCGGATGAATACCAATCGCTGCCGCCGCCGCCGCTGCCGCCGCCGCCGCTGCTGCCGCCGCCGCTGTCACGGTGGCTATGGCTGTCGGCGTCAACGTGGGAGGCCGAGTGGAGGACGTCCCGCTCCTCCTGGAATCGCCTCATGTCGCTATGGCCGTCCGGATCTTGGATGCGCTCCGCCTTATAAGGGTACTGCGGACTCCGCCGCAAGTGAGATGTCATTGGCAGCTGGTCTTGGAGCTGGTCTTGGAGCTGGTCTTGGAGCTGGTCTTGCCGTTGAAGATTATGGTGTTGGTAGTGGTCTTCGGGTTGTACGGGTTGCTGATCTGCGCCATGCGGATTCGAGAAGCTGTCCGTGACGGCTACGTCGTACGGCGGCCTGCCATCTGCAGCAGCGGTGCCGCAGGCGCCGTAACGGTGCTCCTGGAATAATGGAGGGTACATCTGTACGCCCCCTGTACGAACATACGATTGTCCGTTAGACTGGTAGAAATGAAGCTCCTGTCGCAACGCGGGAAGGTGAAGATGGGGCACGTATCCGGCATGCGCTACTGCCAAACGATTACCGCTGTCGTCATTGACAACGTCGGCGCCGCCATTATCGTCGACGTCGCCGCCGCCTGCACCTCCTAGCTTCTCCGCCATAGTGGTCAAAGCGGGATCCGGATCCGAATCCGGATTCGGATCCTGATCCTGATCCTGATCTAGGTCGTTGTCTGCAACTGCAGCACGTGGCGGCCGACAACGGGCAACATGGCGACGGGGAATAACTACATGTACAAAAATGGAACCCAAATGGGAAAAAGATAACCCAATCCAAAACAAAAACAAAAACAGAAACAGAATCCCGAACAGGGAAAGAATTCAGAACCGAAATCTAGGATCAACGAATATTTGAACGATCCAGAGACATGGCTGGGTGAGTTTTCGGGGACCGGTGTAGCCCGGAGAGAGAGAGAGATCCCCGGAAGGTCGGGGGTCGGGCCATGTCCCCGGCTGTGACTGCAGCAGAGATCGTACGTTCCGTTGTCTGAGTGTACAGATGTACATTTGCCTAGGATTACTCGCCATACGCCATTCAATGGGAAAGGGAAGTGGTGGATGCGGAGGTTCAAGACAGATGCGGGCGTGCGGTACGACAGGTGAAGGGCAAGTCTCGGAGCTGCAGCATGCACGCGATAACTATCGGATGAGGCAGCAGGCTCGAGCGATCTGAAGCAAGAGGGCGCTAATAATCCTCCCCCTCTCCCCCGCCTTCACCCCGCACCCCCGCGTGTGCGTGCTGCACTCAGCTGATGTATGCGTCTACGTCAGACAGTGTGTGTCGTCATTATCGTGTTGCACAAGTCGTACGGCACATACATACATGCACCGATTGCTTAAAGTAGTTGTCGAGTGCAGATTTTTGGCGGGAAATGACCATAATAAGGCCATTTAAGTTAGTATGCTGGAGATCGACCCAGAACATGCGCTGAGTTTAAGTGAGTGTAAGACGACTCACGCGACCGCAGACCCGTGGTTCGGAATGATGCTGCGGTCAGCGGGAAAAATATGGGCGTGTGTGGGCACATGCTGTGCTGTGAAAACCACAGCTGACCTGTTTGCGCATGCATCCTGTGGTGCACATCCGGACTAGCATATGAACATGCTGGTGAAATAAAGCATGACGTGGACGTGCTTGCTTGAGTAGTAGGTGAGCGGGCGGCCGCCGCTGAAAACAGTTGTTATCAGTTCGTGTGTTCCTCCGACCTCCAAACCATAACGGCGGCTGTTCTGTTGCGATGTTGGCCTTTATGATGTTGCGGATCAAAGGACGCCAAAAGCCAATCCTTTCCACTTCCATGATGTTAAGAAAGTCCTAAGCGTAATAGGATACCTTGGCTTACCTTGACAACTCCACATTTCAGATGCGCGTGTTATTTTCAAACTCTGTGAAATATAATAGACATTAACGCTGACGGTAGCGCGTGCCTGGCAGAACAAACCAGCGCCAGCAAATCTACAGCTCTGGACAAATCTATGTCTTTCCCAAGAAAAGGCTGCTTACGCGATAACTTAGTCCTATGACGTGGGCCGCCGTGCCGTCCGTAAATATGGGAGTTGGGGTCTAACGTCCGCGTGGGATTCCAAACCATCCGCGTCGACCATAATCCAGCTATAACGTCCTTTAACGAGCTTTATGTACTGCCACTTACAAGCAGCTGAGTGCATCACCTGTGTGTGTATGTGTTAGAGAGAGAATTTTTCTTTTTCATCACTGCGCCAGCCTCTGCCTGGAGAGCTCCAACAGCCCGAACCGTGAAGCTTGACCTCGGACGACGTTGGTCCTTTGCGAAAGCACAATTACGAATCTTGGGTGCCTCCATTTCCTATCCCGGTCATAAGCCGGGAGCGTGCAAAATGTGGGGCATACGATTAGGTTGGTTGAATGCCTTGGTGGATAATTGAGAAGCTTTGAGGAACGACCGCGCGTAAATGATCCGGGATTTTTTTTCGTGTGCGCCGTGCGTCTGGGCAGGTGCTAAGGTTGGACAGGAAGCTTCTGGAAGTCCGTTCGGGCGCATCTCAACCTGACTATGATAAGAGGGAAGCAAAATGGCACCAGCTGGTCTGAAACCCATGAACCGACTCTTTCACTAATTTGCATCGGCCCGCGGGTCATCAGCGGTCGCATCGAAAAAACCTTCAGGGTCGCCATCCATCAGGGAATTTTATATAGCAAGTTTAAAATGAATCTTATATTAACAGTTCTAGCAGAACCACAGGCACTGCCAGGTAACGAGCCCTCGTCCGCCAACCAAGAACCAGAGCATCGACGGGTCCACAGGCAGAAACCCTAGCTTGGGCTGTAGGAGAATCAAGTAAGTGTTATTTTACAGATATAACATATAGCTCTTTGAACTGTTCTCTCAAACGTACACACCAACCGACCATTCTGTTGTAAACAAAATGTCCGCCACTGCAGTGATGGTTATTTACAGATATTGATACTATCTATTGATATAAAAGTTACCTTAGTTTCTAAGAACTAAGATAAAATACATGCATTACCGATGGCATGTTGTGGGCCGGCCGACGGTATGCATGCTCTTGGGGTCAACACGCCATCGCTTTGAAAAGGAGACCCATTTATATATTTTAACGATGATGCAGGTTTGCGTGACAACGATGACTGGAGATACCCGCGGCAGCTGGAATGGAAGCGCCTCGTTACAGGGGATGATATTCCCTTAATTCTCGGCCAATCATATGAAAGACCATTACTACCGGCAACAACAGTGAGATTAAATACACTTTATTAACCTATCGACAACGCACAGCTCATTTCAAGTTGCAATTGCTACTGCTGACTCGCATGCTGTTCTTGAGGACAGCAACCACAGTCATAGGTTTGAAGTTTGTGCTTCAGTTATAAGTACGAGTTCATGGGCATGACTGCTGCGCTCGTCTTGTCGTCATTGTTCCAAACGTCACCTGAACGCGCCGAGGCGCGCCATGTCCCAACCGAGCGCAGGTTGAAGTACCGAACCCGCTGCACACGCGCTTGGCGCAGCAATGGTTCATCAACCTACCCGACGACACCGCTCGCGCCATCATGAACACAAGGCAAGCCGGACCAGCAGATCGAACTCCTTAACCTCACCTTGCCAGGCAGCCGCAAACATGCTGGGAGCACAAACAAATTCCTCGCCTGCTCCTGCTCTTGCTCCTGCTCCTGCTCTTGCTCCTGCTCCTGCTCGTGTTATTTACCCGATTCCTTGGCTTCCATCGAGTCTTCATCCAACTTAACACATCTCCTTAATCAACAAAGCCTAAAGTCCCAATGGCGATTTCTTTCCCGCGCAGGCGCAGCATGTTGCGTGAGAAAGATATCATGGACTCGGTGTTCAGCATGAACCCAAAGCCGCCCGTGCGTGAACTCCGCCCCACCGCCGACATGGTGCTTCAACACCTAGCGGCGGCCCGGCAGTACCGCCTGGCAATGATGGCCGGGGCGGGACGCAAGCCGCCCCCGCGGACGGCCTCACAGGTACCGGCTGGGCCATGGAGGGGTATGCGCCCAGGCACTGCACCGTCGCCGTCGGGCACTCAGAGAGTCCACCAGCTGGGGTTGCAGATGCACCTGTCGCAGGTGAGTGGGGTTGTGCGCTCTTACCTGAACTATCCCTATTTATGAACTGAAAACTTCTTTAGCAACCCTTGTAGCAGCCCTTGCCCATCAACACTCACGCGATGCATGCTTCTGGCTGGTGCCTGATCACCAGCTCAGAACCGACCGTAACCGCCTAACATGCCTTTATGGCTGAACCGCGCGCTGCGTGTTGTCTTCCTTTCTTCCTTCTTGATGCCGAACAGCATCTTGGAAAGTAGCAGCTTGTACAAATAAACTAATGAAGCTAATGCTAGTACCAAAACTGCACCAACAGCATTCCAGCCGAAAGCCGGACGACGCAATGCCGCGTGCAGGAAGAAGGTCTGTGGATCGTATTTATTCTTATTGCCTATGCTAATTTGTATTGTTTATAGAAAAACTAACTGAATAAGTTTGTACATTAGGACAAGTTTTTTTTACTTTTTTATAACCTGTCTGTTATTATGGATGGTAATGTTACAGGTGTATGGGATGCATACTATTTTCCTTTTTTCATGCATATAACATGTCAAGAAGCATACGATTTTTTACTACAATTTTAATTTTTGATTAATTTTTGATATTTAACCTTTCGGATTAAATACTTTTTTAGGATAAAAAAAGTAAAATTTAAATATTTAAACACAAACCAACCTTCTTATTTGTTCTTGTTCTTATATTTATTATATTTATTACATTTATTTATTTTAATATTTCCCCATCATCCCCGTCTTCGTGTCTCGTTTCCTTGTTTCCTCACCACGCACCGACAACCCGTATACTGCGTATTCTTGTTGCGCTCGATTGCGTTTTTTCGCGAATTCTCCACGTATTCGTAAATATAATCCTCCACGTCTAATAACCACAGCCCGGAAGCCAAGGGGAAATCCAAGACCCGGCGCTGCAGCCTCAACCAAACGGTCTTCCACCACCCCTAAGTGTTATCATTGCCCGTCAACAACAGCAACAGCAATACCAGGGTGTATCTGAAGGTCCGATGGGGCCGATGGGCCCAACACCTCCACAGGGGAAAATAGCGGTAAGGGGAAGCGGGTCCCGAAACGTGATGGCGTGGGAACGAAGGTGGAGGTTGGGGTTCTCATGGTTAAGATTTAGAGGACCATTTACGATGCATATATACAATTTCGTTTTTTATTATATTTAATATAAATAATTATAAAATATATATTAAATATAATTTAATAGTTAATATATATAGTATAAACTTAAATATATTATATCATATAACGTTAAGGAAACATCTGGGGTTACCTTGATTGCGGCTGGATTAGCATTTGATTTGGATACTGGACTCTGGTGCTTCGCAGTCGTTGTCCATGACATCTAAATAATGGACTACCGCCAAATCGGCGATAACGACCTCACGCATGGAGTCACAGGGCCGGCGTCATCTGTGTTTCATCCCGGGCCGGGATGCGTGATGCCAGGTCTCCTCATTAGTGGTAGGCCCACGGGATCCGTTTCTTCGTACCTCAGATCAGATCAGATCAGGTCTCCCATCCTAAGCTGCAATCCTCCATGTGCGTGCGCGTGTGTTTTGCTCTTTAGGGTTTTTTCCGATCCATCAGCCCTTTCAAGGGGCGGGGTCAGGCGCAGAGCTCCCCGCCACAGATTCATCAAATGCAACAGTTGCAACCAATGCAGCCGCTACAGCCAATGCAGCCAATGCAGCCAATGCAGCCGCTACAACCAATACAGCAGGAATCACCGGAGGCAAGCTTCGGTGGAGATGCTGCTGCAGCCGCCGCCGCTGCAGCAGCAACAGCAGCGGCAGCAACCGGTGCAACCGCACCTGCGGGTCCTTGGTACAAGCGCTTGTGGGGGCGCGGTAGATCGCCAGCGGCGGCAGGGCTGTCAGCTACGGCTACGGACGCTGCCACTGCGGCCGCAGCCGCGGCGGCCCAGCAGCAGACATGGGTTAGTCTGTCCCCAAATCTGCAGTCGGGCCAAGGGCAGGTGGTCATGTCGCCTGGTCAGTACCCGGTCGGGCAACCTCCCTATCCTGGCCCGCAGTCACCAATGTCGCAATGGCAAGGCCAAACAATGCTCGCAGGAGGGCAGCAGGGCCCCTATTACACGGCGGGGATGCAACAGCTGCAGCCCATGGCAATGCTGGGCCAGCCGCCGCCCGCCCAGCCGCCGCTGCCCCTGCCGCTCCAGGGCACGCAGCCACAGTTGCCGCAGCTGCCGTTGGAAGGGACCGGCGCATCTGCGAACCAGCTTCCCGTGCAGCAGCCATACGGTTCATACAGCGCCTCAGGGGATTGGCGGCAGGGCGCTGCGTATGTTGGCGGCCCAGGAACTTATCAAGGCTTCCCGCAGCCTCAGCAGCCTCAATATGCGGGCCCTATGCCACAGCAGCAAATTGGTGGAGTTGCAGGTGTGGGTGCGGGTGTCCCACTGCCGTCGCCGCCGACTATGACCCCGTTGGGGAAGCCGTTAATTCCACCGCTGCCGCCGCCTCTGTTAGATGGCGACGGGTACGGACTGGAAACCGAGGTGGCGGCCGACGTGCTGGATGGGGCCTTCCCGCCGCCGCCGCCGGCGCTGACCGGCAACCGACATACGGCTGTAGATCTGCATAGTAATCAGTTCGGATTGGGCGCTGACGTGGCGGAGGCCGAGTTATCGGCGGCTCCGCCGCCGTCAAGGCTGCCGCCTCCAAGTCCGGTGCTGCCTCCAAGGGCGCTCAATAGCTCTCGCGGATCCGGGCTGCTGCGGGGCCCTGCGTCTTCATCGTTCGCAGACGAGAACTACTCCAATGACTTGCCGGCGGAGCCATTGGAGGCGACGGCAGCAGCGGCGGAGCAACGGCTGGGCTTTGCGCCGCCAGCGTTGCGGCGGCAGATGCAGCCTCCGGCCCCGCTGCTGCGCGCAGACGTCTCCCAAGGGCCCCGGCGGATTCAGAGGAGGCCTAGTCTTGACGGTGAGACTGGGCCCGATTCTTGGGCACGTCTTATGAGTGTGGGTTTCGTGTTCCGCTGTCTACGTCCTATCACCCTATCTGTCCTTCAGCAGCTTCACCCACCCAACTGCTTTCTATGTTGGTTCGTAAGTTTCGCAAACGGCTAGCTGCATTCTCGCACAGTCGCCGTTACGTGCCCCTTGCAGAAAAAAAGGGAGTTTCTGCGACGCATATGTGTATGTATGTGCCTGTGTATGTGCATGCGTAATACAGCGTTTGACTGGAGCTCGAGCCAACCTGCCAGGGAATTCGTTGTGGCATTTCACCGCTAAACAAACTTAGTGCTGTATTATGCTAGGAAGTGAGATAACGGAGAAATGCATTCTTGGGACAGAAGTCCACCGTAAAGAAGGAAGGCGTATCCCTAAACCATGTCCTTCAACCGCACGAAACTGCAGAGCCAGTCGGTGAAATTGAGGATCTGGAGGAGGAGTATGGCTTAGGCGCTGAGACAAAGGGCGAACGACCCGCGGTTCTCTCGTCGGCGAGGCAGCTGGCGGCAGTCACCGGCGGCACTGGCGGTCGATCGGGTCTGGACTCCTTCACCTTTGCCGCGCGCGAGGCGCATCAGAGAGTCCAAGAAGCGACACCGCAGAAGCTGGGACCGTAAGTTAGCACCTTGCCGTTCTATGTCCGGCATGGCGGGCGAGGTAATCTGCATGATGATTACTGCATCACGGTCCAAAGGTACTGCTCGCAATCCTGCATGGGCAGGTTTATGCGTCGAGTGGACGGAACGGCGTGCGCTAGAAGGCCAGATCCCACCATCACCGTGCCAAAAGGGGGGATGGGAGCCTGGCAGAGTGGCGCCCATCCCCAGGTCGGCTCTTAGAGCCGAGCTTTGAAAGCAACAGCAGCGGATAGAAGGTTTTATTGAATGCTGTAGCAGGAAGAGTAGTAGACGAAACGGTCGGCGATTCAATACAGCTGCACCGCCGGATCGTCCGACAATAGCGAAAATAGAAAGATCATACTGGTATCGTAAGGCCTGCCTAGCTTTCGTAAGGTCGGGGATTCCATGAAAAACACATTGAACCGTTCCGAAACCTGGACCAAACATTTCGAATGCAGGACCGTCCAACTTGCCCTACAGTTAAGGTATGGTTGTTGAAAGCTTAATCGTTTGCCGTTTCTGCTTGCAGGGGTGGTTTGCCAAAGCTGTCGAGGCTCCCGCCACCACGGAATGTGGACAAAGATATGGTCGCGGAGGATTTTTGAGGTATCCCGCAAGAAAATTGTCTTCATGAATGATGGAGTTCTTTTAAAAGCTATTCCTGGCAGCCCACGTTTTCCAATACGGGGCCAGCTAGACGGTTGTACACCTAATAATCGAGTGAGTTACAAGCCAGGCGATATTCGAGGAAATATTAAGGTTAACTTTTATAGGTTGTTTAAAGGATATGGAATGACACATAAAGGTGCACAATGTGTTGCTGCGCCCTCCAAGTGAAGCTGTCTCGAAGGGTGCCGGTCGAGGATCCCTGGGGAGTGTGTTCCATTCTTGTAAGTCTATGTCGAATTGATCTAAAACTTGTCCTTTGGTAAAAATATCCAACGTGGCAACTCAAGCAGACATGCTGTGTGGACGACTTGCACAACTAATACCCTCCGTAATAGAGTTTCACGTAGGAATTTGAAATGTTATGTAAGTGGAATTTTGAGATGACGCTCAGACAATATGGATGGCCGGTATGGCCATAAGATTTATAATACAGTCCTATTGGCCCGTGAATGTCCCGCAGTACACATACCAATAGCACAAGGGAATTGAAACGTATTCTTCTTTAAAAAATCAAGTATAGATAACAACAACAGCTGCCGATTTTTTTAATGAATCCATGAAGACATACGTATCTAGCCAATACAAGGCGCTACCTGCGCCGCGCAGGCTAAATGGGATTGTGCCGGCGCACATTCAACCTGAAAGCCTCATCTCATCCTGAGTACCTAATCCCTAAGCTTTCCGGTATTGCCGGATATGGGTACACCCAAACTCTGTCACGAACCCAGCTGTACTCACTGGCTATCGGACGTCACAAACCATTTGCCTCATGGAAGTTGTTTGCGTCCTTAATACAGAACAATGCAGTAGCACGGTAAGGGTTCCACTCTTTGGGCGAAAGGAATGGGGTAGGGTCTACCCATCTTCGCCCTCCTCGCCAGTGCGCTGGAGTTACACTACAATCTTCTGCATGGAACCGTGTGAAATTTCTACATTGCTACATTGCGGATAATGCAGGTCACTTACTTTCAGGAGAAGCAAGAGTTTACGTCGAGTTGCCCGGTTCGCACATCTCAGCAACTGTTCGCAACGACTTTGCTATCTTTGTCCAACTACGTTTGACTGGCGACTTGTCCAGAGCGCCTGGCTGCGCTAAAATGGGACCTCTTGCTCTTGCAGTGGATATAGACGTGCTTCTCTCAAGGTACGCCCCACCACACACAGCTAAGGCAATTAATATCGAAATAAGCAGTCGAAAATGTTGAAAAATCAAGCATCCGTTGCACGTATTCAAAAAAAGAGCGCCTGGAAAACCTCTTGCTGCAAGTTTTGGCCGTCTATGCCCTAAGTCACGTGCCCACGCCCTTCTCACTGCCCAAATGCCCACAGCGGCTCAATCCCCGAGGTTGCATCTAGCAGTGCTGAACCGCCGCCCAGCTTCAGTTATGGCGGTGGCGAGCGTCCGGCGTCCGCAACGGCTCTGCCAACAACCATGTCAACGGGCAATCTTGGTAAAGTAACACAGCGTCAAACCTTGACCGGGAGTTCCTTCGGGACCCAACACGTATGGATGCGACCCGGCGTTCGGCGCTTCCTGCTCGCCATCCGGCCGCACTTTGAACCGGTGCTGCTGGTCCGCCGCCGCTGCAGCACTCGACGGTGCTGTTGCATTTGTGGCAGGTCAGGGCGCAGCGTTAGCTATAGCGGAGGCGTCATCGATAGCAGCCCGGGTGGTATTAGCGCCGAAGGAACTACTACTGGTGCATCATGTACCGACAACAGGGAACGAAACGCCGGTGACTGCGGGGCCGCCCTGCTGGCGGCGGCGCTGCCCTACATCGACCCCGACGGCCAGTTCTTTGGCGAGCGGTAAGTTAACCGACAAACTGTGTTTGTCGGTGTATTCGCGCTGTCACAATTCGCGTTGAACTTGAGTTTTGAGTTTTAAAGTCTTTTACTGAAGATTACTCCGTACCTCAGTCGATCTGTCTGTCTGTTTGCCTGCCAAAGTACCTGCCACTAGTTCGCGATTGTCTTTCATCTATTTCATTTGATTGTGCCTCATGGTGGGAGTGAGCTGTACGATATGCTCTATGCGTGATGCTGCAGGGTTGTGTTTATTCAGCAGGACCAGCCTCGGCCGCGTACAGCACATCCAAGAATGACACGGACGTCCTGTCATCCGGGAGGTGCGCAAATGACCGCCGCTAAGTCAGCAGTAGCAGCAGTAGCAGCAGCGGCGGCGGCAGCGGCGGCGGCGACACCTGGACCAACGGACATCAACTCGATGCAACTATTTCCTGTAGCGGCAATGATGGCGGTGTCAGACCTGTCGTTTCCGGTTGCTCAAATTTCCAATTTTGCAGCGCTTCCAGCGATGCTTGGGGGAGCCCCATCAGAAATGCTCATTGTAACTGTCGCCGACCGGTCCCTTTTCGGCAGCGGCTTAGCAAATCAGGTCGTACAGTGTCAGCCATACCGCATAGAATATGGCAAGTACGATGACGTGCTGGACTGCCTGGCATCAGTGGTTTCGGAGCTGCTCGTTGAGCCATCAGTTTCGCAGGGTCTACTGCGTCTGGGGCTGCTCCATGCCAAGCTACAGCCAAGCCCTATGATGCAAGCGCTCCATGCGCAGGCGGCACTACGGCAGGCAGTAATAGCGCAGCAGAAGCAGCAGCAGCAGCAGCAGGAAGCGCGGGCCGAAGACTTGGGAGCTAATGTCCAAGCAAATCAGTCGGCGCACGGGCAGTCGAAGGGCCTGCAGCAACCTTTGCAGCAGCCACAACAGCCACAGAAGCAGAAACATGCAGCAGCAGCGGCAGGAGTGCGCAAGTCCAGCTCCACCGCCTGTGCTAAATCCAAGAAGGCCTCCCGGAAGGCAGGCAGCAGCGGCCGGCGTGATTCAGAGAATAGCAGCGGTGAGGATCGTGGTAGCGGCGGTGCCGGGGGTGGCCGCAGTGCATCCGGCATCCAAGCGACGCCTTCAGTGTCACCGCTGCCGCCGATCCCAGAACTGTCTTTCCTAGAGGTAGGCTCGGAGTGGCAAGATCCCGCCGTTGCCGAGGGTGATGACGATGAGGAGTTGACGGCGGCGGCGACAGCGACGCTGATGCCGGCAGGCGTGATACTGGCTCCGGAACCATTCCCGTGCGACCAGAGCTCCGGCGGCATCTCCGGTTCATCTAACTGCATCGCAGGGACTCAGGACCAAGCTCCGGGGCCGTCACAGCAATCTCCTTCGATGTCATCGCCGCCGACGCTGTGCTGCACAACACCAGACTCAGTCAGCACCGGCAGCAGGCCGAGCCGAAGCAGCGCGGGCAGCAATAGCAGCGGTAACAGCAACAGCAACAACAACATGGCATCGCCAGCGGCTGCGGCGGCATCACAATCACCGCATGGGGCCCGGCGAATGGCCTGGGATGATGCCCCCCTCAGCCCCTCTAAGGGTCCTGGCGAGGGACCCGGCGCGGCCAATGGGAAGCAGGCCCTATCGAAGATGTCGCAGAATTTAAGTGGAGGCAGCAGCGGTAGCGGTGTCTTCAGCCGCGGCCGCGCTGGCAGCGGCAGCGGAGGGGAGTTGGGCTGGCGTCCGAGCAGCTTCCCTGCCGCAACGAAACCGCATGTGACACGTCACGTGTCCGACCGCGTATCGCTGCCACCAGAGTCAAACAAAATGGCGATAGGTTTCGGAGCGGTGGAGGCGCCGCCGGTATCACCGTTGGGTGCTGCTGCCAACGCTGTGGCGGCGGCGACGTCGCGCCTGTTTTCGCGCATCCTTGGTGGGCGCCGCCAGAGGCGTTGCAGACCGTCTGACGCCAGCGGCGACGGCGACGGCAGTGTGTCTGCTGGCGTCATGGCAGCTACCGCGGCCACCGTCATCATCACCGGTGCGGGGCGCAGCGCCACGAGCGCCACCCAGACATCCTCCCGCACCTGGGGTGTGGCAGGCGAAGGGTCCTTTCACTCAAATGCTGTGGTGCAACAGGTGCGATCCACCTCAGCTTCTGCCGTGGAGGCGCCACTGTTCAAGACATCATTTAGTGGGCGTACCACCGCTGCCGCGGCTGCCTACCGTACCACACCACACGCGATTTCGTCGGAATTCGTGCTTGAGCCCGGGGCCGGCAATGGAGCCGCCAACTCCGTATCAGCCTCGGAAGCTACGACCAGTCCAGTGCCCTCTGCACGGACAACCCCCGCGCCCACAACAGCGACAGCGACAGCGACAGCGACAGCAACGGCTGATGCCACCATCTCTTCACCGTCCCTACAGTCGCAGATGCAAATGCATTCACAATGGCAGTTGCAGATGCAAAGTTTGGCAGTTGCTGGAAACAACTACTCCATTCGCTGGCCCGCACCATCTCCGACCTCACGAGTGATGCGGGGCTCCCTACCAGGATCAGCTTTGGACAGCCTGGGGGACTTTCCCCTGGACTTGCAGGAGCAACCTCAGCAGCAGGAACGGCGTACAGCGCCAGTGTACGTTCTTCCCCCCGAAACCGTATCGGCGGCAATGCCGGGATACAAGGCGGATACGGTTGAGGTGCCTTGGGGGATAGTGAGGGATGATTTTAGGATAAGGGAGCAGGAGGAGGCTTGTGAGGGCCTTATGAGAGTCTTGGACGCTACGGGGCGGGGCGACCACGGTGGCGGGAGTATGGGCACCGGCGGCAGCCACTCGGGCGCCGTCGCTGTCCGATAAGTCTCCGGGTGCAGCCGTCGCAGTCGCTGCTGGTACCGCAGCACCGATGCGTGCAGCGGCATACTAAGCTAGTTTGGAAATGGCTAGTTTGGAAATGGCCGTCCTCTACTTACCCTGCCGCAAATCTCCACACCAGGCCTGTGGAGGCAGAGCTTATTAAGCAGCAGTATGTTATAAGGGCAAGGAGTTACAGAGCGTACCATCCCTCGTCGTAAATGAGTAGTAGCCATTAAGGTTAGGCGTGGCGGAGGAACTCGTACCGCGGGTCGTGCTTGTTGCTCATCGATAGACGCTTGGCACGGGGCGGTTGCCTGTGGTATGTGCTCCTGTCCGCCCGCCTTTCCTGTCTCGCCACGCTCTGGTGCTGGTGCTGGTGCTGATGCTGCAGCAGTCGCTGCAGTGCCAACAACACCAGCAGGAGTTCATGGAGGCATCCGGGGACATAAAGTGTATGTTTGGGTAAATGGAGGGCAGCAAGCTTGCCGCGGTGTGTGCAGTACATACACCCATTCTGTCTCTTGCTTGTTGGTCTATGGACTTAACGACGCAGCAGCTCCAGCCGCATCTGGGTCAAGGCCATGTCGCCTGAGCGTCCATCCATGCATATGTGTTTGTGGTATATGGACTAGATATCAGGATGGAATCCGTGTTGGTCATTGGAATGATGTGCAACCGCGTGGTGAAGTATATTGCGTATACTGCGGAAGCACATCTTCATTTGGCCGGCGAGAAGGCTTCGCGAGTACTCTGCTGGTTCTGGTACGTGGAGATGTTGCCTTTGCTGACCGGCCTGGTGAGCAAATGTGTTGCAAATCTTGCGCTGTTGCTTAGGGCGTCGCACAATCCGATTAAGCGACCGCCCTTCCTTTCTAACGGTAGCCACGGTGGCCGACAAAGTGCGAGCATGCTTGCGATGGGCAATCCCATATATGCGCGGTATCAGAACAGGCTTAGTGTTCAGGACGTGTTCAGGAACATATGGACTGATTCCGAACTATGCCAGATATGCAGTCGACTATGATGGCTTCGGAATCGCACGTGCATTCTGCGTTTGGAGACGCCATGTGTAGCTGTGTTTGTCGCTGCACACAATGCACAATAATGGTGGTGATTATGATGATCATGATGGTGATGCATGACGATAAAATGATGACGATGATATGGCTCTTGAGAGCCAGCGGCTTGGAAGGATCTTGATTTAGAATGCGCATGGGACCCCGGCTCGCCGCTGAAGGATTTGACCAGGACTCTACTAATTACGCTCACGTTTACGGCAGGTTGCCTTCCAGGGTAGGGAGGGCTCGATTTTGATCTTTCTGTCGGCGCAAAATGGCGAAACGTATCAGTATCGGCTTGTTGAGCCATCGAAGAGCGCTTTTCCAGTCAAAGACCTTGACTTAAACTCTTATGCCGTGACGGGTCCGGGGTTGGAAGGCCTGGATTGGATCACGGCTGTTTACGGTTGGCGGTTGGCGGTTCCGGCTTGCGACGTTGACGCGTGTGGCAGAGGCCACGGCAGCGAGCATGATGAGAGCCCAATCCTCAATTTTGGGCATTCTCAGAAGTAGTCTTGCAACGGTCGTATTCCAATATGATATACGATCCCTCCGGGTTTGCTTGATGCATGTGCTGTTGGCTTGCGTAGGCTGCTGCATCAGGGCTTCTACACTTGAGTTCGCGAACTGCTGCTTTTCCTGCCTGTAGAAGTAAGAGTTGAATTAACAAATAAAATAGCGATGGTTCTAATTATTGCAGAGTTGCAACGGCTATGGCAGCAGGCTTGAGACAAAGCTGTGCGGTGATGCCGGGCGCCATCGTAATCAGCGTCGATCGCGACAGTGAAAGATGGGAGCGAGGCGATGATGTCGCCGGTACGTATCTAGGCCATCTATTCCGTGCCGAGCGGTGAGAGCGATCGTTCTTAGAGAGCAGCATACGTGTTTACCAACGGATATACGCACATACACGTACACATACACTTCCATGTACATACAGGGGGAGTCAGGGTTTTATCTTCGTGACGTAACATCGATGCTGATTGGCGCGGTACCTGGCATATCCTGTAAGTAAGCATCCTATGCTCCGTGCATTTCGTGGCTGATTATGCACCCACATGCACATGTGGACGCAAGCATGCATGTGCGTGTTTTACATTTAACGAAGTTCCCGCCGTACACCTCTAAGGATCTATTAACAGCATGCACATACACATGTACCGGTATGCATGTATGCGGGACTTATATGTGATAAGGCCCACTGTTGGCGCCCGCCTTGGTCTTATCATGCGGTAGATCGGGGCCTCCGGCCGTCTTTCTTGTTTGGCGTTTTTGATCCCTAACTTGGTTGGACGCTTGTCAAGGTTGTCAAGGTTGATACCCAACATACAAAGGACTTGATTAGGCCTTTGCCGCTACGTTATGTTATGCTAAGCGGTCAAATATATGTCTTGTGCTCCTGACGACTATGTGTGTGTGAGAGACACGGGGAGTGATTACTTGTTACCTTGCCGTCGCTATCGCGGGTTGTTTTCGCCCGAGTGTCATGAACCGGTGAGGTCGGAGAGCCAGGAGAGATTGCAGGAGGGAGACTAACATGGTCTGGTCGTGGTTTTGGAAAGAGAGGCTTCTATCTGATGTCTTAAGCTTAGGGTTTCGGAGAGTGTTGCAACGCGCTGACGTTATAACATCTCCGGCATGGCCTGTGATGGTGCTATGTTGGTGGACCAGCTACGCAGTCGACCATTGCGAGAGATGCTCTGATTCGCCCGACCCGACCCGACCCGACTCAAACCGACCCGGCTGGTTTGTTGCGTTTTTCACGCTGCCTGCGATATGGAGGGTGGGAAATGCAGCTGGAGAGCCGCTAGTGGTAACCCACCGTAAGTCTTGTCGTCACGCGGAAACTGCGTCCCTACGTGCGAGCAGTAGTCCTTGTCACGAGCTGCTCTCCTTCTGCCAGGGTGGCGGGTCCGTCCGCACCCACATCTGTTGGAGCAGTCCGTGGGTGTGTTTGTGCATAGGAGCATCACTTTGCGTGCCTCCACTTACCCTGGAGTTGCATTGCAGGATTTGGATTGCGCGGGCCTTGGACGGCCGGACCGGACCAGAACCGACCCCTGCCTGTAGCGAATCCAAGATTGGGCTGCGGTACCGAGGGCAGCTCTATGTTTTTGGAAGGAAGGAAAGGCGGCACGGAAGGAGAAGATCGAGAAGATATCCATTAGCAGACCGGGCTTGTAATGAAAAGAAAGCCGTCGTGTCTGTCCGGCTTCAGGAAGCACACCTTTGACCAAACTGGTGTATTGCCAGCTATTTAGACGACATGGTGCAGGTGTCTTTGGTAGAGGTCGGTATAGTTAACCGATAATTGCTGCCGGCGTTTGTTCCGTGTGGGAATTCACTGAATCGGTTTGGTCTTGGAGGTCTTCTTAGGGTATTAAGGTTGGGGGAGGGGGTCAACATGACAGAACCCTGAAGAACCTTCAGCCTGCAGGGCGCCGTGAAGTGCCTAGCCCTTGCATGGCGTTCTAGTTTCTCGGGTTGGTCTGAAGGTTGGTCCTCCGAGGCCTTCAGGCTTTCGTCAATGTCTGGAATACGATGGCTCGCTGACACTACGGACCCATTAGAACCCGTTCTGCTAAACGAAATTTGCAGATCCGTGTCCGCCGATGACTTGTAAGATTAGAAGGAGATGAAGGACTCGACCTGGAAATGAACTCAAGGATGGAAGGCGACTGAATCTGTCTCGCAGCCTTTTGGGATATCCTTGGCAAAGTTCATCCCGCCGCTTCCACCAGAATATCTTCGCGAGAGGGGAGCAAGAGGGAGAATGGAAGGTTCGTCGCGATTCTTTTCAGCACAACAAAATATGGGTCGTAACCGATCATCAGGACAGGCCATCAGCAAGTGGACGATAACTCTGACGTATGCAGGAAGGTTTCTTATGTTTTGTGTAATCCATGGGAAATAAATTGAGAGCCCAGAGCAGCAGTTATATGGATGGGACGAAGATTCCTGAGTTGCCGTACGATGCTTATGGGGGCCCGAAAACCAGCTGGAAACTTAACAAATAAACTTATTTGTCATAGCGCTTCAAGTTTTATCTTTTTATAATGATAAATGTTAAAAAATATGTTCTCAACTATTGCAAGCTCGCAAATGCGGCTTCATGCCTCGGTAGCTCCTATGATAAATAACCCCAAAGCCGTGTTTCAGCATCATGACTAATCTAAGTCTGGAATTGATAATATTTGGTTTCTGATCGAAAACACACCGGTATGGTTAGAGCGTGTTTTAGTTCCGGTGCAAGTACTTCTCGGGACATCGCCCCACCAATCCGCAACATTTTCTGGCATGGAAAAGACAGTCGTTATAAAACTTATGCCACGTAAAAGGTCCATACTGGGATGTTCAACCTCTCGTGTGGAGGTGAGGCGGTGGGCACAGTCCGGGACGTCTCCCGTTGTCGCGATTGGCCAGAGCGGTAGTTTTTGCTGTCGTTACGAAACTATACGTTTTATTCGTCTCCATCAGCGCCTCGTTAGGGCTTATGTGTTATCCGACGTTATGTCGTGTGAGACACTGTCTCACCTTGACTCAGAAAGTCGTCAGACTGAGTCCACAATGCGGTACCATAAAAGGATTCAACACATATGTACGCATTTATGTGCACTTTTGTGCCGATTGGGTTTTTGGTACAAGTCCTTCCTTTTTTTCATCTCGGACAACGGCATGGGACGAACTACCTGCCGGACAGGTCGGGACGCCCTACAACAGCCGAGCTCACAAAGATAACCCATGGATGCTGACTTCGACGATGATTAGAGAGGAGGATGAAGAGGATTTTGTCGAGAGATCATTAGTCAAACCTTTGACGCCGTCAGCCCTCCATGCGATCCACACACTCGAAAGCGGGAACGGCCAGACCGAGACAGGCGTACCGGGGTCTCCCTACGCAGCAATGTGGTATTGCGAGGTCTCTCGTCTTGCCGTCCGTGCTGTCTCCAACCTCGCTAAAGCCACCTCCAAGCTCCTGGACCGAATACGGCGCAGAGGACACAGCTGCGGCCAGAAGTATCCCTGTCAGCGTTCAGGGTTTCCAAAGCTGGGTAATCCAGCGTTTGATTCTGCTATGTCCTTGGCCTCGGAAGTGAGAAGGCCGTGCATCAGGGGGGCCGCTGATAACAGCTGGAAGCAAAGCTGCGCCGCTACCAATGCCACCGCCAACCAGCGGAAGGCCAATACCGTAGGCAAGCATTGCAAACATCAGCACCACCCGAACCAGCATCAGCATCAGCATCAGCACCACCAGCGCGTTCACCATGATAATCCTCTTAACTACCGCAACCACCACTATTTGCGCCATCTGCACCCGGATAGGGATGCGCAACGGATCCCACGGCAAAAGCAGCTCCAAAGCCACCATTTTCAAGAGCCGCCGCCGCAGCCAACACGTGGCAGTCACCTTGTTCGCTTGATGGACGGCGACGACGTGCGTCTGGCCATGCAAGCGCTTCAGCTCGCGGCCCAAATCCACGACCACGTGTGGGGCCCAGGCGGGGCCCCTGCCTGCACCCGTGAAGCGCGCTTAGACGCGGCCAGTCCGCTGTACGACACTGCCATGGCTGCAGCCCGTGCGATCCAGCACCGCGCACTGCACGCGCTTGTTAAGCAAGCTGTATGGCGCTACGTGAATCCGTACCGCGGTTCGCCAGATGACGTGCTGCGCGTCATCCTGGAGCTGCTTACGGGATGCGGAGTTGAGGCGGTGCTCGCGCAAGCGCAGGCGTAGGCACAGGCGGACCCCCTGAAATGCGCTGACGGACGCGCTCGTCGAGAGAATAGTGGCGGTTCCCCTCACATGGGTCGCAGCCGTGGTGGTGATGGCGCCGACGACAGGGCGTGCTGGGGCTCGGCAGTGGCGGCTGACGGAACGCCTGTCACAGCGGTGGCTCAGCAGCAGGCGCCCAGGTCAAGCAATCCAACTTTGGAGATGTCGTCGCCGTCCCTGGACTGCATTGGTGACGGCGCCGGCAGGTGTCACGGCGGCGGGGCCTGCAGCTCAAGGCCGAGATGTAGCGTCATTGGCGCGATGGAGACTTTTACCAGCCTGTGGAGCAGCAGTGCAGGATCAAATTCGCTTTCCGGCGGGGATTTCCCGCGATCCCTCATCTCGACCAGCCGCAGTACCAATGTAACGAGTAGTGGCGGTAGCAGTGTCAGCAAGCGCAGCTTCCTATTCCTTAGCAAACGCGCGGGGGGGCCTGAGGGCTGAGGCTTGCCCCGGGAGGCCACACAGACAGCCGGACGTGTTGGGGCCCGGGTTGGGGCCCGGGTCGGGCAGCAAGCCGATGGGAAAAACTCTTTTAGTGCGCCCGGAGTAAGTCGGGGACAGCTACATACGGCCATACGTGGGAAAAGAGTTAGTACGAAATGTAAACGGGGGCCTATGATGTTGTGATGTCGTCACTGTTGATTGTTGCTGTTGTTAGTTGATATTGCCGTTCTGAGTTGTTCGTTATTGTTGTTGTGAAATCGTTATTGCGGTTTTCTTTCAATTCAAAACCTCTGTTGCACACAACAGCCCCACCAGGGTACTGAGAGGTACTGAGGCACAATTTAGGGATTTTGGGAGGGCTGGGGATGAACGGAAGACAGAAAGCAAGGAAAGGCGCGACATAACAAGTGACGGAGGAGCACTGTCTGTGTGTGTGTATGTGTGTGCATGGTTTTATGGTTGTATGTCGTGAAAGTCCCACGAACAGCCGCACACGTCCAAAGCCAGCTCGGCCCGTAGCGCTACAATAGTCTTCAAAGCTTACAATTACAACCGCTTTCACATCCCACGATGACTTCGTGAGCCACCGAGTCCATAACCAAATGGCCCTAGTTGGTCTTACATGATTGCAGAATATCGCAAGCTCAAGAACCAAAACTTTATTTTGGTCCTGCTGCTATTTATGGGCGGGTCAAATTGGATTGCCTGCTCATGCATTTGCAGGTCGTATGGGTCAGGTCGTACGCCTGACAAAACTGTTGCAAGAATATGTGCGAAATGTTTGATTTTGAGAGCCGTGGCTGATGTGTTCCTGTGCCCCGCTCTTGCAAGATATCCACCAATGGATTAAACCTAACGATCAAATATATGCATCTCATCAATGCTTCCTTTGCACCCTCACGCACACGAACTCGTAACTGGGTTTGTGGGTTTTGGCGTTGCGTGGTTCCTCTCAGAAGGCATTTAATTTATTTATTAACAATCCGGCGTTTCAAGAAGAGGCCACAGGATAGGACGTCTGGAGATGTTGATTATTACGACGCAACGATCCCTGTGGACGAGTTCATTACTATTTTTTCGCATGCGCGGTTTATAGGGGTCCGATTTGCGCCGCATAGGACTGACACCACTGGAAGTCGGGGCTGGCGTCTGTTAGTGTTATTTTGCACATCGGCTGGTGGCTGGAGGTCCGTTGATGGCAGTGTGCACCGGCCCATCTTCTGCCGTGAGGCTCACGAGTCTGTCAGTATGTCGTGTAGCGTGCTTGGCACCAACTATAGTCTTGCGGCATCCCAGACTGCTGACCCCGCTACTCACCCTCTGAGCCCCTTCAGAGCCATCTGGTGGTGGCGGCCAAGTGGTGGTGAAGCGGTCCACTTGCATCGTGGTGACCAAATTCATGTAACATATATGTTCATTTTGTTACCTACGCACCTTCTGGTGGGAGCCATTCGTGGTCCTAGACTGTGCTTCCCGCGACCGTTCTTTGCCCCTGCCATTCTCTCTTCACCCTTCTCTTTTCCTACGCGCCCCTGACCCCGCGTCTTAATCTGTGCCCCGCCTTCTTCTTTCACAACTGTGCCTTTTAACGCCCTTTCCGGTTCCGGTTCTCTTCCCATTCCCCCATGCCGATGTCGTACCCTTCGACTGTCGTCCTGTCGTTTTCTGACACAGAAGTCCTCCCATCCTTCTTCCAAATTGTACTTATTACTTTCTGACCATTCTTCGGTCCTTCTTTACGGCAAAACTCAACGGCATAGTTTTCCTGGGGTGCACGGTTCAATAGCGTTGCTTTAACAAGGTCAAATGTAAACTTTAATATGGATTCTATTGCCTTATTTTGGGCGTCTATTTGCGGCCTTGGCGGCTGCCTAGTTTACGTTCAAACATTTTCTGCAATACAATTTGTATTAGGGTTTTAGAAGTCGTTATGTAAAACTTACAGCAAACATGCCAAAAAATAGCGAAAAAACAATAAGAAAAGACTGGCAGCACATAAAAAAGTTTCCAACGTAAACGTTCCTTCAGCAGCACCGCTTTCCTGAGTCCCATCGTTGGGGAAATCCAGTCAACTGCCTGAACCACCAAGTGCGGCTTCCGATGCCAATCTGCACTACACTGCCACGCGAAGGTTGAAGCAATCTTTCAGAAAACCAAGCCAACGGCCAACCAGCAACGACCCAACTATTAAACCGCTGAAGTTACATAATACAGCGATAATCCCTCCGACATGCCACATACCTGATGAGTCCGTGTGGGTTGGGAAACCTTACATGGATACTGACCCGGCTCGCGATCCCCTCTTCCCCTCCCCTCCCCTCCCCTCCCCTCCCCACTCCCGGCCGCTGCCCCCCTTTCCCTGACCCACTCTTGCTCCAAATGGTGATGCTCCAGGCCCTCCTCCTCTGACTGACTGCCGCTGCCAGCCCCTCCCTCTTCCACATCCGGACTGCACTTCACGTCCCGACCGCAGCGTTGCCTTCCACAGCCGCCACCGCTGCATCCGCCCTTGCCCTCAGCGACATGGGCTCCACCATCCTGCCCGCAATGGCGCGTATGTTGATGCGGATGCACGTGCTGTGGTTGTTGGGGAAGGCTGAGAGTAAGGCCGATGGCAACCGTAGTCGTGGCAGCTGCCAGGTACCACACCACCCCGGGCATGGGCCTCCCCCCCGAATCGCTGCGAGTCGCCTGACGGAACACGGCCGCGAATAGCAAGGGGCCCAGACCAGAGGCCATTGAGCTGATGGCCTTTGCAGGGAGGGGGGAGAAGGGGAAAGGGGGTAATAGGTGCGAGTGTGTGATTGCAAGAAAACCCTGTAACAACGTTAAACCTTATAAACATAAAAAACAACGGCGGGGATGGGGACGGGGACGGGGAGAAGGAGTTTCGGGGTCGTAGCCGTACAAGGAGGCGAACTGGATAGGTGAGTGTGAAAGGTCGTTGCGTATTAGTGCCAGTATGCTGAAGAGAGAGGCGCAAACGGAGCATCGTGCGGAAGGGCCTCTGGGAGCACGCCTCATGGGATGAGAGCAGGTCGCTGCGAGGAATACCTGAACTTCGCAGGTAGGACTCCCCTTCCCCTCCCCTTTCCGTCCCTCCACCCACCTGTAGCGCCCCGAACACCGCCCCCTGATGCGTGGGGTCCACTCCCGCTGTCTCTAACGCTGTCAGCGACGGCCAGCACACCAACGCCAGCGACCCAATGGACACCGCCGCCAGGCCCGCAGCCTTGGTAGGCGCCGCCGCCAGCGCCACACACTCCGCCGCGTAAGCTGCCAAACCGAATGCCAACAACCGCCGTTCTCCCATCCAACGAACCATCAGGGCCAGGAGGCCCAACTTGACCACCAGGCCCCCGGACGCGAGGACTGTTAGCACGTGGGCCTTACGTGGACGAAGGAAGGCAGACAGGCAGAAGGAAACATCTCTTCTGGAATACGAATGCGAATGCAGAAAGACCAACAAGGAGACCTTATAAAATATAGAAACACAATAAATGACGTTCTGATACGACAACGCGGTTCCTCTGGTACAATCGGTTGGTCTCTGGTTCTGTTTCTAATTGTACTGCACATCCGCTTGGTTCCCCCTTGCCCCTTACCCCGCCCCCGTGCCCTCCCTCGCCCCCCTTCCCACACCCTCCCTTCGCCCCCGCGATGTATAACATGAAAACACACACACAAGCACGCGCGCACTTTAATGGGCCGTACCTGATCTAAGGTGTTAAATCCCAGCTTGAACTGCAGGTACTGCATTAGTAATTCCCCAGCACCTTCAAACGTCATTGCCACCACAACCCAAATGGCGGCGATACGGCGGTAGAAAGATGAATGCCGAATCACCGACCAGCCGGTGGAAAGACCCAATAGCCTGTTACTGCCGCCGCCGTTGCTGTGACCGCCACTGCCGCCGCCGTGACCGCTGCTGCCGCCACCGTGACCACCGCTGCCGCCGCCGTGACCGCCACTGCCGCCGCCTCCACCTGCGCTGCTGCGCCGGGGCCGGCGACAATACGGCAACATCGTCTCCTCCTGATTGCCATCGCTTCCGGCACAAGTGCTCACCCGGGTGTAGGGACAACAAGCAGTGCCGTACACCGGTTAATTTAATTTTTTAATTTTCATACTGTATAACCTAAGATGTTATTAAAGGATTTTGAACAGCTAATTCAGGTTAAGTTTCTACATCACTTGAGGCAGGCGCCAGGTACGCCAGCGTCCGCGTCCGCTGCCGCCAATGGCGCCGAGCCGCCGCTCATCAAGTGGCTTTGTGACGAAATCAACGACACCACCTCCGCAGCCGCTAGCGCTTCCGTTTCCACCGTCACCAAGCGCTCCTGCTCGTCCTCCTCTTGTTCCACCTCCCTCCCTGCTAGCCTCCTGACGCCGCTGTCTGCCACCCCAAGCGGACTACCCTGGCCACATCCCACCGGTATTGCGCTGTCGGTCAGTGGCGGAGGTGGCGCCGTGCCGCTGGCGTCAGCGTCGGCGTTGGCGTCAGCCGCCTCACCAGCCTTGGCGGTGGCGCGCTGCGCCAGCGGCCCCGGCGCGCATTCCGGGACAACCGCCACGACATAAATTCACATGGTGGCGGTGAGTGCGATGCATGTCCACAGGGCAGTCTTGACGGCGAGGTAGCCGCCGATGAGGGGCCCCGCCAGCATCCCGACTGAGAAGCATGACGTCAGATACCCCACAGCAGTTGCTCTGGGAAAAGAAGATGAAGACACACGAGGCATGAGGCACGAGGCACGAGGAAACAATTGGGAAAAGGCGCGATGGAGATGAAGTGCGCTTTCGACTCGCGACTTATAGGATGCCGCCTGGTGAATGCCGGTACCCGCACGGGGATTGCGAGAGCGATGGGCGATGGCGGTCCCCTGCAGCAGAAGGCACGGGAACACGATTTACGAATGGCGCTGTGAAGGGATCTACCGCTGCGCGAAGTGGAATGGGATACAGGGGAATGTGTTCTGAGCGCCGAAGGGTGCAGTGGGAAGGGTGATCACACGGGATGTCCCTAAGCAATCGGGGCGGTTGATGAAATAAAAAGGCCATGTTAGATTGAGTTATATTTAATATAGATTGGGGAAATACTCGTGACAGGTAATACAATTTGAGTATTAAAGAATTGAGGTTTAGCGTATTAGAGCAGGGGGAAAGAAGGGGATTATCCCCGATATGGAGCAAATGACAGGTGGACAACAGCAACCGTCGCCACCGTGAAAGTCGTCAGTACGGAATCACGTTTGCTATGATGTATTTATACACCAATACATTATCCATATTTCACTTAGCTCCACTTGCTCACTCCAGCTAGCAATTCTGCATACAGTGCAGTGCTGATATAGTATACTGGCAACGAGCAAGCGCAAGCAAACATGGGTCTGCATCGACCTGCGTCTGGATCTTTTCAACGACATGTTGGAAATGGTCAAGAGAATCGCTTAAATCAACCCAAATGGAAGCGGCGAGGTGTAGGGATTCCTTGGAAGTCCCAAGCATTGCGGGACATGAGCGAACGCGAGTGCCGTTGTATTGGTCGGAAGGTGCAGCTGGAAGCGGGAGAAGGGCCGAAGTTTGCTTTTCTTTAGTTCGCGGAAAATGAGCAGCACCTATACTCTATCAACTCCTTGCTGGTTAAACAGGTGTCCACAAAGCCGGCATCACTTTCGGCGGGGAACGTGGCGCAGCGATTGTCAGAGGTTGTGGCGACACTGGGAACAGTAGGAATCGTGGCTCCGGCTGTGGTGATGATGCAGTCAGCAAGAACCAATCCTTTTGCGACAACGACGATGGTAGAGACAGCAAGACCTCCTGATGCTGCAGTGGATGAAGCGATGGGGATACCGGATGTTGATCCCACTGCTTTGGTGGCGGTGATGGCTGCCACGAGGTCGTCAACACGTCTTCAAGGTGCTGCAACTGGCGGCAGCGGTGGAGGTGATGGAGGTGGTGGAGGCAGTGGAGGTGGAGGTGGAGCAAGCCCTGCTGCTGCTGCTGTAGTTCTGGTGACGAGAAGTGCAACAGCAAGCCTTCCTGCTGCTGTATTATAGAGACGCTGGGAACAGTAGGAATCGCGGCCACTGCTGTGGTGATGAGGCAGACAGCAAGAACCGATTGGCGGTGGGGGCGGTGGGGGCGGTGGGGGCGGTGGTGGGGGTGGAGGAGGAGGGGGCGGCGGCGGCGGTGGAGGCGGTGGCGGTGGAGGCGGTGGCGGTGGAGGAGGCGGTGGCGGCAGAGGTGGGGGCAGCGGAGGTGGCGGTGGTGGGGGTGGCGGTGGAGGCGGTGGCGGTGGAGGAGGCGGTGGCGGCAGAGGTGGGGGCAGCGGAGGTGGCGGTGGTGGGGGTGGAGGAGGGGGTGGGGCCGGGGGCGGGGGCGGTGGGGGCGGCGGTGGAGGCGGTGGTGGAGGTGGGGGTGGAGGAGGGGGCGGCGGCGGCGGGGGCGGCGGCGGTGGAGGCGGCGACAGGGGAGGCGGTGGGGGTGGAGGTGGAACATGAGCGAGGGCACCAGCGGCAAGCCACAGACCCTGCTGACCTTGCCGCTGGTTTCCCCGAAGGCCCTCATGTAGGGGAGAAGAAAGTCAGCTCCCCAAGGTAACTGCTCTAACCGCCGTGAGACACCGCTAGCGCACGCGCAAGGGGCACCTAAGGGCCGACGCCCAAACATGGTGAACCACAGTGCTCAAGTAAGAGGCCGCAGAGTCTGCTGTAGTTGTGAAGATCATGCTGGTCGTTTTACGCGGGGTGTATGTATTGATTGGCAGCGCTACCTCCACTGCCTAGCATGGAGCTCCTCCTTGGATGCCATGCATCAGGAAAGCTCCTTGATGTCTTTCGCTTCGGCAGGTTGTGCAGGTTGACCACCGAATACGCCGTCGGTGCCCCTCTACCGTATGCTCGCTGCTCACGGATACATCCAGAGCACGAAGGGCCGAACCAAGTTTGACGTGCGACGATGTGGCGGTGCAGCTGCAATGAGAACGCACGGAAGGAGGGATCACTTTCACCCATCTGGAAATCAGAGAGGAACAAGAGAATATACTGACGTCGACAGACGTGATATCAAATGAACAGGCAACTGCAAAGTGAAGGAGGGACTCGAGCGATCGCAAAAGCCCAGCGGGTATAACTGACCTGGAGTGGCTTTCATCAGCGTCCAAACTGAACTGAGCGGAGCAGATGCTACACCGCCTGAGGCTGTGCTCAAGGGCACTGGCCCAATCGCTTAGTTCGTAGGGGTCGCTCCAGTCGTCGCTCCACTTTAGGCCGAACTCTGAGGCGCACGCCACGGGCTGGCAGCTGCAACCAAGTTGACCATAATGTGCAGCGAAGTTTGTGCGGCGGTCAAAGCCATCGATAAGCCGTCGTTCATAGTGGGAATGTCGACAACCCAAAACAAACGCCCACTAATTCACTACGTAATACAACTCAAGCAAATCGGAATCGCTAAGACACGAGTGTCGCATGTCATAGAACCGCTTTCAACCATCTCTGACCAAAATGTGAACAGATTTGCTCAGGAGTCCTCTCAACATAAGTTTCATGTCCATTTCTTCATATTTTTAAATTGTAAGCTTACTTAAGAACTTGCAGCAGCGTGGCACGTATCAGATTTCCTAACCTGGACAAGTGTTCAGCGCCCATCCATTCGTCGCCGTCATCCAGTTGTAAGCGTGCAAAAAGCCTTGTAATGTCCTGAACATACCACACATAAAAAGGAATGAACATGTTGCAAAATATTAAAATTCGTCACTTGAATGTCCACCTGGAACGCACCAACCTCAGTGAAAACTTCACAATTGCCCAGTTAAACGCGAGTGATGGTCTTGTCTACGAGATCCAAATAACTGGTGGATCAACATCCGGTATCCCCATCGCTCCATCCACTGCAGCATCAGGAGGTGTCTCTACCATCGTCGTTGTCGCAAAAGGATCGGTTCTTGCTGACTGCATCATCACCACAGCCGGAGCCACGATTCCTACTGTTCCCAGCGTCGCCACAACCTCTGACAATCGCTGCGCCACGTTCCCCGCCGAAAGTGATGCCGGCTTTGTGGACACCTGTTTAACCAGCAAGGAGTTGATTGATTATAGGTGCTGCTCATTTTCCGCGAACTAAAGAAAAGCAAACTTCGGACCTTCTCCCGCTTCCAGCCGCACCTTCCGACCAATACAACGGCACTCGCGTTCGCTCATGTCCCGCAATGGTTGGGACTTCCAAGGAATCCCTACTCCTCGCCGCTTCCATTTTGGTGATTGAAGCGATTCTCTCGACCATTTCCAACTTGTCGTTGAAGAGACCCAGACGCAGGTCGACGCAGACCTATATTTGCTTGCGCTTCGCTACTGTTTCAATCGTTGTTAGAATACTATATTGGCACTTGTATGCAGGATTGCTAGCTGGAGCGAACTGTTGGCAGAACACTATGGGCCTGGATCCCAGACGGGGGAGTCTCGATAAGCTTATCGCCTTATTATAGTCGACGGAAGCATTGGCCAAGTGACATGTGGATATTTTATTGGTGTATAAATACATCGTAGCAAACGCGATTCCGTACTGGCGATGTGATTTCCACGGCGGCAACGGTTGCTGTTGTCCACCTGTCATTTGCTCCATATCGGGGATTATCACCTTCTTTCCCCCTGCTCTAAAATGCTAAACCTCAATTCTTTAATACTCAAATTGTATTACCTGTCACGAGTATTTTCCCAATCTATATTGCATATAACTCAATCTAACATGGCCTTTTTATTTCATCAACCGCCCCGATTACTTAGGGACATCCCGTGTGATCGCCCTTCCCACTGCACCCTTCGGCGCTCAGAACACATTCCCCTGTATCCCATTCCACTTCGCGCAGCGGTAGATCCCTTCACAGCGCCATTCGTAAATCGTGTTCCCGTGCCTTCTGCCGCAGAGGACCGCCATCGCCCATCGCTCTCGCAATCCCCGTGCGGCTACCGGCATTCGCCAGGCGGCATCCTTCTAAGTCGCACTTCTAAATCGCACTTCATCTCCATCGCGCCTTTTTCCAATTGTTTCCGATGTGCAGGTCTTGCGTTGCATTCGGGCTCGTTAAGTTCCCGAGCGCTGACAACTGCCCTTGCCGGGAGTAGCTCTGATCAATCCAATTTCCTGCCTTTCATTATATTTTTCCTCCAAACTGTCACCTCCGCAACGCATCATCCGGGGGCATAAATCACTTATTTAAATGGGGTGATCAGCACCCGTGGTAGATTATTACTATGATGATAATGATTTGAAAAGAGGTTTGGGTCTTCCATTCTTTTCATTTTTGCGTGGACCCTAGTGGTACCTATGCCGCGCATCCGTGTGTGCATTGCTGCATACCCAGTGAAACGAAAGATATACTTACTTAGCTTACGTAGGCTTGGAGGTTGTGCACTTTATGTATTTAAAGAGATTTCTTGCTATTTGGGAACGTTTGGCCTCCAAGGATGCTAGCTGTGTAGCCCAGATCATGTAGCCAGATCCAAAACTCGAGTCATTTTGGAGAGGTCGCACGTCAGCTATAAAATATTTTCGCCAGTCATCAGTCGGTTAGGAATCAAATCCCGCGTATAGCTGGTCATAACGCATAGGGGAACTTACTGGGACGCCTTGCGCTGTTTTTTGAACCCCGCTTGGCCCCACCCATTGAAACGTTATAGGCAGGCATTCTACCTTGCTAAAAAGCTTTTATTTATGGACGTGATGTGAATATAATTTTCTTGTCACTTGCGGTTGGGTGCCGGACTCTTGGGACCGGTACTAATCACGAAAACGTAGGGGCTACCGTTCATCACCCAGGCTGGTCCGGAGCGCCCCCGTCTTGACAAAAGGAGGGAAGGAGGGAAAGGAGCGCAGATGGGAAACGTCCTCCTGTCGCAGGGCTCGGTTTACGAGGTACACATCAGGCGCACTTGACCTCAGTAAATCATGTTACATGCAGCTTGCAGATCGAAATCACCGCGTCCTGGATCCCACAGACCCGTGCGTCCTGACGATCGTGATGTGCTATATCGCACGGCCGCATAGCTTTAGCCTCTGCGAACTTGATGTTTGACTTGCAGCGTGCAACAAAGGAAGCCCTGGACAAGGCACTGTCAACTTGAAGGATTGAGAGCTGGGAGCTTAAGTTGAAAGATGTAAAGCTCTGGATTGAACGATACACTTTCCCCACACACAACTTCCCCCGCCCCGCCAGCTGTGTGGGTCACTGCGTGAGACAAATGATTTCCAAATCCTCTTCCCCTCCATCCCGTCCGTATTTTCCTTTTTTACCTGTGACCAGGTCCGCAGTCACTCCCCTTCCCTGCTCGTGCTCTCCTCCTCCTGTGACTTGCCAAATGCCTCATGCCTCATGCCTCATGCCTCATGCCTCGTGCCTCGTGCCTTGTGCCTCGTGCCTCATGCCTCGTGTGTCTTCATCTTCTTTTCCCAGAGCAACTGCTGTGGGGTATCTGACGTCATGCTTCTCAGTCGGGATGCTGGCGGGGCCCCTCATCGGCGGCTACCTCGCCGTCAAGACTGCCCTGTGGACATGCATCGCACTCACCGCCATCTCATGGATTTATGTCGTGGCGGTTGTCCCGGAATGCGCGCCGGGGCCGCTGGCGCAGCGCGCCGCTGCCAAGGCTGGTGAGGCGGCTGACGCCAACGCCGACGCTGACGCCAGCGGCACGGCGCCACCTCCGCCACTGACCGACAGCGCAATACCGGTGGGATGTGGCCAGGGTAGTCCGCTTGGGGTGGCAGACAGCGGCGTCAGGAGGCGAGCAGGGAGGGAGGTGGAACAAGAGGAGGACGAGCAGGAGCGCTTGGTGACGGTGGAGACGGAAGCGCTAGCGGCTGCGGAGGTGGTGTCGTTGATTTCGTCACAAAGCCACTTGATGAGCGGCGGCTCGGCGCCATCGGCGGCGGCGGACGCGGACGCTGGCGTACCTGGCGCCTGCGCGGTGTACGGCACTGCGTGCTATCCCCACAACCGGGTGAGCACTTGCGCCGGAAGCGATGGCAATCAGGAGGAGACGATGTTGCCGTATTGTCGCCGGCCCCGGCGCAGCAGCGCAGGTGGAGGCGGCGGCAGTGGCGGTCACGGCGGCGGCAGCGGCGGTCACGGCGGTGGCAGCGGCGGTCACGGCGGCTGCAGTAACAGGCTATTGGGTCTTTCCACCGGCTGGTCGGTGATTCGGCATTCATCTTTCTACCGCCGTATCGCCGCCATTTGGGTTGTGGTGGCAATGACGTTTGAAGGTGCTGGGGAATTACTAATGCAGTACCTGCAGTTCAAGCTGGGATTTAACACCTTAGATCAGGTACGGCCCATTAAAGTGCGCGCGTGCGTGTGTGTGTGTTTTCATGTTGTGCATCGCGGGGGCGAAGGGAGGGTGTGGGAAGGGGGGCGAGGGAGGGCACGGGGGCGGGGTAAGGGGCAAGGGGGAACCAAGCGGATGTGCAGTACAATTAGAAACAGAACCAGAGACCAACCGATTGTACCAGAGGAACCGCGTTGTCGTATCAGAACGTCATTTATTGTGTTTCTATATTTTATAAGGTCTCCTTGTTGGTCTTTCTGCATTCGCATTCGCATTCGTATTCCAGAAGAGATGTTTCCTTCTGCCTGTCTGCCTTCCTTCGTCCACGTAAGGCCCACGTGCTAACAGTCCTCGCGTCCGGGGGCCTGGTGGTCAAGTTGGGCCTCCTGGCCCTGATGGTTCGTTGGATGGGAGAACGGCGGTTGTTGGCATTCGGTTTGGCAGCTTACGCGGCGGAGTGTGTGGCGCTGGCGGCCGTTGTTTTTTATGTTTATAAGGTTTAAACGGGACGGGAGGGAAGGGGAGGGGAGGGGAGGGGAGGGGAGGGGAGGGGAGGGGAGGGGAGGGGAGGGGAGGGGAGGGGAGGGGAGGGGAGGGGAGGGGATCGCGAGCCGGGTCAGTATCCATGTAAGGTTTCCCAACCCACACGGACTCATCAGGTATGTGGCTTGTCGGAGGGATTATCGCTGTATTATGTAACTTCAGCGGTTTAATAGTTGGGTCGTTGCTGGTTGGCCGTTGGCTTGGTTTTCTGAAAGATTGCTTCAACCTTCGCGTGGCAGTGTAGCGCAGATTGGCATCGGAAGCCGCACTTGGTGGTTCAGGCAGTTGACTGGATTTCCCCAACGATGGGACTCAGGAAAGCGGTGCTGCTGAAGGAACGTTTACGTTGGAAACTTTTTTACGTGCTGCCAGTCTTTTCTTATTGTTTTTCCGCTATTTTTTGGCATGTTTGCTGTAAGTTTTACATAACGACTTCTAAAACCCTATACAAATTGTATTGCAGTCAAAGTAACAATCCCTGCGGCACAATCCACTTCGGTTGTAGTCGGCGAGAACGAACCTCCTTGCAGGGAGGGCAGGCAAGATGAGGGATGCCGTAATTGTAAAAAGGGTAGAACTTAGTCCCACTCAGTTCCGGTGGCCTTCTTCCAAGAGGAGCGGTGACAAGGGGCCACCGGCTCCCAAGGTTATGGTACAAAGGGAGGGCGGGAGGGAGAGAAGGGGTGTGAAGTAGGAGGGAGGGAGGGAGGGACAGGGAGGGAGGGAGGGAGGGAGGGAGGAGACGAATAGACGGCGTCTAGCTCCGTCCAAGAAGTTAGGAGAAGGGGAGAATGTTTGAACGTAAACTAGGCAGCCGCCAAGGCCGCAAATAGACGCCCAAAATAAGGCAATAGAATCCATATTAATGTTTAATTTGACCTTGTTAAAGCAACGCTATTTAACCGTGCACCCCAGGAAAACTATGCCGTTGAGTTTTGCCGTAAAGAAGGACCGAAGAATGGTCAGAAAGTAATAAGTACAATTTGGAAGGAAGATGGGAGGACTTCTGTGTCAGAAAACGACAGGACGACAGTCGAAGGGTACGGCATCGGCATGGGGGAATGGGAAGAGAACCGGAACCGGAAAGGGCGTTAAAAGGCACAGTTGTGAAAGAAGAAGGCGAAAGAAGGCGAAAGAAGAATAAACATATATGTTACATGTACATGGTCACCACGATGCAAGTGGACCGCTTCACCACCACTTGGCCGCCACCACCACTTGGCTCAAAGATGTCAAAGCATGGTAATCGGAAAGAGCGAATTCGGGAACATGTGTTTCGGGAACATGACTTTGGATAGGTTCAAGTCGTCTAGGGTCGTCAATCTACGAATCAACAAACTACCAAAATAGGTCCATCCTGACACCAGATCCAAACCAGTAAGCACCAAAATAATACCACCAATAGAATAAATTAATAGGAATAGCATCAGGCGCCAGACGCCAGTTTTCCATATGGCCAAGAGGACGCCATCGGTGCCGGTCGCTTTGTGCGAGGTGCCAAACATTCATTGAAACATAATACAGAGTATTATTCAGTCAAAAATATAAAAATAGTGGGCCATAGTTAAATTGAAGGGCCACACCTGCGTATGCAAGGGGTTCTCGTATCAAGTTAACGGTGTGCAAACCGCCCGATATAAATGAGCAAACCGCCCGATTTTCGGTTGCTCGTCGTCAGCTCCGACAAAGGAATATTCATCGACCGCAAAATCGTGTCAACTACTACTGTCATACTGTCATACAAATGTAAAATACGAAGGGAGCGGCGTGTTCGGTCCGTCTCGTCAAAGTGGCATCCATGCATCTATGATGCATTCACGCATGGGTAGGTTTCGCGCTCTTTTCAAATTCCTTCTTCAAGTGCAAATTCAGTGAGTCATGCATTTCAGATTTGTTCTTACAGTCACACATCTAAATTTATATCATAAATTGTTGGAAAGCTTAACAAACAGCATAACATCTATTTTGCTAGAGAGAGACCGAAACTATTTTTTCTCACCCTCTATGTGCGACCTCCATTCGTCCATCCGTTCGTTGGTACATCCGTCCGTTCGTCCGTCGATTCATCCAGCAGGCAGGTACCGATAGTCAGCCAGCCGCCAGCTTCCGTCGTCTCTTGGTCTCTGGGGCGGGGCTGCATTACGTTGAAGTGAGAAATACCTTGACGTGAGAAGTAAAATCGGGAGAATTAAACAGCCGATTTCGGCACCCCTGCAAGCGGTGTTGTAAAAACATTTATTAAGGAAAAACATTTCATTTAAATCCGTGTCACGACTCATCACGTAACCCTTTTTCACAAACGTGCGACAACTGAAATGTCACGCAGCACAACGAACTCCTCTCTATCTTTTGCTTTTCGAGCGGCAAGAAGATCGCCCTTGTTGCTTGGGTTAATTTTTTATGGGTCCAATATAAGACTCTCTACAAAAGAATAAAAATTTCGATTTGCTCACTTTGCGGCTTCTACACCATTTTTCCACTAGCATCTAGCTAGCTGACACCCAACCCGAGCAACCCTTCCCCGCGCCCGCCAAAAGTCAGTACGGCTGCCTTTAAAGGCTGTACAATACACCTATGCACACGCCATGGCGTCGGCGCATAAGCCCTGCGAGCACGCAACGTAACGCTGCAGTGTTGCTGCTGTTACCGCTGTGCTTTGCTGCGGGGGCACTTTCTGCCACCGCCAGCAGCGTCCAGCTAGCGTCGACGATAGCGACCATTACGCAGGTACGTACGGCAGGGACTCATTCCGTACGCATGGTACGACATGGCTGTGGCAAAGTTTTAAAAATCCTAGATCTCTGATACCGTCCGAACCGAATTATGATGATTAAGCCGGGGGTTGCCTGTGTTTGTTTATTTGCGGGCACCAATGGCTTGGGTGCGGGAAGATGTTCGCATGCTGGGTGTGACTAAGCGCCCAGAGCTAAGCTGGTTGGCCGAGCGTTGACCGAGCGTTGACCGAGCGTTGACCGTTGACCGAGCGTTGACCCGCATGGATCTAAACTTGACAGGCAAGCACTGACCCACATGACGGACCGAAATGATGCAGGATGCATTCTGCTACAACTTTTCCAGTCTGCCGTACATCAAGCATATGAACCTGGAAACTAGGAACTTATGGACCTGGCAAAGTTCAATTCAAGTGAGCTGATTGGGATTGGGTGCCTAAAGATGCACCCGAGGAGCAAGGAGCGTTGCCGGAACTTCTTTCAAATGAATTGCCGTATGCGGGTACATATACTTATATACTTATAAAAGTACATGTATATGTATATATACTTGTATATAAGTATGTATTTGTGTACTTATATATGTGGATATATGTGGGTATATATATATATATAAATGAAAAGGTATGGGAGGAACCCGATGACCACGCCACTTATTACGTACGAATTTGCAGTTCGGCCTGGTAGGTCTTCTGTCACTGTCTGCCCCTCGTTTACCCGGACCACCCCTTTCCTTGCCCAACCGGTGCACAATTGCAGGTACGGCAACCACGATTGGTCGTTGACTCGGTGGTGGTTCAGGTCGACCTGACCGCCGTGGCCGATACGCTCTCTTCCGGGCTGCTGCATGTGCGTGTGTGTCTGTGTCTGTGTCTATCTGTTGCTCTGTCTGTGTGTGTGTGTGTGTATGTGTGTGTGATTTTGTACGGCATGAAAATTACATTTGGTAAAGCGCAGTTCCTCAGCCTGACCGTTAACGGAATTAGTTATAAGAGGGGTTAAGCACCGTTGCTTCATATCATCGTGTTTGAATGACATCATCAGCTGATGAGTCAGTCGTACATCTGAATCCCTGACAACCCCATTCGTACAGATGCGTGTGACTGCTTGTCCCCCAACAACATCGGTTCTCAAGTCAAGGAACTGCGATTATGGAAATGATGACGAGTACAACTGTCCGTACGATGCCATACCAGCCCCTGCCATGCCGTTGATCATGTCGGAGGTGGGCGATGGAGCAGTACGACATGGCGCTTTCGGAAACTCCCATCCGGAGGAGGACGTATGTGAGGGCGGAACGACGGTGGTCCTGATTCCGGTATGTGTGTGTGTGTGTGTCTGTGTTTAGTAGTCCCTTCTTTCCTCATAAGGCTACTGCCGCTGCCACTGTACGAGGGAATGTACATTCGGTTACTTTACGTCAGTTTTTCTTTCGTTCGGGTGTGTCCTCGATTTCAGTCGTTGACCGTTATTCTCGTTGTTGTTACGCACAGGGCAGCTCTGATGGCGACGGCGCCGCCACCGCCAGCACTGCACGTGATATGAATGAAGCTCAGCAGGTACCAGGTTTTCGCACTTCCCTTCAATCGTTGAAGTCAATTTGGGTTGGTGAAGCTGCTGGTTAGCTGAACAGTGTTGGTTTCGTTGGTTGTACGAAGTAGTTGTGATGTGAAGTATGGAACCCCACCAATGTGCTGATTAGACAACTGCAACCACCAGAAGGAGATTTTTTACCTACCCATGGGTTGCATGTACGACAGGCCTACCAGTTAGTCTTCGAAGATAGCGACGCGGTTAGCGGCACTATCAACAATGGGGACGCGCCGCCGCCGCCGCCGCCGCCAGCACCGCCATCGCAGCCGCAGCCCCCTCCAGGGAAGGAACTCTCCCCGTTCCCATCTCCACCTGTCATGTCGTACGGCGGGCGGACCGTACAAGACTTCGCTGGCGGCGACGCCGGGAGAGTATCGACAGAGCCGCCACCGCCGCCGCTGCCGCCGGACCCTAGTGGGCGTATGGCCTCAAGCGTCCCACTGTACAGACATTCGTTTGTTCCGAGCACAATGGATCAGACGGTATGAACGGTATGAACGTACGACGTCTTCTTCCATGGTTAGCTTTAAATTTAAAACAGATTCGGATTGTTACTGGTTCAGGGATTAAACCCTAGGATGTCAAGTATAATTATACCTGATGATGATGATGATGATGATGATGATGATGATGATAATGATGAAAAAGACGAAGACGACGAAGAAAAACAAGAAGATGAAGACTGATGGTCCATCATCGAGCCCTCTGAGAGGTGGAGGATGGAGGGTGGGAAAGGAGCTCAGGAGGTGATGTCGTACTTCCCCATATCTCATTCTGCTCAAGTGCTTCCGACAACAGACAAACTAGATGTGCACGTACGACACCGCAGGCTAATGAATGGCGGGATGTGGTCGTACTTCGGCGAAGACCGGCGCAGCCCCTCTCCGGGCTGACGTCGGGAAGCTCCATCGAGGATGGCGGAAGAGGCGGCGGCGTCTTTGCGGGCAGGGCAGGGGGAAGCATTGGCACGTGGACTCTTACGCTGACTTTACCAGGGTCCCCTGCGGCGGCAGCGGCGGTGAACACTGAGACTGCTTCCGTCGACGGAGTTGCGTCTGTTACATCTCCACCACCGCCGTCGCCTCCGCCTTCGCCACCGCTGAACTTGACTGGTTGGCAGATCCAGTTGTGCGGCCGAAGAGTCGTTGAAGTGGACCGCCTGGCGATGCTGCTCCGCCGCTTCGATTCCCCGCTGCCGCCACCGCCGCCACCACCGTCGCCGCCACTGCTGTCGCAGTCGCCACCGTCTCCAACGCCGCTGAAGGCTGAGTTTGATGCACAACGGCTGCGGTCTTCAGAGCAGGGAATGTCGTACCTGCCACCACCACGGGCGCCACCAGCTCAATTTTCACTCTTAATGAACGCCTCCGCTGCCAGCCTTTGGGGGACGGCAGCAAATTCACTTTTCCACAACCTCACTGGCCACGAAGGCGCTGGCGGCGGCGGCGGCATGGACGGCATCGACGAACTTCTAGACGCTGTGACGGCGGCGGTGATGGCTCAATCGGCGCCGCCGCGCGGACTACCAAAAGACTGGTCACAGCGGCTGCGGCAACAGTTGGCGCATCTGGGCTTCACCACGCGTAATTGGCGTGCTGACGGCGGCGGCGGCGGCGGCGGACCTGACTGGCGGATGGACAGAGCTTATTACTTGGGTCTACCTGCCGTCATACAGCGCTTTGCATTGTGCTCCAGGGATCTTTATCTCTGCTATAACCAATATGTACGGGTGCCACCACCCGCGCCCCTCCCGGCCGGCGCCGCTGACGGTGGCGGTGCAAGGGCCCCTCCGGACTTCGGCACATGGCTTTCCTCGTTTGAGACCTCCGTAAAGGAGGCGTACGACAAGAGATCAGAAGCGGCAGTACAGCGCTACACGGTGCTGCAGAAAGCAATAGAGGAGCGGATGGATGTTTTTGCAGGTGTGTGTATGAGCTTTAATTTGGGGATCTATCTATGCATTCATCTATCTCTCTATCTCTCTATCTCTCTATCTCTCTATCTCTCTATCTCTCTATCTCTCTATCTCTCTATCTCTCCATCCATCCATCCATCCATCCATCCATCCATCCATCCATCCATCCATCCATCCATCCATCCATCCATCCATCTATCTATCTATCTATCTATCTATCTATCTATCTATCTATCTATCTATCTATCTATCTATCTATCTATCTATCTATCTATCTATCTATCTATCTATCTATCTATCTATCTATCTATCTATCTATCTATCTATCTATCTATCTATCTATCTATCTATCTATCTATCTATCTATCTATCTATCTATCTATCTATCTATCTATCTATCTATCTATCTATCTATCTATCTATCTATCTATCTATCTATCTATCTATCTATCTATCTATCTATCTATCTATCTATGAATACATAGTTATCTGTCTGTCTGTCTGTCCATCGCCGGGCACACCATGTAGATATGACCTATCTATCTATCTATCTATCTATCTATCTATCTATCTATCTATCTATCTATCTATCTATCTATCTATCTATCTATCTATCTATCTATCTATCTATCTATCTATCTATCTATCTATCTATGAATACATCTTATAGTTATCTGTCTGTCTGTCTGTCCATCGCCGGGCACACCATGTAGATATGACATGGCAATGATATGTGTCTAACAGCAATATATGCGCATATACAACAGCACGAGTATATATGTACATATCTACATGCGTGTATAACATAGTTCTATCTACTGTACGGCAGTTGATATACTAGTAATTACACCCCTCCTTCTCTGCAGCCAACTACCCACAACTTCGCGCCCAAGGCCACCTCATTCGTAAGGCCCTCAACGCCCGCCTCTACAGCGCCGCGTACCGGTCAGCAGCACTGGCGTACGCATTAGCCTACCAGGATGCTGTAATCGGTCTGGCACTGTACAGAAAGAATGCGGTACGGGACTGCCGTACAAATGTATAAATTTAGGTTTTTGCACGAAATGCTACGATGCCGTATGTATCAGCATTTTACGGCACTGCAGTGATGCAGGTGACATCAGAAATGCATATCATGTCTTTCTGATTATTCCAGTGTGTTAAAAGTGTGCGAGTATATATACTCATGGCCTGGTTGAATTGTAATTGCATTCTGACAATCACAATACTAATACCAATAGTACTAATAATACTAGTATTGAATGAGTGTAATGCGTACGACACGTTAACGTGTTGTACGGCATGTCGTACCACTCAGGAGCTGGCCATCAACCCGCGCTATAGGCTGACTCGCCTGCTGCTCATTTGGCTGGATGGCGTTCTCGGGACTGTGCTGATCGGGTTAACTCAGGTTCGGCCAGGTGCATCAATACCGTACTAAACCGTTAAAGAGTTACGAAGTTGTTGATCGTTAAGGTGGTTGGTTGTCGACCAGGCTAGGAAAAATATTCGCAACGACTGCCTTGCTGTAAGCGGCGTCCTGCCAAATGTTTGCTACATAAGCGAGGATTTTAATAGTCATGAGGTTGTAATAGAAGCTTAAACTTATACAACTGCATGCATATGATATCTAATAGACGGAAATTGCGCGGCTGTCGCTTTAACGGTGAACGACTAACATCCTGCCGTCTCTCCCGTCCCGGACTCTTTCCGTACAGGCCACGTTTACCGTTACACCCAGCGTCATTAATCCGAATGCCACGGTGGTTGCAAACAGCTCCGGAGCGAGTGCGGGCGGCGGCGGCGGTGGCATCACCAGTGGCACGGGTGTTGGCGTCGGCGGCGCCCCTATGCTGATTTCGACGCCCACAATTGTGGACGCCGGTATTGGTCTCATCCGCAGCGGAGACGTCGCAATGCCGTTCGTAACCCTTAATGGCTCCGACCCGCGGGTCAGTGGGAAAGCCGGCGCCACCACCGCAGTGGATCGGCTTCTCCATCGTGGAAATACGACAGCGCCAGCGGCAGCTGTCGGCACTGGTGATGGTGGCGCGGCGCTTCGATGGGCAGCTGCTTTGATGGACATGGTTGAGGGCGTCGTACGGACAGTTAGGGCAGAACTGCGACCTGACGGTGGCGGCGGCGGCGGCGGCGGCAGCGGCGGCGGTGGCGACGCTGGTGGTGGTGGTGGTGGTGGTGGTGGTGGTGACCTCTCCAGCCGACATTCAACTAAAAACGATGGAATCGAGGATGCCGACGGTGACGGCGGGGATCACGCGGTTGCCGGCGGCGCCAAAGTCAATGACGAAAGTGACGACGATGGAACGGACCGCAGCATCGATTACCGTAGCAGTCGGATGGATCCCGGTAGTGCTATGGATAAGGCCCGGGGCGCACTTAGGCGGCGTGCCGCACAGGTTTGCCGTACTGGTACACGAGGGGCTGGTAGAGACGGCATGTGCAATCGTGGAGATAAATCAGTTATGGAGGCAGCACATGGTGGTTGGCACATTCCTCAAAACCTTATAACATCCGGCAGTGTCAACAAATGAACACGGTCACCTCCATCGTTGTGGTCCTGGGCCCTATACATACCTAAATTTACCGTACGGTGTGCTGTACTGCACGACAGGCGTACCAGCAGCGGCTGCGTCAGATGGTCCTTACGTGGCAGGCAGCAGCTGAACGGCTGCAGGTATGGCGGTTAGGAGTTAGTTGGATTGGTTGGGTCAATCGCTGTACAAATACCGCACGATATTTTCCTTATGTAACGGCGTGTACGACATGTAACGACTTGAATTTTCTTAACATAGTTCATATCATATCATGCATCCTGGTAATGTGTACACAGGTCACACTTTGTTAATAAATAATTCCTGTACCATGTCATCTCATCTCATCACGTTCAGTCATTCATTCTTAGTCAGAGCAATTTGAAATTCAATACTTTGCATTAGTGGATTCTTCATTTTTCAAACATTATGAAACAAGAAAATGTGGCCTGCCGTACCTGTCTTGACAGGATCATGTGGGCACGGTTCTAGAGCGCCGTCAGGCGGTTCTGGACCGTACGGCGGCAGTTATGGCCAACCTCTCGGAACCAGGCCCGTATGGTGCTGCCGTACTGGCGGCGGTTAACAAAACGGTGGGGACTGGGCCTGGGGACTCGGATCGGGCATTTGGTACGGCGTTGGGTACGGCAGTCTGAATCACCTTAGAAACTCCGTGCTGCTGTTTCGCCATTAGGGGGCCACCAGGTTTGTTCCCAAAACAGACCCGCGGGTCATCCTCAGTGTTCCGTTCCCAGCCTCCGTCACGCCCTTTCACATAAAGAATCCGTTACAGGCAACGGCCACCGCCAACCAACTCAAGAGCAGTTTGGACAACCTACGGGTCACATTTGGAAACCGTCTCTCGCTGACCGCGCCGACCGACATTAGTTTCGTACGCTTTGGAGCCGCAGCCGCAGCCGGCAGTGGCGGCAGTGGCGGCAGTGGCGGCGGAGGCGGCAATGACAGCAGTAACGATGGCTCCGGCAGTCACCGCCGCCAGAGACATTCTGATGCAAGTGGCAGTGGCAGTGGCGGCGGCGGTGGCGGCGGCGGTGGCGGCGGCGGTGGCGGCGGCGGTAGCATTGTGGATGCTTTGTTAATGAAATTGAATGCTACAGCCGCGGCGAGGGCTGCTGCTACTGCCAGTCGTTCGTACGCAGTGTTGCCACAGGGCGTCGGTGAAGACAGTATAGCCGTCGCGCTCAGGTACGGTACGGTACAGCACGGTATTGCGCCGCATGTTAGCATGCTCGATCACAGGTTTCGGAGCTTTACAACTTCGGCACAGGGGATAAAGACTAAGAAGTGTGTGTGTGTCTGTGTGTGTGTGTATGTATGGACATAAGGTGCATCTATTTCTTCTCTTCTCCTTCTCCTTCTCCTTCCTGCACTTCCTCCTCCACATCCCTATCATCCAACCCGTCCCCCTCACCAGTTCTCTCCTTTCTCTGGTCCTCCTCCGCCCCCTCCCCCTCTCCCTCCCGCTCCCCCTCCAGGGAGCTCCCGGTAATCTCAGTTACGGTGAACCCGACCGGCAACAAGAGCGGTACTGCCAGCCGCACCGGGTCTGCTGCTGCTGCTACTGCCGCTGCATCTGCTACAGCTGGTGATGCGCCGCAGCCCCTATTATGGTCCTCCGGACGGCCGTTCCTTCAGAAGTACCCGCAGCATCAAAAAGAAGAAGATGGCAGCAGCGGACATGACCCCCAACAGCAGCAGCAGCAGCAGCAGCAGGAGCAGCAGCAGCAGGAGCAGCAGCAGGTCCAGAAGTGGCAGAGGCAGCAGCAGCAGACGGATGGGTTCGTAGGCGGCGGAAAGAGGGACCTGCCAATACTCGCAGGACGAGGCTCCTCCGGGGGCAGCGGTTTCAGAACCAGCGGCAGTAGCAGTAGCAGTAGCAGCAGGAGTGGGGAAGACGATCTGCCGGTGGCCTGGCAGAGTCCGAATTTCTTGGGTCGTACATCGTCGTTATCATTGCCCCCTGCTACTGCTACTGCTACTGCCGCCCCCGTTGTACTTCTTTCGCCCGGCGGCGGCGGCAGTAGCAGTAGCAGTAGCAGTAGCAGTAGCAGTAGGAGTAATCATGGCGATAGTTTTGCAGCGGCGGACATGCCGGTCAGGTGGTCCACCCCCGCCGACGCCACCTCCACGACTACCCCTGTCGCCGCCTTTGTTGGAACGCCGTCGTCTCCACCTCAGCATCCCGCTGCCGCCGCCGTCGCCGCCGCCGCCGTCAACTCACGGTCCTCGACATCGTCACATTCGCTACCGCCACGTAGTCCCGCCGCCTCCCCGCTGCTGCCGCTTGCACCGCTTCGGCCTCCAAAGCACCCTCCATCTCGCTGGTTTGGTCTGCCACCGACCCAATCACCTCCCACTGGGCCATCACCTCGTTCTATTCCAAACCCCACCTCCACCTCCACCTCCACCTCCACAGCCCCGACACCCCCCGCCGCCGTTGCCACCACCGCCTCAGCCAACGTCACCCGCTTAACCACTACAGCACGTGGCTACGACGAGATTGACATCAATACAGATGATAAACCTCGCCGAGCCACCAAGCCTTGGGCCACTTCCAGGGGCAGTGGCGAACCATCACAATCGTACGGCGGCTTGCGGCAGCAGGTGACGACCGCTAGGGACGAACGGGCCGTCACCTACCCGGGAGACAGCGGCGGCAACGACAGCGGCAGTGACAGCTTGTTAGCAGGCGCCGGCAGAGGGCTGCAGCTTCCACTGCCAGCAGTGGCAGCGGTGGCGGCGTCGCCGCCGCCGCCGCCGCCGCCGCCTCTACTCGGACTCATTTGGGGAATATCGGCGAACGTGATGGCTCATGGCGACGAGAGTAATGCCGAAAACGTGGCAGTGGCGGAGCCAATGGCAGGCGGCGGCGCCGCCGCCGCCGCCACAGCCGCCGTCACCGTCGTCGATGCGGGCGTCGACATGTCACTGCCACTACCCTGGGGCGTCGACGGGAAACGGCCGCTGGCGGCGAGGAGAGGAGAGCCTCCTGGTGTCCGCACTGCTACCGCCGGCGTTGGGGGCGGTGGCGGCAGCAACAGCACGCAGGCGGCATCAACGGCGTTCAATTTAAGAGAGGCTGTAGCGATTGTAGCTCGCGCCTTCGATGAAATCGCCGGCGTGCTTGTTAGTATGACGGATTCGCAACAGCTACAGCTACAAGATGAAGGCATCGTGGCTGGCGGCGGCGGCGGCAGCGGCGGCAGCGGCGGCAGAGGTGACAGTGAGGCCGCTGCGACGCGAGGCCGCGCCCTTTGCGCTGCTGCCATGGACCCCGGAGGGATTCCCTGCATCCGCAACGGGAACTGCAGCAGCAGCCACAGTAGCTGCATTAGCAGCAGCAGTAGCAGTAGCAGCAATATTGGTAATTCCGAAAACGTGAGTAATCGGGCCCCAGGAGGCTGCCCCATCCTGTCATCGCGAATGAGTTACGTAATACATGTATGTGGCGTTTTGGAAGCGGCGGCGGCGAACATCCACTCCGCCGTCACAGCGGCCTCCGCCACCCATAGAATGGCCACCACCACCACCACCATCAACAACAACACCAAGGACAACAGGGACTCCGCTGCGGATCGTCCCCCACAGCTGCACCTTGCAGCCTCCCTGCTAGGGGTCCTGTCGTCGACTCTCAATGCGCTCGGCCGTACACCGGGCGCCGTCACAAGGCCCTCGGAGATGCGAGCCGCCGCTTATCGACCCGCCGCCGCCGCTGAACCCCCGGTCACAGAACTTCCACAACAACAACAACCTCTCTCTGGAACGTCATCACCCACCACTGCTACTGCCACCACTGCTACTGCCACCACAGCTACTGCCGTTAAAGGAGAGAATTCCAATGGAAAGGCGCCCACTGTTGACTTAGCCTCGGTCATTGACACTTCCGCCGTGCAGCGCACACTGACACGCGCTCAGGATGAGCTGCATTCGGTGATGCAGAGGGCTGGTCTGCTATAACCCAAACACCCGTTTCCGAAACGAACAAACCAAACTCTAAGCCGAGGTAACGAACGAACGAAGCATACGCACACATACGAATGTTCTGGATAGTGAAGTGCGTGTGCATTTATACACACCGGGCGTAGGTACTTACCGAACTACCGTACATGATGGCTACCTAACTGAAACGGAAAATGATATCTTCAACGACCATAAAAGCGAAAATTAATTTCTTTGCCAATCATGCGCTAAACCTGACAGCTCCCTTGGAGTTTGAAGGCTCTTGAGATTTTCCCTACGGCTACGAAGGCGAAACCAATAACGCCACCTTTCACCGCATAGGGGAGAGGAAGATTTGGGATCCGCTGAGTGCAACTGCCAATTGCAAATAAATAAAAAAACTGTCGTACATGCATCTGACGGCAACGTACACATGTGTGTGTGTGTGTGTGAGAGAGAGAGAGAGAGAGATGGGATTGGGAGGAGGCAGGGAGGGGGGGGGAGGGTTCATACCTTCTGTCGTACATGATAAAATTTTCAATTGTTACATATCTTTCAATAATCTAAACAATTTGACAACAACAACAAAAGCGATACAATTACCGTACAAAGTACCAGATCTAAGATACAAATCAGACAAATGAACGACATCTGATTCGGACTGAACTGTAGCGCAGACTGCACAGTCCTATCATGGCTGTGGGTTTGGTGGGGAGCGAAAGAATAAAATGAGCAGCATACCAGGATATGTGAGATCGTCAAGATATGAAATGTATTATTGCGCTTGAAACAGTATGACAAACATTCTACGGTATGAACGATATAACGTAAATATGTACGGCGTCAAAACTGAACTTATGCACAACACGAGAACACGAACATTTCTTACGTAGGTTCACCAACTGTATTTGCGTCAGACAGATTATGATGATGATGATGTTGACCATGCACGACCAAAACGCAATCACGCACCATGTCGTACAACAAAAGATGGGTTTTGGGTACGTAGCCATAAGACAACCTAATGCATGCATATGCCGTACATCAATAGAGCGCTTTCGTTGCAAGGATACCATCCCAGCCATGTGTCTTCTGGGCCGTTCCTGACGACCTGCCGTGCACCCGGGTATCTACTTACCTGCAGCTGTTCAGAATGATCGATTCATACTTTTGAAAACCTTGCGTGCCATGCAAGACATGCAACCACACAACACACTAAAAGGCAATTTACACACATGCATCCCCATAAACGACAAAGATCCGTATGTGGACTCGTCGTCCTCCGCCGCCAAGAAGCGTTCGGTTTGACCATCCTTAGGTGCCCACTCCCTCCCCTCCTCTCCCTCTTCCTTCCCCCTCCTTCCCCCTTTTCTCTTCCTCCCCGTCCTCCGATAAGCACTCAGGTCGCTCACGGCGTTACCCCCCCCGAAAGCGCCGCATGTCCTGTTCTCCCGCATCCACCTCAGCTACTGCCAGCACAGGGGGCTCCTGGCGCCGACGGGGGAGTGGCTACGTTGGCGTTGAAGGCATCAACGAGACCGACACCGCCGCGGCCGCAGCCACCGCCGTTCTCGTCGGCGCGATGGCCCTGTCGGCACCCAAGGGAGTTGCGGCTGCTGCGGCTGCTGCGTGGGGTATTCCCATCTGTGAAATAGCTCGATGCTGCGCGTTGACGTGCTCCATCAGCAAGATGTCGACCAGCGAGTCGACCACCTGAGGTGAGGTGCGGGTCAGCGGCATCTCGATGAGGGCAAGACAGACCACGAAGCAAACACAGCGTGGATGTCCAGAAACCCCATTTTCCGCTCTCCCCCTCTTCATCTCCCCTCCCCCCCTCCCCCCTCCCAATAACAGTACGAGCACATGAACAGCAGGATACAAAGCTCGGCTTTTATTTGGTTTTATTCGGTTACGCTCTTTTGCAATATGACGTGGGATCTCAACAATAACCACCACCTTCGTATCTTCTCCTCTCACCCCTCCCCGCTCCTCCCCGCCTCCCTCGTGCTCCTAGTTCAGTTTAGGACTTTGGACAACAACAATCTCCTGTCCCTCCCCTCTCTCCCTTTCCCCTCCCCAATTATCCTTTTCCCCCTTTCGCAGCATCCGTTGTTCCTTAGAATCTCCCCCTCTCTACCGAGGGGCCTCCGAAACCCATATACTTGCTCCCCCTCCCCGTTGTTCTCCTCAACCCCCCCCTTTCCCTCACCTGCTCGAAGGTGGGTCGGAGTGCGGGTTCCCCGGCAATACACGCCACCATCAGGTTCCTGAAATGCACGGGACAGCTAGATGGAATCGCCACTCCAAACCGCCCGCCGGCGATGCTGGCGTTGAGGGTTGCCTCATTAAGACCTTCAGCGCCGCGGTGGGCTTTCAGGTCGGCGATGTTGGTGCCGTAATAAACCTCCAAAAGCATCACACCATAGCTGCAGACACGTACGTATGTACGAAAAGATAGACAGCAGGTAGGTAAAGATAGATAGATAGATAGATAGATAGATAGATAGATAGATAGATAGATAGATAGATAGATAGATAGATAGGCGGGGGAGGGGGGGGGATAAAAAAGGAGGGGGTCGGCTCCCTTGAAGCTACCGTCGTACAAAAGCCGGGGCCCTCCTACCTGTGTCGTACAGGCTGGTTTACTTGCTTATCCATACGGGATAGGGCTTGCTGGGAGATCATAAACCTTTTAAAACAGTTATAATAGTTGATGTCCATAATAATTAAAAATTAACAATTAACAACTAACAATTAATTTTATAGTAAATGAAGAAATGGGGAAATAAATCTGTTCTGGACGGATGATGAGAAAATTCATAAAACAGCGCCGTGGACTGAGCCATCAAAACCACGACTTCAAAGCCGCAACTCCGAGACCACATAAACACATGAAATATCACACACACATACACATACACATACACGCACCTGAATACGTCTGCTGATTTGGTAAGGTGTCCGCGCATAAGTACCTCTTCAGAGGTTCGTTGGTCGTTGGGCGTTCAGCATGAGTCATGCACAGAGTAAAAACGTGAACGTTGAAAAACGGGCATGGCAAAAGAATTGAGGCAAAAGCTAAGGAAGTCCATATTCTCACATCGTGACAATTCAGGGTGGAAGAAAACACTGCCACCGCCGCCATCTAGATATAGAAAGAGATAAATAAAAAAGTATAACTAGTAAATAGCGGTAACGAACCAAAAACTGTATCCTCGCGGTTGCGGTCAGGTGGTTGCCTAACCGCCCCAAAGCCCTCTCCCCCCCACACTCCCATCAATACCCCAAAACCAATGGAGAGCTATATCCTAAGACACACATGTACACACACACACACGTTCGTCCCTCACCCCGCCCCTTCATCGCGACCACCCAAACCCATCAACCACACCTGGAGCGCTGTACAAAGGCGTCCCCTGGAACTTGTTGCTGCTGTGGGTTTGCCCCTCCCCCATGCGGACACTGGAGGAGAGGGGGAGCGGGTGGGGTTGGTTAAAGTGGTTTTCTTGTTGGGCTCGGTTAGACGGTTCGGATAAGGTGGTTGCAGTTGTGATTGAAGTTGAAGTTGGGGTTGGGCTCGGTTAGGATTAGCTAGTTTAGTTGGGTAAAGGCAGGAATGAAAAGGGGTTGGTTGATGTACGGCGGAAGCCCAAATGGAGAGGTTAGGGAAGGGGGAGAAGAGGAGGATGCAAGAGGCTGGATCCAGATCCAAATATCCGGATCGAGATATTTGGATCTGGATCTTACCTGAGGCCGAAATCGGCCACCTTAGCCACGACTGGCGGCCGCCACAATCCGCGAAGGCGGGAGATCTGCAACAGCAGCGGCAAAAGAAAAAAACATGGATTTTATTGGATCTATCGTACAATCGCGAAATGGATTGCCGTACACCCCACAAATCCCCACACATACACATCCAGCAGCCCCCTCACCTGCGCCGCCAGGTTCCGGGACCCCGGGGTGCGTCCCAGCGCCATAGCGTTCGCGAGGTTGCCGAACACGTTGTTTGGCCCTACGCCCGCGCCGTCAACGCCGCCATTGAGCAGAGCTGAGGACTTGAGGCTGGTCAACAGGATGTTTGCGGAAGACAGGTCCTGCATCCAGAGGGATTTATCATCCATGGAATTTTCATAACTTTTCAAATTTTGTAATTTGTCAATGCACATTCGCGCCATCTGCAAATGTCGTTCACGGTACAGTGTCGTATATTAACAGTTCTTTACAAGGTATTATGAATCCGCTCCCGTGCACGTGCTTATAAAGCGCTGCTTGCACATGCATATGTGAAGAGCGCTGTGAAGGGCAAGAAGCTATTGCGATAAGGTTTACTACAATCTACTGCTCTGAAATAACAGCCAAGTAAACGCCAACGAACGGTATCACAAAGTACGGCTTTTGCAATCATAAGCACGCAGTTTACTTAACAGTGCACGGCACAAGACCTCACACGACACATTATGGTGTTTTAAAGTAAAACCCTCCCTCCCTGTCCCTCCCTCCCTCCCTCCCTGTCCCTCCCTCCCTCCCTCCCCGCCACCGCACCCCATGGACGATGTTTTTCGCGTGTATGTGGCACATGCCACACGCCACGTCCAAGGCCAATGTGAGGGCACAGAGGGCCGCGGCGCCCCCGGCGGAGACGCTGCCCACCACCGCATTTCCTGAAGAGCGGGAGGTGGGAGAAGGGGGGATGGGGGGAATGTGAGGGGGAGGGGGATTGTAAGAAGCAGTAGCGAGTGGGGAGGAGGCTGAGACCCCTTAAACCCTGAGGCCCTAAGAGATCAGGGAAACCAAAACAGCGCTGCTGTATGCAAGAAGATGATGTATGTATACGTAGCCCCGGGGACGCGTGGTCGTACTGCTGTACGGCCTGTATGTACGACCCTCTGCCTATACCTCCCTATACCCCTCTGTCCAACTTACTCAGGCCATCTCGCAGCGTCCCCACATCGCAGTATTCCTGACGGTTAAATTTTAGATGCGAGGGCGACTGTTAAGCTAACGACTAACTTATTAATAACTTCCAATCGATGTATGAGATTGACTGGTTTAAGGCTCCAATAGACACAGGAAAACATAAGAACATAACATTGAGCCTAATTAAGCTCACGCATTCGGCTTGCCCCTACAGGCGCACCCCAGACAGAGATCCAGTCCCCCGCGCCTCCCCTCCCTGGATCTCACCTGGATAATGTAAAGCTTGTACACGTCACCAGCACACTCCCATGCGCTTCTTCCGCCGGCTGCACCCCCAGCAGCTCTGAAATCGACACCGCCGCCGCCGCCGCCGCCACAGGTCGTGGCCGGGGGTGAGGCAACCACCCCCAGGGGCCTTACTTCGAAGGCGTATGTCGTAACCACATTCGGGTGTTGGAGAGAGGTTGAGATCGCGGCCTCCAGAATAGCGCGTTGGCGGCGTCGGCCCTCCGTACCCAGAAGTGCGTCATGTACGACAAGGGTTTTGACGGCCACACGCAGACCACGCCAAGTACCTGTAGCGATACGGAGTGTACGGCAAACGCAACGTGGAGAGGTTTACAATGCACGAAAGAGGGTATGAAGTACGGAAGGTACGAACGTGTACGATGGGAACGTGTACGAACGCACAATCCATGGCATACATGGCGCATATTGAGGCAGACACAGGAAGGTTTCATATTGGATGCGATTTAGCGTAATGAAAACTAAGTCAGGGCCCTGCCTTACAATATAAAACCCTAATGACATGCAGCTTCCACGAGACATCTATGACCTACCCAAGTATACGACACCAAAGGAGCCCTTCCCGAGCACTGTGGTGATGCGCAACTGCTCTTGACGCCCGGAGAGCTCCGCCTGCCGTCAGGGTAACAACCGAAAACGTACGAAAAATGTGCGGCAATAGTCTAAGAAACATCTGGGAATTTTTTTCCAGAAGGATCTAACAAAGTCATGGCATGCAATAAGCTTATGAATACGACTTTATGGCTTCGTCGCTTCCTGTGCGCCATTGTGACCAGTCCTTAAATCACTTTCTGCCGTACTATTACAACTAACCTGTAAGCTGCTGATGGCCGAGCCAAGGTCAACGTCCGTTCGCTGGGGTACCGATGTCGTACCAGAACCTGCCGCCGTACCTAATACGTCAATAAAAGATGGAGGGTGCAGTTAGGCGAGCCCCATAGGTCCATGGCAGGTTGAGTTCTTCCATCAGAATGAAGCGGCCGATGGCAACGACTAAACGATCAAAATCATCTTCATTACAATTACGATTGGACAAGCGGTGTGATTTTCCGCCTCCTCATGTGATATTGTTTTTTGTACGCGATATGTTATCGTACATTTCATCAAGGTGCGACAGAGAAAGAGAGAGATCATTATTTGGATGTGGCTGTGAAAGTATGAAGCGATATACAGACGAAGTACGGCAGCCGTACGGCTCACCCTGCTGTGCTACGGAAGCAGTTGACCTCTGGCTGTCTGCCTCCAGCACCTGCGACCGGCTGCTGTACGCCTGTCATGTGAGGGGAGTGCGGGTTTGTGTTTGTGTTTGTGTTTGTGTTCGGGGGTGGGAGTGGGTTATGGGTTGTGGCGGAGAAAGGCGATTGAAAGCGGTGGAAAGCTGGCTTACTGCCCGGAGAGAGGAAAGCTTACTTGTTTACTTACCGCATCTCATTCTGATTTCAAATTCAACCAACATTTATAATCTGGTTGAGATCCCCGACATCCACCAATGGAGGTGACCACAAACCACACCGCCTTCAACATACTTCACCCATGTGTATTGATGTGCGTTACGTAATTATTGTCCCACAGTACGGCAGTACGCCCCCTCCTCTACCCAACCTTCCCGTCCTACCGGCCCGCACCTGCAAGGCGGACTCTATGTCCATGGTTTGCAAAAGGGATTGACCCCCTCCCTGGAGTGAGCCGATTTTGCTGGGGCCAGCCATTGGTGCAGCGGTGCCGCCGCCAATGCCGCCGCCAGGCTCCCCTGAGACGGCGGCGGCGGCATCGCTGCACCCGTCCGCTGGGGCCGTAGCCCCGGCCTCAAAATCCTGCTGCCGTACGGTTTGAATTCCGTCACCCTCGCCGCCGCCGCCGCCCTCAGCACCGTTCGAAATGTCGTCCGTAATCACGATGTGGATGTGGGGTAAGGCAGAGAAGAGACTGGTAGCACGGCCGCCGCCGCCAACACCAACATCACTGGTGTCACTTAGTAACGTCCCCACCTGACCTAGGAAGCTGCTGGCTGTTGTCGTCGCCGCCGCAGCCAACAACGACATCGTATCCGCCGGCGTTTGTGCTGCGGCGGCTTGCGCGTGCAGCTGCTCCATACTCAGCCTAAAAGCCCCAGTGGAATCATCCACGCTGAGCGGTACGGCAATGTCGTACGCCCTATTCGCAATTGTCGTACCATTATCCTGCGGACCCTGGGCGTTGTCTTCTTCATCATTGGCAGCTCCATTGCCCTCACCCTGCCGTGTCTGGTCGGGCCCGAGTGCCAATGCAGCCGTAGCACGGCCCGCATCGAAGGCCGGACCATGGACGCCGTTGCCATGGCCATTGCTCCAGTCGGCCCTCCTGTAATCCCCATCCCCTCTTGCAGCTGGTAGAAAGTCTTGCCTCCCTTGCTGCTGGCGACGGCGACGGTGACGGCGATGGCGAAAGAGGATAACGGCCAGCACAATCCCGATGACAACCGTGACTCCAACAGACGCACTGACGGCACCGTGTATGGCGGCGATATTCGGAGATCCCGCCGCCGCAGCCATCGAAGAAGTCGATGGAGACGATGGTGGCATCACAAGGAACGTAAAACTCGTGCCAGGTGGCGGTGACGGTGGCGACGATGGAAGCGGCGGCAGCGGCGACGGTGGTGGTGGTGGAGGCGATGGCGGCAGTGGGCTGGGAGGCGGATACGACGCCGAGTCTGCAAATAAAATGTCATCACAAACCGTAACCACAAAACGCCAAAAATGTAGACTGACGGACAAATCGATCAATGGATGAATGAGTGGTTAGGTAGATAGGTTACAAGCTTTCCCGAACTCAAAAGAAATGGTTGATTAAATTAAATGGTTGATTAGAACAAATAGTTTGATGTAATGAGAAATTGCGAGACGATACAGAAAAAATCTTTACCAATATTCCAGATAGATAGATAGATAGATAGATAGATAGATAGATAGATAGATAGATAGATAGATAGATAGATAGATAGATAGATAGATAGATAGATAGATAGATAGATAGGTACCGATAGGTATCTACCGATAGGTATCTACCGATAGGTATCTACCGATAGGTATCTACCGATAGGTATCTACCGATAGGTATCTACCGATAGGTATCTACCGATAGGTATCTATAGATAGATAGATGGATGGATAAATAGATAGGCGGGCGATAGGCACAAAGGGAAGCAGGAAGAAAAACAATTAGATGTCAAATCTGGAAACATGTGCCAACCCTTAGTACCAGGTAAATACCCACCGTACGTCACATCGTACAACAGGGCTGTTGTAGGTGCGCCCGGTGGCAGAACGTACGAGATGGCGACTTGGGAGCCCTTGATCCTCCAGAAAGTCATGTTGTTGAAGAACAGCGTGTCATTCGTGTACCACTCCACCTGTGCAGTACAAGATCTCGGCGAGTTCCGACAGAGGAAAAAAGAACAACTCAAAAGAGGTCACTGACCCATGGGTCACACCCGGCCTGAGATTGTGTCTACGAAACAGGCCATAAGTGACCCTCACTGATCCATGGGCATGTCCGAGAAACCGATCGACCATCCAGTGCAACCGGATGGACCACTTTTGTAGTACCGAGCCACGTCCGCGTGGCTTGAGACATTTAAGGAAATGTAAACACTGACGTACACGTCGGATGTACACGTCAGGTATAGCACGCTTATCCTTATCTAGCTAGGGTATTCCCCCCAGCCTCCTCCACTTAATCCCCCCTCACTCGCCCTCCTCCCCCGCACACATACACACACACACATACACACACGCTTCACACGGCAATACTTCAATAACACACCTCTGATTGGGACGCGAAGTCCCGCAAGTACATATCAGCCTTTCCGGGCTCCGAAACCGCCGCCGCAACATCGGTTTCCACTGGCGCCGGCACCTGGGCCAGCCGCCTCCTGCCGCTGCTGCTGCTGCTGCCTGTGATGTGGGAGGTGCTGTTCAGTCCCGCAGGTGCACCTGCCGTGTCCGGCAGCTTGCCCGCCAGACTGAGGTGGCGCAGGAGTACGGCAAATTCGGATTGCGGCACGACCAACAGACATTTCGACAGTACGATGGGACGATCAAGAGCGTTGAGAACGCCCTTAGAGAAGACGGACCTGATCGTGTGCGTTTGCGTGTATGCGTGTGTGTGTGCGTGTATGCGTATGTGTGTGGGTGTGGGCGGGAAGTGGGGGACCGAAGGGGGGGACCGTGGGGGGGAAGGAAATGGGACTTAGATTCCAATCAATTTAACCAAATTTGGAAATAGGCGGATGATTCTGGATTTTAAAAAAGACAGTTTATAAGTAAAACTAAAAATGATTTTTATGTTATATATTGATAGACACACCAAAGTTGTTTTGAAGTACTTAACTTGCTAATAATTAAATAATTAAATAAACGATAAAATTTATATAAAAACTACGCACACACACACACACACACATATATATATGGCCGACATCAAGTGTGGTTGCGCCCTCTATACTCACACACACACACACACACACACATACACACACACACACACACACACACAGAGAGAGAGAGAGAGAGAGAGGGAGAGAGGAAAAGCTGTTACAGGTAACCTCACGTCATGTCGTTGTGCGTTGCTCTGGTGCCAACAGAGCTGAAAGAATTTCTTACTGCAAACATATATTTAGTTACTTTTCATAAAATGTTGTTGCTGTAGACTGAGTACGCACGAGCATTGCGGCTAGGAGGTTACCAGCTGCGCAGGGCAGACTCAAATCCACCCCCTGGGGTTTGTAGCGCGCAAAGGCTGAGCACATTTCTGATGGGTTGAGGGCGAATATTCTCCAAACACACACACACACATACACACACCTGGGCGCGTGTATTGCTTCCAATATCGAGATCAGCCTAGATTTTATGCCGTACTTTTTGAGCTTTCGCCCCTCCCTCCCTCTCTTTCCTAGTGGCGTCCCCACTCCTCAGGTTGGTACAGCCGTCCTTCATCATCGATGTGTTACGTTGCCGTACCTAAACTGCTTAGCAAAGTACCAAAGAGGCAACGTCAAGTTTGCCATCGCATCCTCAGCTCCGACCGCCGGCAGCCCCGTCGTCGGCTGCCATCCCGTGCCGTACGCTAGCCATTGCCGGAGGTTATCGCCGTACGTGAAGCCCTGACCGTACGGCAGCGCGCCTCCGGGCGCCAGGTTGTACAATACGATTCTTTCGACAGTAAGGTTCGACGATCCGACGACGTACAACTCCCCTGTGACCCCCTGGGGCAATTACATGTACGACCGTGGTGCGATGGTGGGTAAATTGCACGGAAAAACGTACGAGAAAAGTACAGCGCTAATGGATGGAGGGAGCCACCGGTAAACTTCCAATACGTTCTATATTTCGTCATGCAACCAGTTTGGAATATTAGGTCCAAATTTTGTTCGTACAATTGTCTTTGCTCCACTTCTCCCCTCCAAACACGCTAATTACCCGACACATACACATATGGATACACATACAACATACATACACATAC